>CAWUFW010011309.1:0-624999 GCA_963921515.1 Calotriton arnoldi | reverse complement strand
CGCGGTTTCGGGCCTATCCTCCCGAACGGCGAGTCCGGGATATTCAGGCTATGATTCCGATCTTTCGGCCTTTATCCTGGGTTTCGGTAAGGATGACCCTGAGGCTGCTGGGCCTCATGGCCTCCTGCATCCTGCTGGTCAATCATGCCAGATGGCATATGCGGGCTCTGCAGTGGGACCTGAAGTTCCAGTGGGCGCAGCACCAGGGCAACCTGTCCGATCACGTCCAGATCTCGGAGGGGACTGCAAAACAGTTGCAGTGGTGGCTCTCGAACCGGCAATGGGTCATGGGCAGATCCCTCTCCCTTCCCCAGCCAGAGCATACAGTTGTGACGGACGCGTCCCTTCTGGGATGGGGCGGTCACATGGGAGAGGCGGAGATCAGAGGCCTCTGGTCTCCGGCGGAGTCCCGGCTCCATATCAACCTTCTGGAGCTCCGGGCGATCCGGCTTGCACTCAAGGCATTCCTTCCCTCTGTCAAAGGGAAGGTAGTGCAGGTGTTCACAGACAACACCACCGCCATGTGGTACTGCAACAAACAGGGCGGGGTGGGGTCTTGGACCCTTTGTCAGGAGGCTCTGCGCCTCTGGACATGGCTGGAACATCAGGGCATGTTCCTGATGGTTCAACACCTGGCAGGTTCTCTGAACGCCAGGGCGGACGAACTCAGCCGCAGGTGCATGATGGATCACGAATGGCGTCTTCACTCGGAAGTGGCGCAAGGACTCTTTCTACAGTGGGGAGAGCCTTGGTTAGATCTATTCGCCACCGAAGAGAACGCGCAATGTCATCAGTTCTGCGCGTTGGAATTTCCAAGGCGGCACTCGCTCGGCGACGCTTTTCGTCGCGAGTGGAGTTGCGGTCTGTTATACGCTTTTCCGCCTATACCACTTCTACCCAGAGTGTTGAAGAAGATTCGGCACGACCGGGCCCAAGTCATTCTTGTGGCTCCGGACTGGGCTCGAAGAGTTTGGTATCCCGAGCTACTCAATATGAGCATAGATCCCCGATCCGTCTGCCTCTTCGGGAGGATCTTCTGTCGCAGCAGCAGGGGGACGGTCCTCCACCCGAACCTGTCCAGTCTACACCTGCTTGCGTGGAGATTGAGCGGCGGCAGTTGATTCCTTTCGACTTGCCTCCCGAAGTTTGTGATGTGATTCTGGCAGCCAGGCGTCCCTCCACTAAGGTGGTATACGCCTGCAGGTGGAACAAATTTGTGGCATGGTGCACAGCAAAGGCTGTGGATCCCCTTTCTGCCCCTCTTTCTGAGGTCCTTCTGTTCCTTCTCTCTCTGGCCCAACAGGGTTCTGCCCTGGGTACCATCAAGGGTTATCTTTGTGCTATCTCGGCCTTCCTCAGGCTCCCTGATCAGCCCTCCCTTTTCAAGTCCCCTGTTGTTAACAGGTTCTTAAAAGGCATTACTCACCTCTTCCCTCCTGTTCCGTTTGTAATGCCTCAGTGGGACTTGAACTTGGTTCTTACCTTTTAATGTGCGCTCCCTTTGAGCCTCTGCATAACTGTCCTCTTCGTCTTCTGACTCTAAAGGCAGCCTTTCTGGTGGCCATCACCTCCGCTCGGCGGGTGAGTGAGCTCCAGGCTCTTTCTTGCAAACCTCCCTTTCTGTCTGTTCATCCAGACAAGGTTGTTCTTCGGACGCGTCCGTCCTTCTTGCCAAAGGTGGTTACTGCTTTCCACATTGGGCAGACCATCACTTTGCCCACCTTCTTTCCGCCTCCGCATCCTTCCAGAGAGGAAGAGAGGCTCCACCGTCTGGACCCAAAACGTGCGCTCTCCTTCTATATCGACCGCACGAAACACTTCCGGGTGGATGACCAGCTCTTTGTTGGCTACGTGGGCGCCAAAAAGGTCGGGCGGTGCACAAGAGGACCATCTCCCGCTGGGTTACCTTGTGCATCAAGACCTGCTATTCTTTGGCTAAGAAGGAGCCTCCTGTTGGGCTGCGTGCCCATTCCACCAGGGCAACGGCTGCTACCACGGCCTTGGGCCGCGGTGTTCCGCTGCCGGTTATCTGTCAGGCAGCTACGTGGGCCTCGCTGCACACGTTTACTAAGCATTACTGCCTTGACAGTCAGGTCCGGAGGGACGGCTTCTTTGGCCGTTCTGTCCTCCAGGACTTCCTTGTCTGATCTTTGTTCGCAGACCCACCACCGGGGTTGGTATTGCTGGGGTATCTATTCTAAGGTAAGGAATCTATCACTAACGTGTCTCTTTCAGATGCACAAGTTACTAACTTGTGTAACGATATATCTGTAAGAGACAGTAGTTAGTGATAGATTCCTACCGCCCACCCATCCTCCCCGTTCTGCGAACTGATTTCTAGGGTTAAGGACATCCCTTTCAGGGCCCTAGTATTTTTCAGACACCTGTGTCAGCTTCTTGCATGGCTCTGCGTTCCTGGCGCGGAAAGTCGTGTACAGAACTGACGTCAGCGCGCAGGGCGGCGCCTAAGTACTGCCCGCGACGTCATCCCGGCGATCACGACGCCGACGACGGACGCGGAGCCGCACGACGCCGCCTACCGACGCGCAAGGGTACTGCTACGCAAAACTTTCCGGATCCAGCCTGACGCCTGGGGATATTCTAAGGTAAGGAATCTATCACTAACTACTGTCTCTTACAGATATATCGTTACACAAGTTAGTAACTTGTGCTTTAGGGACAGTTATAGTTAGTTGGACATTGCACTCGTACAAAACCCGTGAAATTCCCCCGTTATAGTTAGTTCAGGTAACTATAACTCGCGCCCCCGCAATGCACTGCTGATGACGTCCCATATTACATCACTCATGACATGGTCAGTGACATCACTGATGACATCTCAAATGACATCACTCATGACATCATCCAGTGACTGTGTGTTTCTGTAAAGTTTAAATATGTTTAATATATATAGGGAAAGGCATATTGAAGAATGAGTGGGTGTGTAAGTGTCTGAATGGATGATTTAGTAGGTGCGTGACTAACTCTATAAGTGAGTGATTAAACGTATCTTACTGAATGCATGGGTTAGTGACTAAACTGGGTGAATGTCTGTCTGTTGCTGTGTAAGTGGCTGCATGGGTTTGTGAATAGCTACATGAGTGTCTATATGAGTTATTGATTGGTTGTCTGAGTATCTGTATGGGTGCCTGAGTGTTTGTGTGGGTGGGGTGTGTGCGACTCTGTGCATAGATGTGTGAGTGGGTGATTCACTGGGTGGATGGTTTCAAGAGTGCATCTGTAATAGACTGTATGGGTGGGTAAGTGTGTGTAAGAGTGTGTTAGTGAGTGAATGTATGTCCCAGTGGTACATGTGTGAGTAACTACATATGTGAAAGGCACTATATATGGGTGTTGGAGTATATAAATAGCTATAAGCGAGAGTGTGTGATTGTGAGAGTGACTGTATGGATGAGTGTGTGCTTGTATCAGAGATTGTATAAGAGCGTAAGAATGTGCTAGTATTTGTATGAGTAAGTGAGCTGGTGTGTGTATAACTGTATAGGTGAGTAAATGGGTGTGTGCTTAATTTTTGCATGACTGACTAGGTGTGTGAGTACCTCTATGGATGAGTGGCGGTGTGTGAGTGTTTATATAGGTGTATGAGTGCATATAATAGTCCTGTACTGAGTGACTATAAGTATGAGTGACTGTACGGGTGAGTGAGTAGATGTGTGTGTGTGTGTGTGTGTGTGTGTAGACCTAAGAATCAGTGAGTGTGTATATAGTAATTGGTGTTGGAGTGTCTATGGTTTTGACAATGGCAGTCTGTAATTTACAGTGGGTGTATCAAAAGTTATATTAGGGTGTGAGAAGATGCATCAAATTATCACATGGAAGATGTCATCAGTGATGTCATCAGTGATGTAATTTGAGATGTCATCAGTGATGTCACTGACCATGTCATGAGTGATGTAATATGTGACGTCATCAGCAGTGCATTGCGGGGGCGCGAGTTATAGTTACCTGAACTAACTATAACGGGGAATTTCACGGGTTTTGTACGAGTGCAATGTCCAACTAACTATAACTGTCCCTAAAACCTATGGTTTTTTCAGTGAATTTCAAAGGTTTTTAAATGCTAATTTCTAACTATAACGTGCCTGAAACCTATGGTTTTTCAGTGAATTTCAAAGGTTTTTTAAATGCTAATTCCTAACTATAACATGTCTGAAACCTATGGTTTTTTTTCAGTGAATTTCAAAGGTTTTGTAAATGACAATTTTTAAATGTATTAATTGTTATATTTATTTTTTTGATACTGATTTACTACATTTTTTTAAACTATTTATTTTTAGATATTTTATTTTTTAAATTACATTATAATTACATTATACATTACATTACAAAATATACTTTCTCAGAATGAATTACTTTAGTTTAAATACTTTGCAAATAGGCAATAGACTTTTAAGTACAGTAGTTACAGTTGTTGTATTGGGCAACACAATTTCAAACACAATGCAACATTGAGCTCAATGTGAATTTCTAGTTAAATGCAATTAGTTACTTTATGGATTACTTTTCTAACCACAGGACTGGATCCTAGATTCAGTCCTGGGACATCTCCTGTAAACAGTTGAGTAAAAGCGTTTTGGTTACAGTAGTGATTTTTAAGGAATATTATTGTATTTTAAAAGTTGACACTTAGAAACTTTTTCACATAGAATCACCAATGTTATCCTATGGGAGGAAATTCACTTAGCAGGTAAGTAGTGTTATCGTTACTTTTTCTTACTCAGTGGTGTATCCTGGATCCAGCACTGGTGCATCTCCTGTAAACAGTTGAAAGAATGCGTTTAAGTCATACAGGCGATTTTTAAGGAATATTTGTAGTTTGTGAAAATCGACACTTTGAAACTTTTCTGCTGAAGGAAGGAAATACAAGTTACTGGTAAATACGGTTAGAATTACTTTTCAGGGTCAGTGCTGGGCTAAAAGATGCAGCACTGGGTTCTCTCCTGATAACAGGTGAGTAAATCGGAATTCGTAGTTCGGCTGATTTTAGAGGAATATTATAAAGTTCCAAAACTCCACACTTAGATGAATTTCCAAGTGAAACCAGTCAATGTTAGCCTATGGAAGGAAATTCAAGTTACTGGTAAGTACGGTTAAAATTACTTTTCAGGATCAGTACTGGGCTGAAAGATGCAGCACTGAGGTCTCTCCTGATAACAGGTGAGTAAATCGGAATTCGTATTTCGGCTGATTTTAGAGGAATATTATAAAGTTCCAAAACTCCACACTTAGAAGAATTTCCAAGTGAAACCAGTCAATGTTAGCCTATGGAAGGAAATTCAAGTTACTGGTAAGTACGGTTAAAATTACTTTTCAGGATCAGTACTGGGCTAAAAGATGCATCACTGAGGTCTCCTGATAACAGGTGAGTAAATCGGAATTCGTAGTTCGGCTGATTTTAGAGGAATATTTGCACAATGGTGAAGGGAGGGGGCGGGGCCTGAGGTGACATCTGTGCAAACGCGCCCCGTGGCGCGTTTTAAGTTGGGGGATTAAGTCCCCTTGAATCATGAGGGTCCCTGGGGTCCAACTAGCCCACCCTGGACCTCCAGTATGCGCCAGGGAGCTGCGTTGCAGAGAGGTGTTCAGAGGCCACGCCCCTTTTTGCACCTCTCTGCAACGCAGCTCTGTGGCGCTTTCTGGACGTACTTGGTGGGCTAGTTGGCCCCCAGGGACCCTCAGGATTGAAGGGGATTTCATTCCCCATCTTAAAATGCGCCACGGGGCCTGTTTGCACACATGTCACCTGAAGCCCCGCCCCCTCCCTTCACCACTGTGCAAATGCGCCCCGTGGCGCGATTTAAGTTGGGGGATTAAGTCCCTTTGAATCCTGAGGGTCCCTGGAGTCGAACTAGCCCACCAGGTACCTCCGGTAAGCGCCACAGAGCTGCATTGCAGAGAGGTGTTCCGAGGCCACGCCCCTTTTTACACCAGGCTGCAAACGCGGCTTCTGGCGCACTGCTGCTCGGGGGATGAAGTCCACTTGTGTCCTGAGGTCCTCAGGACACAAGAAGACCTAATCGCCCCACCAGCAGTGCGCTAAGAGGCGCGTTTGCAGAGTGGTGTAAAAAGAGGGCGTGGCCTTGGACCACCTCTCTGCAACGCAGCTCCCTGGCGCATACTGGAGGTACCTGGTGGGCTAGTTGGCCCCCAGGGACCCTCAGTATTCAAGGGGAATTAATTCCCCAACTTACAATGCGCCAGGGGGCGCGTTTGTAGAGTGCTGCAGGGAGGGGGCGGGGCCTCCGGCGAGATGCCGGCTTTTTTTCTTTTATTTTTTAGAAGGGGGGCTGTGTGCCCCCCCCCTTCTTTTACCATTTTTGGAGCCCTGGGGTCCCCATACCCCAGGGCCTGACCCCTATTTATTAAAAAATAAACGGGAAGGGCCGCGAGGCCCCCCTCCCGAGGCCAATTTCGGCCCCGGGGACCCCATCCCCCAGGGCATGGCCAGTCTTTTTTTATATTTATGTATTTCTTTGGAGGGGGGCCGCGTGGCCCCCCTCCGCAGGCCAATTATGGCCCCGGGGACCCCATCCCCCCGGGGCCGGCCTTTCCATTTTTTTTATTTTTCATTTCCAGGG
Organism: Calotriton arnoldi; assembly: GCA_963921515.1. Classification (NCBI taxonomy): domain Eukaryota; kingdom Metazoa; phylum Chordata; class Amphibia; order Caudata; family Salamandridae; genus Calotriton; species Calotriton arnoldi. The sequence goes on along the minus strand of CAWUFW010011309.1, from coordinate 618,400 downwards.
GAGGCGGGCCACGTGGCCCCCCTCCCGGGCCACTTCTGGCCCCGGGGACCCCATCCCCGGGGCCTGGCCTTTCCGTTGCGGACCGTGGGGGGGAGCCCCAATGCCCCTGCGGGAGCTGGCATTGCTTTTGAGCAAGGGGAGCTGCTGACATGCAGCTCCCCTTCCTCAAAAGAAATCTGCTTTGCTTCGTTGAAGCAAGAGCAGGTTCCCCTGTCTTACGGGGTGGTGCACACTCCGTGGCTGGACTGCCTCGTTAAATTACTGCTCCATGGTTGTCCACCTGTAAGTAGCACTCGAGCAACAGCTTGATTCATGTATAGGTAAGGGCGGGGGACCGCCCGTAGGAACCGCTCCATAGTGATATTGCCTGACGCGTTTCGAATCACCATATGATTCTCTTCAGAGGCTTTAATGGAACGGTGTGCGCAACCGCTAACCCACCTCCGACACCCCCCCCCCCCCAATGGGAGGTTCAAATGAAACTGTGCCTTCTGGGAAGTGTAGTGCGGGTAGCACATAATCAAGTCCTGTATGGACCCCACAGGTGGGCCCGTCCACGATCCTGTATACAGCTGCTGTTCCACTTTCGTGGCCCCCAATCTTACGGGGTGGTGCAAACTCCGCGGCTGGACTGCCGCGTTAAATTACTGCTCCATGGTTGTCCACCTGTAAGTAGCACTCGAGCAACAGCTTGATTCATGTTTAGGTAAGGACGGGGGACCGCCCGTAGGAACCGCTCCATAGTGATATTGCCTGACGCGTTTCGAATCACCATATGATTCTCTTCAGAGGCTTTAATGGAACGGTGTGCGCAACCGCTAACCCACCTCCGACACCCCCTCCCCCAATGGGAGGTTCAAATGAAACTGTGCCTTCTGGGAAGTGTAGTGCGGGTAGCACATAATCAAGTCCTGTATGGACCCCACAGGTGGGCCCGTCCACGATCCTGTATACAGCTGCTGTTCCACTTTCGTGGCCCCCAATCTTACGGGGTGGTGCACACTCCGCGGCTGGACTGCCGCGTTAAATTACTGCTCCATGGTTGTCCACCTGTAAGTAGCACTCGAGCAACAGCTTGATTCATGTATAGGTAAAGACGGGGGACCGCCCGTAGGAACCGCTCCATAGTGATATTGCCTGACGCGTTTCGAATCACCATATGATTCTCTTCAGAGGCTTTAATGGAACGTTGTGCGCAACCGCTAACCCACCTCCGACACCCCCCCCTCCCCCCCCCCCAATGGGAGGTTCAAATGAAACTGTGCCTTCTGGGAAGTGTAGTGCGGGTAGCACATAATCAAGTCCTGTATGGACCCCACAGGTGGGCCCGTCCACGATCCTGTATACAGCTGCTGTTCCACTTTCGTGGCCCCCAATCTTACGGGGTGGTGCACACTCCGCGGCTGGACTGCCGCGTTAAATTACTGCTCCATGGTTGTCCACCTGTAAGTAGTACCTACACATGAATCTAGCTGTTGCTCGAGTGCTACTTACAGGTGGACAACCTTGGAGCAGTGATTTATAACGCGGCAGTCCAGCCGCGGAGTGTGCACCACCCCGTAAGATTGGGGGCCACGAGAGTGGAACAGCAGCTGTACATAGGATCGTGGACGGGCCCACCTGTGGGGTCCATACAGGACTTTATTATGTGCTACCCGCACTACACTTCCCAGAAGGCACAGTTTCATTTGAGCCTCCCATTGGAGGTGTGTCAGAAGTGGGTTAGCGGTTGCGCACACCGTTCCATTTTAAGCCTCTGAAGAGAATCATATGGTGATTCGAAACGCGTCAGGCAATACCACTATGGAGCGGCTCCTACGGGCGGTTCCCCGTCCTACCTACACATGAATCAAGCTGTTCCTCGAGTGCTACTTACAGGTGGACAACCTTGGAGCAGTGATTTATAACGCGGCAGTCCAGCAGCGGAGTGTGCACCACCCCGTAAGATTGGGGGCCACGAGAGTGGAACAACAGCTGTACATAGGATCGTGGACGGGCCCACCTGTGGGGTCCATACAGGACTTGATTATGTGCTACCCGCACTACACTTCCCAGAAGGCACAGTTTCATTTGAGCCTCCCATTGAGAGGTGTGTCAGAAGTGGGTTAGCGGTTGCGCACACCGTTCCATTTTAAGCCTCTGAAGAGAATCATATGGTGATTCGAACAGCGTCAGGCAATACCACTATGGAGCGGCTCCTACGGGCGGTTCCCCGTCCTTACCTACACATGAATCAAGCTGTTGCTCGAGTGCTACTTACAGGTGGACAACCTTGGAGCAGTGATATATATATAATCAATCTCTCCAGGTTGTTGCCAGTGCTCGACCGCGCAAGGGTGAAATCACGGTCAATTTGATTCCTTCACTCGATGAATGGCCAGCACTCATGGAAGAGGCTTATCCAGATATTATTGGATAAAAAGTGCAAACACCTTTCTCAATGTTGTTGGGCGCTGTTTAAACGCATCATTATATCCTTTTCACACAATTGGTTGCCTCAAATTCATTCACATATGCAAAGGACTAACATGCATGCCTCTCAACAAAAGTTCTCGGCTTCGTCATCTTGGAACATCTCAATTCACCTCATTCATTTTTAAAGGTATTTAGCAGCAATACCAAAATTATCTTTGTACACTATTACTGTGACATATACTATTAATAATCCATAGTATAGTTCAACCTGCTATCTCCGTTGATCTACGATCTTTTTATCATAGATGTTCTGTAATCTTGTCGCCATGAATGGGCTGATGTCATTATCTCAATATTGAATTTCATGGAGCATTAATGCACTACTCTAATATATAATTTTGCCCTGTATGGGCGTACTTGACATTGCGTATGATCCTTACTATGTCACGGAGAACCACAAATGAGCATGAAACCAATCCATCATTCTAAAATATGAGTGGCACACACAGACCATTTCAAATAATACAAAACAAGCAATTTAAAATGGCAACCAATAAGGACAAATTCCTAATTTTTCCAATTAATGTTACACAGGAGGTAGCTCCTCTGTACCTGATCATTGTAAAAGAACTTCAGTAAATTCCTATTGCTTCCATGATGGGACTCAAAATGCCTGACTGCCGGGTATGTAGTATCCTTATTAGTTATAGCTCTCAGATGTTCTAGAATTCGTATTTTAGTGGGATGTATAGTGCTGCCAATATATCTCAACTAGCAGGGGCACACAAGGCAGTAGACTGTGTAAGGTGTATTACATTTCATAAATTTCCTAATCTTCTTAGGTTCTGTAAGACTAGGGATATCCTACGCTAGCACCTTATTGCTGTTCACACAGGCTTTACATCTTCCACATGGAAAAAAGCCTTGCAGCTCTTTGAAAGTTGACCCTCTGTTGTCCTGGGAAAGATAACTTCGTACTAGCTGATCTTTTATAGATCTCGCCTTCCTAAAAGTTATTAAAGGGGATTCAGGGATGTCTGCCTCTATGACAGAATCAGATTTTAGGATCCGCCAATTTCTCCGTAACACCCCTCTAACACTTTTGGCATCGCTAGAGAAGTTGATTATCATTCTAAAGCTGGCCTGGATGTCATTTTCTTTTACGCTGTCTTTGAGCAGATCAGATATGGGCTTATCCTGGACCACCCTCGTATCTCTATTCAAGGTTTCTTTTTGATAGCCTCTAATTTGAAATCTCTCAATACTTTCTTTGGCTGCTGTCTGAAAATCCCATTCTCTGGAACTGTTCCTCTTAATACGTAGCAACTCACCGTATGGAATACTGTTTATTAACTTATTGGGGTGTCTGATCGTAGCATGCAGTACAGAGTTCCCTGCCGTAGGCTTTTTGAAAAAGGCCATGCAAATTCTATTCTCAAAGACAACTATTCGTAGGTCCAGGAAGTTAACTGATACCAAGCTGATCTCCCCTGTAAATCTGAGATAAATCTCGTTCTTGTTCAGAGCATCTATGTAGTTAGGGGCTGACTGTTCTGACCCTCTCCATATATAAACAGGTCATCAATATCTATTCCAACTCCCAATGTTGTCAATCCATTCATCATGGGTATCCGACTAGGCCACCCGCTTCTCCCACCAGCCCACGAACAAGTTTGCATAGCTGGGGGCAAAGCTGGTGTCCATGGCCGTCCCCTGTTTCTGTTTGTAGAGTTGGTACTGAAACAAGAAGATGTTATGCAAGCAGAAATGTACAAATTCAATCACATTACGTTCCATGTTTTATTTGAAATGGTACATCTGATCTGCTCCGATCATGGTCAGTTTTTCCATTGTGCAGATGTGGCGCACTTGAATCTTGTAGGTGTGACTCACTGTTGACCCATCATCAGTTCAGAGATTTTGTATGTAGTTGTGTGTTTGTATAAACATCAGTTTCAAATCTAAGATGCGATCTGCTTTGCCTCCCTTTTCTTAGTACTTCTGCCAAGTGTAGACCATTTTCCTGACCGGCTCCCCTATTAGGGGATGTCCTAGTACTCCATGCACTTTACTTAATGTGTAAAAATTATTATGCAAACAGCTTATTTTTATGTTGTCACTCCAAGGTCAAAACGTGGGCCTCTAATTCGCAATTGACAGGCCAATCGCTGATGCAAGCATCCATCCTTAACCACTTCTGCCCTCTGTGGCCTGTGCAGTGCAATTGCCCTGAACCATTAGCTACATCTCCCTGCCCACAGCACCACTTGGCACCGCAGATAGCTCCTGACAGTATTTACCAGATAAAAGTATGGCCCCCTGGTAAAGAGTTCAGAGGGGGGACTCTCTACTGTACCTTTGCCTAAACTTTATCAACTTCACAGAATAAAGGATTCCACAAGACCAGCTCACCAGGTAATCCACGGAACTTTATCACATAGAGAACCACCCTTGCTGCACCCTAATCATTGCGAAGTCCTTAAGCAAGAACAGAGTTCAAAGTTATGACCTGCTTTCAGGCTCCAATTTGGACACACTTCATTTCCTAACTTCGCTTGGTAACGATGCACTCCTGATTTTACATGAAATTGTCTCTAAAGGAAGCATAACCCTATACAAAATTGCTGTTGCTGAAACACTCTTTGCCAGTCATCAAATCACAACACTGGTCTACGTTCTTACTGGTTTGGTGTTCAGCATATTCAACTTTCTCTGCCTCCTTCCTTTTCAGCTGCCATCCTTCCACTAGCAGTTATGCCTTGATTAAGTTTCAAAGATTCTCTTTGGCCACCAAGATTTATGCATTTTTGACGACCTATGCAGGTTTGAGAAGCCAGAACTACATCTTACATATCGCTTTCGTCCTTCACCATCTATCCCGACTGCTGGGCTCAATGCAGTCACTGACTCTGAGGGTCTGAACTCAATAATTGGCAATAACCCTGCCGCCTGGAGTTTTTATAACTTTTTTAAAATTATTGAAGTATCTAACATTGTATGACTAAAAGAAACCGCAACAATAAAGTACAATCAGTTTTTTAGTTTGTAGTGGGTTCACTCCCAATTCAAAGACTGTGTAAATTAAACTCTGTCTTATTTAACTATCCATAGCGCTGACAATCGAAATGACAAAGAAGGGAATTTAGATCTAGTTACTATTGCAATGTCCTGCATTATAATTATTCAGTCTCCTAGGAAACCACCCCAAATTAGTTCACATGAATTAATTTGATCATTAAGTATGCAGATCGTTTTTTTTTTTTAAAGTGGCCACTTGTCATGTGGCATTTTTTCATATTTGGGCAACATATCTGTCTTCCAATGTCTCAGAAGCCAAATTTTAATTGGCACTAGAGAACCAACTCTGTCGGTGATGAGGGAGTGTTGGCAAATTTGGCGTTGGATGTGGTAAAGCTGTTCATCCCTCCAGGTCTCCCTTTACCCCTGATTCTGATTTCAACCTGTTCCAAATTTTCAGCCAGTACAAATCAAGACAAGAGACTTACGCTCTCACAGGACATTTTAAATTTCACAATTTGGAGCCATGCATCTACAATGTAAAGAGGAGCTAGGCATTTTGGCCCTTTGCACCTGGGACCAATGACATCTGTGAAGTACTTTGAAGTGGCTTGGTTTCAATTTTGCTTCTCTTAAGCCCTTGTCATGATTTACAAGATGTTCACTCCAGCCTTCTGCCGCCTGGAGTGATCATCACAGCATCTTCAACCTTCCCATTGTACCTGCTTCCCCACTAACCTCCAGCATAAATACAGACCTTGGATAAATGGTACTTGACTCATTTAAAGTTGTCCCATCAGCTTATCACCCCAGACCTTCTGATAACTGTAAATTCCACCAATAGTTCTGTAACATTTTTTACAAAGTTGTTCTCTTTAAATCCTTGTGTCTCCGACAATGCTAGTGGATTTGGGCCTGCTCAACTATAAAGTTACAAGAAGCACCGTCACTAGTATAAAAAACAATTACAGAGACAAATAAGAAATTAATAAAGCAACCAAGAAGAAGGCTAAGAGATGGCAGCAGAGAGTCCACATCATCCCTTATCTTGTGGTATTTGCACCCCCATTTATTACCAGGATAGGTATCCTGCAATGTTCGGTGATGTTCCCCTTACTTTGAATGTTTACCTGAATCCACTGTCTGAAATGGCCAAAACTTTCAACCTCACTTGCTTCTATTCCACTGGCAATAAAAGGGCCTCATACGGACTTGAAATACACACTAGGGGGGCTGGAGGAGATTTAGGGACCTGCGTGGGCAACCTCCCCACTCATAATAACTAACACAAAAAGAGTCCACGGGTCCAAGGTAGAAGTTTGAAGTGCAAGAGGACCTTGTCAATCATGCTCTAGAGGGGGATCCCTTTTCAGGACGGTTCCCCTCACACACCAGAGGTGTCGTGCTTCATCATAGGGGTGCCTCCTCACGTGAAGAACTTGGTCTCTACATGGGCTACAACCCCCTCGCTGCGAGGGGGGGAGCACAGGGATGTTTTATGTTGTTAAGGAGGGTCGTTCTAAAACCCTATGTGAGCGTGGTGTGCTCAATGTGAAGTGCAGTGCCTAGAGTGGAAAGTGGTTAAAACTGGCTACAAGGTTAGCTATGTAGCAACTTTAATTGGCTACCTTGTGACAGGATTAAAAACAAATTGCTAGTGATACAGCTACTGTAATTAGAGACCCCTGTATCAGTGTAAGATCAACATGTTTCGGCCTTGGGACCTGTTAGAGTATCGTGGCCTTCATCAGGATCGACATGTAGCTACTGCAATAAGTGAAATGCATGCACATCTACAACAATGTGCACAGAGGTAACGGTGTAATATACTGAACCAGTGGTCCTGTAGTTCAGTAGGTTCACAGTGGAAACCTGTGGTAAGACAAAAAAACAACATTGTGTGCTATTTACAACGAACAAGAGATGCATGAATGACATGGTTGAACCAAAGCACAACAAATAATCACTATTGTCAAGACATTGGACTTGGCGAAATCAATTGATTCACATCAAAAGTAAAAAAGGGATGCGTGACTCAGCCACTGAGGTTAAAGAATACGCTGCATCTGTCCTGGCATATTAGCCAAAAAGGTACATACGCCAATCCAACCTAGCAAGAAGGGTGGTGGCGTTACATTTGAAAAGAGATCAGAGGTAATTCAAAAGTGTATGCCTACAAGAGCAAGAGCATTCGAGAAAGACCTGAATGGACAGGCGATATCATATGCAAAACTAAAAAGGGATTAGTGAAGAATATGGTACATGTACCCCGTAGGGTCAATTCACATGAATGGATGCAGACCTGATATGATCAATGCACCCGGAGTGAATCCAGGGCGGCAGGTACTAGTGTGTTGGAGTCAGCATGGGTGTGGTCGAGGCCTCCCGTGAGTGGAAGAACAAGGACATGATGGTTGCAAGGGGTTAAAGGGCACAGCGTGCCTGTTGTGGGGGAAGGGAGGAAGCGGGAGGGGGGAAAAAGAGTGGTCGTTTATCAGCGACTGAGACCACCGCCTCGTGAAGGAATGTGTGATTCCACTAGGACGAGGAGGGTGGAAGAGAGGTCCCAGTCTGCTAAGCAGGCACCAGCTGCGACTGCTACCTCATCAGCCGAATTCACTCACATTGCCCCTAGGACGCTGGAACTGGTCTAGCGCAAGGAGCGCTGAGATCGCTTAACCAGTATGTAACGGGGGGGGGCAAGGGGAGGCACGGGGCGAGCACCGGACAGTGGCGATGCTCATGCTGGGAAAGGCAAAGAACGTGCCGGGCTGGAGTGGTGTGGAGTGCGCTGGAGCCGCGTGCTGGGATAAGCAAGGGTGAAATGGCGGACATGGCATGAAAGTAAAGAGCGGGCTGGAGTGCGCCGGAGGGCTCAGGTGGTGCCGCGTACTGGGAGAAGCTAGGGCGAAAAGGTGGACACGGGGCCCAGGAGGCACTTACGGCTTAAGTGAAGCGTGGAGTCAGTGGTCGTATGTCCAGGCGACAGGGATGATGTTGGAGCGAACCGGTGCATTAAATAGTGCCTGTGATAAATGCTGACTCAAGGCAAGGTGCGCTTCCAGCGGGACGCGCTGGAACCGGAAGTAGGTAAAAGCATATCCTGTGTAAGCAGGAAAGATGGGAGTAGTAGTCAGCAGAGAGCCGGCTGGTTAGAACAGGCGAATGGCCTGCGACAGGAAATGTGTACTCTGGAACCCGAGGAGAGTCACACAGCAGCCTGTAAAAGGCAGATTAACGTGTCCCTGAAAAGGGGGGGGGGGCAATGGGGGGTGTAAGCAGATACTGACAGGGCCGGACGGCTCAACTGTCAGAAAAGCGCCTAAAACGGGGCAAGTCACACTCCAGACTGCACTGTGTGGAAGGTGGCAACCAACCCTGGTAACTGTCAATGTTTAGCACGAAAAGCGTGCCCATAGGCTGGAATGGAGTGTAAACTCCAGGGAAGCCAAATAGGTTGGCTGTGCAGAGGGAGGGCTGATACCACTCAACTGTAGTGTATGAGCGTGTGGGAAAACACACTATTGCTGGGGTAAATAGAGTAAAAGAAAACAGCTCCAGGACTCAGTAGAGTGCCAACCATGGAATATCATCATTCAGTCCCTCAGTAGAGGTACCCAATCTAAACACCCAACGCTGCTCGAGCCTCAAAAGTTTAGTAGTTAGACCTGGTGTGGTCGCACTGAGGTTGGGTTTATCAAGTACAGACCAGGTCAGTGTGTCTGCCTGGTGACTCATTTCTAGAAAATGTTTTGTGAGTTTTGTCGTTTGTTTTGCACACCCGATTGTGCTCTTGTGTTCAAGTATGCGTTTGCGTACTTTCCTAGTGGTCATGCCCACATATCTGAGACCACATGGGCAGGTGATCAAATAGATAACTCGCTCGCTGTTGCAGTTAGTGTGGTGTTTTAATTCCCATGGTCTAGTTGTGCCAATATCAATGGTTCTCGTGACCTTGGTCTGCGGACAGACCGAGCAAGAACCACAAGGGAAGTGGCCTTGAACGCTTGGAAGATGCCAGACGGTGCTTGGTCTGTGTGTGACAGTCGGTGGAGGTCTAGTGTTAACAAGACTATCTCTGAAGCTCCGACCCCTTTTAAAGGCGAACATTGGTTTGACTAGGGACAGTTGTCCTTTGTTCAGAATGTTCCAGTTACGTAAGATGGCTTTCTTCACTGTATTGGAGAGGGAGCTAAATGTATTAACGCATACCATTCTTGTCTGTGGTTGTTTAGTGGACTAATGGTCCAGCATGGCATCTCGATTATTATTGAGCGCACGCTTTGCGGATTTCTTGACCAGGGCGGTCAGATAGTGTCTGTCCAATAAGTTGTTCCTCAGTGTAGATGCGTGTTCCTTGTACTTATCGATGCTGGAACAGTTCCGTCTAAGCCTCAGGAATTGGCCAAAGAGCAAGTTCTCACGCACCGTTTTGGTATGGTGGTTCTCGTACTGGAGTAGAGCGTTCCGGTCCATAGGTTTCTGGTAGAGTTCAGTTTCTAGGGTGCCTGTAGATGGAAAAATGGTGAGGTCCAGGAAGGCTAGTTTTGTCCTGCTGAATTCACATGTGAACCGGAGGTGGTCGTTGCAGGTATTAAGCCATTCGTGGAAGGTGTTGATGGTAGTGTCTGTTCCTCTCCATACCACGAGGATGTTGTCAATATACCTCTTCCAGAGTAATATATGGTTGAGGTATGGATTGTTGTTTGAAAGGACGACATCCTCCTCAAAGATGTGCATACAGAGGTTCGCCAAACTTGGGGCAAAGGTACTCCCAATGGAGGTACTAGACACCTGGAGATGAAGCTGTGTTTCAAATTGAAAGAAATTCTTTCATGGTCATGGTGGCGCACTTCATAATGAAAGAGACCGGTGTAATGGAATCGGGTGGGTGCAGGGTTAGAAGATGTTCAATAGTGGCCAAGGTCTCGTCCTGGGGGATGCACGTATATAGCGACTCAACATCAAAGGAGACGAGATAGTCAGTGACTGGGTCAAATACAATGCCTCTGAGAAGGCGGAGGACGTCCGTCGTATCTTTTAAGTATGTAGGCATCATGCAAACCAATGGTCGCAGGAAAAAATCGACGAACTGTGACAACGGCTCAAGTGTGGAGCCAATGCCTGAAATGATCGGTCTCCCAGGAGGTGGTCTTTGTGGCTTGTGAATTTTTGGTAGGACGTAGAAGTACGGGATCACTGGCTCTTTGGTGCAAAGAAACTCCGCTTCTCTTGGTGTGATCCATCCATTGTCTCTTGCTTCTCTCTCGTCATGGTTAAGATGGTGTCGGTGATCCTGTCTGTGGGATCCTTGAGCAGTGGGTGATAGGGTGTGGTCACGTTTAATTGGCGTAGGCACTCAGACCTGTAGGTGGCCGTGTCCATGATCACGGTGGCGCCACCTTTGTCAGCTGGCTTGATTGTAATGCTTTTGTCCATGCTTAGGATGCGCAAGGCCTGTTCGCTCTTAGTGATGTTGTGATACATCCTAGGAGGTGCAGATCGTCCAATGTTTAGGTCTTTAAGAACTGCCTTCTTAAAGGTGGCTACCTCAACTGGTACTGAGCCAATAGGTGGATTGAATGTAGATTTGAGCCGAAGGTTGGTGTTGGTGGCCCGGTGCACCTGTTCTAACCAGCCGGCTCTCTGCTGACTACAACTCCCATCTTTCCTGCTTACACAGGATATGCTTTTACCTACTTCCGGTTCCAGCGCGTCCCGCTGGAAGCGCACCTTGCCTTGAGTCAGCATTTATCACAGGCACTATTTAATGCACCGGTTCGCTCCAACATCATCCCTGTCGCTCGGACGTGCGACCACTGACTCCACGCTTCACTTAAGCGGTAAGTGCCTCCTGGGCCCCGTGTCTGCCTTTTCGCCCTAGCTTCTCCCAGTACGTGGCACCGCCTGAGCCCACCGGCGCACTCCGCACCACTCCAGCCCAGCACGCTCTTTACTTTCATGCCATGTCCGCCATTTCGCCCTTGCTTATCCCAGCACGCGGCTCCGGCGCACTCCGCACCACTCCAGCCTGGCACGTTCTTTACCTATATGCCTTTCCCAGCATGAGCATCGCCATTGTCCGGTGCTCGCCTCGTGCCTCCCCTTGCCCACCCTGCCCCCCCCTGTTACATACTGGTTAAGCGATCTCAGCGCTCCTTGCGCTAGACCAGTTCCAGCGTCCTAGGGGCGCTGTGAGTGAATTCGGCTGATGAGGTAGCAGTCGCAGCTGGTGCCTGCTTAGCAGACTGGGACCTCTCTTCCACCCTCCTCGTCCTAGTGGAATCACACATTCCTTCACGAGGCGGTGGTCTTGGTCGCTGTTAAACGGCCACTCTTTTTCCCCCCTCCCGCTTCCTCCCTTCCCCCACAACCGGCACTCTGTGCCCTTTAACCCCTTGCTCCTTGCAACCATCATGTCCTTGTTCTTCCACTCACTGGAGGCCTCGACCACACCCATGCTGACTCCAACGCACTTGTACCTGCCGCCCTGGATTCACTCGGGGTGCATTGATCATATCAGGTCTGCATCCATTCATGTGAATTGACCCTTTGGGGTACATGTACCATACTCTTCACTAATCCCTTTTTAGTTTTGCATATGATATCGCCTGTCCATTCAGGTCTTTCTCGAATGCTCTTGCTCTTGTAGGCATACACTTTTGAATGACCTCTTTGATTTCTTTGCAGCTTTAACGCCAACACCCTTCTTGTTAGGTTGGATTGGCGTATGTACCTTTTTGGCTAATATGCCAGGACAGATGCGGCGTATTCTTTAACCTCAGTGGGTGAGTCACGCATCCCTTTTTTACTTTTGATGTGAATCAATTGGTTTCACTATGTCCAATGTCTTGACAATAGTGATTATTTGTTGTGCTTTGGTTCAACAATGTCATTCATGCATCTCTTGTTCGTTGTAAATAGCGCACAATATTGTTTTTTTGTCTTACCACAGGTTTCCACAGTGAACCTACTGAACTACAGGACCACTGGTTCAGTATATTACACCGTTACCTCTGTGCACATTGTTGTATATGTGCATGCATTTCACTTATTGCAGTAGCTACATGTTGATCCTGATGAAGGCCACGATACTCTAACAGGTCCCAAGGCCGAAACATGTTGATCTTACACTGATACAGGGGTCTCTAATTACAGTAGCTGTATCACTAGCAATTTGTTTTTAATCCTGTCACAAGGTAGCCAATTAAAGTTGCTACATAGCTAACCTTGTAGCCAGTTTTAACCACTTTCCACTCTAGGCACTGCACTTCACATTGAGCACACCACGCTCACATAGGGTTTTAGAACGACCCTCCTTAACAACATAAAACATCCCTGTGCTCCCCCCTCGCAGTGAGGGGGTTGTAGCCCACTTAGAGACCAGGTTCTCCACGTGAGGAGGCACCCCTATGATGAAGCATGACACCTCTGGTGTGTGAGGGGAACCGTCCTGAAAAGGGATCCCCCTCTAGAGCATGATTGACAAGGTCCTCTTGCGCTTCAAACTTCTACCTTGGACCCGTGGACTCTTTTTGTGTTAGTTGCTCATGCAGACTTGACCAGTGCATGACAGCATTAGACTCTTTGATGCTATAGAATCACTTGATGCTCAACTTATGAAAAACATCAATCCACACTATCCAAGCATTGTAGGAATGTGATCCTAACTGGTTGGTGTCAGGAAGTCTCACCACTACAACCTTCTCCACACAAGTAAGGAATCTAGGAGTGATCATGGACTTCAACTTCTTTTTCCAGCGACAGATCAACAACATTAATTCTTCGTCATGAAAATCCTTCTCAAGATCATCCTTTACTTGAGAATCTCTCACAGGGTTCTGTCCATTTGAGCCCTCATGTTGTCATTCATTGACTATGCCAGTAGGCTTTGTTTGGCTCCTGAAATGCATAATCAGCAAATTACAACGATGCAGAATACAGCACCAAGGCAAGTGCTAAACATCGCTCACCAGGCTATGCATGGAACAGGATCCATCTTGTTTGACAATACTCTGCTCTGCCATGGAAGGAGAACTCTCAGATGTGGAATGACAACATTTTGGATCATCCCATCGTATTAAAAGAATTATAAAAACTTGCTTGGTTTGAAGATCCCACCTGTCAGTATTTGCAAATTGCAGTCCTGTTTCTTGCACTCATGTTACATTCTGTTAATAATACTGCCCTACATCTTTTTTCTTTATGTATGCTTGTGTGCAGCCATGCTTAACGGTATAGCGACATTGTCAACCACGCAAAAAGCACTTTGCACGTTGCAAAGATAAGAAAGTGCTATCCAAATACTAGAACAGTACATCTGTCGGTGCATTGGCACTGGTTTGTTACCAGTTTCCAGAAACTGCAAAACGATCCAGATACCCGTTCTAAAAGATTATATTTCAGAAGAAGGGGATGATATCCAGGATTTTACCTTGAAATTTCCCAGTAAAGTTGCGAAGGTGAGTGTGATCTTGCGCAAATCCCTGATGTCCGCACCAGACTCTGAAAAACCATACCAAGGGATTTGCACAAGAAAGTCTTGAGGTTATTTTGTCTATGACTAGAACCCTGAAGCCCAGACTCCACTTTGAAACGCCATTAGAGCACAGACTCCCGCAAAGCAGTTGGAGTGACTATATGCTTTTCGATAATTCTAGTCTTGAAGTTTAAATGGGCTTTGTGACCAAAAGAACAGTCCCTTCAAGTTAAGTGGTGTTTTTTTTGGCGCTGCTGAAAATGATACTTTAACTCAAAGACTTTGATCCTATAATAATTTATATTGTGCAGTGTTTGGGCAATGCCACTGAAATATGTAAACAGTTAGGCAGGTGTTAGTATATATCTCAAGTTTTCTTTCTCACTCTGCCTTCTGCTGCTTTCCCAGGTGTTGAATTTAATCAAAAGCTGTCATGGTGCAGAAGGGATGAGCTTTGACGAACTGAAGAAGAAACTCCATGGACTGAACATGCACACAATTAAGTAAGTGGGTGTGTCCATAGACAAAGTGTGTATTGATTTGCTGAGTCCTGTCATATAGGCATGTGTACGTAACTGGCTGTTGGGCAAGAGTGGTACAGTGACTAAATGCGTGACACGCAATGTGCCTCCACAGTGCTAAATCCAGAGATTAACTGATTAGGCAATCCATAACGCATCTGGAGTTGCACTTTGGCTTACCAGTACTAGTGCATACTTAACTTAAAGGCTAAAATCCACTAGCTTTGCAGGAGTGGTAGCAGAGATCTGTGAGCACCAGCAGAAATAAGTAAAAAGAAAAAGTTCCATTCAGTGTGATTTATAAAAAGTAAACATTATGTCTAAAACATACTATGGCTGGGAAAAGGCAAACACAGTGAAAAGTCAAATAGTCTTGAACAGTTTGACACTAAGGTCAATAGAGGACTGTGATGGACAATTTAGTGTAAGCAGAATTGAACACCTATTATGATTCACCCTGAATGTAACTCTTTCAGCAGGGTTTGGGCAAGGAGAAGAAGCGGGTGAAAGTGGCTGGGCTACGGCCTGTGGTGGGCCTGTGAAGGGTTGCCATAGGAGGATTAGATTGCAGGTGCTTGCCGAATGGAAACCACCTTGGCAGGAGCCCTGGTTGAAAGTGGCCCAGCAGTGAAAGGTGCATGGGGCAGCTATTTATCGAGTTTGGGGGTCAGTAGGAAGGAGCAGGGGGATTTCCTCGCCTAGCTCACTGTAATCTTGAAATACAGAGGATCACTCAGGCCAAGTAGTAGTAGACAAAAAGGTGGCTCTTGCACTCTTGCAGCTCTCCTTGGGGCAGCTTTTACTGATGGCCGCTTGTAGTCGATGGATGACCAATCAGCGGCTAATGTTCTGAATGTAATAAAGCAATGAGAAGCTTGTCTTTTTTGTAGAGTTCCTTCATGGTCGGGTTCTAAGTGCAATGGAGCTTCCTCTCATAAGCTTTTCCATCAAGTTCTCAGTCTATTTAGCTTCCAAACTGTTCCATAAGCATCTTCCAGGTACAGCAGCAAGGCAGGTCTCTTGTGTGAAGCTGCAGTGTGTTCCAGTAACAGGAGTGACCAAGAAATGTTCATGTCCGCTCTGGTACTGAGACTTCATTTAATAAACCCTTCTTGCAGGAAGAGAAGCAAGCTCCAAGAAGGTACCATTTAATTGTGGCACTGCTGATGCAGAGCCTGATCATGGATGAAATGGTCACTCGTGCTGAAATTCTGTGGCTTTGCCCGGGAAACAGCTCCATAACAATGAATACAGCCTACGTCTGTGATTTTGTCAGTGGCAGCCAATGCTGCCCTACCCCCACTACTTTGGCATTGCACAGTGCAGTGGTGGTGCTGTAATCTGCACTGAGTAACCTCGAGGAGCAGAGATGCCCCCTGCCCACCAAACAGCACCATTGATGGGCCTAAAGCCAGAGATTCGCAATGTGCTCCATCACTGTGAAAAGGCCACGGGGACCGTGGAGCAACGACAGGAGAAGTGATCCGCCGTTAGGGCGATCTTTGGATGGAGGCATGTGCCCCTCACCCACTCTCTGCTCTACACAAAGGCCTGCTCATTGGCCTCAGCAACTGATTGCAGGATGTCTACCATGCACCACATCCGCATGGACACTGCATGCCCCCCCAAGTTGGTCGAGTGGGAAACTGAGGGGGGCCAATCAGTAATCCCTCAGGGCCAAGTAGTGCCCTGTCAGCGAGACTATGGTAGCTCGACAATATAAATGGTGCGAAGAAGAGATTATTGGTGATTGTACAAAGGCTTTAAGGCGGTGGAGTCCACAGGCTCCATCAACCATCTCAAACAGGTGGGGGGCGTGGTCTCGCCGGCTGCCCTTGAGTGAACTCTGCCGGCAGAGCAAATAATTTGCCAAAGTCTGGGAAGTATCGAGCTTATCCAGACACATACTAAGTAGGCCTGCGCTGCTAACATTCCCTGGGGGCAGCACAGCCTGATTGACGAGACCGGCACGCAGAGGAAAGCAAGAAAGCCATAACTGCGCAGCTGGGCCGGGAGTGCAACGAGGCTGCGTGGGCAGCCGCTACCTGCGGAAGACGCTGCTCGCTGGCCGGCGGCGGCTGGGACCTCGCCTGTGATGCCCGAATCTGCACCACTGCTCTGAAGCGGACCTGCACTCCGGCGGAGACTCCCGCTGACGTGTGGGAGTTGCCTGTGGCTGGACCGGGGCGCTTCTGATCCTCGGAGCGCTCGCCTTGGCAGGCTGCACCAGGGAGCACTCTCCAATGCCAGCTGCAGTGCTCTGATAATCTGAGCTCGAAAGACCAACAATAAGCGGCCAAGCTCATTACCCCGCACACGATTGACGCCCCAGTACTCGATCCTGTGAGGCACACAGCGCAGACTCCCGCTATCGCACCCCTCAAGATCGAGCCTCAAGACCCAATTGCTTAAGAAGCTAAGGAGAACGTACCGTAAACCCCACGGGGTCTAAACGGAGAAACTGCAGCACCACTTCAGCAACATACCGAGAACACTTCCTTCAATCCCTGTGCCCCAATCGAAACAGCAATAGGGAAAACCGACACCAAGCAACCAAAGCTACCGGAAGATACGGAGACACACCCCAAGAGGTAGAAGACCAGGCCACAAAATTGACACTTCAGGGGTGCAAGACGAGGACACACGTTCCCTGCTCCTTGAGGTCAAATCCAGTTTGAAAATAATAGATTCTAAAATCGACCACCTAGCGGCCCGCTTTGACCAGGTCAAGCAACGTGTGGATTCGCATGATAATTGGATCACCCACTTGGAAGCCAGAGTATCTGACGCAGACGACACTAGCTCGGAGAATCGCCAACGCCTGCTAAAAATGGACAAGATACTGGAGCTCCTCCGGGCTAAAAATTAAGATCTTGATTCCCGTTCCCGCAGGAACAATCTTCATATCACTGGAATCCCCGAATCCACAGCCATATCCAAAATGGAGGACTTCTTAGAGTCGCTGTTGCGAGAACTGTTTGGCACTGCCCTGTCCAACATCTTCATCGTTGAAAGAGCACACCAGTCTCTTGGCCCACGGCCCCCCTCTGGGCCCCGGCGCGGCCAATAATAGCCTGCATCCTAAATTATCAAAACCGCGACACAATCCTGCGGAAAGCCAGAGAAATGGGAGAGGTCAGACATCAAGGAAACCCTCTCTCATTCTATCCCGACTTTACCCTGGCAGTACAAGCAGCAAGACAAGACTTTCTACCAGCCAAACGTATGTTCCAACAACTGAACATTACATACACACTCGTACCCTGCTAAACTGCGAATAGACACTGATGGTAAACTGCGCTATTTCACAGACTCTAAAGCGGCCATGGCATATGCTAAACAATTACATAAAACCCACTCACACAGCCCACCTGCATCATTTGAAGGCGGCCGCACTAGCGACAATGATTAGCAACCTCCACAATGCATTATCCATCAGGCTGGACTGCCTTGCGATGTACCACTGAAACGCTAACACCCCAGTGCATTATAAAACAATGCTTCCCCTATACCTGTCTGGACACAGCAAGTCAAGTTTTCATGTACCAAATGTACAATCCCGCTCGGGCCCCCCTGCCCTTGAGGCGGGGGGGGGGGGGAAGTAAACCTGCAGAGTCCACGTGCCCCAACGGGTTAAGTCCCACAAACTCTCTTTACGTTCCAAGTTGGGGAATTCTTGTTGAGGAGGGGATCGAGTCTCAACCTGATTGGGGGGATGGAGTGGGAGGGGGGGTGGATGTGGCTAGTTCAAAGGGGACACTGGGAACTGGGACCGTTTCCACGGGAGTTATCTTGTTTATTTACGGATTTGTATGTGTTATCTATTACACTAAGAGGCAGTTCCATTGCGTTTAATGCCACAAGTCTTCCCAGGCCTAATGGCAGCACAATAGTGCACAACAGGGAGAGCATACAAGGTTTGGTTCATGACTGAAGTGACATTCTTAACCTGGAATATAAGAGGCATTAATGACCAGCTCAAATCCTGTCTCATACACACCTACCTTGCTAGACACAAAGTTGACGTATGCTTCCTACAAGAGACGCACCTCTCCACCACTAACACTGCTCGACTGCGCGCTTGCTGGTGGGGCGACTCCCACTCCTCGGTATACTCCAACTACACGGGAGGTGTCACCATTTTGCTTAAAAAGGACCTTCCCTGGCGCAACACACACGCACACATTGACTCAGCAGGCAGATACGTTATATTGACAGGTACGCTATACTCACAACCATTAATCATGGCAGCCATATATGGACCGAATTCGGATGACCCAGATTTCTTCCTCCACATATGGAAGCTAATCTCCTCACACGGTCCCTGCCCATTAGTCTGGGGCAGTGATTTAAACATTGCACTACAGAATACTCTCGATCGCTCAGGCGCTAGACTACAGCACCCGCAAGCCACCACTACGCTGCACTCGCTCATACTGGATAATACCGTAATAGATGCCTGGTGCCAGGCCCACCCCAACAGACGCGAGGGCACCTGCATCTCCACCACACATAGCTCCTGGTCCCGCATAGACTTATGGCTGGTAACCCGCGCTGTAGCTGGCTGGACTTCCTCCGTCGAACATATGGCGCGCACCCTATCTGACCACTCCCCCGTACACCTGACCCTCCAGGTCCCACAAACTGCCACAAATGTTCTCATGGCGCCTACCCCCTTTGCATTGAGACACACTGCATTCAAAGAAGAACTGCGCAGCTCCATACCAGAATTCTTTGAATTAAATAATGGGTCGATTGACTCGCCCTAACCCCGTGGGAAACCTTCAAGGTAGTTATCCGGGGCATGTGCATCACCAAACAATCTGGGGTGCTCCGGGCCATTTGCGGTACCCTGGAGAGACTAGAAGCGGGAATAAAAACACTCAACCAGATGCATAACTCCAAACCTACCCCTGCCACACTGGCGGACATTAGGGCAAAGCTATCCGAATATCACACTGAGGCGGAACAGAGAGGTGAGCTAACTAGGCCGGGCGGCGCGGGCTCGCCAATATGGAGAGGGTGATCGCCCTGGCAAACTTGCTGAGGAAGCCCCACGCATCCTCATATGTGGCAGAACTGCTAGAAGACACTGGCGGCAGGATCACGTCCCCTGTTGAGATAGGAGCAGCAATTACCTCTTTCTACTCCCAATTGTATACGACCGGGGCATAATGCTCCCAAAACACCCTACAACAATATTTTGATTCAATTTAGCTGCTATGGTTCGACCCTAGGCACCGAGATTACCTGGATGCCCCATTCACGACGGAAGAAATTGCACACGTTATTGCCGGCCTCCCTGGCGACAAAGCGTCTGGCCTGGACGGACTAACTCTGCATTCTATAAAGAATACGCTTCTATTCTGATCCCCCATCTCGTTGAAGTGTAGAGCGAATCAGTCACCCTGGGTCATTTCCCCCCTTCTCTCCACGAGGCACTAATCACACTTACACTAAAACCAGACAAGGCACCCGAGTGCTGCGACTCGTATCGCCCCCTCTCATTAATCAACACTGACAAAATATATGCGAAACTACTGGGGAATCGACTCCTCCCGCTCATGCCCCTAATTATACGCCCGATCAGTCTGGCTTTATTCCGGGGCGAGCCACATCGCACAACCTTCGTACAATATTTTCAGTAATGCACCAAATTAATCCCCCTCTGCCTGTAGTGGCGGCTCTTCTTGACCCCACCAAGGCAATCGACTCTCTAGAATGGCCGTTCCTCTTTTCGCTCTTCAGCCGACTGGGCTTTAGTTCGAACTTTATCCACAAGATCCGGCTGCTATACACATTACCCTCGGCACGTATTAGAATCAATGGGCAGACAACCAACCCCATCGCGATCACTAGGAGCACACGACAGGGGTGCCCACTCTCCCCGATGCTGTTCGCAATTGTGATGGAGCTGCTGGCAGCTCGGCTACACCAACACCACACAGAATGAGGCATCGGCTTCACGGGCCGCAGAGTAGTGACTTCCATGTATGCGGATGATATCGCGTTATATATCCGTGAACCGCGCAAAAATCTAGCACCTATGACAAGGGAAGTAATCCGATTTGTCGGCCACTCTGGTGTGCACATTAACTGGGGCAAATTCATTTTATTCCCTCTCACTAACGTGACGCTCCCTTATCCTACAGAGTACCCACTAAAATGGGCCACCGAACCAACCAAATACCTTGGTATATGGCTGAGCAGAGACCCGGATGAACTTTGGAAGGCAAATTACGGCCGGGCAGTGGAATGGCTAGAAACTAAAATCCCGGTGTGGAATAAGCTCCCACTCACCTTGGCAGGCCGCATTGCGATAGCCAAAATGGTGGTTTTGCCAAAATTTCTATATCTTTTCCTAAACGTCCCACTCCCCCTCACAATGCAATTTTTTAAGAGACTGCGATCGGACATTATCACGCTAACATGGGCTGGTCGACAGCCGCATATCGCATATGAAACCCTGACACTACCCTTCACGTTCGTCGGACTGGGGACCCCAGACCTTAAACTGTACGCATTCTGCGCTCAAGCCAGCTTCTGTTTGGCTACACCCAACACCCTTCCAGCCACTCTTGGCGGCGGAAACGAACCAGGCCTCCCCCTGGCCGCTTCAGACGGCATTATTCCTGCCATATAAAGCTCCTAGAGAAGAAATCAATACAGTAGACTGTGCGCTGGGCATGGGAGGGCATTTGCAAACAGATAGGCTCTGACACCTTATACGCGCCATCAATGAAGCTAGCAGAGAATCCCTCCACTACACAACAGAGGGATGGCACGCCGTGCCAGGTCCCTGGGTATACGCACCAATGCAGACCTCTACCCAGATGGACAGTTTCTTCCTCGCCCCACACATACGGCAGCAACCACATCCTCCCCACTAGATACCCTACTGTACTATCAAATTTGGGCGACCTGCAGAAACACAAACAGGACTTTCCCGGACTCCCCGCCAGTCAATGTGGCACTTGAGTACATTCATACAGCTACATCGCCTCGCAAACTTATAACCAGGCTCTACTCACTAACACTAGCAGCCTCCCCAATAGACACTGAACGTGTCCGCAGCGCCTGGACAGCAGACTTGACCACTGGGCCATCAGTAGAACACCTCAAATTCTTACACAGACTGTACTGCACCCCAACGGCCCTTCACAAAATGGGCTTCACTGCAGATGCGTGCGGTGCTCCGCGCCAGATGCCACGTTCATACACCTAGCCTGGACATGTCCGAAAGTGGCCGACTACTGGCGAGCAGTGTGCGTGATCATTAGCGCCATCACCTCTGACCACATTACACCAGGCCCGCTCACATGCCTACTAGGCTATGTTAAAAAGATCCCCAATGCTAGCTGCCGATTAGTGGCGATGCTGCTACTGTTGGCCAAGCGCAGGGTGGCAATTCATTGGGGTCGCAAGCCAGCACCATTGACTAAGACATGGCTTGCCGATGCAGCAACTGCCAAACACACCTGACTGAGTACTGGAACCTCATGCCCCTGGCGAGCCGCCCACACGACATCTGGGCCCCACTGGTAACGTATCTCTGCCGACTAGACGACACTGACGAACGTTCAAGCTCTCCCGATGTGACCTCCTAATGCGTACCACTTTGAGACACTGCGCAAAGACACAACAGTAATATATCCATACGTTTCTTCTCTGTGATGTCAAATAACATATACTCCAGATATGCCTCACTCATGTCCAGATAGTTTATTGCATGAACTGTCACTGTGTAACCATGCTATGCTGCCATCAAAAATGTGTACTGCCAAACCTCTTGTGCTAGAACGCACCAATTGTATGTCTTTATTGTAATGTGCATAAAGCTCAATAAAAAAAAACATTCTAAACCGGCTCCTGATTTCTTTTCTCCCCAAACTGGGCAAAGATCCTCTCCATTGCTGAACCTATTGTCCCATATTGTTGATTCATGTGGATATCAAAGTAGTGGAAAAGGTTTTGGCCTATTGACTTAGAAAGATGATACATCCCTCATACGTCATTCCCAAGTGGGGTTTCTCCCTGGCAGATCTTCAAGAAATTATCTGTGCATCCACTCAACTTTTGTGGTTCTCATAAGGGCATGCAGGTGGAAACCCTTGCATTGTCCATCAAAGCTGAAGGGCTATTTGATTGGATTGAATAGGACTATGTGATACATACTCTAAATAGCACGTCTGAGGGCAGACTTCATAGCCACAGTATGTTGCCTGTATGATTTCCCCACAGTGCAGGGGAATTGGTGTTTCTTTTTGTTAGAACCCCTCTATATCTGCGCCAGGGCTGTCAAAATACATTCCTTTCGTGCTCCGAATCAAGTAATTGTGTGAAATCTTGTAAATGGTAACATCTGGTACAGTTGCTGCATGCAAATTGCAGTGCACAGTAAGAGTTATGATTTATCATACCGTAAACAATGTTTCTAATCTTAAACTTTTAATTAAATAAACTGATACCTTCTGGGAGTTGTGGTCCAGTGACTTATTTTAGCCCAGATGATGAAAATTGATTTATCCAAGGAAAGCACAACTGCATACAGTTGGGTGCAGTTGGAGGGATCTGGCACTGTTCAATGTCAGTTTCAGCGAGAAGCATATATTGTGCAGCAAGAAAGGCAGAGTCCTCCTGTTCACATGGGGTACGGTGTATTCGGAACCCAAGGATAGAATGAGCACGGAGAGGTCATGATTACCCACAGGTGGCCATTTGCTATAGAGCAAGGGGTCTGCATTCCACCCCAGAGTGTGCCACTCTGCGCCGCTCCACTGGCTTTTAGCCATGCTGAACAGCAACCTTACTGCTGTACAACATGGCTAAAAGGCATTTGCAAAGCCAGTAGTTCTTGCATAGGCTTGATCTGTTGGCTTTACCAGTGCTTGTTAACTATGTACTAGGAATGCACCAATGTCTGTCCCGCTGCGGGTACTTAAAACTATAGACAAAAGTATTCGTTCCTTCGGCTCGGGTAGTATGAAACCAGTTTTGAATGCCTTGAAGTTGACGGATAGCAGAGAATTTTGCAGATTAAGGTCTGCTGAATATAGAGTACTGTAGTGAGGCACTACAACTGCCACAGTTGACGTACATGCTCCCTCATGCCAAAGAAACCCCGCTCAGGGGGACTCTGGAAAATTATTTAACCAGTGGTATGATGGATCCTGGGAGCTGTTATTTGACCTCCAGTCTTGTGTTTTGTGATGTGTGACAATTTAGATGGCTTAGGAGATGTGGGCCTGGGTCTATTTTATCTTGTGTGCAATACACAAAGCTTTGAATTAAATTCTTCTCCTTGCCGGTAGCCAGTGAAGGCTGGCCAGAGATGGGCTTGTAGATTGTGATTTTAGAAGGCTCAACAAGACCCATGCTGCTGCATTTTTAATAATCTGCAGTGTCTTAGTGACATAGGCAGGGCTGCCTAGGTAGAGCGAGTTGCCATAGTCTAGTCATGAGTGTATGAGGCCTTGTACCACTGTTCTTCTGGTGTCCACTGGAAGCCATTTAAGCGTCTTCCTCAGTGCTCTTAGACCAAAACTTGTCCCTACCACTTTCTTGGCCTGGGAGGCTATAGTGAGGTCTTTATCCAAGAGAACTTCAAGTGTCTTAACTTCTGATGTGGGGGACGGGCGGTCACCCAGGCATGATGACCAAATAAGGTGGTCCGAGAGAGATGGGTTGCTCCCAAACACCATGACCTCCTATCACTGTTTAGATTAAGGCAGCTTGACGCCATCCAGTTGTTAACTTGCTCCAGACAGATGGACAGGTCTGCTGCAGTTTGACTGATGTTTGATGCCAGAGAGGCGACAGTCTGATTGTCATCGGCATATAACACCATAGTGAAACCAAACGAGCAAATAAAGTCAGCTAAAGGTCATAAATGTACTTTGAAAAGCACTATATCCAGGTCTAAAATACGTCTGTATGTGATGAAAAAGATTATAGGCTTCCAGATAGGTGGCCAGATGTCAGTTGACCAGTTTCTCCAAGATCTTGCTTATGCCTGGAAGCAGAGAATTTGGTCTGTAGCTCTTGATTTTAGCTGGATCTAGAGAAGGTTTTTTCAACAGTGGACTTATAATCGCATGCTTCCAAGCGTTGGGAATTTGTCCACTTTCCAGTGACCGGTTATGCATGATGGTTAAAGCTGGTAATATGTCCCTGCCTTTCAACAGAATATCTAAAGATGCTGGATCCAAAGGGAGCCAGATTTTATTGTATTTGCCACTTCCCAAACAATTTTGCAGCATGGTTGAGGAAAAACCGACAGAACTGTAGAAGTTTTACTTTCAGGTAAGTCTCCCTTTGCAACAGAGTAGAGTTTGAGTCCCCTAACTACAAGTCATAGATGAGACTGATCATACTAAGAAAGAACTTAGCCAACTCATCACAACGTTTCTTAGAGGGGGAGGGCCTGTTCCTACGACTTTGGTATCAGAAAGGCGTTTACTATCGCAAAAATGTCTCTGGAAGCATGTGAGGACTGGGAAATTCTTTCGGCAAAGTTCGCTACCCTCGCTTTCCTGATAGCATGCTGATGTTTCTTCAGCGCCTTTCTGTAGGTGATCTTCCTCTCTTCACCATAGTGTGCCCTCCATTTTGCATTCCTTTTTTAACTTCCTAATTTCTGGTGTAAACTGTATTATGCTGGCATTCGATCGGGAGGAATTCTGCAGTCTTCTTGGGATGAGCACCTTTAACGATGACCGGCCGAGCTCCAATCTAAGGCCTGTAGTGCCTCAGTTCAGAGTGTGATATTAAGTTTAGACCATGGTGTGGTCAATCTAGTATGAGGGGGACTAGATTTAGATAGACCTGTCCTTTTGATGGAAAATTCCACCAGTAAATGGTCTGATCAGAGCACAAGTTGTGGGTCGTTGACCACCAAATCAGCCAGTTTGGTAAAGACCGGATCCAGAATGTGGCCTTTGTTGTGCGTTGGGAGTGTAACCAATTGTGCACACTGAATTGCTGCTAGGTCACGTATAAGGTTATTTACTAGTGTGCAAGTGTTGTCATTCAAATGAATATTCAGATCCCCAACACAGTACAATCAGCTGATTGAAGGCTATGGAAGGCTACAATTTCTGGAATGGCAAGAGCAAATTACATGGCAGACCCAGGGGGCCGATTAAAGGAGAAGGCCTGATAATGTAAAAGAATGGGAGAGTTGAATAGAAAACAGCATGTTTTCATGACCAGCGATGTTTGTTTAATGGGGAAGTTCTGCATTCATAATTATTTTTAAAAATGATGCCGACCCCTCTTTCCACTTCAATCGTTCCTAGCAATAGCATCTCCTGGGGGGAGGGCCACCGCTATGTCCGGTCCACTGTCCTCATTTATCCAAGTTTCTGTGAGGAACAGGGCTGCGGGTTGTTGGTCCTCCACCAGAGTGAATAGCTCTGTGCTGTGCTTAGCTAAAGATCTGCAATTCAAGAGAATCATCTGCCAAGGGGTGTTGGGTAGATTTGATGTACCCCCGAACCTAACTGTGATGGAAGTACAAGGGCTTCTGCCACAGGGAGTCCATTAGTAAGAAAATCGGAGGTGTTGAATCTGTTGGAGCATCCATGATATTTACTAGGCAGAGTGGCTGGATCCATCGAATGAGCTAGGCTGCTAGTTGAATTGAAACAGCATTTCTAAAGCGCGTGGTTACCCGAGGGCATCCCAGCGCTACCGCAGTGCGATCAAGGCTCCGGGCAGTATTTAGGGAAAGAGAAAAGTTTTAATTTGTTTTCGAAAGATCAAGTAGTTTGGTTCAAGACGGATCTGAAGGGGGAGGCGATTCCAAAGCTTGGCAACATTATATGAAAAGAGGCGCCCTCCACTCCTCGATCTTTTTATTTTTGCTACTACCACCAGATGTTTGTTGTCCGACCTCAAGGCCCTATTAGCACGATGGGGCAGAATAGTAGATCGGATGAAGGGTGGTCCCTTGCCTGATAGTGCTTTGTGAGCCATGCACAATGCCTTAAACTGGATCCTCTCCTGAATAGGAAGCCAGTGAAGAACCGCAAGGGCAGGTTTAGCCGATAGACGATTGGGAGTGTTCAGTAACCGACGTGCTGCGCAGTTTTGCACAATCTGTAATTTTTTTTGTGGTGCAGCATGGAGCTCCTACGTAAAGGGCGTTGGCATAGTCAAGCCGGGAAAGAATCCATGCTTGCACCAGCAGTCTTCTCGCTACAAAAGGTAGCAAAGGGAGGGTTTTCTGTATCATTCTTAGGATCCCATAGCAACTGGCTGCAACCTTCCGTGCTTGCACCTTGAAATCAAGGTTCCGATCAAGCCAGACGCTCAGGCTCTTAATCTGGTCTTTGGGAGAGGGGGCTGGGCCAAGGCAGCTGGTCCTATATTGAGGGAGGCAGAATTGCCAAGGAACATCCGCTCCGTCTTTTCTCCGTTAAGTTTCAAATACGAACATTCCATCCATATTGAAACCTTCTCAAGACACCTTGTTAGACCATGTCCAGTGCTGTTCAGCTGATTGAAAGAGACAACCAGTTGGGTGTCATCGGCATAGGTGACAATCTGAATTCCGAAAGGTAGAACCACTTCAGCCAGGGACCTCATATAGATATTGAATAGTGTGGGGCTTAGGGAAGATCCCTGAGGGACCCCACATCTAAGCTGCATCCGTTCTGAGGTGATTTCATCCTCGAAGACTTCAAAAGATCTATCTTCCAGAAATGACTGCAACCATTTCAGCGCTGTCCCGACTACTCCCACATCATTAAGTCTCTGGATCAGCAGCTGGTGGTTAACCGTGTCGAAGGCTGCGCTGAGGTCTAGAAGAATAATAGCAGCGCAGCCTCCGTCATCTAGGATTTTTCTAGATTTCTCTACTACTGCCAGGAGCGCGGTCTCCGTACCTCGTAGGGGTCTAAATCCCATCTGTGAAGGGTGGAGACAGTCATTATTTTCCAAAATAGCGGAAAGAGCAGAGTTAAGATGCTTCTCTGCAATTTTACTGATTCCTGGCAGTAGTGAAATGGGGCGGTAATTCCCCCACACTTCCGGATCTAGATTAGGTTTTTTAACAATGCTTTGACCATTGCCCGCTTCCAGGAAGGGGGAACAAGTCCCGTCTGGAATGAGGTATTAATCAAGTCGAGAATCACTGGGGCGACGGACTCCGTGACTAGATTGAGGATGGTTGGGGGGGCGGGGGGGAGGAATCCAAGGGCGAGCCAGATTTTAATTGGCTAAGAATCCCTTGAAGAACGGGCAAATTAAGAGGGGGAATTTCAGCAAATAAGCATTCTCTATCTTGGGGCATAATGTCCAAAGATGTTACATTTTGTTGGACTATCTCCTGAGGGAAGGTGGAATATATATCCTGTATTTTATTAAAAAAGAATTCTGCCATTTGATTACAGCGAGATAAGGTATCATCGGACACGATGGGAGGGGCGGGGGATTGGAGAAGTGATTTTGCGATGCGAAAGATTTCGCGTGGGGAGTTGGAGGCTGATGTAATTTTCTCTTCAAAGTACAGAGCCTGAGCCGATTTTATTTCAACTTTGTAGATTCTGATAGCCTCTCTATATTTATCTTTGTTGGGTGCTGAGAAATTCTTTCTCCATCTTCTTTCAAGCTTTTTACAAGATTGCTTGAGCTCACGAAGTTTGGGAGAGTACCAAGGATTTCGATTGGCTCCTACCTTAATACAAATCGATTTTTTTGGCAGGACATGGTTCAAAGAGGACTCCAACCATGCATTACATTTATCATTAGCTATGGTGGGATTAGACTCTGATGTTGGTATGGTGTTTTTAAGCGTTGTCACCCAGGCCTCTATTGGGAGTTTTGACCATACACGTGCCTGTCTTTTGGTTTTTACAACCGGCATAATGGGGGCATGAAAGGCCCAGGTGAGTGTAATTAAAAAGTGGTCGGTCCAGGGCACTGGGATAGGGTCCCCGACTAGAAGGTGCTCAAGGTTAGAAAAGACTGGGTCGAGTAAATGGCCTTTGAGGTGAGTGGGGCTGCCAACTTTTTGAATGAGTTGAAACGCCCCCAGACCTTCGGTCAACTCTCATGTAGCTGGGTGTGAGGTGTCCTCAAAATGAAGATTAAGATCACCTAGTAGGGTGAAATTGGGGAGTGTGCTAGCAAAATTGGCTGCTATGTCAAGAAGATTATTGGGGAATTTGCCAAGGGGGCCTGGGGGGGCGGTAGATTAGGATCCCTGAGAAGGTGCAAATGTGCGAAAAACCAACAGCGAAAAAAAGGCTCTCACAATCGGGAAGGGGATTTGCAGAAATGCGGCAATTGAATGCTGTTTTGTAAATAATTGCTATGCCGCCTCCTCTGTTAAGGTTTATTCGAGTTTTTGTAGTGTAATGAATGCCATCTGACTGAAAAGGGGCAGGGGTTCTGGCCCCTGGCGGCGGACGGGCGCAGATGGGTTTGCCTTTGGCGCACATTTGGCGCGTCGGGCCTCATTTAGTAGAGGAGGGACCGTGCGTGGCGAGAAAGCTGAAACGTCAACAAAAATGGTGCCCGCTTCCGTGCTGTTGGGGCTGGCGGAAAACACAGCGGAGAGCCCACCTCCTGTCAAGCACCCAAAGCACACTGCCTCATACAACTGTTGAGTGTGCAAATAAGCATAAAATTCATAAGATCAATCTTCGAATTCTCACTTGTTCGTGTGGCAGTCTTTCTTTTACATCTATTTGTGAAGAATATAGCATGAACACACTGCCTTGTTGCATCACAGGTATATGTCCATTAATTGGTGCTGGTTCTCATCATTCTTCCTTTTTGGAATGCAGCTGCTCTCAGGCAGATTATAAGTCTTCCAAAGTTTCAAAATGTCAATTTCATTATTGCGGAGTATTGCCAACACCTTTCAAGGCTCAAGTCTTAATAAAATCAAGTCACATGAAATTTGGGACATACACCTAGTGCCCATAAACACTAGCTGGTCTCTGTTTTATTGACTTCCTCTAGTTGCATGAATCTCAAGTCTCTGCATTCAAAAGAAGGAATATCCACCAACGGGCTTAGCTGAACTGGTGACCTCCTTTACTTCAGACAGGCGAAGTCTTGTAATGTCCTTTTCTATAGAAGAGACCTCGCTCACTTACTCCAGAATCCTGGGCTTCCTCGAAAGGCAAGTTACTGGAGCCGCTCTAGCGCTACTCCTCAAGCTGTCAAAACTTTGTTGACTAGCGGTTGCTCTTGGGCATGGTGCTTTTATAGAGAAGGCACATCCTGCCTGAACAAGGTCTCGCTGGAGTCCCCGCTTGCAGCAGGGTTCAAGATGCCAGCTACTACATGTGGCATGAGTCTTGCACAACTTTCTGGGCCCGCCTCTTGAGGCATGAGCCTCAGGAATTTAGGCCACGAAGAAATGGTCTGGCAGATAGGCCCAATCAAGCACGCCTAGAACACGCAGGGGCGTTGTGCTGCCCGGATCGTCCTGTTTGCCTGAAATGGCAACACAGACAGGGCAGGGACTGAACATTCCTTTTCGATCCGTGACCATGTGCACTAAGTAAGTGAGCATATTACATTAGCCACCTGGGTGTTAATATGTAATTTTCACAGCAGTTACTTTTCTTCCATAGACAATGAGGCTATAGCCTTTGATTTCATTGCTCGTTTACAAATTGCTTGGCAGCAGTGTACCAGGCTAAATTTTTATAGAAATCCATGGCAGTAGTTTTTAGATCATCACGGAAAATTGCTGGAATGGGTGTTCAACCTTTATCAAATAATTTAAAAAGATGTTGGCAACATTTGTACAAGGGGTTACCTTTTATATAGATTTATTTATTGTAGCTTTTAACAAAATGTTTCTTGGTTACAGAACAGCAGAAGGTGTCCTCAAGCATGTTTTGTAGTTCCATATTTTCGTGTGTACCCTCTACAATGTACAGTGTGATGCAGTTCTGTATCATTAAGTATTCCATTCTTAACCTTTATATTTCTAGCAGCTCTTATCCTGGAATACTATATAAAATTGGGAATTTCTGTAAACAAGAAAAGATTTACTATGAGAACTCTGTCTTTGTGGCTAAAAGTATCTTGGAGAATAGAACAACCCCCATTATGTGATGTGCTCAGCTGGTCTTATCTGTTCAATCTTTCAAAGGAGTTGTGAACCTTTTTGTTAGCTCCTCTTCATTCACTGTCGTTTGGTCTTTTTTTCTTTGTTTTTTTTTTGTAATGTCAACCTCCGAGTTTTCATCTTCCCCTTTTTGGGGACAGTTTTGCTGTATGTCTCAGGAATGTTTTAAAATCCTCAGTTTCTTTTCTGGAGTTTTTCTTTTGTAGATTGTGGCACAAATTAACACTTGGTAAAATGGCATTGGCTGTTGAATTCCATTTATGCCTGCCTTCAAACCTTGTCTGTGATAGTTAAAAGCACTGTAGAATAATGTCCTCTGCCAGGTAAATACCTGATATTTCAACCCAGGTTCCAATGTAGAGATTTGAATTTGGGTGGCTAAAACCCACCCTCTCTCGATTCCAACCCTCATGGTCTGTTTCCTTAAAAATTTCCTGATTATGTGGAGGGGTCAAGCTGTCCCTTTTGGGCCCTCCAAGACCACTGTTTCAGGCAGAATTGTGTACAGGGAAAAAGTGAGCTTGCTATGGAAGGGCTGACTACTCCCCTCTAGTTTCATCACGCACATACAGCCACACTCCCTGTTATTCAATATCGTGTTCACCCCCCTTACCACAAAACCCAGCATAAAAAGGAGGACGGACTGCCGCACTTGTCTTTTGGCGTTGGTGGCAGCCATAGTCTGTGTTGAAAATGTGAAAAGAATACATCTTTGCAAACTGTTACAAATATGATCTTTTTAGTAAACTATGTTATGCTCTACCTCAGTAAATGGCTTCCACCCTGGTCTGCATACACACCCCCCTCTTCAGAATATGTATGTATGCCCTTGGGGAAGATGCTAATCAGCTGGAATCCTGAAAGAATATCTAAAGTCATTTGTAAGTTGGATTTCTCTCACAGGATTGTAAAACTTGACTTCAACATAGACAAGTGTTTTATCTGTATTATTTGGCAGTCCAGGAGTGAGTCAATGGTAGTCTGGTCCTTTACATTTGTTGTGTGTTCAGTTGGTTTCTCCCACTGTAGAAGTGTAAAAAAGAATTCTCTGATTATCCAAGTTCAGCCTTAAGGATACACCCTTTTGTAAAACAATCGCGTTTGAGGTTTTTGTTGTTCTTGAAGATATGAGCGTGCCAAGTTCAGGCAATGTGAGGATGAGATAGATGTGAAGAGGTGCATGCCAACATTTTCTGCACTTTTCTTATCTGATATGTATACTGGATG
Organism: Calotriton arnoldi; assembly: GCA_963921515.1. NCBI lineage: Eukaryota > Metazoa > Chordata > Amphibia > Caudata > Salamandridae > Calotriton > Calotriton arnoldi. The sequence continues at coordinate 586,647 of CAWUFW010011309.1, read as the reverse complement.
TGGAAGGGGGGGTGTCAACTCAATTTGTCCTTCATTAACCTGCAGTTTGCGTGTGTCAAATTAATATCTAAGCTAATGGCCTGAGTTCAATGTAGAGCATCTTTGAGGGACACCGGGTACAACACAGAGAGGACAACGTGCAAATTATGGGATAGTTGCCAACTATTTTAACCCTGTGTGCAGGAGAGTCTTGGGGGGCCTCTTCCCCATACTCTGCACTCGACTCCAGTGGCAATGGATGACGGCCAATTCTCTGAAAATAAACCCTGACAAGACCGAAGTGCTCGTCATTCCCACAAAAAACAGCCCTTGGTGTGACCTTTTTTGGCCACCGTAACTGGGTACTGCCCCCGTACCAGTCCCGGCTGTAAAAAGCCTGGGTATAAAAATTGACTCCGGGCTGTCCATGTCCAGCCAGGTCACCACGGTGGTGGGAACCTGTGTAGGACTAATGAGGCAGCTACGGAAACTTGCCCCTCTTCTGTCAACGTCCTCACTACAGGCAATTGTCTCCGTCACTGTTATCTCTAGGCTAGACTATGGGAATGCCCTTTATATTGGCCTCCCCCAGAAACTTATCAAGAGACTGCAGGTTGTGCAGAATGATGCGGCCAGGCTCATTTTCAGACTTCCCAGAAGGACCCGCGCCACCCCTCTTCTACATAAATTGCATTGGCTCCCCATCAAACAGAGAGCTCAATTCAAAGGCCTTTGTATTGCCCACAAAGCAATTTATGGCCAAGCACCAGTATATATAAAAGAACGCCTGGAGAAATATGTTCCTGGCCGGACACTGCGATCGTCTGAGGCCTGCCGCCTAGTCCTTCCCCGATATATCACCAAATCCAATGGGGGCAGAGCGTTTTCTGTCTTGCTCCCACAAATCTGGAATAATCTACCTGAGCACCTTCGTAGGGAACCGGTCCTCCTCACATTTAGGAAACAACTTAAAACGCTCCTATTTAGGGAGACGTTAGTCACAGTGTAATTTCTGTTTGCTGCCTTGCGTTTCCAGCTGCCGTCAGTGATTCTGGTCACTTCTCTAAAAGCGCTTAGAGACCTGAAGGTGATTTTGCGCTATATAAAATACATTTAACATTTAACAATGGTAAAACTCTTGTGCCGCAGTGCAGTAGATGGCCTTGGCCTTCTGTCACTGGATAGCTTTGTCACCTCTCCCACAAAAGGTTCTTTCGTTCAGGAACTAAATATATGTTCAGCCAGGCTTAAAATGGGTTAGCTTCCAGGTGTTTTATTACTTCCCCATATCGGGTAAACTGGATAGTGTTTATATTAAAAAGAGGGAAAGTTGTATATATTTTTTGTGTTATTTAAAACAATTCACTAGTCTAGAACATGAAAACAAGGGAGGCCTGGAAATTGAGTGCTCTCATGCTATGCTGAAAGTCCGAAGCACACTGCCCGAAGACCTGTTTTCTTTGCTCGTCCCTTTCATGGCACTCAAACGCCTCCCTATTTCATCAGATACCTGTTAATGATATGTATTGAAATTCTCCATAATTTCATTGCTTTTACTATAGTCTTTGTTATTGTGTTTCCGCTGCCACATTTAGAGTGCTCATATCACTTTGTTTGACTATTCATCTAAAAAACCTTTAAAACGAAACACGATCGTTTTTTTCTCATTAAAGATACTTTAAAAAAATGCAATTCTGATTCAGCCTGTCTTTGTAAGATTTTGCAGTTTTTGTTTATTTTAAATGTTTTCTTTTTTTCTATTTATTGTCTTCAGGGAAGCTGTGGAGTTTCTGAGCAACGAAGGCCACATCTATTCCACAGTGGATGAGGATCACTACAAGTCTACTGATGGCGACTAGATGACGCAGCCTTAGTTCTTCATTGGTGTGTTCTTCTGAGAGATCACGGAATCCCACCTCAAGCAAAAACATTGTTTCTCTGAGCTCATCCAGTGTACATTGAAACCTCTCAACTACAGCAATCAGGCACTCAAACTGTTCAGGAACCATGGTCTACGCTGATGGTCCTGTGGCTTGAATGCATTCGGCTAGCAGCAGATGGCTTGCTTTCTGCTTCGCTTGGATCCATAAAAGGACTCAAATTAAAGTTTGATATATTTTCCAGATAAAAGTTTCTTAATTTTTGAAATGCTGATTGGGTGGGAGCTTGATTTATTTTAAAAACTGAGCTAGAGGAGCTTATATCTAGAGGAAGGTTGTATCGTTTCCACATTCTCGACGTTCTTGAAGGACACTGTTAACCTTAAGAATTCGTCTCTTTAAAAGTAACTCTACATTTTGAACTTTCGTTTTAAATTGATTGCATTAATTTACCTTTTAGTTATAAAAAACAGCATTGTGATATTAAAATGTGACAAATACTTGCAGAAAAAGACCTGGTCTCTAAAATTGCATGCTGCGGCAGAGCCCTATTCTAGTAGTCCCTGAGATCTTCTGGTCTTGGGCCTGTATGGTGCTTGTGCCTCTGCATGCCTTCAATTTCGTGATCTGTAGCTGCATGCTTTGTAGTCACTAAATTATTCATTCAACTTTAAAAGATCCTGTCTATAAAGATATTCTTAATGAATTTACTTTTCTTGGAGCTAACATGGTTACCAGAGAACAGGGAATGACTTGGTGACCATGCATGTGTTGTAAGACTGCAATGCCCTGGATAATGGTGGTATATGGAAGATCAGGTTCTAGTACATTTCTGTAGCCTAATAACTTCTGTGCCAGCTGTAGAGCTGCAAGAGCATCTTGTAGGTCACTTGTTAAACTAATGGCAAGGTATATGCTGATCCTTGGTAGCCTTTGAAGAATTGTTAAGCAAGTACTACTGTCTGGGGATAGGACAGGTGGATAATCACTATTTGACTACTAAACCATGTAAAATTTTCAATAATAGTTTAGTGTTTGCCTGCTCTTTCATCCTCCAGTAGTGGGCACAGCAGGTAAGTGAGACTGCTTATTGCCATTACTTGGTGTGTATGAATATGCCTAGCTAATAGTGCAACAAGCACTGATACTTCTACTTTAAGTTAATTGCAGATTGCTCTGTGGATAATAAAAGCACGTTGTGTTAGCGTGGAGGATCAGTTGATTGCTATCCCTACCTTGCTGCTATATTGGTTGCCTGGGCACTTTTCAGCTGCCCCTAGACCAGTTACAAAGCCCACTGTGATAAACGTATAACAATTTCAGCTCCTGTGTTTCTGCTTTAGCTTCATTTTACTTTTCACTTTGAAAAGAAGTGGGGGCAATGGAAATATCATGCCCGAACATTGAGGAGTTTATATGACTTGCAGCTGACTGCCAGAAGTTAAAAAGCTCAGTACTCAAACAAGCATTGGCAAAGCCAGTAGGGCTGGATTTAATGTACTAACATTTGTTAGCACAAACATGCCTAAATGCTCCCGGAATATTTGTGCCTCATGTATGTGCAACCTTGCTGTTTTGTGCCTTTTACAGGTATGCTGTGTTTTGTTAATTCCCCAAGCTTATGATACCTTGCTGCAGCGTACGTAGTGAGAAAGAACTTCTTATTTGAAATCTACCCTGCTACAATGAGAGGAGGTTTAGATTCATTTAAAGACGAGGAGGTGTAGATTGACAAACCTTTTTGCTGAAAACTCTTGTAGCAAAGAAAAGCATGCGTAACAAATAAATTTTAAGATGGATTTCTACTATTCCAAGATGAACAATAGCACACTAAGCATCCAGTTTCTAATGACTGTAAATGAATCCTCTGACCTAATCACTAGTCCTATAAAAAACAATTAGCACAGACTGCCCTTCTCTTTTTTGCTGTCTTGAAGTCAATCCTTCAATCAAGAAACGGATCTGTAAACTTGTGGCCAAGTTACGTACTCCTAAATTCTCCTCTTGAAGTCCGGAAAGTTGATATGAAACTCCCTGAAGACGAAAGGTCTTATGCAGGTATCACAGGGTACCAACCTGAGGAGTATTCAGACTGTAATTAAGACAAACTACAGCATACCAAGGGAGTGGTCCAGAGGAATGGGCTTCATCTCCATGGTTTAATCAAATCTAAACCTCCGGTCACAATAGTGTGGGAATTTAATATTCTGTTCCAAGCACAGAATTTCTTCCATGACCTGTGTACAGCCTCTCTAACATACTCAAAGACACGAGGAATCTGTTTAAAATAGTACGATCTAAATTTAGATTTCCAAACCAAGTTTGCTGCTTTTATGATAACTTAAAGAAGTTGAGGGGAGGTAAACTCTTTGGATGCCATAAACCCATACCAAAATGGGCACCAAACATGGACACATCCATGAAGATTCACTCATAACTGATCTGACCTATCTTCCCAAGGTTAAAAGATATTGCAAGTTGTGAAGCCAAACAGACAGTAAGCAACACTCTGTGCTTCATAACATCCTGCAAAAACAATGGTCCACCTGGATTTCATTTAAATACTTATTCCCAAAATGCAATACAGATGTTGGCAGGCAACTAATGTACATTGTTTTTGTTATATAATGTCGGCCCAGGTTCTGCTGGTTTAAGGGCAACTCTTGTTACATGTACTGTATAACATCTTACCACACATAATTTGCACAAAGCTGGAAACAAGGCTAATATCTTAGTGCCTCTAGTTGTTATATAAAAGGTAACCCCGTGTACAAAAAAGATCTGTTATAAATATAAAGAGCTTTGCCATCAGAAACTGTGGGAAAACATTAGACCAGCATTGTTAACTTTCTTGAAAGTAAGCAAATCATTGTCTGGCCAATTCAAAAGGCAATCCAAGCCCAGTTTAATATCCCATAGAACTGAGTAACTAGGTTTCTGAGGAACTTTGAAGTGGTTAGAAAATAAAGCTCTTCACCCCAGGGGATGCTTTCAAATTAACCCCCCTTTAAGCAGAATGTGCCCTACTAAAATTGCTGACCTAAATTGTTTTTAGGTAGCCTTCCTGCTTGAAAGCAACTAAATGAAATGTCAGCCAGAGGGCAGAAATGGGGTTCTGTCATTCCATAAACCATCCAACCCATACTGACCAAGCATACATGAAATTTGATTTAGTTGATGGAATCTGATAATTAACAGTGCATTTGGCCAAAGGTCTGGGATAGTCCAAGAACCCGTGAAATTCACCAAGCATTAAGCTGAAGATGGCCCTTCAATATAGGCTTGTGTGGGTTCCCTCGGGTTGGACAAAAGTCGGGGGGGGGCGGGGGGACTGGAAGAAGTTTGCAGAAATTAACCAAGAGTTCAAATAGTTTAGGATACTAGATCTTTGCTGTCAAAACGGTGTTATCGATACCAGATTGATTTTGTCCCTCTTGACATGCTCCAATACTCTGAGGATCATGGCAAATGAAGGAAATGCATATCCAAACAAATCTTCACATTTGAAAGAAAGCTATGCCTCTGGCGCTCATCTCCAACTGAAGACTCAAAGGAGTTTGCAGTTATGTCTGAAACCAAACAGATGCACCCTAAATGGACTCCAAAGTGTTGATAAGGTGAAACACAGCCACAGAAAACAAATAAAATTGTCACAATGATAACATTATTTAATCTGTTGAAGACACAGAAAATTCATTAAATCCAGACGATACAGAAAGTGTTCAAATTCAACTTTCATGCCCAATGCATTTCGGGCCACTCCGCCCTTCTTCAGGGGCTTCAATCTATGAATAACAGAAACAAAATTTCTTATCAGATATATACAATGCGCATGAAAAAGATAAAAAGAGAGAAAAATGAAATATCTTTTTTCATTTTCGTTCTTATTGACCATTTGGGCAGGAACCTCAGACTGATTTATTGGCACTTATGGTTGTGATATAAGATACGAGTCATTTTATTATTTCCCTGTGCGTTGTATATATCTGATAAGAAATTTAGTTTCTGTTATTCATAGATTGAAGCCCCTGAAGAAGGGCCGAGTGGCCCGAAATGCATTGGGCATGAAAGTTGGATTTGAACACTTTCTGTATCGTTTGGATTTAATGAATTTTCTGTGTCTTCAACAGATTAAATAATGTTATCATTGTGACAATTTAACTTGTTTTCTATGAGCAATGTTTGTTTGTTATTCAACGTTGTTGCTTTAATAACCTTGTCTAAGTTACAGGGACAGGTAAAACGATCTAAGTAGTTTTGTTAGGATCACGACAAGCAGCAGCACATTGCTATAGTGCACAGTGGTCAGGTTTAATTACTTGAAATAAGGTGGTATTTAAGGTAACATGCCAAGACAGCATGTCCACCATTGTAGCACGCTAGATTAGTACGATTAGCTACCATTCAAAATTAGAAAGAACAGGGAGTGCTCCACTTTCTCAACACAGAAACACAGCCACATCCATAGCTCTTTCACTCCTGCCCTGAAGGAACCTGGACCCCCAAGTGAATTGGCTTGGACTAGGAGATATTCCACTCGATCTTTATTCCTCTGTCTAGGGAAAAGTGCCAAAACTCATTTGTTAAGTTTAAACCTATTGATTCAGTGCCCCTTAGCTTGTTTGTATATCTGACTGTTGAAACATTTTCAATATGCAACGGAATGCAACAGTTTACTTTGCCCTCTGTTAAACCTTGTACAGCAAAAGAAACTAAGAGAAGCCCTAAGTAGTTTATATGACATTGAGCTTCTTCCAGAGACCACTAGGTCAAAACTAGATTGTCCATTCCACACTTCCATCTAGAAGAGCCACCATTCCAACTCCTACTGAGTGGGGAAACGAACGCTTAATTTGAGAAGCCTTTCCTCAACTAAGGGCCTTCAAACTTGTCTTGCAATGAAGGAGGCAGGGAAAATTGTGTGAATGGATGCGGATAGCCGTCCGCAGTGCTGGCTAATCTCCAAAGCAAAATCCTTAATTTTGGGGTTTAGAAGAATAATCGATGGCGTCACGGATTTACGAATCCCCGAAACTGATTCCTCTGAAACAGCACCCAAATTGATTTCTTCTGGTAGCCCAGTCGCTAACTGTACGAAGGATCCATTCAACCCATATTTGATTCTCGAACACCACCCTTGTCACGAGAAATAATTAGCATGTCGTCCAGTTTAACCACCGTTCAAACACCCAGAGATCTCAGCATTGCAGCTACTGGCCTGATGAGCTTTGTAAATCAACGCGGATTTATAAAACGCGGCTAATCACCCGATCCCTATCAAAGCGCCTGCAGGCCTCGGAGGCTTATTCAAACAGCCAGGTCTTGAGATGGTCCTGATGTGCGTGGGGAGGCTGTTCCAGGTCTTTGCAGCTATGTGGGAGGAGAAGTGTTTGCCACTTCTGCTTCTGTAGATGTGGGGAGAATGGGCAAGTAAAAGAGAGGCAGAGCGTAGTTTTCTCGATAGTTAGTGGAAGTTCAGGCGTAGTTTTCTCTATAGTGGAAGTTCAGGCGGTGGTTAATGTAGGTAGTGTGTAGAGCCTTGCGTGCGTGGGTCAGCAGCTTGAATTGGCATCTCTTCTGTACGGGAAGCCAGTGGAGTTTCCTGAGGTGAGGTGTGTTGTGGGTTCGTTGGGGAAGGCCAAGGATGAGCCTGGCTGTGGCGTTCTGTATGGGCTGAAGTCTCTGTAGAAGGTGTACGGCGATTCCTACGTAGAGGGCATTTCTGTAGTGAAGTCTGTTGGTAATGAGGGTGTCACGGAGCGTCTTGTGTGTAGGGGTAGCCACTTGAAGATCTTGCGTAGCATGTGCAGAGTGAGGAAGCAAGTGGAGGAGATGGCGCTGATCTGTGATTTCATGGTGAGCTTGTTGTCCATGATGATTCCGAGGTTTCCGGCTTGGTTGGAGGGAGTTGGGTATGGGTGCAAGGGTCTGATGTCCCCCTGGAGTCTTTCCATGTGTTGCTGCTGTTGCCAAAGATAAGTGCTTCTGTCTTGTCTGTGCTCAGCTGCAGGCAGATGTTCTTCATCCAGCCGGCGACATTTGTCATGCATCTGTGGAAGTTGGTTCTGGTGGTGGTGGGGTTGTCGGTGAGTGAGAGGATGAGTTGGGTGTCTGCGTAGGAAATTATATTGAGACCGTGGGATCGGACGATGTTGGCCAGCGGGTTCATATAAGCGTTGAAGAGCGTGGGGCTGAGGGATGATCCCTGGGGGACACCGCAGGTGTGATCTCCTTGGGTTCAGAGGTGAAAGGTGGGAGGTGGATCCTCTGGGTTCTTCCACTGACGAAGGAGGTGATCCATCTGAGCGTGTCCCATTGGATGCCAATGTGGTAGTCTTTCGATCAGTGTATGATGGGATACGGTGTCCATGGCTGCCGAGAGGTCGGCTGGGAGGCGTAGGGTAGCTGCTTCTGCTCCAGGTGTCATGAGTTGTTGATTATCTTTTCCATTACCTTCGCTGGGAATGGGAGCATGGAGATTGGCTGGTAGTTTTTGAGTTCGCTGGGGTCGGCAGAGGTTTTTTTTGAGTAGCGGTCAGACTTTGACGTGTTTCCAGATATCTGGAAATGTTGCGGTGGTGATAGAGGTTTTGAGTAGGGTGGTGAGTTCCTGGCCGATCCTCTGGTTTCCGAGGTTGAAGATGTGGTGCGGGCATGGGTCTGTGGGAGCTCCTGAGTGGATGGGTTTCATGGTGGAGGTGGTGTTTTGGGTAGAGAGGATGTTCCAGGTGGTTAGTGTGTGGTTCATGTCGGTTACAGTGGTGGCGTATCTGTTAAGGTAGTCCGTAGGTGTGGGTTTTGGTTCGAATCGCTAGGGCTGACTACAGAATGGTATATTTTTTATTTTCCCAGCATAACTGAAGGAATGCTCTGTGGGAGTGATGTGTAGGATTTGATAGATAGGCATCTATCTTCATCCAATCCCATTGCTGAAGGGAACCCTTCAGACTGTGCATGAAACTGACTGTCCCAAACCCATTCCTCAGCTCGAGTTGATCACAGGTCAGAAGCTGTTTTCTCCTTTCCTGACCAAGAAAATGTTACTGAGAATGCCTGGTCCCTGGCCCTGAACAGTCTGATGCTTCCTTGCACAACAGCTCCTGAATTTATTGCCTTACTAGGCCCTCAAGTTTTTTGGGGAAAAACATTGGTTGAGGAGGGGCTAACAAATGGAGGAGAGTAGAATTCTGTCTTTTACTCTTGAACGGTCTCCTAAAACTCAGGGATCTGAAGTAATCATTGCCCACTTGCGGAGAAAGAGAGCAGGTTTGCCACCATCCTCTAACTGGGGAGGAGGGGAGGATTTGAACTGCTGTTGTTGGAATGTGAGCATCTTCTGCCTCAAGGGGCCTCTTCCTCTCTGCTGACCTAAAATGTGCATAGCCTCCCATCATTAAAGGACGCGGCATGTCCTCCTCAAAATAAGCTCTGCTGCTGAGGTCCGATGGAGCCAGCTATTCCTCTGCCACCCTTCGCAAAAACACGACAGTTAAACACTTTCAATAGTGCTGGGCTTCATCTAGAAATGTGAAGGTTTGCACGTATGCTGAGATTTACTCCATGAACTTCTCTCCAAAAAGGTTATCCTCTGCTCCCAGCTGTTTATCTGATCTCTGCCATTTTAGGCTTGATTCTCTTAAAGCTTTTTTTTTTCTGTGCTCTGCAGAAAAGAAAGCATTTGTATTGCCAAATATACACACAAGGCTCACTGCATCAGCTTCTTAAGATTTTCAAATTAACACCAGTTACACCTTCACAGGGAGCTCCATTATTTGAGTACGACGGCCTAACTTGTCTAAAAAGTTAAACTTGGCCGATTTTAGGGACTTTGTAGATCCATTTCTTAGGGTCATTATCTTTGAAAGAAAAACCATTGCGGGATCAATGTCTGGGGTCATAAAATGTTTGAGAGGCAGGCTAGCCCTCGTGCATTTAGAAGGGAGTTTATCTCTATTGGGTTTATACATTTGTGATCGAGTCCAGTGACTTATGAAGTCAACTACAGAAGGGTAAGCAGCGAATTCCCCTGTACTTTGATGAATTAAAGCTCCTCAGTCAAAGAAAGGTTGACCTAGAACGTCTCAATCACTAACCCTTTCCAGCCACCTTATTCTAGGCCTGCGAAATGCCACCATCTGAATCCACCCCACAGTTGGTGAGAGCAAGAGTTACTATACTCCAATACTGGCCTGAGACTCCTCGTGTGTATTTCTCTGATGCACTTCTTGGCCTCTAGAGCTTGAAGTAAGGGAGAATCTAACTTCTGGAAAGTATAGGCTCTGTCATGACACGATGGGAGATGGGCAACTAGCTTAAAGAAATAAAGCTACAATTGAGCTTCCTATAGCTTCATTCATAGTTGTAATCATAGCCGATGCCTCAGGATGAGCAATGTGTTGAACACATTCCTGGGATTGCTTGCTCTATTGCAGTCGCTTGCTTTGACATTTTTTTCTCTCCTCTTTAGAGGATTCTCATTTAATTGGCTCTGAATGCATCACTGCTTCTGACAATTTTCAGTTACATAACCCACTCTTTTCTGATGGATACTTCTAACTGCATTCTCCTCACCTTGTGAATATCCCCAGGCGCTAGACTGGATCTAGAACTTTTGAAAGCAGTGCTCCTGTGTGGCAGTAGGTGCCGTGCGAAACATCAGTATCGTTCTGCACTAGAAGTGACGATCCGAGTGGCATAAGTTCCACTCATGTCCGCTGATGTCAGTTTCTTAATTTAAGCACCTTCAAATGTGGAACTAGAGCTCTCCTCTTATTTTCTTTATGAAGAGATTTATTGTCTACCAACCTAAATGTCTGTGAGATCGCCATGAGGGGTGCCTCTGGTGCTTGGGATCATCACACAACTCCAAGGCCTAAGATGACTCTTGATCTTCTAAGTCAAAATTTTCTGGTAAGTTGGATAGAAAACTAAAGTCATCCAAGCAGGACTCTGCCCCTTCCTGCCACCCTTTTGAGAAGGTGTGAGGGTGTCATCGCACCTCCCAGTCTTGATCTCGATCATAGGACCACATTCCAATCATTGTTCCGATGCACTTGAATGTCCTGGTCCTAAGGTGACCTTACATCTAGTTGAGGCCTTATGAAAAATTATCCTGTGTATATTTGTCTCTCACCCATTTCCTTCTGCGTCATCTCTGGGCCCCAAGAATCCACATTGTCCTCCAGTCAGGCTTCCACCAATGTGTTTGCTGTAGACACTGTCTGGCCCCATCAAACTCGTTCCAGGTTTTATACTCATTGAGTTTTGTGCCTCACACCATGCCAGCTCCTCTGTTCATTAATGCAGAGGAGGACTCGCAGCCCATCGTTCTGTCAGACTCTGAGACTGAATCAGCAGGACCTTAGTCGGGGCTGCGCACAGAACTTGACATACCTCAGCCTATTGTGAATCACTTGTGCTCGGACACCATTCAACTACCACAAGGTGGTGAATATATTCTGGATCAGCTTTTTGGCTGAGGACTCTGATCAGAGCCAGCTTTATGGGGATGGGGAAGCCCTTGGCCCCACCTTATGGTGCTGGTGTATATATGGACTTACAAGAGGCTAGTGGCCTGGACATCTCGCCTGATACTTGGCTAGGCTCTCCCACGGACCAACAAAGGATCACTTCTGTCAGCCATTTGCAGGGCTGCCGGGGTTCTTGACCTACACCTCCCTACTAAGGTGGTCAAAACAAATGTCCTCATAGAGGTCTTGTATCCAGACAAAGCTCCTACTGAACTTCTCACCTTTTAAGAGGCCCTATCGGACACATCTGGCATGTCAGTTAACCGACAAGTCGCCCACTACCATTGAACTATGTCGGTTATCTCCGATTTTACTGCTTTTTAACCCAGCATCCCACACCTGAAAACTTGGTGGTTCAGGCATCCACCATCAAAGTTAACCCAAATGCCTTCCCAACCACCTCCCCCGACACATTCGAAAAGAGTGGGTACCTTTGGCAAGTGCATGTTATCATCAGCTAGCCTTTCCTTGAGATCCTTTGATGCTAGCGGTCTTCTTGAGCGTTACACCCACACGGTCTGCAATATGGTGGGTGAGAGCTTTCCCGCAGTCACAGATGAACTGTGACCTTCTGTAGGAATCTGGCTCTTTACACAGTGTACCTCGTTTTGATCCACTATATAAAGAGTCCAGGCAAACCCCAATTGGTTTACAGAGGTACAAATAACCTAAATGCGCTCTCTTGTAGTAGTGTGGGCGAGCAGTTAGACTTATCAGAAGGTTGTGCTAAGCATTTCTTGTACTCACAGACCATACGAGACACACTCAAAAATAAATCCAAGACCAATTTAGAAAAAGAAGTCTTATTTTGATATACATTTTGATACCAAAAACTTCGTTATCAAGTATTTTTTTTTAAGATGAATTTTTTACAGGTAAGTAAATAGTTCAATTCAATGCATCTTTACGCAGCAATGCTTCCCTATAAGAGAAAAATCATACTTTGCATACAGTTATTTGCAAAAGTTTTCTGGGGGGGTCTTCTTCGGGACTTAGGATTGTAGGGGGCCTGGGTCCAAAGTACCAACAGCAGTTACTGGTTACCTGCCCTGGGGCGTCCGGGTGCAGAGGTGCTGGTTGGGTTGGTAGATGTGCGCGCTACACCGGTGGAAAGAAGGGGGGCCACCTATAAACAGGCTGCAGAGGGGGACTTGGTGACAAGTCCAGGAGGTCCAAACAGGGGCTCAGGTCACAAGGGTCCTGGGGACAAGAGGGCACAGCTGGTTCGTCGGTGCTAGGGCGCTTGGGTGCAGAGTGGAAAGGTTGACTGGGCACTGTGCGTCCTAGGGCATTGTGGTTATCAGACTTTGCCGGTTGAGGGTGCAGAATTGGGACAGCTGGCGTCCCTGACGTCCCTCGACAACTGCTTGGTCTCAGTGCAAAGGGTGTGCAGATTGGACTCTCACAGGTGCTCTTTGCTGCAAGGGGTCCGGTACCCTGGGTATTGGTCCTGTGCAGCTCCTGGTGCCTTCTCACTTGGTGGGGGGATAGATCTGACCTTCAGGAGCACTGGCCGGAGAGCGGTTTCTAGCTAAACTGGACATCGCGTTTTTAGTGCCTGTGGATTGCAGGGGAGTAGCTCTTCTACTCCAAGGAAGATTACTGGCGATTTGCAAAGGGCTGGCAGTCTCACAGGATTCTTGAAAACTGGTCAGCTGCAGGACGAGTTGCTGCGCACGATTGTCGAGACTGGTGCAGGCAGGCTTTGGTTCAAAAAGTCTACAGCAGTCTTCAGTTCTTGCTTTTCTCGTGGCTCTTCTTTGTCCTCTCTTCTTGATCCATCAAATGGGTTCCTGGTGTCAGAGGTGCCATTCTATTGCCATCCCGCCGCCTTTCTCGCCCACCGTTTTTCCTGCTTGCTGCCCTCCCGCCTCCCACCAACCCCTCTTTCCCCCAGGAGTACTTGTGGAGGCCGCTGGGTTGCCGCGTGCAGTGGGTGTGCCAAAGGCAAGCCCGTCTGCTCCTGGACCGCACCCAGCGCCACGAACCCTGGTTCTTTGCTTTCCCACAGATACTCCACCACAGAGCTCTGTGCCTTGGATCCTGCATGCAACAACTGCTGCATTGTCTCATCACGCACCACAGTGGGACCATTCCCTTGCATCCACTGCTGCTTCAACACGATCACCACCCCAACGAACAACACCACAGACGACGGCACCCCTCCGGTTCAACTCACCGGCATCCTGATCAATGCCAGATCACTCTGCAAACACACTGCCGAGATATGGGACACCATCTCCACCCTCGCCCACAACGTTGCCTTTATCACTGAGACCTGGATCACCCCATGTCAGCTCCTGACATTGCCACACAACCCCCTCCAGCTACAGGATAAAACACATAGACTGCACCAACAAACACTGGGGGCATCTCCATCGTACACAGAATCCATCACCAATGACGACCGCTTGCCTACCATGGAAAATATGAACTTCCAGCTCCACACCGATTCCAGAACAGCCATCAGAGGCACCCTCGCATACAGGACCCCTGTCACACACCGGATTTTCAACCTCGGAAGCAATGAGATCAGCCACCAACTCACCACCATCCTCAACGCCTCCATTACCACAGTAGCTTTCCCCGACGCGTGGAAGCAGGCGGTGGTCAGGCCCCTCATCAAGAAACCATCAGTGAACCCAAACGATCCACAGAGCTACCGTCCGATCTCCCTCCTCCTGTTCCCCGCCAAAGTCCTGGAAAAGGCCATCAACATCTAACTTGCCGCTCATCTGGAAACAAACAACCTACTGAACCCATCACAATCTGGCTTCAGGGCCAACCACAGCACAAAGACGGCCCTCATTGCAGCAACTGACGACATCCGAGCCCTACTGGACCGAGGAGAAACAGCCGCCCTCGTCCTACTGGACCTCTTCCAGCTTTCAACATTGTCTCACACCACACACTCATCCAGCAACTACGCCAGATCAAAATCAGACTACACACTCAGATGGATGGCGTACTTCGTCACAGGACGCACCCAGAGAGGCCACCCCCCCTTTACCTTGCACCCCAAGCACACCATCTGCTGAGTACCCCAACGCTCATCTCTCCACCCCACCCCTTCAACATTTACATGACACCACTCGCAGACATCGTCGGAGCACACATCAACATCCTCTCCTACGCCGATGAAACCCAACTCGTCTTCTCGCTCTCAGTGAACCCCACCCAGACAAAGACCAACTGCATGAAGAACGTACCGACATGGATGAAGGATAAATGCCTCAAGCTTAACGCAGCCAAGACAGAAGTCCTGATCTTCGGCAGACACACCACACTCTGGAACGACTCATTGTGGCTGATGAAGCTCTGTCCCACCCCCATGCTGAAAGACCACACGCACAACCTTGGCATAATTCTAGACGGCAAACTCTCAAGGAAACTGCAAGTCAACACCTTTGCATGGCTCCCCACCAGCACCAGGAAAACTGTGACAGCCCCTCATCACCAGCCCACTTGACTATGGCAATGCACTCTATGCCGGCGCAAACTCTGAACTCGTGCAAAGACTCCAGACAATACAGAAACCAGCAGCCAGACTGATCCTCAACCTACCCAAAAGAACACACATCACCCAACACCTTTGGGACTTCCACTGGCTCCCCGTCTACAAGAGATGCCAGTTAAAGCTTCTGACCCGCACATACAAAGCCCTCCACAACATTGGGCCACACTACATGAACCACTGCCTGACTGTCCACCAACCCACCAGAAACCTGCGCTCTACACCTACGCACCTCACCATCGCTGAACCTCTTCAGGAAGGAACTCAAGCCCTGGCTCTTCGACTGAGAACCGTAGCACAGCACCTGGATACCCCCGGGGTGATAATCGGTGCTTTACAATATATTTTTTGATTGCTCTGAACCCGAGCAGCGTTCCTGAATAAGGTGGTGAGTCATTCAAGCCATTACATGTCTGACCTTCTATGCTCCACCTCATCCCTCGAAAGAGGAAGAGACTTCCATCGACTGAACCTCAAGAGTACTCTGCTTTTACATTGATTGAACCAAAGGACACAGAGTGGACAATCCGCTCATTGTGGATTTTCTCGGAGGCTAAAAAATGCAAGTCTGTCCCTTCTCTGTATAAAGATCTGCTATTCATTGTCTAAGAAGCAGCCTTCAAAAGGCCTCATAGCTCATGTCACTAGAGCCAAGGCTGCTATCACCATGCTGACATGCGGAGTGCCTGTCCTGGATATCAGTCAGGCAGCTATGTGGGCCTTACTGCACACGTTCACAAAGAACCACTGCCTGAGCATCCTTATGGATCCTTCTAATCACATATTCTTTTGAATATTCCCCAAGTATCAGACTGGATCTGGAAATCTTCAAGCAGTAGCCCTGTGCGTCGGTAGGTTGTCATGTGACTGTGTCAACATTATTCTCTTCCGGAAGTGACGTGCAGAGCTTCATATATGCACCACCCAAGCTTGCTGACATTTCCTTTCTTTCCGCGCCACCAGACATGGATGCGAAGCTACCCCTCATCTTTTGACAAGACTACTTTGCCAAAAACTTGGACATTCATTCCCAGTGTGCAAGGGACAATGTCAACCCCTAAAACTACAAGGTTCAGCTTGTAGAGACTGTCATAAGCAAATGTTTGTGACAGATCTCCACATCGGTCCTTGGTGTGTGCGGTCAGGCCACGACTTCCAAGGGTTGTAGCGACTGTGCCTTGATGAATCCGAATACCATCAGGTACCTTGAGGTGAAGCTGTATTTTGCCAAAAACCAGAAGACTTCATTATGTGACTGGTGGAAGTTGAAGGGAAGGTTCTGTTCCTGGTCCCGAATTAACTCCCATGGCAGGTCTTGGTTGAAGTAATCTGGTCAAAAAAGAAGCACAAGAAGTCTAAGTGGGACACAGCCCCTCCCCCCTCTGTCCCCCCTCCCCCCCCCCCCCCCCTACTCTTGATCTCCTGAAAGGGCGTAAACGTGCCTCTCTGTCTCGCTCCTGAACTCTATCTCCTGCAAGGCCAATACCGATTTTTGTCCTGATGAAACCAAAGTTTCCAGATTCTTAAGCAGCACTGCAGCAAATCAACGAGTTATGCGCATCTATACTGCATATCTTTGGCACGCTGCCAGCTCCCTCTGGCACACCTTTTGGCCCCAAAGAACCGCAAGGACCCCCAACTGGACTTTGATGGTGTGGTCTGCCCTCTGTGCCAGCTGGAACATCTGGATTTGTCCCAGGTCTCGCACCAGCTTTGATGTGGATATCAGTCTCGGCACCCTACCCGGAGTATTGATGCGAATGCCAAAAGATGAGGAGCAAACAATAGTGCTCTCTGACTCAGAGCTGACTTCACTTCCACAGAAACTGCACCCTCATCCCACTGGGCCTCAGCTTTTCGGCAACCCATCGGACTCTGGCCCTCTGCCTTAAGGAAGGGCCGTGATCATCCACAATCTTTTCAGCACAGGTTTTTTGATAATGAAAGCAGTGAAGAAGGGGATGAGAACTGGTATGATAAGTTACCAGATACGAGTGGACTGGATACTTCTTCAGACACTGTGTTGGCCTCTCCATCTCAGCGAGCAACTTAGGAAAGTGCCTTCAATTACCTACTAGAGAGATAAAAACTAGTGTTCTCACTGAAGTCACCGAACCCAGACAGACCACTACTGAGCGCCTGTTGCCTTTTAATGAGGCCTTCACGGACACCGTTCTTGGAACAATGGAAGCCATGTTCCCGACTGCTGGTTAAAAGGCAGATAGTGAGGTTCCACTGCCCTAACCCGGCGTTCCTAATGCAGCACCCAACCCCAGAAACCTTAGTTTCTGGGGTTGGGTGAAACCCAACCCCAGAAGAGGATCCACCCAAACACCTCCTTTACCACACCACTAGATAGTCTCCAAGCACATTCAAACCTTTGGGAAACTCATGTTCTCCTCCATCAGCCTGGCATTAAGGTCTGTCAACATCTGCTCCAACACATAAGTTTTGCCAGCAGTTTTGCCCCCTTCAAACCTATGGTAGGGGCTTTCGGTACTCTCAGAACCCACCCATGCATCCAGCCAGCAGACCCTAAGGCCTTTTTGTGGCCAGTGCTGTAGCACTTACAGACAACATGAACAGGGACAGCAAGTATCCCAATCCGCCGCTGCCACAAAATCTCTTTAGCATATTCTTCCAGACACATTGCCACCATGTTGGAGGCAGAATCTGGTATTTCCGACCCGGGTGAAAGCAGTCACTTCGGACAAGTGGGCCCTGCAAATTGTTCCTCGGAGTTCTGCCTTCCTGTTTATCTCCACCCCACCACCCTCAGGATGGCTGACGGAGAACCATCTATCTGTCTTACAGCAGGAAGTGCAGGCCCTTCGGGCCAAAGGAGCCATTGAGTGGGTACCAGCATCAAAAGTGGCAACTGGCTGTTCTTCCTGCTACTTTCTGCTGCCGAAGGAGAACGGAGGCCTTTGGTCCTTACTAGATCTTTACCTTTTAAATGCTTTTAGGCAGAAAGACGAGTTGAAGATGCTGACCCTTGTCAAGGTCTTGTCTGCACTTGGCCCTGGAGACTGGATTGTAGCACTCATTTTTACACATGTTTTGATGACTGGCTGCTGAAGGTGGGCTTGTTTCAGGAATTAATCAACGAACTTCGGAATACAGCGAACCTCTGAACATCATTGGGATTCTCTATCAACATGCTGAGGTCACACCTGACTCTGTTGCAGGCGCTCCCCTTCAGTGGAGCTATTCTGGAGTGGTGTAATTCCATGCCTTCCCCAACATGCCCATTAGAGTGGAGTGTCTGACATTAGGCTATGATCCCAATGTTTCAACTTCTGACCTGGATCTCAGTGAGGATGACTTGAGGCTGTTGGGGATCCTGGGCTCCTTCATCCTGCTGGTACAGCATGTCCGATGCCATATGCAGGCCCTGCAGAGGGACCTGAAGTCCCAATGGGCACATGGTCAGGGGTTCTGTCCAATTATATCCAGTTTTCAGAGGAGACTGCAAAAGATCTGCTGTGGACCACAGTTGGTTCAGCAGCAGACCCCCTTTCCCTACCCCACCTCGAGCTAACACTGGTGACCGATGTATCGTTTCTGGGTTGGGGATGGCAATTGAGAATGGTGGAGGTCAGTCGTCTCTGGTGGTTCAGCGGAGGCCTGGCTCCACATCAGCCTCCTTGAGCTGTGTGCCATCTGTTTGGCGTTAAAAGCTTACCGGCCATCCATGAAAGGGTGGCTGTTGCTCATGGAAAACAACACTGCCATGTGGTACTGCAACAAGTAGCATTTAGACCCTGTGTCTGGAGGCACTGTGCCTCTGGAAGTGGCTGGGACGCCAGAGGAATTTCCTGGTGGCATACCAACTGGCAGGATCTTTCAACAGCAGGGCAGACTTACTCATCCACGACAACTAGCAGATCGCAAATAGCAGCTACACACAAAGGTAGTACAATGTCTCTTCCACGAATGGGTAGAACAGTGGCTCAATCTTTTCGCCATTGCAGAGAACGTGCAATGTCCGCATTTGTGCTCATTGGGGTTCCCAAGATTGCTCTCTCTTGGAGATGCATTATGCCTAGAGTTCTACTCAGGACTCCCATATGCCTTTCTGCCACTACCTCTCCTGTTGCGTTCTGACGATCAGGACCAACAGGGCCTAAGTCGTCCCAGTAACACCAGATTGGTCAAGGAAAGTGTGGTACCTGGAACTCCTGGGCATGAGCATCTGTTCTTTGATGAGGCTACCGCTTTGGGAGCATCTTGTGTTGCAGCAGCAGGGTAGGGTACTGTACACAGGCATATTCAATCTTCATCTCTATGCTTGGAATTTGGGTTGCAACAGTTGACTTAATTTCACCTTCCTCCCAAAGTAGTTGTTATTCTTGCAGCCAAGCATTCCGTTCACAAAATCACTACATGCCTTCTGTTGAGACAAGTTTGTGATTTGGTGATGTACACAGCAGGCTGACCACTTCAAGCCAAACTATCTAAAGTTTTGGTCTTTGTGTTGCTCTAGCCCAGCCAGGATAAGCTTTGGGCAAACTTAAAGGTTATTTGTCTTCTCTCTTGAATTTTTTGCGGTTGCCTGACCAGCCCTCTTTATTCAAATCACCTGTTGTAATGCCTTTTTTGAGAAAACTACATTTGTTTCCACCCACACCCTTCATCACACCCAGTGTGATATAGCTCTCACATTCTTAATATGTAAACCCTTTGAACCACTGCACAGCTGTCTATTGCGGCCTCTTACCATAAAGAAAGATTTTCTCGAGCCCTCTCTGTCAACCCACCATATAGAACATTTGTTCCAGTCAAGCTGGTGTTGAGGACCTGTGCCTCTTTTCTCCCAGAAGTGGTAACTCCTTTTCACATCTGGCAAAACATCACCCTCCCAGCATTCTTCACTCCACCTCACTTCTCTAAGGAGGAGGAGAGGTGACATCGGCTGGATCCCAAAAAAGTTCTCAGCTTGTACATTTATTGTACTAGAGAACATAGTGTGGACGTTCAGCTCTTTGTTGTATTCACTGGACAAAGAAGGGCAGAGCAGTGCAGAAAGGACAGTTTGTCGCTGGGTTGTTCTCTGCATTAAAATCTGGTACGTACTGGCTGGGGAATATTCAAAAGGTGAGGTATCTGCAGTTAGATAGCGTATTCACCAGAAATAGCATTACCAAAGGTAGTAACTTCCTGTCAGCTTACAATAATGCATTTCTAGCTATAGAAAATAGCTAGTGTTTCTAGCTCACACTATGCAATCTGATTAGGCCTAAATATTTATCAGCATGTGTCAAGCTCATCTAGTGTGTCATTGCAGTACATCAAAAGTTCACAATCCGCTATTTTATCATCTGTAGACCAACATGAGTGCCACAAATTGCCTGATACTCATTGGCATCTTTTACCATGGGATTTCATCTAAAAAATGGAAGTCAAACTCTTTTGGTGGAGCTAGGCAGCAGGCTGTGTCGGAGAAGGGCTTCACAAAGACGGATAGGCATTGGACGAGCTCCCAGAGAAGCCATTAGTTTAGGAAGGAAAAGCTCTGAGCGGGAAAATTGGAGCTTCACACTCAGGGAAGTCCTCTTGCCAGTCATATAATTTTGGTGCCATCACCTGGTCAAAATATTTACGTTTGGACTTTCTCTTTTTTTGGAGCTTGGCCAAAGCTGTGGGCTCTCTCTGAGTGCTCCATGAGGCAGAGTACCTTCTTGCGGAGGTCCTGCTGAATCAGTTTCTGCTGAGGAAAAACTCGGGCGGTAGAAATGGTATCTTCAGCCCAGCAGGAACGTGTCTTGGGCAGATTGACTTGGCAGGTTGGTTCAGGTCCTCCTGTTAGGTTTCATAGGGTACCCCAAAATAGGCCCGAATATTCTCCCAATCTTTCACCTACATTTACCGTACCATTACACTACATAACGGGTGTTGGTATTGACCTTTTACCTAGTTAAGCGCTGCATAAGATGTCGTGTGGTTTTCCCCGAAAACTAGCCTCATTAATTATGCATGAAGATTCTCAGAATCACAGCAGGATTACCATCTTCTGCATAATAACTATGTATAAGGGTCATCCCTTCCGTCATCCTCGGCCGACAAGACACAGCAAGGTAGAATCCCCTGAGGGTACCTTTTTGGTATATATACACCATATTTTTGCCAGGGCAAGTAGAGGAGAAAAAGACTAACATGCTGACACACTGATGCGAGACACTGAGGTTCCTGCACGCAGACACTCCAGCTCGCAGTGGTCTGACATCCCTTGCAGGGTGTCCATCTCGAGACCAAGACGGAGTCCCACAGTCTCTCACTTCAGGTAATTGGGTTGGCTTCAGACTAGGGGGATTCTTGGCTCACCTACAAACATGCTAGGTACACTTGGGTACATCTGGTTAGGGTTGCATCGTAGGAGTATGCATTATTATTGTCATGTATTTATATGCTTGCATATATCCATTATTTTAGCACTATGGTAGAAATCTACCATCCATTTACTCTGTTGGTGCTCAATATCATTTAGATCTGTTTCTGTCTTATGGTTGTTTCAGCACACCTATTTTACACTAGAATGACGCTGGTTCAATAAATGCTTATTTAAAACGTCCCCATAGTTTATTCTGTGTATCTCTCGAGACAAAGTGAGCACGAGTGACTGAGCAAAAAGTACTGTACTGTTTCCACGATCCCTGATAGGACAGAGTTGTCATGTTCGATAGTTGCCCAGAACTATTCTTTCCTTGGTAAGAGGACTTTACAGTGGCACTGTGAGCTAGTTGGTATACAGGCAAACCTACCCGGTGGGGATGTCGGGAATCAGTCTGGACACCAATCCCACAGTCTATGTTGTCTAAACGCGCAGATCCTATATAGGTTTATAGGAACTACACGACATGGCGCCGCCAACGTTGGTTTGGTACTTGTTTAATGGTCGAATCTGAGTAGTTCAGTCGTGCTTTTCTCAGAGACCCCTACTCTCATTATTCCAGAGACGTCTGGAGTGGGAGGGAAAAAATCTGTCACAGCTGAGTAGGCAGATCCTATGTATTGGCTGTAGGTATTCAAGCTTGAATGACAAACAGTTCCTATTGTGCATAAAACCTTATCTCAGTTTCCTGAAACTTTGTCAACAATGGTTGACGAAGACACAACGTGCAAATGCAGTGGAGGAAGGGGAACAAGAAGGCGAAATAAACATTTCAGAAAATGTCAGAACTGCCCTTTGCTTTAAAAGTAGCAGACTATGGAGGCACAGCTGGGGGTGGAACAGTAACATTCGT
The DNA here is from genome assembly GCA_963921515.1 of Calotriton arnoldi. Taxonomy (NCBI): domain Eukaryota; kingdom Metazoa; phylum Chordata; class Amphibia; order Caudata; family Salamandridae; genus Calotriton; species Calotriton arnoldi. The sequence continues at coordinate 564,500 of CAWUFW010011309.1, read as the reverse complement.
GATTGAGGCACACGAATCATATAGGTAATCACTGAGGTATTCTATTCATGGGTTAAATTCCCACAAGTAGATGCACACACAAATACATTTCATTCTTACACTGAAGATGACACACCAGAGGAATACTTTCCGTATGAGAACATTGAAGTTCCGCTCACCTACCAGGAGTACATAAACTGGTTTAAAGGCACCCTCCCACATACAAAAGATAAAGTAAGACTTGGTCCGCTCGGCAGAGACCGAGCGACTTGGCCGGTCCAAGTGGCTTACACACCGTACCCAGACATTGACACAATGCCGGTAGCAGACTTACGCCCGCTACACAGAGAAATAATAAAACTTGACAGAAACCTGACAGTTTGTGATGAGAACACACACTTCAGCCAACAAGGGCTACACAAGCAGGACAAATTCAGGGATCTACAACTAAAATAACTCCACAAACGCTACACGCAGTTATGGGTAAAATGTCCACTAGACGTGAGCAAATGCCATTCTGGATAGCTCAGAAAATAACAGCTAGAGGCAGTGTTTCTACACACAAGCCCTCAAGAAAAACACAGAATGCTAACAATCTGCTTGCCAATGGAGATAGTGTAGGAAAATGGGTTTCTGTTGCAGTAACCCCCCCACTTTTTGCCAGACTACTGATGCACTTTGACTTGATGTGCCCTGGGTCCCTGCCAATCAGGTTCCCAGGGCCTATGTTCTTTCCCCAAAACTAACCCCATTGGCATCTCTGGCCACAGGTCAGCCCCTGGTAAATGGTACCACAGGTACCAGGGCACTGTAACCAGGGAAGACCTCTAAGGGCTGCAGCGCTTATTGTGCCACCCTTAGAGGCCCTGTGCCTTTACACACACTGCCTTTGCAGGCTGCGTGTTTTGGTGCAGAACAAAGTGAAGAGTCGACATGGCACACATCCCTGTGTGCCATGCCTACAACCCACTGCCCTGGCATAGATCAGTCACCCCTCTAGCTGGGTGCCCTATGCCAGTGGTGAGGGTACAGGTGCAGGAGCCCTGTACCCCTACAGTGTCTAAGTCCATTCTCAGACATTGTAAGTGCAGTGCTGCTATTAAGAGTATATGGTGCTGGGAGCTTGTCATTATGAACTCCACAGCACCATAATGGCTACACTGAAAACTGAGAAGTTTGGTATCAAACTTCTCAGCACATTAAACCCACACTGATGCCAGTGTGGGATTTAATGAAAATGCACACAGAGGGCATCTTAGAGATGCCCCCTGAAAACCAACCCACCACTAGTGTCCAGGCTGAGTACCTGCTTTCAGCTGCCACCACCAGACATGTTTCTGGACCCCTGGGTCGAGAGCCTGCTGCTCTCTGGGGCCTGAAACAATGCACATCCTGGGACGAGGTGCCAAGCCTCCTCCCCCAGGATGGGCAGGGTTCACGAAGGGTAAGCTTCAAAGGCTTGCCGCCTTTGTGAGCTTCCCCAGGCCACTTGCTTCTTTCAGCAACTGGTCCCCACTGGTTCTGACCCCCACTTTGAGCGGGAGAACCGGCGGGAAAAACAAGTGAGGAAGAGAGGTGTGCCCACCTCTGCCAACTCCTCCCCTCAGGTGGGGAAGGTGAGGTAAAGCACAACTCTCAGTCCCTGCCATCTTGCAGATGGGGGACTCAGCCAACCAGGGACAGGCTCATGCCCCCCTCCCACTGGAGGGTGGCATAATAGGGGGTGTACCCACCCCAGGGAAGGGACCCATTGGTCCCTACCTTTTACCTACCGGTAACACCCCTAAATCTAGTATTTAGGGGCACCCCTGAACCTTGCTTCCTCAGACAAGAACCTGCAAGAAGAAGAAGGACCGAACAGCCGTGCAGCAGCTAACAAGAGGAAGACGCCCACTGACTTGGCCCCAGCCCTACCGGTCTGTCTCCCCCTCAAACCTGCTCCTGCGAAATCCTGGTGTGTCCTGCAGCCAGCAACCTCGAAAAGCCCGGAGGACCTGCCTGCCTTCAACTACAAAGACTCTGTCTCCCGTGAACACCGGATTTGTTCACCTGCAACCTCTGGCTCCGGCCGGACACCGCAGATCCGCCCCACTCTGCACCCGCCGTCCACGGTCCGAGCTCGAGTGGGCAAACACCACGAGGAGGTCACCCCGGCGATCGTGACCTGAGATCCGGTGACCCCTGACCTACCTCAAGCCTCCAGCCGGCGCCTGCAGCCTAAATCCAGAAGGTCCCCCCCAACCGCGACCAGGAGCTGGTAAGAAGATCCGACCCCAAAAGGCACCCCTTCACCCGACGCCCCACGGCCTTGTGTGCCCAAACCGACTGTGCCTAACCAACCCCTAACTTACCTCTCGAAGTGGTGGTCGCACCCAGAAGACCTTCGTCCCCGAGCCTGCAGTGCCTTTGCAAACCAGAGGTTCCCCATTGAAATCAACAGGGCGCCCGACGTCGAAACAGCACCCGGCCACCCTAGTGCCGCTGAGGGTGCACCTTTGGTGCTACTTTGTTTCCCCATTTGCCCTGAGCTAAAGTTCAGGAGCTTTGCTCCCACGCCCAAGTGGCCTGCTTGCCAGCAGCCACCAACCGGAGGCCCCCTATCCCCCATTGGATAACATTGGGCCTCAGCACTCTGCACCCGGCCGCCCTAGTGCCGCTGAGGGTGTAACAAGAGTGCATCCTTGACCTTGGGCGAACCCTTGTTCTAACCCCAGAAGCTCAACTCCAAAGACTGATTACTTACCTGGTAACCGTTAACTTCATTTCTCTCCATAGGAACCTATTGACTGTTTTTCTCTGAAAAATGTTCTAAGTGTGGAGTTGATTTGTATGGAAACCTGAAAAATAACAATTATGTAAAACTGATTTTACTTACCTTTTCTCGAGGAAGTGTCCCAGTGTGATATCTAGGCATATCACACTGAGTAGAAATAGTAATCTAAAAAGTAATCTTAAAAGTAACGTGAAAGTAACTTACCTGTAATTCTTATTGCAAAATTGATACAAAGTATATGTACAGCATTTCACAGTATTGCATTACCAGTAATTCAAACTGTAACCATTTCAAAGTACATTTACAACTGCATTTCAAACTGTATATTTACTGCAAAGTATTTATCAACTTACCTGTGCCAGGCTTGCTTGGTTCTAGGAAATAAAATAACAAAGAATATTTTTATACAAAACCAATTGGTCTGAAGTTCAGTCTTGGAGTGTGTGAAATCATTTGCTGATTGAGTGGGTACAACAAATGCTTAACACTGTCCTCTGATACTACCTTACTGCTCGACCACACTACCACAAATAGAGAGTGAGGTGCTATCTAACTTTACCTCTGCCTACCTTTGGGGATCCACTGGACTCTGTGCACACTATACCTCACTTTGGTATAGTATATACAGAGCCAGCTTCCTACAGATAGCTCCCCAGATGGAGGATTGTACCTCTTGGGGTACAGTTTTCTCTGCCATCTATACCAGAACTCATGGTATCCCTTCAATAGCAGTAATACCAGATGTATTAAGACAAATACAGAATGAGTATGGAGCAGAACCTGCTCTGAACTTAGGGATGAAATTGTTAGGAAAGTTTGCCCAGGTATCAACTATTATATTAGCAAACATAAAAGGGGAAGCAGCAGCAGTGGCAATATGCCAAAGCCTGAGGGATTACACTCCTTTACAACATGAGCGTGAATTACCGAAGACACCTATGCTGAATTAGGTAGAGATAGTTTGGGATCTAGAGCAACAAAACCTCAACTTATGGGTTTGGTCCTGAGAAGGATAACACCAAGCAAGCACCTGATTCTTCCAAAACGAAATAGGATAATAAAAAGCAAAAGAATAGAGAAAATAGGTCACAATCCAGGGGTGGGTCTCCTCTACAGGAGCCCTCCGAAAGGAGGTACAACCTTCGGAATCGTGCTAACATTAAAAAAAAAAACCTGACAGGTATCAGGATACTGATACACGTTCCTCTCTGGGTTCATCAAAAAACTTCGAGAGGGAAGGACGGTCAGAACACAGAAAAGAAGAACGCACAAAGTCCAGAGAGACACAACGTACTTCGGACTATAATATCAAAAACGAAGATAAATCAAAACCTCAATTTAAAAGGAAGAAGGTAGCAGGTCTTAAAGTTAGACATGCCCAGAATTCTGAGGACTCAACTTCTGAACGGGGAATGGGCTCTGACGATGCTAGACAGCGCAGAAGAAGTAACAAAAGCTCACCAGAACCTGATGGAATTTCTGGTGACAGCAGAGTTGAATCAGCACATCACGGTGGAAACACCTGATACAAGGTCCCTTTTGGGAGAACCTGACTTTTGGCTATGACATCCTTTTGGCTGAGAAAGAATGGCTGCCTAAGATTGTTATAGAGTGTCCAAAGGGAGAAACGGTAATTTTACCGGCTTTTTCCGACCTCGTTCCAATATACTTAAAGCATACATATGCGTAGGAGTGGGCGGTAGCACTTGCACCAGCATTAAATCGCAACCATGTAGGGTGGGATGCTGAGTCACCTCACCATGTAATCCCAGTAAAAACTACTCCAATTCCACAGAGACAATACCCTATTAAACAAGAAGCGAAGAAACCGGTTAGGGAGATCTTAGATCAACTTGAATATCAAGGTGTAATAGAAACTTGCGCCTCTTCAATGAATAATCCTTTGTTTACTGTAATGAAACCTGATAATTAATATCGTCTAGTCTTAGACTACAGACATCTGAACACATACACAAAGACATTTGCAGTACAGAATGCACACAGTGCTGCATGAATGAATAACATTGTGCGGAAAAAATACAAAACGACATTAGATATCTCAAATGGATTTTTCTGACATAATATAGCGCCTGAGAGCAGATATTTGTCAGCATTCTCAGTGCTCGTTTCTCAGCGTCACTTCTCTCAACTCCCCCAAGGTATATAAATATAGCCCCTGGTTGTTCTCAGCTAGGGTAACAGAGTTACTTCAAACTTTGGATGAGGAGACATTGTCCTATGTGGATGATATTTATCTAACGGGTGATTATTTGAAGGATCATTTGATCAGGGTGAGCAATATAATTTTGGCGTTCACCTCTGAGGGCTACAAATTCAACTTTAAAAAAAAAAAATAGCCCAAGAATAGGACATTGAGGTGGGCTATGAGCTTTCAAGTGAAGGGAAAAGCCTAGCAGCTAACTTTTTAGAAAAGTGTGCGCTGCTCCAACCTCCAAAAACTCTGCAAAATTTACACTCCATATTGGGATTCCTAAATTTTGGCAAAACATACATTTTGAATCACGCAGAAAAAGTAAAACCTTTTTACGGTTTAATCAGACCTGATTTTTCAATTAGACATTGGACACAGGAACACACAGATGCACTTCGTTCCTTACAAGCTGACATGATAGCTTCAAAACACCTACACACGTGTAAATGCCACAAATTTGGTGATCTGTGTAATCGCGGGTCAATAAGGGTACACTTATCTAACCTTCAATGAAGGCGAAACAGTACCAATAGCATACAAATCACACTTGTACACAAATGCTGAAATGCGTTTTGCTTCAACAGAGAAAATTAGACAGCAGTACAGACTGCTGTAGCGAGAGAGAGAGCACTGGCTCAGTAGTGACTCCGGTACCGGCCTTAGAGGCTGTCACAAAGGCAAGCGTTCCAAACGCTAAACCTTTACATCCAAGATGGATATAATGGGCTAATTCTCTCACTGCAACAGGTGTAGAATACAAATTTGATTCTACATTAAAAACACAAGCATTTCTGCAATACGAACAAGAATATCCTCTCCCAAACGAAATAATGCCTCTAGATCTGTATGAATATATTATTTACACTAACGGTTCTGCTCAGCCTGCCATAGGAAGAAAACAGCAATACAGCGCAGCATGTGCGATTGTATAGGGACTTATGCAGGACGGCAAGTTCAATGCTAGCAGTACGAAGACGCAGTCTCTAGGAGATTGCACGGCTCAGCTGGCAGAATTAAAAGCCCTATTACTGGCACTAATAAAAACTGATCAGGAATTCCCCACACTTATAGTGTGCGATTCGTTTTACTGTGTCCAGTCGTACAATGAATACCTTCACTATTGGATTCAAAATGGGTTTAAAGTCTCAAAAGGTTGCACAATAAAGCACAAAATGCTTTGGGAACAAGTGGCAGAGTTGAAAAAAGACTTGCAGAGAGTTCATGTGATACACACGCTGAGTCATCAACATGATGGCGTTCACGTTGAAGAGAATTCATTCGCTGATAAAGCTGCAAAGGGGGCAGTATGAACTGCCACTGCAGCTGCAATCACTCGTTCTGGTATGAAAATAGATGGACGGGAAACAGCGTTTACAACGCTGTCATTACAACGCTGTACCATTACAACGCGGTCGTTACAACAACCGCGTTGTTAGTATGCGATGCATTTACATTGCAAGTCATTACAACGACTTGCACTAGGGGGCACTGAGGTATTGGAAATGAATTCCAACACCTTCCATACTGTTGCGCAAACTGGAGTAGGAATAGTAAGTAATACTATTCCCAAGTCCAGTGCGCCCCTAGTGCAAGTCGTTGTAATGACTTGCGATGTAAATGCATCGCGTACTAACAACGCGGTCATTGTAACGACCGCGTTGTAAAAGCACGCGATGTAATACATCGTGTTGCAATGTACCATATTCAGATGGACAGATAACGGTAGCTGTCACTGCGTCACGCAAAAACAGCACAGCCTTACCGAAAGGCTTTCCACCCAAGTACTCCTACAAGTTAGACGCAAAAAATATTCTGTATGATCAAATTCCAGCAGTGAGGGATGGAGTAATACCAAACATGGATTGCAGGTTAGGTTTAATTCTAGCTGCACATAAGGGTCTGGGATCTGCACACACAGGGGTTACTGCAACTGTTTCATTACTAAAACAAAGCTATTGGTTGCCTGGTCTAACAAAGTGCGACATCTGTCAGCAGATGAAGGGTTCGACCATAGCACGCCCACCACAAACACCATTACTGATATCGGACAGACCTCTTGCTTGTGTCTATTTAAACCACTGCAGCCCCTTACAATCTGACGGGGCTTACAAGTACAACTTGGTGGCAGTGGATTCATGTTCTAGATTCCTGTGGGTTTGGCCTCAGCGCTCGGCTGATGCTCAAACTGTTATAAAAGATTTGCACGTCTTTATAGGGACATAAGCAGTTGGCACATTACACTCTGACCGTGGCCCCTTGTTTAGCTCTAGGGCTTACAAGGAAGCCATGGGAAGTCTGGGTGTTGCATTGTGGTACTCTTCTCCGTACCATCCACAGGGAAATTCGGTCGTGGAGAGGAAAAACCGGGACTTAAAGCAATCTTTAACAGCAAGAGTATTGGGTACGGGGGGTTATTGGGTCAATCACCTATACGGGGTCCAGAGGGCACTAAATAATATGCCAAGAAGTTCCCTGTTGAGGTATCACCCCTTACGAGGTCCTATTTGGGACGAGAATGTGGGTACCTGTCCTCGATTATGAAAGCACAGTGGCGGATGAAAAACCTTTAGATATCGATAAACGTTTGGCTGTTTTACAGGAACTTAATGAATTCCGGGCACTACAAAGCAATGTGCAAGTAAAACGCACCATTACTGGGGAAGTGAAATCAGTATAGGCAAAACCTGCCTGGATCCCAAAAGTTGGGGATCTGGTCAGAGAAAAAATTGTGGACAAGAAAGAATTTGGGCCATCATACAGAAAGCCTGTACCGGTCCTGGCTGTCGAAGAAACAAGAACATTACTTCTTCCGCCTCTTGCCGGCAAAAAAAAGAGAAGAGATTCGTCTCAATTGATCAAATCAAACTATGTGGCCTATCCTGAATAGCAGGCCATGTGGGCTGCTAGGTAGCCACCGCTCTCCTCTCGCTACCATACAGGAAGTTCAGACAGAAAGACTTATAACATTCGAAGAGTCTACAATACGAAGTAATGGAGTTATCAACAATGGAATGGAACTTGTGCCTATTGAAACAGAACAACAAAATTCAAGTGAAACACATATCAATTCGGCCTAACACCGACATCTACATCAATATGCCTCTACAAGAGACAACTGCCAATTCATCAAAACCTGCTGAGCTACCAAAGATAGATCGAACTGCATCTGGCTACTTCATTGATTGACACTTTTTCTCTGGATCCAAGTGAACCCGAGTCACCGCCAGCTCCAGTCTCCTGCAAAGAACAACTTCATGATGTTTACATTTTTCTGAAAAAGACATACCTAGTTTCACCATGACTACAGCTCTGGATAATAACAGGAATACTGTTCCTACTATCTTGGATAGGTTTAGTGACTGTCTTTTCCTTGATCGTGAATGAACACTATCTCCCACAACGCTCTGCAGTATCAAATGTGAACTTGGTGCTGAAATCTCATACGTCATCTCATCGTGAACAAAGAGACCCGTCCTATGTGAAGATTACAGCGGTTTCAGTTCCTGATGGAATAGTGTGGGACATGGTTACATATGATGTATTTGGTCCCACAGAACTTTTAAAAGTACCACATGTATTTAAAATTTCTTTAAATGATATCACCTCAAGTACATATTCGATTGGGATTTTGACACTTTGAATAATATGTTGTCTGATTTAGAACGATCTGCAGCATTTTCAACAAATGAAATGTTTGACTCTTCTGATTTCAACGAAACGTACTGTTATCAACACTGTGGTCATGATTTTTTGCATAAAACCAGTGCACCACGTAATGTTTTTGCATACCACCAATGGGAACATTGTCCAACACCACCGAAAGGTAGTTCACTAAAGGTTGCTTATTTTTCTGAATTTAATACATCAGATCTACGCACATATTATTATATGCTTGCACCTTCATCTGCAAAGAAAAGTATGCTCACTACACACAAAACAGATATATTCAGCGTCCTTTATTGCCCAACTGTCTGAACAGGGTTTCGGCTTATGGAAAGACACTATAGACATAAAAACAGTCTGGGGGACTATAGAATGGCAGGTTCAGGGAACCGAGGCACTATTTAGAGCATGCCTCATACCACAACAAATGATTTTTCTGAAAAACACTGTGCAACAGACTTTCTGTCTTGGGTTAGCCAAGATTAAGGACTTGAACATACCTCGCATTCACACTTCGAGGATTGGCAAAATTACACAGAAAATGGTGAGGGTACACTAGATGACATTATGCAGGGCATTTCATACAATTCAACAGACTCCAATTGGAAGGGATGGTTAGTTTGGCCTATCGACACAAATAGCTGTCAGTCAAGATTCAGGGGTACCACCGAAGGGTTTAGTATCCATAGGCCTGACACGCTATGTACAGCGAGAACATCCAGGGGTGGTGACATCTAACAGTGTTGGGAAGTTATGCCTAGATTGGCTAAAAACCTCAACACTGTCTCAGGTGAAACAACACTTGTCCCTACTGTCAGATGACCTGGATCTCAGGGATTTTTACGAGGTCCCCAAATGCCATGTCAGAAACGCTTCTTATGTGCCACATATAATGAAATTTGGAAAATCACTCAAGAGGAAGCTGCGGAGAGATTGCGTGAAATTGACAGAGTTAACTTGGAAAAGGCTTTGACTGTGGTTGACAATGGCATGACCACACTAACATCCAGAATGTACTCACTGGGCAACATTGCATCTTCTGCTATAGATATAATGGAACAGGATCTGTCCATCTTACAACACGGACAGTCACAGTTCCGTTCTATTATGTTATTAGCTGGACACTACAATCGCTGCACTCTGGCCATGTGCCCTGGCGATATATCAACAGTACGTCTCTGTTCTCTGCATATAATTTGACTGAAAAGCAGATAACAACGGCACAAAGGGATGCACAATATACAATGCTGCGCATTGAAAAGTTAGACAAATTACCTTTTACCGTGGCAGTCACCTTCCACAGAATGGTTAATTCATGGCAATGTAACTTTCAAGTTTCAATATTGCCTAGAACACCACCAGGTAGGCAGGTATGAAGCAATGGGTAGGACATTTATCCAACCTTCCTTCTTCAGACAACAAGGCAGTCCTTCTTTGAATCTGCCACAGGTCAAGAAGTATACTGATGAGTGGTTCTGAAGGCCCCATTTGTATACCTTGTGCCAGCCTTTGTGTGGGGGAATTCCCTGGCCTACCCCTAAAACTGGTTCTGGTCAGTTCTTCCCCCTTGTCCGGACTGTAAACTGTCTAGGGCAGTGATTCTTAACTAGTGGTCCAAGGACCACCGGGGAGCAAGTGACTGTTTAAGAAAATTAAATAATTTTGAAATTAATAAATTAAAATGAAGTATATACAATCAGTTTAAAAACGTTATCTATATTTGATTATGAGTTAAACAAAATATTTCAGTATATGAGCATTTGATTGCTGTATACTTGTTTTTGTATATTTTATGCATTGTTTTGAGGGTCCATTCTTAGAATTTGCTCAGACTGGGGGTCCTCGACTCCCAATAATGACACATTATGGGTCCCAGAATTCAAGTGGGAGTCCACATAAGGCAAAAGGTTAAGAACCGCTGTTCTAGGGTGACAAAGGCAGGCTCTGTGTCAGGTTCCTTTGTGTGTTCTGTGGGCAAGGTCCTTTGAAGTGTAATCCGGGCAGGGTACGGCTCCTCCCCAGCCATCTGCCAGGAAGAATCTCTCCCTGTATTCTCATATAGGGGTTTGCCCAAATGATCCAACAATACCTGAGCAAGGAACAATATAAACAAACAAAATTGGAATATTGTGGGAATTAATTCTTACAAATGTAATTTATACCTTGAAAATTTAAATTAATCACTGTTGATGTATTTGATTATACAAAGCATAGTTTATTCGGACTTTTTTCTGACTAGGTTAGTAATCTTCACTCCGGGTACAGGTACCCGAGGTGTGCAAAGTATTGTTTACTATCTGGGCCCAATGCACATTCTTGATTGGAGACCCATTAACAGGTCCAGGCTGTTGGAAACTTCTAGAAATGCCTCAGAAACTTTGGGCAGTAAAATGCCAACTTTCTAAAGGTGCCATTTTCAAAACGATAATCTAAACTCTGACTTTACAATTAAAGAGGATTTTAAATAACAAACTGGTAGATTTCCGAAACAAGTGCCAGTAGATGGGAATGCCAATAAAAACTGCTAAGTGTTCAGCCTGACTTGTGTCAAATAAAACCTGTTTCGGAAATCTCCCAGTTTGACCTTGCGATAATGTTATGAAACAAACCACCCTGTTAATTTGCTCATTCTCTAAATTTGAATGTTATTCCTAAATGTAAGGTTTTAAACATTAAAAATTCGAAATCTGCAATGTGTCCTATTCAGCAACTTCCCTCAGAAAGCATTGAAGGTATGTTCGTTCGTTTTATCCGTGTGGCATTGAAAATTTGAAAAATCTATGGCAGCGATAATTTGCACTCCTATATTTGATCTATGGGAGTTTCTTAAATGTAATTATTTCTTTTTCATAGTGTGTGATTTTAAATGTATATAATCTGTTATTTATTGTGCTTTAATAGCTTACACAAAGCAGAATAAAGAGCGATTGGATTGGGGTTCAGCAAAGGAAGACACAAATCTGAGGTGAGACTGTAGAAAGGGCCAGGTCCAATGTTAATGTGTAATGAGTTGCTAATTTTTGACAAAATTTCTGAGAAATGTGTGTCATGTGATCAAGACCCGAGTGGGGGTCGAAACGCGTAATGGCGGACTTGCTGGCATTTTAATAAACAGCATTGGATTTGCACAAAGAACCTGGGGTCTGCTGTCGTCTTTTTAGGTCCGTGAGAGGCTTCTCTGGAGGACGAATCGAATATATATATATATATATATATATATATACACACACACATGCTTTTTTGATTGTTGACTTGTACATTCTATAATGTCTGTATAAGCGTATTTTGTCTTTAGGGTTGTTTATTATAAGATTAAATCCACACAGAAGGAGCGTACAGTTATTATGAATTCATCCACAATTATTTATTGAAGTCCATAAATAATCAATATTCCAATGCAAGCTTCCTTGTCCACTTGTCTTTATTGACACTTGTTCCAACTCTTCAAAAACACAGAACAATATTTCAATACAGCCAGCCTCGCGCGTTTCATCCCCCATGGGACATCAGGGCTGTAAAAGAAAGCAAAAATAAAAATCCATTCCAATTTGAGATTGTACATACAAATTAAAACAAAGTACCCAAATGTTTAGAAAACATGTTCATTTCCACCTGCCTATAGAACAGTCTATAATCATCTGTAAAGGTATGCCCCACTATCTTTGGCACATCAAAAATGTACTTGCAAATTATATTCAACAACATACCAAAGTGTTTTGATAACTTATTCATTACAACCTTGCTATGGAACAGTGTATACTCATCTGATAAGTTATGGCCCACGATCATTGACTCATCCAAAATGTACTCATATCATATATCACACAAAAGGCTTCCTGCCTATATGACATTCTTTTAGATCTACAATCCTATACAGTTTCCAACTTATATTCACCTATACATAGTGTTTACCCATCTTTGTTCAAAAATATTATTAATATTGTTGATCAGAATAGTACATGTGCACTGATCCATGATGTATCATGACTAACCTGGCCTTCAATTATCAATTTTTTTTATCAGTTTATATCAGTTAGCACCAATCCTCCTTTCTAACTTTTGAAACCCTAAACACTCCACTTAGTCCTATTTAATGTGTATTTATCAAGAAACACGGGCCTCTGTCCCAATCATTTCCAGAAACATCCTGAATCTTTACTCCCATCATTAGATTCAAAGTGATCTCACCTGAATCATTTTCATGTTACTGTCTATTTCTTATTCTTTTCCGATATTTCTATTTTATGATGCAAATTCTGTAAAAGAGAATTACCACTATTTAGTGTTGTCCCCCTTACTTTTATATCTGTTCCTTAAGCTTGCCTCGTTCTTACTAATTGCTCACCTTTTTATAATGTCGAACGAGTTCCTGTCAATTGCTCTTCCAGCCTTCCTAATCAATTTTCAAAATGTCTATTTTGTGATGCTAAATCTGTAAAGAAAAAATATAGGCGCTATTTAATATTCTTCACCCCCTTTCTCTTATCGCCCCTCTAGCTAGCCTTCTTCCCACTCATCTGCTCACCTTTTTATTATGTCCAAGCATCTCCATGAAGTTCTCTCCTCTGCAGCCAGGCCCGATAAATCCCACTGCAATTTGCGACTATTCCCCACCTCTATTTAAAATTCTTTTGAACCAATCCGGAGTTGCGCATTCAAGCCTTGCGCTTTAAATACAATTCTGTTCAATCATTAGCGAGCCACAAACAACATTCATTTAATGTATGCGTAATTTTGGGCTACAGTTCCCTCTCTGGTCCACGTCGTCTACCTAGCTCCCGATTGGTCACTTTATTGACTCATTGAGCCAATCACCTCTCAGTTAAATTCTGTCCAATCATTAACGAGCCACAAACATAATTAATTTAATTTATGTGTAATTTTGGGCCGCAGTTCCCTCTCTGGTCCACGTCGTCTACCTATCTCCCGATTGGTCACACTGTGAGCCAATCACCTCTCAGTTACCGTTCTGTGGACGAATCAAGTTTCCCATAACGTATTACAAACGTATACCTCCAGATATTTTTGGGATGAATTTTATTTAGTGGTATGGTCTATGGAATTTAAATGTACATGATATTGGTAGAATCGATAGTACATAGGTTGTGGTCATTAGCAGATAAACCAGAGGATGTAAATGGGTGTCTTGTAATCAACATAAAAATAACTGTGCTCAGTAACATACGTACAAATAATATTGTCTGTTCGAGAGTGTTGGAAATTTTAAACATCAACTCAAAATAGGTTGCATTTACAATAGGTAGGGCATTTATGCTTAAACATAGTAGTTCTAAGTTAACTCAGGAGTTTCGCGACCCCTGGCATGCGTCGAGTGGGAATCTGAAATTGCCAGTTAATTACGGCAAATAAATACCAAATTATATCATCCAATTTATGAATAGATATGCACAGAGTGGGCTCAGATAAACATTGTATTAAAAGACCTTGACATTAATTAAAAGACCTATAGTTAAAAGGCTTTTGTTTGGAATATGTGAAGGGAAATTCGGCTAAAATACATGATCAGGCAGACGATGCGGACCAGAGAGGGAATTGCTGCCAGAGATTTAGTCTTAAAAGACCCTTTCATAAATTAAAAGACCTATCAGTGAAAGGTATACGTTTGTAATACGTTATGGGAAACTTGATTCGTCCACAGAACGGTAACTGAGAGGTGATTGGCTCACAGTGTGACCAATCGGGAGATAGGTAGACGACGTGGACCAGAGAGGGAACTGCGGCCCAAAATTACGCATAAATTAAATGAATTATGTTTGTGGCTCGTTAATGATTGGACAGAATTTAACTGAGAGGTGATTGGCTCAATGAGTCAATAAAGTGACCAATCGGGAGATAGGTAGACGACGTGGACCAGAGAGGGAACTGCAGCCCAAAATTACGCATAAATTAAATGAATGATGTTTGTGGCTCGCTAATGATTGGACAGAATTGTATTTAAAGCGCAAGGCTTGAATGCGCAACTCCGGATTGGTTCAAAAGAATTTTAAATAGAGGTGGTGGGTGGTGGGGGGTGGGGGGGGGGTAGTCGCAAATTGCAGCAGGATTTATTGGGCCTGGCTGCAGAGGAGAGAACTTCATGGAGATGCTTGGACATAATAAAAAGGTGAGCAGATGAGTGGGAAGAAGGCTAGCTAGAGGGGCGTTAAGAGAAATGGGGTGAAGAATATTAAATAGCGGCTATATTTTTTCTTTACAGAATTAGCATCACAAAATAGAAATTTTGAAAATTGATTAGGAAGGCTGGAAGAGCAATTGACAGGAACTCGTTTGACATTATAAAAAGGTGAGCAATAAGTAAGAATGAGGCAAGCTTAAGGAACAGATATAAAAGTAAGGGGGACAACACTAAATAGTGGTAATTCTCTTTTACAGAATTTGCATCATAAAATAGAAATATCGGAAAATTGGAAAAAGAATAAGAAATGGACAGTAACATGAAAATGATTCAGGTGAGATCTCTTTGAATCTAATGATGGGGAGTAAAGATTCAGGATGTTTCTGGAAATCATTGGGACAGAGGCCTGTGTTTCTTGATAAATACACATTAAATAGGACTAAGTGGAGTGTTCAGGGTCTCAAAAGTTAGGAGGATTGGTGCTAACTGATGATAAAAACTGATAAAAACTTTTGACAATTGAAGGCCAGGTTAGTCATGATACATCATGGATCAGTGCACACGTACTAATCTGGTCAACAATATTAATAATAGTTTTTAAACAAAGATGGGTAAACACTACGTATAGGTGGATATAAGTTGGAAACTGTATAGGATTGTAGATCTAAAAGAATGTCATATAGGCAGGAAGCCTTTTGTTTGATATAAGTACATTTTGGATGAGTCAATGATCGTGGGCCATAACTTATCAGATGAGTATAGACTGTTCCATAGGAAGGTTGTAATGAATAAGTTATCAAAACACTTTGGTATGTTGTTGAATATAATTTGCAAGTACATTTTTGATGTGCCAAAGATAGTGGGGCATACCTTTACAGATGATTATAGACTGTTCTATAGGCAGGTGGAAATGAACATGTTTTCTAAACATTTGGGTACTTTGTTTTAATTTGAATGTTCAATCTCGAATTGGAATGGATTTTTATTTTTGCTTTCTTTTTACAGCCCTGATGATGTCCCATGGGGGACGAAACGTGTAGGCTGGCTGTATTGAAATATTGATTGATCTGTGTTTTGAAGAGTTTGGAACAAGTGTCAATAAAGACAAGTGGACAAGGAAGCTTGCATTGGAATATTGATTATTTATGGACTTCAATAATTAATTGTGGATGAATTCATAATAACTGTACGCTCCTTCTGTGTGGATTTAATCTTTTGTTAGATGACCTCTGGGCGGTGGATCATCAGAGGTGAGTGGTTTCTTTGAATATCTAGCCAATAAGTGATACACCTAGAATACTCACCTGTGCACACGAGTTCTGTGACCCTCACCGCTCTTTAACATTGGTTTGATTGTTTATTATGAGCCAGGCGCATTGAAGCTGTGTGGTTTGTTTTAGCTTTCTTAAACCTGCATTTCATTCAAGGGACTTTTTCTGTTATATTTTTATGTTTTCTGTGGGTTATTATAATAAAAGCTTTATGGAGCCACCCATAGAATTTTTCAATTGAGTTTATTGTGTCCACATTTGTGTCGGACGTAAGCTGGGTTTCTAAGTCTTCCAAATTCAGCTTGTTCCAAGGTCAATAGGTAGTTGCAGGTAAGCAGAGTTTAGCAGGGGTGAGTTGTGGTGTCTTGTGTTGGAAGGCAACCAGGTGGTGGTCTGACCACGTGACTGGAGTAATCCTTTGGAATGCGACTAGGTCTGTGTTCGCGAAAATTGCATCTAATGTGTTATGCAATGTGTGTGGGTTTGGGAATGAGCTGTTGTTGATTGAGCATGTCTACCCATGTGAGGATTATTCTGGGATGAGGCATATTTTGTTTGTCAAACAATAAGATCAGGTACCAAAGATGCAAAGGTTAGAAAATTTGGTAAGTAGTTTTGAAACTATCTACAAAGGTGTCTGGGAATGTTCCATTGCTAGGTGGTGGTCTGTAAAGGAGAAAGTTCAAGGAAAATTTTGGGTAGGGCTGCGTTTGAGAAGGAGGGCCTTGCACCGTTGTAAGAAAACGTCTTCAGCTTTGGTGAGTTATTTCCTTAAATATGTCAGCCAAACTGCTTCGTCTTTTGGCTTTGTAATTATGTGTAACAGTTTGATAGCTGGTGGAACAGTTTCATGCAATATTGGACCCATGTCTTCCTCATAACACATGATTCAGTCATGTGTTATGAAGTGTAAGTCAGCTTCTGTGTCTTTTAATAGGCTAAAGAAGTGGTACTTGTTTCTGAACCTAGAACGAGTATTTATTAGTAAGGGAGCTGCTGTGTCTGAGGTGGTGTAATTTTGTGCTGTGGGAGAATGAGTATTCTCCTTCGAGGTTAAAGGTTGTATGCTGTTGGTAATTGTGTTGGCTGTAGGAGGACAGAAATTGAGTTGTTTTTGGGCACCGTTTCCTCGTCCAACAGGCTTGGTATGCATTTTGTAAGGTGGCTGTAAGACTTGTTATATTTGAGGGGGGTGGGCTGCTGCGTTGTCTTTGAATATTAGCATTGTTGTGTGGTGGACAAGGGCATGTGAGGTTAAGAAGAGTGGCTTTCTTTTCTGCTCTAAAACGTGCAATGGATCCTAGACGGGTGAGTGATGGTGTTTATTAGTGGACGGAGTGGTTGCTGTCTGTTGCGTGGAAACTGTGAGGCAGGGATGGGTGACAGTCTGTTATTTCTGTTGGCATCAGATGCATAGTGAATGTGTGTAGGTATTCTAGTATGGATGGGAGTTTGGGCATGTCTGAGATGTTTTGCAGAGAAGTTGTGCCGGATGTTTGTGCTGCCTAGCAGCCATCAAATGTGTACTCCTTGAGGAAGGGCATTTTCAGATTTCAAATGTACAACGTGTCTGGGAGAGCAGGTAGAGAGGGGAATGGAGGAAGAGTGGAGGATGAAGGTACAAAGAATGAATCTTGCTGCAGTAAATATTAGTAAATGGAGGACAGAACTGTACAAAGTTCACAAGCTATTTACAGTTCGCAGCAGTAAAATGTGTCACAAAAAGTTGATCTAAAGCTCATATCCCTCCCTCTGCTGTGATGCAGCAGATGACTTAGAGGCCCTTTGACTGTAGTCGGAGAAGTACCTACCTATTGGGCGGATAAGCAGACGCAGGTTGTCAGCAGAGGCTGTTAGGGGAGAGGCAATGTGTCAGAGAGAGCGGGGGAAAGTAAAAGTGCTGAAGATCACACAGGGTGAGTGGAAATAGAGCTCAGAGCGGTAGACAAAACAAGCATTGGCATAGCCAATAGGTCTCGCCTTTGGGACCTTATAAGTGTTTAGCTGTGCAACATTTGATGTTGTTGACGAAAGGATATTGTGCTGCAGAAGTAAATACTTATAAGGTCATAAAGGGAGATATATTGGATATGGTAATGATTGTTTTTTTTTAAGGACAAGAAGTGATTTTAGGCTGCGGCTGCCACTTAGTGTACCGTATTATACGTAGACATTGTAGCTATATTTGAGAGAGGTAGCGAGAGGTAGAGAGGTGTATAGAGGTAGAGAGAGAGCTAGACAGATGTAGAGATGTAGAGAGAGGTAGAGAGGTGGACAGAGGTAGAGAGGTGGACAGAGGTAGAGAGAGGTAGAGAGGTGGACAGAGGTAGAGAGAGGTAGAGAGGTGGACAGAGGTAGAGAGAGGTGGACAGAGGTGGACAGAGGTAGAGAGGTGGACAGAGGTAGAGAGGTGGACAGAGGTAGAGAGGTGGACAGAGGTAGAGAGGTGGACAGAGGTAGAGAGGTAGAGAGAGGTAGAGAGGTAGAGAGAGAGAGGTAGAGAGAGCGGTAGAGAGGTAGAGAGAGCGGTAGAGAGGTAGAGAGAGAGGTAGAGAGGTAGAGAGAGAGGTAGAGAGAGAGGTAGAGAGGTAGAGAGAGAGTGGTAGAGAGAGTGGTAGAGCGAGTGGTAGAGCGAGTGGTAGAGAGAGTGGTAGAGAGAGTGGTAGAGAGAGTGGTAGAGAGAGTGGTAGAGAGAGTGGTAGAGAGAGAGGTAGAGAGAGGTAGAGAGAGAGAGAGGGGTGGAGAGAGAGAGGGAGAGGTAGAGAGGGAGGTAGAGAGAGATAGAGGGAGAGGTAGAGAGAGAGGTAGAGAGAGAGGTAGAGAGAGAGAGGTAGAAGGAGATGGTAGAGAGAGAGAGAGGTAGAAGGAGATGGTAGAGAGGTAGAGAGAGGTAGAGAGAGAGGTAGAGAGAGAGAGGTAGAGAGAGAGGTAGAGAGAGAGAGGTAGAGAGGTAGAGAGAGAGAGGTAGAGAGGTTGAGAGAGAGAGAGGTGAGAGAGGTAGAGAGAGAGAGGTAGAGAGAGAGGTAGAGAGGGAGAGAGAGAGAGAGGTAGAAAGAGAGAGAGAGGTAGAAGGAGAGGTAGAAGGAGAGGTAGAGAGAGAGGTAGAGAGAGAGGTAGAGAGAGAGAGAGGTAGAGAGAGAGGTAGAGAGTTAGAGAGGTAGAAGGAGATGGTAGAGAGGTAGAGAGAGAGAGGTAGAGAGAGAGGTAGAGAGGTAGAGAGAGAGAGGTAGAGAGGTAGAGAGAGAGAGTTAGAGAGGTGGAGAGAGGGAGAGAGGGAGAGGTAGAGAGAGAGGTAGAGAGTTAGAGGGGTAGAGGGAGAGGTAGAGTGGCAGTGAGGTAGAGCGAGAGAGGTAGAGCGAGAGAGGTAGAGCGAGAGAGGTAGAGCGAGAGAGGTAGAGCGAGAGAGGTAGAGCGAGAGAGGTAGAGCGAGAGAGGTAGAGCGAGAGAGAGGGGTAGAGAGAGGGGTAGAGAGAGAGGGGTAGAGAGAGAGGGGTAGAGAGAGAGGGGTAGAGAGAGGTAGAGAGAGAGGGAGGGAGAGAGAGGTAGAGAGGGAGAGGTAGAGAGAGAGAGAGGGAGAGAAGTAGAGAGAGAGGTAGAGGGAGAGAGGTAGAGAGAGAGGTAGAGGGAGAGGTAGAGGGAGAGGTAGAGGGAGAGGTAGAGGGAGAGGTAGAGAGAGACAGGTAGAGAGTTAGAGAGGTAGAAGGAGATGGTAGAGTGGTAGTGAGGTAGAGAGAGAGGTAGAGAGAGAGAGGTAGAGAGGTAGAGAGAGAGTTAGAGGGAGAGGTAGAGATAGAGGGGTAGAGGGAGAGGTAGAGTGGCAGTGAGGTAGAGAGAGAGAGGTAGAGAGAGAGAGAGGGAGAGAGGTAGAGGTAGAGGGAGAGAGGTAGAGGGAGAGAGGTAGAGGGAGAGAGGTAGAGGGAGAGACAGGTAGAGAGAGACAGGTAGAGAGAGACAGGTAGAGAGTTAGAGAGGTAGAAGGAGATGGTAGAGTGGTAGTGAGGTAGAGAGAGAGGTAGAGAGAGAGAGTTAGAGAGGTGGAGAGAGGGAGAGGTAGAGAGAGAGGTAGAGAGTTAGAGGGGTAGAGGGAGAGGTAGAGAGAGAGGTAGAGAGAGAGAGGTAGAGAGAGAGAGGTAGAGAGAGAGAGGTAGAGAGAGAGAGGTAGAGAGAGAGAGGGAGAGAGAGAGGTAGAGAGAGAGAGGTAGAGAGAGGAGTAGAGAGAGAGAGAGGAGTAGAGAGAGAGAGAGGAGTAGAGAGAGAGAGAGGAGTAGAGAGAGAGAGGTAGAGAGAGAGGTAGAGAGAGAGGTAGAGAGAGAGGTAGAGAGAGAGGTAGAGAGAGAGGTAGAGAGAGAGGTAGAGAGAGAGGTAGAGAGAGAGGTAGAGAGAGAGGTAGAGAGGGAGAGGTAGAGAGGGAGAGGTAGAGAGGGAGAGAGGGAGAGGTAGAGAGGGAGAGAGGGAGAGGTAGAGAGGGAGAGAGGTAGAGAGAGGGAGAGGTAGAGAGAGAGAGAGGTAGAGAGAGAGAGAGGTAGAGAGAGAGGTAGAGAGAGAGGTAGAGAGAGAGGTAGAGAGAGAGTAGAGGGAGAGGTAGAGAGAGAGGTAGAGAGAGAGTAGAGGGAGAGGTAGAGAGAGAGAGGTAGAGAGAGAGAGAGGTAGAGAGAGAGAGAGGTAGAGAGAGAGGTAGAGAGAGACAGGTAGAGTTAGAGAGGTAGAAGGAGATGGTAGAGAGGTAGTGAGGTAGAGAGGTAGAGAGAGAGGTAGAGAGAGAGGTAGAGAGAGAGGTAGAGAGAGAGGTAGAGAGAGAGTAGAGGGAGAGGTAGAGAGAGAGGTAGAGAGAGAGAGTAGAGGGAGAGGTAGAGAGAGAGAGGTGTAGAGGGAGA
The DNA here is from genome assembly GCA_963921515.1 of Calotriton arnoldi. Lineage (NCBI taxonomy): Eukaryota > Metazoa > Chordata > Amphibia > Caudata > Salamandridae > Calotriton > Calotriton arnoldi. The sequence continues at coordinate 543,592 of CAWUFW010011309.1, read as the reverse complement.
GGTAGAGGGAGAGGTAGAGAGAGAGAGGTGTAGAGGGAGAGGTAGAGGGAGAGGGGTAGAGGTAGAGAGAGGTAGAGAGAGGTAGAGAGAGGGAGGTAGAGAGGTGGAGAGAGGTAGAGAGAGAGGGAGAGAGGTAGAGAGAGAGGGGGAGAGAGAGAGGTAGAGAGAGAGAGAGGTAGAGAGAGAGAGGTAGAGAGAGAGGTGGAGAGAGGGAGAGGTAGAGAGAGAGAGGTAGAGAGGTAGAGAGAGAGGTAGAGAGAGAGGTGGAGAGAGGGAGAGGTAGAGAGAGAGAGAGGTAGAGAGATAGAGGGGTAGGGGTAGAGGCAGAGGTAGAGTGGCAGTGAGGTAGAGAGAGAGGTAGAAGGAGATGGTAGAGTGGTAGTGAGGTAGAAAGAGATGGTAGGGTGGTAGTGAGGTAGAGAGAGAGGCAGAGAGGTAGAGAGAGGCAGAGAGGTAGAGAGAGGTAGAGAGAGAGAGGTAGAGAGAGAGAGGTAGAGAGAGGGAGGTAGAGAGAGGGAGGTAGAGAGAGAGAGGTAGAGAGAGAGAGGTAGAGAGAGAGAGGTAGAGAGAGAGAGGTAGAGAGAGAGAGGTAGAGAGAGGTAGAGAGAGAGAGAGGTAGAGAGAGAGAGAGGTGGAGCGAGGGAGAGGTAGAGAGAGAGAGAGAGGTGGAGCGAGGGAGAGGTAGAGAGAGAGAGAGGTAGAGAGGTAGAGAGAGGTGGAGAGAGGGAGAGGTAGAGAGAGAGAGAGGTAGAGAGATAGAGGGGTAGAGGCAGAGGTAGAGTGGCAGTGAGGTAGAGAGAGGTAGAGAGAGAGGTAGAGAGAGAGAGGTAGAGAGAGAGAGAGAGGTAGAGAGAGAGAGGTAGAGAGAGAGAGGTAGAGAGAGAGAGGTAGAGAGGTAGAGGTAGAGGTAGAGAGGTAGAGAGGTAGAGAGAGAGAGGTAGAGAGATAGGTAGAGAGTTAGAGAGGTAGAAGGAGATGGTAGAGAGTTAGAGAGGTAGAAGGAGATGGTAGAGAGGTAGAGAGAGAGAGGTAGAGAGGTAGAGAGGTAGAGAGGTAGAGAGGTAGAGAGGTAGAGAGGTAGAGAGGTAGAAGGAGATGGTAGAGTGGTAGTGAGGTAGAGAGAGAGGCAGAGAGAGAGAGGTAGAGGGTGGTGGGCACGGAACTCGTTTTGGGCGACCAGTGCTTGTTTTCCATAATCAGATTTCGACCCAATGCAGGCGAGAGAGAGAGAAAGTTAGAGAAGAAGGGCTGAGCGAGAAGGGAGGGGGAATGCCAGCAGCAGAGGCAGGCGAGAGAGAGAGAAAGTTAGACAAGAAGGGCTGGGCGAGAAGGGAGGGGGAATGCCAGCAGCAGAGGAGCTTGATCAAAGCTCACGAAAAGGGAGGGGGAGAAGGGAGGAGGGAGTGCGAGCAGCAGCTGTGCACGTGCAAGCAGGCTGGCAAATGGTGTGCGATGTGCGCGCACTCATGACGAGAGAGGAAAGCCATATGGCGCCTCTGCTCGTCATTGTGCGCGTACTCGCACGCTCTAGGCAAGCCCCAAAAAAAGTGGTCGCATTTCTAAATGCCCACTTACAAAATGTCTCGCCCAGAGCCAGCGCTGAAGCGCTGGCTTTCAGGGCGAGACCTAAAAAACTGAGGCTGCAAAGAGGGAAAGCAGAGCACATAAAGTGGAGCAGAGCCAGTAAGTGGCGGGGGTATCGTGGTGTAGGAGTTATGCAGGACCACACAGAGGGCGAGTGGAGACGGCGAGGAGAGCGAGAGCTCAGAAAGGTAAAAAAATAAACCAAGGCTGAAAAGAGGGAAACGGAGCAAAGAAAGGGGAGCAGAGCTGGTAAGCGGTAGAGGGGTGAGGGGGAAGTCAAGTGCGGAATCACAAAGGGGGTGAGTGGGGAGGGTGGGAGAGAGAGGAGAGAGCGGAAGACAGAAGTAAACAAAGGCTGCATTGAAAGAGGGAAAGGAAGGGGCTCTTACAGACTTCAGCAAGCAAAACTGGCTTTGTTTGAGCAACAAAAAGAGTGCAGTGCTAAGAGGAACAATGTCCAAATGGACCAGTGAATGGAGCCAGAAATCACAGACGAACCGGTATTTCACTACATAATATTTGTAAACATGCTTTGGTTAAGGTCAAATTAAGAGGATTAAAAAACTCTCCTCTTACCTGCAGCTGTGTCTTAAGGGGTTGCATCATCTTGACGATATTTACACTTGAGGGCTGAGGTTGTTGCAACACATATGCCTGCTTCCTTATTTGTTTGTTTTGTTGGGAGAGTTGCGGTCTCGTTTGCTTGTGCTTTTTCTTTCCCTAAATTAACTTAGATGAATCGTTCTACATGGTGAATCTTCTTTAAGCCCAGTTATTCCAATATGGTACCTGGGAGCAAGCAGAGCCTTAGCTGGGCTCTATCTGTGTGGACTGCTCCTCCCCTGCTTGTCCTTTCGTCTAAGACTCTTCTAGTTTCACTTTCTTGAGGCCTGTTATGAATTTAACCAATAACTGCCTGCTCTGACATTGGTCTTATCTTTTTCACTGCAAAAGGGGCAGTGAAATGCTGTGGCCTGCTCTGGCATATGGAAAGCCATAGGACAGCAGGATGAAATAGGTACTTGTTTTAAAGCGTTTAAATGAAAAGTTTATTTATGTGAAAACAGAACAATTGAAAAATTAAAAACCTGGAAACATAGAATAAATAGAATTATCAGTTTACACTTGAGATGTGAATAAAGAGAGAGAGGAGATCAAAGTGGGGCGGATGGTGAGAAAACAGGTTATAAGAAAATATTCATGGGCAGCATCTTAAAGTAATTTACATAAAACAAGTCTGAAAAATGCATAAAGTGCAGTAGCGTGCATAAGAAAATGTAGAAACATTTGTAAATGTGTGCAAGGTATTGATAACACCAACAAGAGGAAGTCAAGGGGGTTTGAGAACTTCCACTGAGTGTGATTGTGTACTTTTGTTTAAAAAAAAAAAGCAATGACTGAAGACCAAATAATGTGCCTTCTTAGTGTAAGGATTACATGACTACTACATGCTCTGTCTAAACTATGATTATAGCAAACTGTATACCACCATCTTGAAATTATGTTTGGGCGAGATTCTTCCAATTTTTGGTCGTTTGTTGAAAAGCTACAGCTAATAGTGAAATAGTTACTTATGAAAAAGCAGTAGTCTATCGCCTAAATCAGTAGGGTTGCAAAAACAAGAAGGTGATCGATGGAATGCTTGAATTCATCTCGGCCACTGGCAATCGCTCAAGTCGCATCCGAATCCACCCAGTTTGGATCCAGACATATGCAAATCAGTCTTGATCCTGCTCCCCATGGGAACAGTCCAGCCCGAACTGCCAGGCCAGGCCCTCCCTGGACTGGAAACAAGTATCCTGAGACCGGTCTCGGGGTATCACACCTCCTCAGCCAAGCTAGGTTGAATCCAGTGGCACAGTGATCCTGGGACCCACGCCTGGGCATACCCGGGTGCCCTTAGGGCAGCAAATGCATAAACAAAAAGGTAATTGATGGAATGCTTGAATTAATCTCAGCCACTGACAATTGTTCTGAGCCACATTCCATTCCATTATTTTATTGCCTACCATGCCACCCCAATAAATTAATCAGGGTTTGTAAAGCGCTGCTACTCACCCATGAGGGTCTTAAGGCGCTGTGGGGGGGTGGGGTGCAGCGGATCACACTAAGTGCGGAGTTCATCCCAAGGGCCAGGTCTTGAGGTCCTTCCTGAATTGCATCAGCGAGGGTGATTTCCTGAGGTGAATGGGCAGGGTGTTCCATGTCTTGGAGGCGAAGTAGGAGAAGGACATTCCTCCGGTTCTGGTCTTGCAAATTCGTGGGATGGTAGCCAGGGAAATCTGGGCGGAGCCGAAGTGTCTGTTGGGTACGTGGAATGTGAGGCGGTGATTCAGGTATGCGGGTCCAGCGTTGTGAAGGGCCTTGTATGCATGGGTGAGTAGTTTGAAGGTTGTTCTTCTGTCGATTGGTAGCCAGTGGAGGTCGCGGATGTTTTGAGTGATGTGGCTGTGACGGGGGATGTTGAGGATCAGTCTTGCTGCAGCGTTCTGGACATTCTGGAGTATTCGGATGAGTTTCTGGGTGACGCCGGCATAGAGTGCGTTGCAGTAGTCGAGTCTGCTGCTGATGAGGGCATGGGTGACTGTCTTCCTGGATTCGGTGGGGATCCATCTGAACCCCAGTTTGGACCTAGCCATATGCAAATCAGTCTTGACCCTGCTCCCCATGGGAACAGTCCAGCCCGAACTGCCAGACCAGGTCCTCCCTGGACCAGAAACAAGCATCCTGGGACCAGTTTCAGGATATCACCCCTCATCAGCCAGGCTAGCTTGAATCCAGTGGCACAGTGAGCCCGGAACCCACGTCTGGGCATAACCGGCGCACTTAGGGTAGCAAATCCAAAACCAACAAGATGAAGGGTGGAGTGCTTGAATGAATCTCAGCCACTGGCAATCGCTCGGACCGCATTCCAATCCATATTTTATTTTTTGCCTACCACGCCACCCCAGTTTGGACCCAGCTATCTGCAAATCAGTCTTGACCCTGCTCCCCATGGGAACAGTCCAGCCGAACTGCCAGGTCGGTAGGGTTGGCAGTTGTGAAGCAGGTTCAAGCCTTATGCAAATTTAGATCAAGTGGCTTTCAAAGTACGAGACTCCTACAAACAGTTATGTTCCAAATGCACTCTCCATATCAAGTAACGTATGACATCTGGCTCCGAAGCAAGGCTTCCAGTTAATGGCCTAACAAAAAGAACCACAACAAGTTATATACGGAATACCTTAGCTCAATTACAATTTGTCAGTGGGCAAGGATAGCGGGGGGTGATTTCCCCCCACCGCAAGGTGCTGTTGTGCCACTGCAGGATGATGGCGCTGCCATTGTTCAAATTGTTAAGAGCCGCCACTGACTGAATTTAACACTTTTTGGTGAGATGTACCACTAAGAAGATGTAGAAAAGTTGACATTTGGTTTTCTAACTCAACAGCACACATACTTCTGCCCAGTCCAATATTCCCCTCGCACCTAGACATGCATTACCTTGTCCATTACAGCACTGTCCAGGGTTGGATTGGGGCCACAGTTCGTCCCGGGCAGCCAAAAAAAAAGTGGCCTACATTCATTCTCACACTGAGATCTATGAATTTTCATCTCAACCTTAGGCCCCGCAGCCCGTGCTCAATCTTAGATCCCTGAACATCCTGTCTGCTACCAGTCTTTAACATTTCTGTTCATCCTTAAGGATCCTTACTTCCCAGTGACCAGCATGTCTCCAGAGGATCATACTCACACTTAGGCCTTGAGACTTCTCTGCACCTTAGGGTGTATGATTTTGTATAAGCCACTGCTTATACTAAATCAACTTACCAAAAAACAGGGGGAGGAAGAGGAAAAACAGGGTTCACCCTGCTCATTAGTATGTACTCAACAAATAGAAAAACCCAGCAGGGGGAAGAGTTTAAAAAATGACAAAATTCTCCACTGTGATGGAAATGTTTAGAAAAACATAGTTTTTCTTAGAAAACCCTCACCCACCACGGTTGCCCCTTGGTGGCATGCTTCATCATTGGGGTTCATCCTGATCCGCTGCGGATCGAGGCATGCTAATATATCATATCATCGATGAGGTTCTTTTTGAAACAGAATGAGGCTATCACACACCCAGTCCTGGAATGTTATAGGTGGGCTCTTACGAAAAACTTTTTCCGTTTGGAAGGCATGCTGTTCCTCCAACAACACGGGACCAGCATGGGGAGCACTTTTGCCCTTAGTATAGCGGGCTTGTATGTACATCACCTTGAGACACACAGAATTCTCAATCAGACAACCCCTTTCTCCAGCACATAAAAACATGGAAAAGATACACTGATGACATTCTAGAATCTGGGAAGGCAGCGAGTCAACAGCTGAGGAGTTTCTAGCATGGCTCAATGCACAAAACACTTTTCTGAGATTCACTCATACCATGAGTAGGAAGGAACTAGTTTTTTTGGATCTAAATATCATTACTGAACAAGGTTTTTTGAAGACCAACACTCACGAAAAACCAACTGCAAAAAACTGTCAGCTTTTGTATGACAGTTTTCACCCCAGACATCTCAAAGAAAACCTACCTTTTATACTAAATCAGCATCAAGAGACCCTTAGGGTAGAGGGTAAAATACAAATGCTGTTGCTCACTAACACCTCAAAGTCTCTAGCACATCATCAGTTAGTTCCCAAAGAACTCGGCTACCCTGATAACTCTTAAACTCTTTTCCACTGGTGGTCAAATTAGGCTCTTACACTCAGATCCATGAGGCTCCTGCCTACAGAGAGGTCCGCAGAGGTTACTTCTCTCTCTGGTGCTCCTGGAATACTTCTTGCCGTAAGATCCCCTGATAGCCCTCTTCATCCTTAGGCCCTGTAGCTATTGCTCACTCTTTCACTGCCCATTAAGGGCCATGTGGTTCCATGAGTCTCCGATTTACCCTTTACTTTACTGGTGCTCTGGTCACTCCAATGTCATGAGGTTCCCACTCATCAGCAGAACTTTAGACTTCCTGCCCAACCCCAGGTCCCCAGTAAGGGCCATGCTCAATTTAAGTCATCCAGGCTGCTGCAAAAATCCAGATCCTTGAGGATCCTGCTGACCCTCAGTTTCCTGCTCATTCTTACGCCCGTAGGGCTCAGACTAACACAAGGCCAGAGCTGTGTTTTCAAGACCTAATAGCAATGGTAAAGCTCCCTGCACAGCTTAAATGCACTTGATGACTGAGGTTTACTGGTAAGGTTGTGTGTGAATAGTGTACTTGCAGATTAAGAGTGAGGTGCACTGGTAGTATGAGATGTACAGGTTAGGAATGAGGTACACTGACCGAGTTGAGCGCACATAGGGTATGAAAAGGTCATGATTGAGGGGTGCCTGTAGAGCTGTGTACGTGCAGGTCACATTTGGCTTTGTGTGCACATGGTATTTGGAGATCAGGGTTGAGGCCCATCGGCATAACTGCGTGTGCATGTTGTAACATTTATATCAAGGTTATGTTGCAAATGAAGAGCTGGATGAACACAGGGGATGTGCAGGTCATTGTTGATGTACACGTACACTGGCACAGCTGTGTGTATCCAGGATATGTGCTAGTCAAGGATGAGTTAGACTGACAGAGCTGTTTATGTACAAGGGTTTTGCATGTCATTGGGAAAGTGTAGTGGCAAAGCTGCGTGTGCATGTTGGATGTAACTGCAGATCATGTGCACAGGCTCATTAGAGTTTAGGGGTCCAGGTCAATATAAATGTAGGATAATTAGTGCCAGTACTGTAATTTGTAAAGAGCATTTGCTCAAAATCATCTATGAAAAAGACTTGGGTTCGAAAAACCTCAAAAGAGGACGTGATTGTAATACCTTTAATATTTGTAATTGTTACTCAACCCTGCTAACTCTCCCTGGGCGCCTCATTATCAGGGTTAGTACTTAGCATGACCACAAGTAATTGTGTCAAAGCCTGCTAATATTGATGTGACTGGATAGGGTGATCACTTTGGCACAGCATCTCACTGCCTACAGGTCATGAAGAAGAGCTGTAGTTTTCCTAAGAACAATTACAGAATACATTGACTTTAGGAATAAATCATTTTTAGGTCTCGCCTGAGCCAGCGCATGCGCTGTTCTGGCGAGAGTTTTAGTAAGCGGGTTTTGGAAGTGCAAACAGCAGTTTGCTGGCGACCAGCTTGCGTTCACGCGAGCGTGCACGCGCGATCAGGCGCCATATGGCATCCCTCGCGATTACTTTCACTTTCGCGGCCGGGCGGCCGTGTCAGTTTCACAGCCGCGCGGCCATTGCTTGTTTCTATTTATCAATGAGTGATCGATGCTAACTTTTTCAGTGAGCAACAAAGCAAATTAAATAGGACTCCTTTTCTCTTCGGATGTGTGTTTTCTAAGTTCTCAATGTGTTGTTCATCTTCCTTTATTCTTATGTCTTATTTAATGTATCTGTCTGGAGTCAAACACACTTGCAGTTTATTCCTGGTTGTGTTGGCCCATATACCCAGCTATTTGCACGAAATGTTATATAATCAAATATTGATAAGGGCTAAGCAAATATTACAGAGATGAAAGTAAATGAAAACATTTTCTGCTGCAAGAAATATACTCTTCTGGGAATAAACGCATCTGTTTAAGCCATAGCCCTGTACAAAAGTAATGTCTGTGCAGTGAAAACCTTTAAAAGGGCTTCCGATGAATAATCTCATACTTGGTCTCCAAACCCAAGCAGAGGCTATGAAGCAGAAGAACATTCTGGAATGCAGATGCAGTACTTGGCAGAGAGGCCAGTTGTCTTCTGTACAAGCCATGGCCTCTTTAAGCATTCATCACCCACATTGCTGTTGGGCTCCATTGTATGCTCGGCCCTTTAAGACTCAGCGGCTCAGCTGGAGCACATCTCTGGTGCTGCTAAAGCCTGCATCATGGAGCATCTGGAAGTCCATCAACCTTTGTGTTTGAGGAACGGTGGAGGCCATTTGCAGCTGATTAACTGTGCACATTCTGCCTTTATAATACTCCCTTGTGACACAGGGCTGTGTTCCACACGTCTCCCATTAATAGCTTGTAAGTTATTTTTATGACTGTACTGGACTAAAATACTAAACCCGATTTGTTTATGTTTCTAGTAACTTGTGGGTGTGGGTCCATGCCATTTATTGCATCTCAAAATTGGGTTCCTTTCTTGTTTCATCTTCAGGAGAGAGCATATGTTAACTCTTTTGAGCAAGATGGGTCGCTTGCATTGAATTTCAAGCCTGAGTTTTCTTTCTCGCATATCTGCTAGATTCCAGGTTTTCAGAACTTCATTCGAGGACACCAATTACTTTGCACTTGGGGGAAAGTATTGCAGTAGAGAAGTCACCGATATTTTCAATGTATATACTGCCGCACACTACATTAGCAAATCAAATGAACTATGTATAGTCTTGGTACTTACGTCCAGCACCTAATTTGTAAACATAAACACATAAATAAATGCCAGTACACAATATATGTTTTAGGAGACTGCTGTAGTTGGCGTTACGCACTCACCGTTTTGGCAGCGGAGTCAGTGCCCACCACTGACAATCACACTTCAGTTTAGTGTATTTTATATTTTTGGTTTAACCTACAATTGTGCAATACTTTATGAAATTCATTATGGAGATGAACTTTTCAATTTGCTTTTCAAATGGACTATGCACCTCAGGTCAGAGGGTTCGTAGATATTTGCCACCTTTTCTTTTTCTGCTAGAATTGTAAGTTGCATCCAACCCTCCTGCTTGTTCATGAAATATAGGCGGGAAATTATTCCTTAGGCGTCTGCAGCCTTCCCGCTTCTCGCTGTTGCGCACAGCTGTCGAGCTCTCGCCGTCCTGTTCCTCCGCACGTCCCGCTGTTCCAGGAGGTTGAACGTCACAAACCTCGCGGTAACATCTGTTCTGTGTCAGCAGCACCAACAGACGCCCTTGAGTGGACGTGCACTGTACAAATACTGCGGTTATGTAACGTCGGAGCTGTGCAGTGCACCTCACCCTGCTTGGCTGCACGCTTGAGCTCGCGAGCTTTACTGGCTCGCCTCTGTGCAGCTCTGCAGGCGGCAGCCCGCGCTCCCAGTGCAGAAGCAGCGCCGAGAGCATTGTTTACTTGGCTCGGCCTCGCCTATTCCAGTTCTCGTTGCTCTGCCCCCTCTGGCTTTCCTTTCCACAACTACAGTTCCATGCAGGGCCGGACTGGAAACCAGTATAAACCACGGCGCAGATACACAGCTGCCAAATGTAACAAGCATTGACATAGCCAATAGGTCTCGCCTTTGGGACCTTATAAGTGTTTAGACATGCAACAGTTGATGTTGTTGCACCAAGGATATTGTACTGCATAACTAAATACTTATAAGGTTCCAAAGGCGAGACCTATTGGCTATGCCAATGCTTGTTTATTATTGTAACGCCCTGTATCCCTAAACCAAGGATCCAAAAAAAGCACAGAGAGATGAACATAGTCAAGTAAATGGATACAATATGTGTTATTTCTGAGTTCTTCCACTGTATTCCCACTATGACCCCCTGCCATAGTAATTGAGGAAGAGGAGAGGTGGGAGCGCAGGGGAGGGGTGGGGCAGGAAAAAGAAAGCAAAACCCCATCACAGCCAGGGATCACACTCAGTCTCAAACTGAAAGGATTCCCTCAATCTCGGCCCCACGGGCATGATACTGTTATGCCAATCCCAGCGGCAGCACGGGTCTAGTCCAATGTAACAGCGCCTAGTTCATATCCTGCCAAAGTTATCCCCACCCATTTTCCTTTTCTTTAGAAAAGGTCTCTGGTGCTAGAATCTGTTTGAAAACATGAGATTTGTCCTTTGGGATCAGTTGATCTTGGCAGGATGCCAAAGAGATGTCTGCAGGCCTAACTTAAGCATCTCCTTCTTGATGACCTGCAATCGTTGTCTCCTGTTCTGTCACATGTTCTGTAAACTGTAATCCCCAAACAATCTAAATTGGGTCACCATCCATGGTGGTTGTCTTGCAATTGGATGCCCTTCTGAAAATATCTTCTTTCTTGTGGGGCTCAGAGTTCCGCTATGACAGTTTCACTGGAGTCCTTAGTACCTCCTTAATTTCTTTGTGGATATTCGACATGTCTTCCTTACTATAACTGAGGAGCCTTCCTCCATAGGAAGGTCCTTGGAGTTCAAAATACTCTCGATTCTACTCTTTATGGTTTCCTCACCAGATTTTTCGGAACTCCCAGAAGGTGGATGTTGGCTGCACAGATCTGGTCTTCCAAGCATTCACTCATGACTCCATATGAACCAGAACTAGAATGGTACAGCCCTAGCATCCCCTGAGATTCTTGTTATCCTGCAGCACTATCACTGAGGCCTCCAGCTAGCCAATCCTTATCTTGTTATCCTGTACTGTCCCCTCTGTTTAGCGCAGCTGCTTGCCAATTAGGTCATTTTCGGTTCTAAATCGGTTGCGTTCTTGATATCTGGAGTGGCTCACTGCAGGTCTCTTAGGAATGACTAGATTAGATTCCTGTGTGGACTTCCAACAATCATCCTCAATAACTGTGTCCATCATCTCTCTATCAATGCCCCCCTACTCAGAGGGCATCGTGGAAGAGAAAAAGTCAAAAGGATCTTTCTTGCTTTTATTTTCATTGCTTTGGGGGGCATGGTCATGTAGTTCCTATAAAACCTATACAGGATCTGCGCGTTCGGACAGCATACACTGTAGGATTGGTGTCGGACTGATTCTAAACACCCCCACCGGGTATGTTGGCCTTTTGTACCAGCTAGCTCACAGTGCCACTATAATCTCCTCTTACCAAGGAGAGAATAGTTCTTGGCAACCATCGAACATGACAACCCTGATCCCTCAGCACCGTGGAAACAATATACTACTTTTCGCTAAGTCACTCGTGCTTACTTAGTCTGTCTTTGAGAGATACACAGAATAAACAGGCTGAGCATTTTCAATAAGTATTTATTGGAACAGTTGTTGTTCTGGTGTAAAATAGATGAGCTGCAACAACCGTTAGACAGTAGCAGATATATAGGATTAGAAGCACTATGAAAGTAAACGGATGGTTAAGCTCTACCATCTTGCAGTAATCATGAATACATATAAGTACATAAAATACATGATAATAAAAAGATGCGTACTCCTACGATGTCTCCCTAACTAGATATACCCAACTGTACCTAGCATGTGTGTAGGTGTTAAGCCAAGAATCCCTCTAGGATAAAGTCAACCCCATTACCTGAAGTGAGAGACTGTGGGACCCCGTCTTGGTCTCGAGTTGGACACCCCGCAAGGGATGTTAGACCACTGCGAGCTGGAGTGTCTGCATGCAGGAACCTCAGCGTCTCTTGACAGTGTGTCTGCCGGGAAGTCCTGATCTCCTCTGTCTATCTTAGCAAGATGTGATGTTTATATTCCCATAGGTCTCCCCATGGGTCCTACCTCGCTGTATTACTGTGTCGGACTAAGGATGACGTCGGGCATGAACTTTATACATAGATATTATACAGGAGATGGTAGTCCTGCTGTGCTTCCAAGAATCCTCATGCATAATGTATGAGATTTCGAACTAGGGAAAACCCGCGTTCTGAATGCAGTATCGTATCTAGGTAAAAGGTCAGTCCCTGTAAACCGTTATAAGTGCAATGTAGGGAAGAATATTGGTGAAGGGTTATGAAGTTACCTGGGCCTATATGGAATATAACACCCACTCCTCTTCCGAATGGACGACATATTTAAATTCTCAACGTACTACTAGGTTTACAAGACACTGGTATGCTAATAGTTTTAAAAAATACATTCGTTTTCGCTTAAAAATAATTAAAAAGTTCTAAAAAATCTTTAAAAAGTTCAAAAAGGAAATTTTCACTCAAGCCATAGCTCTGTGTCCGTAGGTATAGTTCGAACTACTACAAGCATTTGAAAGCCATGCATGCTCAAAAGAATGTCAATTTTGTTATGGAATTCCAATTTTTAGTTTGTTTTTCAATATAGACGAATTTCTCCCAGCACACGGCGGGCCAAATGAGTCAAATGTTTGTGTCCTGGCTGGTAGACGCAACATTATCGTTGCCTGCTTCCGCAGACGGTCCCTGTAACACCTCGCAGATTATGTCAATTGAGCACTTATGATTTTCCGTGCTGTCCACAGCCGACGCTGGGGCAGCCTGTGCGCCGTCCAAGGCCTGGAGGTCAGAGGAGGAGCCGGTGTCCACACCAACAGGAGCCGTGACTACCTATGGAGGCTCTAGGAATGCCGCCATCAACATTGAAATACGCTGGGGACACTGCAGAACATGGGCCGTTATTGGGTCCAGTAAAGCATCAACGTCCGGTTGCGCACATGATGGGAGTGTCAGACAGAGATCCAACATGCATTCTTCTACGCAAAACAGGCATTGGAGGACAAGTAAGATGCAGTCCATCCAGACTGGTCTAAATGACAAGAACCAAGATGCACTTAGTTTTCTCAGGCGAGCTGTGCCCAGATGTTGTACCATGCGATCACTGTATTTTCGCTCCAGAAGTACTGTTTCCATCTCCTTGGTGACTGGGATGTCCATGGCATAGCAGAAAAATTACGATCAGGATACCTGCTATTAGAAACAGGATCAGCGGAAGTCCTCCTAAAATGCTTTCAAATACGGAGTGTATAAAGTTTGGTATAACTCTGAGGACCGTCTGAAAGGTGCTTAATTGTCCAGAACCTATGGTCTTAAATCGGTGGACAATGCCTGTCGTATCAGACATGTTAAAGATACGATTTACCATTTCTGCGAAATGGAAGGGGCAATTCTTACGTATGAGCGCCTGTATCTCTGCTGAAGACATTGCGATCTGGAGATCAAAAGTCTCTCGAGCGGAGGTTAAGGGCACAGACCTCTGTAAAAGCATGGCTTTCATTCTGCTCAAAGCATCAAACCGTATTAATGAAACATTTAGCGAAGGTCATAACGGCACCTCCCTGACTGTATGTGTTGGTGGAAACAATACTTGCATACAGCAAGTAACCCTGGAGCTCACGGTTACCAGATATGCGATGCCCGGAAGCATCCCACAGCAACCTTGATCATTCAGCATCAAGTAACTCCCATTCGAAAGTAGCCTGAACACTGGAGTGATCACGGCAGCTGGGGTACCTCAAGTGACAGGACAAATTTGCTACTGAACTGTTACAAGCCCCATGCAGCATTATATCCTGACATATGAGTGATCCACTTAAAGTGTTCTCACAGTTTGTACCGCTTAAAAACACTTCTCTATTCCCACTCCGGCATCGAAATCTGTACGGTAATTCCCAAGATTCCGTGATGAATTCCCTACCCTTTTCTACATACCTGCCTGCCTGCATTTGTTCAAGGCAATATTGAAATTGAAAAGTAGTGACTGGTAGAGTTATGTGGCCATGAATTAACCATTCCATGGACGGAGATTCTGCCACTGTTAAAGCTAATCTATCCAGTTTTTCAATATGCAGCATTGTATATTTTGCTCCCCTTTGTGCAATTTCTATCTGTTTTTCTGTTAGGTTGTATGAAGAAAACAGAGATGTACTGTTGATGAAAGGCCAAGGCACATAGCCTGCAAAGATCGCAGCGTCCAGCTTAACAATATAATAGAACGCAATTGTGATTGCCCGTGTTGTAATATGGACAAATCTTGTTCTAATATATCTATCGCAGAAGATACAATGTTGCCCAGTGAAAATATCCTGGATGTTGGTGTAGTTAAACCATTGTCAACCACGGCTAGAGCTTTCACTAGGTTTAATCGATCTATTTCACGTAATCTCTCCGCGGCCTCTTGTTGGGATATTTTCCAGATTTCATTATAGACAGCATAATAGAAACGTTTGTGACGTGGCTTTCTAGGACCTAATAAAAAATCCTGTAGATCCACATACTTTGTAAGTAAGGATAAGTGTTGTTTCACTTGTGACAGTGTCGAGGTTCTTAGCCAATCGAGGCATAACTTCCCAACACTGTATGATGTCACTACCCCTGGATGTTCTCTCTGTACATAGCGTGGATCTGGCCTGTCGATATATTAAACCCTTTTTGTCAGGATATATTTCCTGACATCTATTGGTGTCTGTGGGCCAAATCAACCATCCCTTCCAATCGGGGTCTGATCTATTGTATTGCATGATCTCATCTAACGTAATCCCTTCTTGTGATATTATGTTACCCTCGGTGTGTGATGGTATGGGCATCCGAGGTGTATTCAAGTCTTTGTTCTTGGCTATTTCAAGACAGGTAGTTTGTTGCACAGTTTCCTTCAAAAACATGATTTGCTGAGGAATGAGGCATGCTCGAAGTAGCGCTTCAGTTCCCTGGACCTGCCAGTCTCTAGTACCCCAGACAGATTTTAAGTCTATAGTGTCTTTCCATAAGTCGAAACCTTGTTCAGACAACTGGGCAATAAAGGAAGCAGAATAAATCTGTTTGGTGTTTGTCAACATATTTTTCTGCGCTGGTGTTGATGCAACCTTATAATAATGAGGCTGGGTCTGACATGTTAAACCCTGAAAAATATGGAAATTTCTGTGCAAATGTCTTTGAACTGCTTTTCGGCGGTGTAGGGCAATGTTCCCATTGGTGGTAGGTAAAAACATACCTGGGATTAGCAGATTTATACAAAAAATGATGACCATAATGTTGATAGCAATACATTGTTTCAAAATCTGATGTGTCTTCCAACATTTCACTATTGGAAAAGGCCGCAGATTTTTCTAAATCAGACAACATATTATTTACAGTTTCATAATCCCAATCATCGGAAAATGTACTGGAAGTAATGATATCACTCAATGATATTTTAAATAAATGCAGAATTTTTAAAAGTTTGGTCGGTCCAAATATATCGTAATCAACCTTGTCCCACACTATACCATCAGGTATAGGAACTGCTGTAATGTTCACTGATGACAAGTCTCTTTGTTCACGATGTGGTGATAGGTGAGGTTTCAGAATCAGATTCACTTTTTGTGCTGCAGAGCTTTTTCAAAGGTAAGTTCCATTTATAAGCATGCTAAAAACAACTACTAACACTATCCAGAAAAGAAAGAAAAGTATCCCAGTAATTACCCAGAGTTCTACCCAAGGTGATACCAGGTAAGTTTTCCTAAGAAAGTTAAGAAAATGGTTGCGTGTTTTTTGGGCTGGCATAATTTCAGGTTCACTTGGATCCAATGAAAAGGTATCAAAGTCGATGAAATAGCCAGATCTGTCAATGTTCGGTATATCCGCAGGTCTTGTGGAAACTGTAGTTTGCTCTTGTTGAGGCATGTTGATGTAGATATCTGTGTTTGGTCGAGTTGAAATTTGTCTTTCATTTTCATTTTGATTCTGATTATAAACTTCAGTTTCGAGAGGAACGAGTTTCCTGGCATTATTGCATAGTCCATCATTCCGTTCAAGGGACTCTTCAAACGTGATGAGTCTTTCTGTTTGAACTTCTTGTATCGTAGCGAGAGGAGGGCGTAGTTTACTCAGCAGTCCACGAGGCCTACTATTCAGTATCGGCCACATAGTGTGGTTTGATTAAGTCGATTGAGACAAATCTTTTCACCTTTTTTCCGGCAAGAGGCGGTAGAAGTACAGTTCTTGTTCCTTCAACGGCCAGGACAGGTACAGGCTTTCTGTATGATGGCCCAAATTCTTTTTTGTCTGCAATTTTCTCTTTGACCAGATCCCCAACTTTAGGGACCCAGACTGGTCTTGCCGTAACTGACTTGACTTCCCCAGTGGCGGTCCGCTTTACCTGGACATTGCTTTGTAGTGCCCTGGATTTATTCAGATCCTGTAAAACAGCCAAACGTTTATGGATGTCAAAATGTTTTTCACCCGCCCCTGTGCCTTCACAATCAAGATCAGGTACCACATTCTCGTCCCAAATAGGACCTCATAAGGAGTGACACCCCCTAGAGAACTTCTTGGCATGTTATTCAATGCTCGTTGAACTCCATACAAATGTTTTACTCAACTCTCACCCGAGCTTAATACTCTAGCTGTTAAAGACTGATTTAAGTCCCGGTTTTTCCTTTCCACTACCGAATTTCCCTCGGGATGGTACGGAGAGGAGTACCGCAATGCTACACTCAAACCTCCCATGGCTTCTTTGTAAGCCCTAGATCTAAACGCGGGGCCACGGTCAGAATGTATTGTGCCAATTGCGTATGTCCCTTATAAAGACTAGCAAATCTTTTATAACAGTTCGAGCGTCAGTCGAGCGCTGGGGCCACTCCCATAGGAATCTAGAGCAGGAATCCACTGCAACCATGATATACCTGTAAGCCCCATCTGTTTGTAAGGGGCCGCAGTGGTCCAAATAAACACACGCGAGTGGTTTGTCTGATATGAGCAATGGTGTCTGCGCTGGAGGTGTTACGGTGGAGCCTTTCATCTGCTGACAGATGTCGCATTTCAAGACATAGTCCTTAGTCTGCTTTGTTAATCCTGGCCACCAGTAGCATTATTTCAGTAAGGAAACAGTCGCCGTAACTCCTGCCTGTGCAGAACCTAGACCCTTGTGTGCTGCTAGAATTAAACATAACCTGCGATTCATATTTGGTATTACTCTATCCCCCACTCCAGGAATCTGAGCAAATGGAATGTTATTCGCATCTAACTTGTAGGAGTACTTGAGTGGAAATCTTTTCGGTAGTGCCGTTTTATTGCGTGTAGCAATAATTGCAACCATAATCTCACCGTCTATTCTCGTTTTTGAACGGGTTATTGCAGCTACGGAAGCCGTGCGTACAGCCCCCTTTGCGGCTTCATCAGCCAATGAATTCCCTTCAACGTGAACGCCATCACGTTGATGACTCAGTGTGTGTATCACGTGAGCCCTTGGTAGTTTGTTTTTCAACTCAAATACCTGTTCCCATAGCGTTTTGCACTTAATTGTGCCATCTTTTGCATCTTTGAACCCATTTTGTCCCCAGTGGTGTAAGTATTCATTGTATGACTGTACACAGTAAAAGGAATCACTCACGATGAGTGTGGGAAATTCTCAATCCGTATTTACCAGTGCCAGTAACAGAGCTTTTAATTCTGCCAGCTGTGCCATGCAGTCTCCTAGAGACTGGGTTTTTGTACAACTCGGATGAAACTTTCCATCCTGCATGCGACCTTTAACAATTGCGCATGCGGCGCTGTATTGCTGTTTACTCCCAATGGCTGGCTGAGCAGATCCGACAGTGTAAATTATATATTCATACTGATCTAGAGGCAATATTTCATTAGAGAGAGGATATTCTTGTTCGTATTGCAGGAATGCTTGTGTTTTTAGACTTGCGTCGTACCTGTATTCTACATCTGTTGCAGTAAGAGAATTAGCCCATTGTATCCATCTCGGATGTAAGGCTTTAGCGTTCAGAACGCTAGCCTTTGTAGCCACCTCTAAGGCCGGTACTGGGGTTACGACAATTATTCGCTTTCCCTGAGCAAGTGCTCTTTCTCTCACTACAGCAGTCTGTACTGCTGTAAGAATTTTTTCTATTGATGCAAAGCGCATCTCAGCATTTGTGTACAAATGGATTTATACGCTATTAGTACTGTTTCACCTTCATTATGTTAGGTAGGTGTATCCTGATTGATCCGCAACTATCCGGATCACTAGGTTGCGTACATTTACGCGTGTCTGTAAGTGTTTTGAAGCTATCATATCAGCTTGTAGGGAACAAAGGATATCTGTGTGTTCCTGTGTCCATTGTCTAACTGAAAAGTCAGGTTTTACTAAATCGTAGAAAGGTTTAACTCTTTCTGAGTAATCCAAAATGTATGTTCTGCCAAAGTTCAGGAATCCCAGTATTGATTGTAAATTTTTTAATGATTTTGGAGGTTGTAGCAGTGCACAATTTTCTAAAAAGTTAGCTGATAAGCTTTTCCCTTCACTTGAAAGCTCATATCCCAGGAAAAGGACATTGAGATGGGCTATCTTTGATTTTTTTAAATTAAATTTGCAGCCTTCAGAGGCAAATCCCAATATTATGGAATTTTCTCTGTTCAAGTGTTCCTCCAGGTCATCATCCGTTAGATAAATATCATCCACGTAGAACAATGCCTCTTCATCCAGATTTTGAAGTAATTCAGTTACTCTAGCCGAAAATAACCCCGAGCTGTTCTTATACCCCTGGGGGAGTCTACAAAATTGACGCTGGGAGCCTAACGCGGAAAATGCGGTTAAATACCTGCTTTCAGGTGCTATATTTTGGCAAAAAATCCATTTGAGATCTAGTGTCGTTTTGTATTTTTTCCACACAATGTTATTCATTAGTGCGGCACTGTGTGCATTTTGTACTGCAAATGTCTTTGTGCAAGTGTTTAGATGTCTGTAATCTAAAACTAGACGATATGAGTTGTCAGGTTTCATTACGGGAAACAAAGCATTATTCATTTGAGAGGTGCAAGTTTCAATCACCCCTTGGTATTCAAGTTGATCCCTGACCTGTTTTTTAGCTTCGTGCTTTATTGTATACTGCCTCTGTGGAGTCGGAGTATTTTTTTAATGGAATTATGTGGCGGGTTGAATCCTCATCCCACCCAACATGGTTTTTATATAATGCCGGGGCAAGGGCTACCGCCCACTCCCGTGCATATGTATATTTTAGATATTTGGGAACAGGGTCGGAAAAGGATGGTAAGATTACTGTTTCTGCCCTAGGGCAGTCCATGACGAATGCTGGAGGCCAATCTTGTTCAGCTAATAGAATGTCATAACCAAACGTCAGGTTCTCCCAAAAGAGACCTCTAACTTTCCTGGGTTTGTCCCCCTCCATTTGGAGTGTTATTTCATATAACTTATGAGGGACACTTACCCTAGTATCAGGTGTTTCAACCGTGATATAATCTTTCAAGTCCGCTGTCACCAGAAATTCCATCAGGTTCTGGCGAGCTATTGTTACTTCTGCCGCACTGTCTAGCTTCGTCAGAGCCAATTCCCCGTTCAGTAGTTGAGTCCTCAGAATTCTGGGCATGTCTGATCTTCAGACCTGCAACCTTCTTCTTTTTGAACTGAGGTTTTGGTTTGGCTTTATCTTCTTTTTTGGAAGTAAAGTCTTGAGCGTGCTGCTTGTCTCTGGACTTTGTACACTCTTCTTGTCTGTCTCACCGTCCTTCCCTCTCTGAGTTTTTGGTTGAACCCTGAAAGGAACGAGAGGAACGTGTATCAGTATCCTGATGCCCCTCAGGTTTCCTAATATTGTATTCCTAAGGTTATACCTCCTTTCGGAGGACTCCTGTGGAGGAGATCTACCTCTGGATTGAGATCCGTTTTCTTTATTTTTCTGTTTTTTGTTATTTTCCCACTTCGTTTTCTAAGAAGCAGGTGCCTGCTTCCCGGTGTCCTTCTCGGGACTACCCATCAGTTGGGGTTTTAATGCTTTCCCACCCAAATTGTCTCTGCCCAATTCTGCATACGCGGTCTCAATTATTTTTGGTAATTCATGTTCCTGTTGTAAAGGACTGAACTCCCTTAGGTGTTGACGGATTGCCACTGATGCTGCTTCCCCTTTAATATTTGCTAATATTATGGCTGATACCTGGGCATAATTACCTAGTAATTTCATCCCTAAGTTCAGAGCCGGTTCTGCTCCGTACTCATTTTGTATTTGTCTTAATACGTCTGGTATTACAGCTAATGACGGGATACCATGTGTTCTGGTATATATGGCAGCAAAAACTGTACCCCAAGAGTTACAATCCTCTATCTGTGGTGTTATCCCCATGGGCAAGCAGATTGTCAGCATTCTGTGTTTTTCATACGGGCTAGTATTCGGGAATACTGCTTCTAGCTGTGTTATTTTTTTAGCTACCCAGAATGGCATTTGTTCATGTTTTGCGGGTATTTTACCCATTACAGCGTGTAAAGTTTGTGGTGTGATTTTAGTTGCTGTATTTTGACCTGTATTTGTGTTTGTTGTATCTGTTGCTGGCTGGACCGTAAGTGTCATGTTTCTGTAAAGTTTTATCAGTTCTTTGTGAAGTATAAGTAAGTCTCCTCCTGGCATTGTTTCATTGTCAGGATGTGGTGGGTAAGCTGCTAATACTGGCCATGTCGCTCCTTCTCTTCCGAGCGGACCAAGTCTTACTTTATTTCTTGTATGGGGAGGGCGCCTTTAAACCAGTATAAATGTTCCTGGTAAGTTAGTGGAACTTCAATGTCCTCATAGGGACAATATTCATCCGGTATTCCACTTTCTGTGTAGAAGTGATAAGTTTTTGTCCTTGCATTTGCAACTGGGAATGTAACCCATGAATATAATACCTCTGTTTTAAATGATTTGTGTGCCTCAATCACGAAAGCTACTGGTCCACCCCTGGATGTTAGACTGTGTGCACCTAGTTTTATGGTAACGGCATTCCTAACATTTTCTGCAATAGAAATTGCATCTGTGTCTTCTTCGTCTGCTGAGAGATGCAACTCTTGCACAACTCTAACCAGGTTTCCTATTTCTTCAGTCATTGTTTTAGAGAAGAAGAGCTTTTCAAGGGAACTAAGATAAGGTGTTTTGCACAGTTTTAGGAACAATGTGTCATTCAAGCTTGATTAACCGACAGCCAATAAATAGGATCTTTGCCTACCCAGCTGTGGCGGAGTTTGCACCCACCCACTCCAGACTTCTCTGGGGAATTGTGAGTAGGGGTCTTTGAGACTAGCACGACTGAACTACTCAGATTCTACTGTTAAATAAGTACCCAACCAACGTTGGCGGCCACATGTTGTGTAGTTCCTATAAAACTTATACAGGATCTGCGCGTTTGGACATCATACACTGTAGGATTGGTGTTGGACTGATTCTGAACACCCCCACCGGGTATGTTGGCCTTTTGTACCAGCTACCTCACAGTGCCACTAGAATCTCCTCATACCAAGGAGAGAATAGTTCTTGGCAACCATCGAACATGACAACCCTGATCCCTCAGGACCGTGGAAACAATATACTACTTTTTGCTCAGTCACTCATGCTTACTTAGTCTGTCTTGGAGATATACACAGAATAAACAGGCTGAGCGTTTTCAATAAGTATTTATTGAACAGTTGTTATTCTGGCGTAGAATAGATGAGCTGCAACAACCGTTAGACAGTAGCAGATATATAGGATTAGAAGTACTATGAAAGTAAACGGATGGTAAAGCTCTACCATCTTGCAGTAATCATGAATACATACAAGTACATAAAAAAACGATAATAAAAAGATGCGTACTCCTACGATGTCTCCCTAACTGGATATACCTAAGTGTACCTAGCATGTGTGTAGGTGTTAAGCCAAGAATCCCTCTAGGATAAAGTCAACCCCATTACCTGAAGTGATAGACTGTGGGGCCCCGTCTTGGTCTCGAGTTGGACACCCCGTAAGGGATGTTAGACCACTGCGAGCTGGAATGTCTGCATGCAGGAACCTCAGCGTCTCTTGTCAGTGTGTCGGCCGGGAAGTCCTGATCTCCTCTGTCTATCTTAGCAAGATGTGATGTATATATACCCATAGGTCTCCCCATGGGTCCTACCTCGCTGTATTACTGTGTCGGACTCAGGATGACGTCGGGCATGAACTTTATACATAGGTATTATACAGGAGATGGTAGTCCTGCTGTGCTTCCAAGAATCCTCATGCATAATGTATGAGATTTTGAACTAGGGAAAACCCGCGTTCTGAATGCAGTGTCGTATCTTATCTAGGTAAAGTGCAATGTAGGGAAGAATATAGGTGAAGGGTTACGAAGTTACCTGGGCCTATATTATGGTACCTATATGGAATATAACACTTCTTGATGACCTACAATCATGGTCTCCTGTTCTCTGTCACATGTTCTGTAAACTGTAATCCCCCAAAAATCTAAATTGGGTCACCATCCATGGTGGTTGTCTTGCAATTGGATGCCCTTCTGAAAATATCTTCTTTCTTGTGGGGCTCAAAGTTCCGCTATGACAGTTTCACTGGAGTCCTTTGTACCTCCTTAATTTCTTTGTGGAGGTTCGACATGTCTTCCTTACTATATCTGAAGAGCCTTCCTCCATAGGAAGGTCCTTGGAGTTCAAAATACTCTTGATTCTACTCTTTATGGTTTCCTCACCAGATTTCTCGGAACTCCCAGAAGGTGGATGTTGGCTGCACAGATCTGGTCTTCCAAGCATTCACTCTGTGACTCCATAAGAACCAGAACTAGAATGGTACAGCCGTAGCATCCCCTGAGCTTCTTGTTATCCTGCAGAACTATCACTGAGGCCTCCAGCTAGCCAATCCTTATCTTGTTATCCTGTACTGTCCCCTCTGTTTAGCGCAGCTGCTTGCCAATTAGGCCATTTTCGGTTCTAAATCGGTTGCGTTCTTGATATCTGGTGTGGCTCACTGCAGGTCTCTTAGGACTGACTAGATTAGATTCCTATGTGGACTTCCAACCATCATCCTCAATAGCTGTGTCCATCATCTCTCTATCACTGCTCCCCTTACTCAGAGGGCATCATGGAAGTGAAAAAGTCAAAAGGATCTTTCTTGCTTTTATTTTTGTTACTTTGGGGGGCATGGTAAGTGCAGTGCTACAGGCCTCTCTAAGTGCAGGTCTCGATGGTTTTGCCAAGGCCTTCAGGATCAGATGTCATGCAGTGACATTCATTCACTCTCCCCTGGGATGCCCCTAACTGTTTGACAGATAGCCTCTCATCTAGTCTTTCACCACAGCATTGTTCAGCCACTGGGAGTTGCTGGTGTGTGGTTTCGGTATACTGCCTGTCTCTCTTAATTCTTGGTATGGGTGTACTTTTAATTCAGCAGGGCCACAATGGAGGCCCTCAACTATCCCCAATCTGGGCAGCATTTTCACCTCTAGGGCCCAGGAGTACTGGTACTGCAGTCTTTATGTCGCCAGGTTCACAGAGGTTGTACTTCTGTATCCAGCGGGTAGGAGGGAGAAAACCTCATGAGCTGGAATCTTCTAGCAGACATCGGGGAGAGCATTCCCCGTTAGCTCTTAGAACTAAAGTGGCTTTGAGGGCCCTGGAAAAGAGGAGTCTGGCCAGAGTACTCAGCCACGTGTGCTCCGGAACGTGGCAATCTTGGATATATATCAAAAACACACGTCCCAGTAAGGACATCTGAATGGCACTCCACAAAGCTGGTGATTTTCAAAATTAAATTTATTGCTTATTCTTCACTTTATCATCTACGCGTTTCGGCTTTTAAAATCAGCCTTGTTCACGATGACGTCGTATCCCCTTTACACTTCTTATAAGAGAGTTTGCAAAACAAAAAAGTGACAACAGACTACACTGACAGTGAAAGAGGCCCATTAAAGCATTTTGACATAGATCGTCAGCGCCATCTTCGAATGTGCAAATTTCGCAAACTTTAAACAACTGTTTTCTTACTTGTATAACAGTAAAAATCTTCAATGTACCAAACTCTAGATTGAAGAGGTATAAATAATAATTACAGATGGATAAAATCAGAGGGAGAACATGATATTACTTCATAATCCTTGCTTGGTTTCACATAAGCTTAAGGTGCTTTCACATTAAAAAATACAGCACTCTCTTATTCCTAAAATAGGTCAAACCATTTGTAATTCATTTAAAACAACAAGGTGTTTTCCCATTAAAAGTCCATCATAGCTTCATATCGAATGGCAAATGCCCAAATAATATATTGAATTTAAATAAAAGTGCTGAAGTGTCATTCCCTTTGGCCAATGACTACATAATAAAGTGCTAATGTTTTTATTTTTATATTCACTGTCTTCAAGTGTCCCCATCCAATCCTGGAGGGACATAAGATCAATCAGAACAATGGTTGTATTGAATTTTATCGTAAAGTGTCTCAGAGCTTCTATTAAAAAAAACGTATAAAATGCTAACTCATCTACAAACAGTCCTTAATCGAGATTCATTTTGTCAGGAGCTTTCTAACCTAAAAATGTATAAAGTTCTTCATCAATATTGAAACCTCTGGGTTCTTTACTATCTAATTCCAAAATATATTGGGAGTCTAGTCTTCTTAAATCCTTCTGTCACCCTGTCTTCTCTTCTTGGGTGTTTGAGCTATGCAACTATACTTCAAGAACATAGGATTACTTTCACGGCATTTCTCAAAATGCCTGGCTACAGGATAGCTTCGATCTTTATTGGAAATTGCACGAATATGTTGCAAGATCCTTTTGTGAGCAGGTAGATTGGTACTCCCAATGTACAATTTCTCACACGGGCATTTGAGGATGTATACTACAAAGTTAGACTTACAGGTTAAATTGCCTCTTATCTTTATATTCTTTTGGAATGGCGTAACCAGTGATGTTAAATTTTCACCATTTCTACAGGCTTTACATTTTGAACACTTTCTAAATGCTTCATATGTGTTGAGCCACGTTCTACTTGCCGCCTTGGTGGTATTGTTACTTTTGACCAGACAATCCCTCATGGACCTAGATTTTCTATAGGTTATCTGGTGTCTTGCAGTTACTATTGAACCCAAAACTGTATCTTGCTTAACCAGATGCCAATATTTATTCAAGATGGCTCTAACTTTCATGTGTTCTCGATTGTAGTGGGTTATAAACTTGTGTGGTCCTGTCTCATGGGATAATCTCTTTTTTGCAGTGTTTGAGGGTTCATCTTCCCTATTCAAGGCCTAACTTTTTTCGATGCCCCTTCCAAGATAGCCTTTGAGTACCCTCTTTGCATAAATCTACTTTTCATCTCATCTTCTATCTTGGTGAACTCTTCTAATGTACTGCATGTTTAATCTTTATTTGTTTTATTTTTTGCACTATCATCACTTTAGTTACTAATTTGCACGTATGAAATTTTGTAAACTACATAATCCACAATGCTTAGCGAATGAGGAACATGAGTTGTATGAAATACATTTAATTGGTCCTAACAAACCGCTAAGCATAAACCATGAACAAGGTCTCAGGCAGACTGAAACGTGTTGGTTGTGGTATTTGCCCGTAAGGAATTGATGCGAGGATTAAAGTTTTCAAAACCTCTCCGTGAGTGCGAGCCATCTTTATGTTGGGGAAGGTTTTTGTGGTGTAAATACTGCATAGCTAAGCCGTGGAGTATGCAATATATATATTCTCTCTGAATAAAAGTATATATTCAATAAATTTTGGGGAAATAAATGGTATGGACAGCTATACAATGAACCAAAGTGAAGTGCAAAGATTTACTGGCGGGAAGATACCTCTGATAAGGTCCTTAGGGATAACATATAGCCCTGTGGGTTTTTAAGAAATTCACAGCATTTATTTACAATACTTGAGAAAAGCTCTCAAATACTCAGACTCAAAGAAAGGTGCATCTTTTTTTATGTTACTTGCTGCTGGCATGACGTGTAAATTCATACAGAGGTAATGATGCTAATGTGTAAATGCAAAAATAAAAAACAGTGTCACTTTCCCCACAAACATGCAGTTTAATATAGCACGAACTTGACTGAGAGGCACTGGAGTGCTTTACATGAGCACCAGATAACTTTACAAAAGGTTGGATTCATTTTTTTAGGCTCGGATAGATTGTGCGATTAGCCCTGAATCACAGGATGTTACACTTACGCTAGGACTTGAACGTGGTTTCCCTGTTTCAAAGTCGCTAAGGCCACAACCTCTTTCCGTTGACTGCAGTAACTGATATCAACAGGCAAAGGAGAACAGAAGAGCCTAATTAAACTCTGCCTGTTCCATGGCATGGAGGTGAGGTGGAAAAAAAATAACTGAGAAATTCCCTTGCTGGCCCTCATCAACCCGACTCTCCAGTCCTCTCCCCTGCCCCAGTCCTTTTCAAAGCAAGTGCTAATGACTTCCCATTAGCAGCTCCTTGAGGCCTCTGTCACACCTGAAGGTAGCCAGGGGCATCTCATGCTGTGAAGACCAGGAGCAGCCATTGTCATTCTGCCTCTGACAATTGGCCGGCTAGCCTCACTTAATGTGTACCCATCAGGTTCAGTATAGGTATGCCATTGTGTGCTTGCAGTGGAGACAGACAGCCCAGGCTGGTGGGGCCGCTTATCCCACCAAAAAAATAGCCCAACAACGGTCCTCTGCCACTGTGATTAGGCCAGCAGGGGCAAGCTCTCAGCCCATACCCCTGTCCCCGTTTTTTTTGTTTTTTAAAGTTAAAAAGGCAAAGTACACCCTCAGAGGCTAAGCAGAGTGTGTTTAAAAGATTACTTCATCTGCTTTATGGTTTAAACTGTGTTGTGAAAACTGATTGTTTTTTCCAACCGTGACTGTTTGAATTTTTGTCCTAGTTTCCCCTGTACTGTGATTAGGCCTGCAGGGGCAATCCCCCAGCCCATAAACCCACCCCACCCTTTTTTTTTTATAAGTTAAGAAGGCAAAGCACACCCTCAGAGGCTAAGCAGGGTGTGCTTAAAAGACTACTTCATCTGCTTTATAGTTTAAACTGCGTTTGGAAAGTGTACATATCACTTGTTTTTGGCTAGAAAAAGTGATTTGTTTAAGTGCACAAAAAGCAGTATATTAAGTTGCTTAGATTTGGGCCTTACCTGCAGGGTTAAAACCTGGACCTGTAAAGTGTGGATTGAGCCTGTCTGTCTCCAAGGAGATTCTGGTCTTCAGGTGCAGCTTCCTTGTCCCCAGGCCACCAGTTTGTGCTTAAGGTCATAGCCCCTTTATATATATTTCCTACTGGTCGTTCTATATGTGCACTGATTGGTACCTCTATCTGGGATTCCTATTGGACTTAGGGTTCTGACTGGCTGATAGATTTGGGATTCTGATTAGTTCCTGAGGCTAGGTTTTCTATTGGACTTGGGGCTTAGGATTCTGGTTGGCTGAGAGGTTTGAAATTCTGATTGGTTCCTGTGGCTAGGTTTTCTATTGCCTTATGGCTAGGGTTCTGATTGGTTGCTAGGACTAGTGCTGTGATTGGTTGTAAGGACCTGGTCTCCTATTGGTCCTAGGGCTTAGGCCTAGTATTCTGATTGGTTAGGACTAGTCTTCCCATTGGCCGAAGGTGTCACCTGATCACTAGGGTTATTTAAGCTTAGGGCTCAGGGCATCACAGCCCTGGGGTCGAGGCTAAGGGTGGAGAGAACAAGGGCGAGGGGTGGTTCCTTAATTAGGGCTACAGGGCTACACCCCGCTTCAATTCCTGCCAGAATTGCTACCTTGTATTTTTTTTTTTTATGTGTAATTCTCTTAATCTTCAGAGTGTGTAATCTGCAGGCTGCGCGAAGGTAAGTAAAAGCCAGACACTTTAAATAGGCACATGTGCTACAGTGCATGTGCCGGCCGTCGCAGGTTTTACAGGGCTTACTTGACCTCAGGCCCCCCCCCCCCCTCCCGGTGGCTTACAACACTGTGACGCACTGCCCCCGATGACGCACTGCAGCCTCGCTGACTGAAAACAGCCCGGGCGCTTTAAACTTAAACCCTGGGTTTCCAAGGCTGCTTGTCAAACAGCAAGGCTGCACGTCAAACAGCAAGGCTGCACTGTGTACACCCCACCCATTTCCTAACACGTCCCAGCGTGGGGTGGGAAGTTAACAAGCCTCTATGGTCCCACCCTATTCTGGGAGGAGTTGGAAAAGGCTTGAGGTGTACGGTAGGCTGGCTGTCTACGACGTGATCTGCAGCATACTTGCCTCATTGATTAAGCAAGCAACAGCCTTGATTAAAGAACTGCTCATTTGTCAGGCAAGTGTCGTCACTCGGCCAGGGATAAGGAGGGAGGGGGTCTAGAACAGGGGTTTAACGCCCGCCTGGTCATTCAGGTGCTGAGCACCAGCAATGAAAATCAAGCATTGGCAAAGCCAATAGGTCTCGCCTATGGGCGACCAGATATTGGCTTTGGCAATTGGGTTTGGGGGGCTAACAGGACATAGATAACAGGATGATTTAAAAATGGTGTAAAGTGGTCAGTGCTGGCCACTTCATAGCACTTTTTTCCTTCATCTGGAGGGGGACGAAACACAGATGGAGGTGGGTGGGAAAGGAACAGGGAGGGGATGAAAAGAAACAGGGAGTTTAGGTGAAAATAAACAGGGGGTTTAGGGGAAAAGAAACAGGGAGAGGCGGGACTAAGTTGAAAAAATAGCTAGTGTTGGCCAAGACCTGCAAAGACTTTAAAGTTGCCCATAGCCTAGGCCTGCCTGGCGATCTTGCACAGGGGCTGCCGTGAGTAGAACAAGCACAGCCAGAACCTGCCTCCCGGAGACCCCTGCACAGAGCATGTCAAATCAAGTTCAGTCCCTCAGCCGGTTGCTAATCCTAGCGCGTGTGGCGCCCAAGGCACCTTTGTGAACCAGTGCACGGGACTAGATCGGCAAGTAGGGGGTGCGGCTGGAGTTAGTTAGGGACTTTAAGCAGCACCACTACTTCTGACACACTACATTAGGATGGACTGGCGAATGGGAGGGGAGTGATTCCTGACAAGCCAATAGGACCATAGCAGAGTCCGTAGGCTGTCAGGAAAAGCTGACCAAGCCCTGTCCTAATTTCTCAGTGTGGCCCGTGACGGATGAAGGACCCTCAGAGGAAGTCTAGGACAGTGAATGCCTCCTGAACACACACTCAACCAACCATGTTAAAATCATTATGTCCCCGGTCACACAACCCATGTATGGTCTAATCACAGCAGTGCTCCCATCTGTGGCAACAAAGCAGCGCATGCTTCAGTTAACTCCCACTGCAGCTGAAAGGTACCCGATAACAGAGGCAGCACTTACAAAGCCAAAGTCCACCAACAAACCAAGACTATAAAACATGTGTCCGCACCACGAATTCAAAATTATTCCAACCAAAACAGCTTCAATTTACACTGGACTTAATGGTTGTGGAATAGCTAATGAAAGCTACAAGTTCAAACGAGACGTGCATGAATATGCTAGGAAAACAAAACTTTCTCACTTTTTTCACCTGTAATCTTGGTAAAAAGCAAGACTTCACAAAGGAAATCAGCATTTAATAAAAAGTGTACCATGGCAAATGTCAATAAAGGTCCTGCCTATCGGATAACGCTGCAAATAAACAGACAGAATAACAAGGAAGTAATACAGAGCGCACAGGGGCTGCGTGTTAAGACATTTGAATGTCACACATAAGCAGCCTGAAAACTTTCAAGCTATGTGAGGCATAACTAAAGAGGAGACAGAAGGCCCGTACTCCCAAACAAATAATGAGCAGCCCCGCACGCACCCTAGAGTAAAAGGGAGAGTGCAAACCTGTCACGCTTATCTATGAATAATGTAGCCTCAGGGCAACATAAGCGAAGAAAAGCAGCCCACCATGTTTCAAAGGGAAACAAGCAAAAGCTAAAGCACGGCGCGTTGCGTGTAACCTGAGACACCAGGAATGCAGCTGCCAGGCTGCGCGCCGCTGCTCGCTCCCGAGAGCGAAACGCCATGGGAGTGACACATTGGAAAGGAGGTGGGACATGCACCCGCCTTTGGCCATTTGCATGCTTTCATTATTGAAAGCCACACGCAAAGGCCAATCCAATGTGTGGGAGGAGTCAGTCCCACACGGAGAAGTTTGGAGTGCTCACAAGAAGCCTCCCATAGAGCAGCGCATGCGCTCTGCGCTAGGCTCGACCTAAAAAGGGCTATGTAGCTCCCAGCGCTGGCTGTATCATAACGCTTTTTTGTTTGCTCCATCGAGGCAATACAGAGGGATGGAGAGAGGCAACACGGAGGAAGAGCAGTAACATGGAGGGAAGGAGAGAGGGCGGGACTTGCAGACAGTGGAGGGTGATTGGAAAGGCCTGGGGGCAAACAGATAGACAACAGTGGAAGAAAGGGGCTGGGGGCATGCAGACAGACAACAGAAGGTCAGCAGGGGGGACTGCTTAATCGCGGAACACAGAGAGGAGAGAAGTACGTGAGCGAGACAATTGAAAAACATGCACTGTTGAACAGTGCTTAAACAAAAATAAACACAGTAGCACCCGCAACATATGCAGCGAAAGGACACAAGTAATGCATCCATGCTCCAGGAGAGGGACAAACACACGAAGAATGAAGCCTACGAAAGCTGACCAATAAGAAGCAAACAAATAAGAGTGACAGTGAAGCCAACCATTGGTGGCCAATTGAGGGCCTCTAAGCCCCATGTAAGATAACAACAGGTTTTGCAAGAGACAGTGCATGCGCTGTCTTAGGCGAGACCCAAAAAGGATGTAATGGGAGGAGTGGAGGAAAAATGGTAAAGCTTGCAGGGGGATCGGGAGGAAAATAAGAAGCAAACAAATGAGAGTGACAATGAAGCCAACCATTGGTGGCCAATTTTGGGCCTCTAAGCCCCATGTAAGATAACAACAGGTCTTGCAAGAGACAGTGCAAGCGCTGTCTTAGGCGAGACCTAAAAAGCATGTAATGGGAGGGGTGGAGGAAATGGTGAAGCTTGCAGGGGGACCGGGAGGAAAATAAATACTGCTTAGTGGCAACAGCAATCAGGAATAAGGGAGGGGGATTGGAGGAAAGGGACAAAAGCACCAGGTTTTGAGGTGTGGAGAAGCATAGACAAGCTTGAAGCATGGGGCATGTAACACATGGAGCATGGGTGTTGGAATGAGATGAAACCACCAGGGAGAGAGCAAGGATGTACATGCAGTCCTATGGAGTGCTAAAAGTACCCCAAAAAATAGTTCCCTGAATGTGGAAGGATACAAATTCAATCAAAATGAGGGTGAAGAAGTTAAAATTCAGGATAGAGACAAACACGACAAGAGGAAGGAAAGACACTGAATAAGAAGCAAGCAAATGAGATTGACAAGAAAGCCAAATAACAATAAGCGATGCGCTGAACAAAGCCAACAGTAAGTATTGGTATTGCCCACAATAGGTTTTCAACAACAGACAGCAGAAGTTGTTTAAAGGTGAGAATTAAAAACTTGCATACACGCTTTAAATGGGAAAGAAAAAATGGTAAAAATAAATAACAGAACTCTTGTGTATCTGAAGCTTTTCACTACCGACAGAAAAGGCAGTGGACATGACTGTATCAGTGGGAGTTTATACGCTGCTTGCAATGCTAGCGCTTATCCAGTCTCTAAGCATCATTTCATTTCTTACAAAAGTCTCTTGCGTTGCTGGAAGACCCAGTGCACCATCTCTGCCTGGCCCTGTCCCTACTCGCACAAGAGCTCCTCTTCACCTGATGTGATCCCTTCTCAGACAATTGGACCCAGCCTTTACTCTCTTTGCTGCCAAGAATTCTATTAATTTCGTGTTTTTCCTGCAGCAATCAGCAGAAATGATATGTGGCACAGCAAACTTATTGGCCAGAATCACACAAACTACACCACTTATTTCTCTTTCTTAAAGGTCATGCAAGGGTCAGGCAGAACTAAGGACACCTTAGATCATGAAAGTTTAATGTGCAAAAATACCCACTGTTGCTAAAGCGTTTCTCAATTTTTTCGAATGAACAGGGCCTTCACTATCTTATAATGGGCAACTGATGAACAATTTAATGTGCATTGAATCTATGTGCCCTTGCAAAGGATTTTTTTCTTTTGGTGAAGTGACATTTAGCGGTGCCCTCGGTGCACTCTCTTCTCTAAGGGCCTTATGTAGGTAATCCTACATTTGCGATTCCTTAATAGCGATTTTTAGCGAATCGCTATTAAGGAATCGCAAAATGGAATGTAGGTGGGAATCGCTAAAATATTAGCGATTCCTTAACATTCCTTAATAGCGAATCGCAAATAGAGATTAGCTAATAAGGAATACCTACCCATTCATTCCTATGGGCTAGGAGGCCCATAGGAATGAATGGGAAGATATTCACTATTAGCAATTCGCTATTAAAGAATGGCTAATAGTGGGAGCTATTTCAAGGGTGCCAGGGTGTCAAAAGGACACCCTGTTGAACCCCTGAAATGTGCATGTGTGCACATGTGGCGCACATACATGCCCTAAGGGCACTTTAAAAAAAGCAAAAAAGTGCTTTTTTAAAGGAAATCGCTAATTACCACCAACTTGAAGTTGGTGGTAATTAGAAATTCCTTAAGGCTAAAGTGCACTGACTTTTGTGCTACTTACATTGCATTTAAGGAATCGCAATTTCCGATTCCTTAAATGCAAGAGCAAAATAAGGAATCGCAATTTTGCGATTCCTTATTTTGCTAGTAGGTTTCAACTCACCTACATTGCTCGCAGCCAAATACCCATCGCAAACGCTGAAATTCTGCTAATTTCAGCGTTACCGATCGGTATTTGGCCACCTACATCTGGCCCTAAGTGCATTGTACCATAAAAATATACATAGAGTTGTGCTCCTGGTAATTTTTACAATAAAAGACAATTTATGTAAAATAATTTAACTGAGGCAATTCCAATAGGGCGTCTGGAGGTAGGGCGGGAATTCATTTTTGTAAAGAAATTACCAAGCACTTTGCTTTAAAATCTGCTCTGGAACTTGATATTAGTAAAACACAATAACTGATGTTCACACTCACTAGGTGCTGGGGGTTCTTAAAGTAGTGTGCTAGTGCAGTCTTAAGAGGGGATCTAAAGAGCATCTTACCGGGGTTATTTGCTGTGTGTCTGAATTTGTGCTCAGTTGTCCTTTAGCTGGTTCATGAGTGGTAGCGCTAGCTGTGTTTATTCTGCTTTCTACCCCGTTATGGAGCATCAAAGCCCGTTATCGAACCAGTAGCATGCTACACAGTAAGGGAATGCTTGATTGGAAGGGTGTAGTATTGCTGTCAGCCTAAGTGGGAAGTGTTTTTAGGTCACGTGTGAGTGACCAGAGAAGTGCGCTCATTTCATCTTGTGGAGCAGCTCTTAGCCGTAGGATGAAAGAAGGGTCTCTGAGAGATAGATACGCTCAATCTACGATTATATTTTGGTGCATCAACTTGCAAATGTATTTGAGGGTTTGTTGATAGGACCCTTCAGGGTGTGTCATCTTCTGAGGTATTTGCATAGTGCATTTGATGAATGCTGGTGATCCTGCAGTCGTGGGGTGGGCCCTGTTCTTGAGTGTGAGCCGTATCATCAGGGTTGTGGCTTACTGTGCTGTTCCAGAGCATCCATAGTATAGGTGTTGATTGTGAACAAGTCGGTGTCATCGCATGCACCTGTGGTCAATAGAACACTCAAAGACATGGTAAAGCTTGGTCATTAGTGACTCCTAAAATATGCAAAACTGGAAAACAAGGTCTATGTATGATCGTGAAAACAGGAGTGTGTGGGGTGTGTGTGTGTGTGTGTGTGTGTGCGTGCGTCTGTGTGTGTGTGGTCCAGAGACTTCTGACCACTTCTAATAACTTTTTTGCCCTCGTCTTTTCTGACATTGTAGTACCAGATGGCGATAGTTCCTGGTCCCAATGAGCAGGTAATGTGTTCCACTAGAAGTTTCTTCTGGAGGAAGTGTGGTCCCTCTTCACAGAAGGCGCAACAAACGAGGCACAAGCCTTGACCTGGATTCTTTGGGAGATGAGGCACCAGGGG
This sequence comes from Calotriton arnoldi, assembly GCA_963921515.1. Classification (NCBI taxonomy): domain Eukaryota; kingdom Metazoa; phylum Chordata; class Amphibia; order Caudata; family Salamandridae; genus Calotriton; species Calotriton arnoldi. Next base: position 509,611 of record CAWUFW010011309.1, on the reverse strand, counting down.
CCAGTGAAGAGTCCTAGAGGCAGATGACGTGTGTTCTATCAAAGTCAGGCAGAGAGGGACTAACAGCGGGGCAGCAGCCTAGCACCACTCTCCAGGCGTACTCCTGGGAATGGTTGTGAATTCCAGAAAGTAGGAAAAATGCGTGCAAGTGGAGCTGAAAGTCTCTCTTTACTTTTCCTACTTTGGCACCTTAATGTTTTTTTTGTTGGGGTGGGGGGGGTGGGGGGAGGGAGTGGTTGTGCTGCTCCCCTGGCCGCTCTCAACCCTCCTTTCTCTACCATAGTTCTTCAAGAGAAATACTTTATAGCATTTGCAAGATCCCCAAACACATTTGCAACCTAAAGCAATGAGCATCGGTATGTTTTTAAGTTTAAAGTAACATTTTCACTGAGCAGTGACACCACATATGCAGCCTTTTCTGAAGGCTGTTACTAGAACCCTCAGACTGTTCTTCGAGGTGTCCGCCCCTCCCCTCGGGAAGTAATTTTCCTTGAAATAATCCCACTTAGTCTGGAGAGAGGGGTGTGGCTTTTAAGAATGCACAATAATTGATTGTGTTGCGCCTTGAATCTATTCAAGCAGCCTTTGGCGGTACACGATGACACTCGCCCATAAGCAGGGCTGGTAAACACGGCCCTTACCCATACATAACGAGTGAAAAACTGCAAGCGCGTGCCGCGGCCGGAAGCCTGCTCACGCAGCCTGTGTTTACAAAACCAACAGCTTGTGTTTGCAAAACTGACTTCCAGAAACCCTCTAATACACAATTTATTTAACCCTTGACTCATTTCGCATTCAATCCATTGTTTGGCTGTTAAACCTTAACAAAACATCACACGGCTTAACAGCACACTGTTTTTTTCTGATAAACGTTCCTGACACATTTAAACGTCGCAAGCATGTCGTTTATTGGCGGGAAATCTGAAGTCCTATACCACAAAAAACAAGCGCACGCGCCTCGCGCTCAAAGTAAAAAAAAAAAAAAGTTTGACGAGAGGCAGCAGGGGGAAGGGAGAGAGGAGGGGGGCCTGTGCCTGTTTCCCTTGCGGGAGCGAGCAGGAACCATCTGTTAATTACAAACAGATGGTCTGAAAGCTCGCTTCCGCAAGGGAATCGCCAAACGTGCACGCGTTGCCATTCAAAGCAATGCAATGAGTGCACGTTTTTGACTGCAAAACTGAATCAATTTCAAAAGGTCTTTTTCCTATGCAGCGCATGCGCGCTGCGTAGGCGAGACCTAAAGAAAAACGGACCTTGAAATGTCTCCAAACAGGGCCCCATTTCTTGTTCTTCACTCACCATCTGAAACAATTAAGTTCGTCACTCAGTTACAAGGCAGTACGTGACAGGCAATGCCTAGCTCACTTATGCCAGTACCGTACTCAAAACCTACTTTAACAGGAGAAAGCGAAAGCTCAAGATTTTTTGGGAAAACTCACCGGATGCCCACCATTCTTTCATTTTTTTTATGTGTCTAGCTGTAAGAGAACAAGCTTTTGCACTTTATGAAGTGCGAGTGCCTCTAATTTTTCAAACCCACAAGACTTCCACTGTAATGGTGTTGCTCATTCACTTTCCGAGCTCGCACTCCTACTTCCAGCACCTAAACACCAGCTTGCACTCTCAGATTCCTGTGTTTTCTTTTCTGTCATCAGTGGGCAATGATGGACTTCTGATGTGCCACCTTTTTATTTTCAAACTTCACTTTCTAGAATGGGCATATTTGCGTTTAGTTTTTCTAAATGTATTTAAAAATGATAAAAGATGTGCCTTCTCTCATGCACATTGTTAAATAACTTATGTGACATGATGTTTCTTCTGGCAGCAGATCATCAGAAGTTTTGCATGTTCTGTTTAGTGAACTTTCATTTCAGGTGTTCCTTTCATTTGTGTGTTAATTCACCCACCTTTGCTGGGCCCACGTTTATTTTAAGCTGAAGCATGTTCGGTATTGCTAGTAGGTGCAAGTTGACTATCTTGTGTGGTATCTGTTGCATCATTGCTAATTGTAACAAGTTTGATGGCCCACTCATTGTTTGGCTGCATCTGCACATTCCTGACATAAAACGTCAGAAGGCAACCACTGGCAAGTACATTTTCTGTGCTCTCATACAGTGATGCAACGTAAAATGATGGGACCCCCTAAGGAATGTGAACTGGGGCTCGAGTCTCCCAAAGCTCACAGATATTCATTGGTCTTGACATGGAAGGGGCCTCCCCCTGAAGGAATTAGATGCCCCAGAAATTCTAGGGCCCCCTGCACAACAGGGGCTTGCGTTATGCCCCTGCTCTCATACAACAAATATGCTGTGACTTCAACAGAAGTCAGGTAGATGTTTGATCAGTATGATCACTGTTCATGTCTGTGTGACATTTTTCAAATAATTTAACATTATGGTGAGTTTCTCTCCAAGGTGTGGTTTCATTCATGAATCACAAAAGCACTGCCAGCAGAAATAATGTGTGTCAAACCAGTCTACATCCAGAGGACTGTCCCATAATATTGAGATGCTTAAACTGCTACAAGAGGCTACAGAGTGTAAAGTAAGACTATAACAACATTTTATGTTAATGATTTTGTTAGCTATTTTATTTAACATTTCTATAGTGAATAATTCGCCAGTGGTAAGGCTTTTCAAGTGCCTTGTCTTCCAGTGCTAAAGATTCCATTTGGCTTTCTAGTCTTTTGGAAACAGATATGGATGCCTCATGTGCAGTCATCCTTGAAACGTCTCACTCCCAGGCAGTCCTTCAAGAATCTCATTTTCAGGTTGAGGGTCTTAGTTTAAGCCCTTGGGTGCCTAAAATATAATTACCAGGGTGTCACAGAAACAGTCCTTGAGTGTCTTAGGCATCGCCCCCCTGGGTAACCCATTCGAAGTCCTCTAGATGTCTCAGATGGAGTCATCGGCATATATTAGAAGTTGCTCTTGGTGTCTCAGGCACACTGGATGTCTTGCTCCCAGTCACAGTCCTCTGGGAGTCATACACTCAGCCTCAAGCCCAATCTCCTGGGTGTCTCATTTGCATCTGTTTCGGGTGAGTCTGTGTATAAATTCTTCAGGTGTCTCATACACGATTACCAGTGTTGCTGGAAAACAGCCCTGGATGTCTAAGGCACAATCGTCCTCTGGATTCTTACTTTGGGTAACTTTGCCATGCTTTCCCTGGTCTGTGTTGGCAAGAGAGCCAGGCTCCATATGAAGATTTACTCGGGGATCTATTGCAACCCCTTTCGTCCACTTCACTGCTGCCTGGGGACAGCTGTGCTCAGTTATGCAGGCATATTTAGGATTTGGTCTTGTGCCTCACCACCTTTAAAGTTTACCAGCCGCCACTGTAGTTTCCTGTTTGTGTCTGTTCGGGACATGTCAGGCCTAGGGCCAGAAACACTGCCCTTTTTTTCCATTCACCTGCGCCAACCTTAACCCATCCACAAACATAGTAACACACTGACAGCAAATGCACTTGACTCATGTACTATAATCAAACCCTAACCACATTTCATTGTCTCAAAAACCATTACAAAGCTCCACATCCCACACATATACACCCGTCTACCCCAACTGCCACACAATTGCACCTTCACTCTCACACAAAACACCACTCTGTCCTGTACCACTAACAAATCCACACATCACCAACACAACAAAAAGCCACATTTTACATAACTTTAATCCATCCAGACACACAATCCCTGTTCAACAAAGTACCAGCTCTACCCTCTACTTGCTCCTAACAGACCCCTTTCTGTCACCACCAAACGTATACCCAGTCCTTCACCATTTCATCTACCAACACCACACTCCTCTTTTTTTTACCAAAAACACACAACAAAACAATCTTTACACTCCACCACACCACAAATATTACTTTTTCCAGCTATCAAATCTAACACAAACACTCATAACATGCACTCTTTTCCAAAACACCATCACCACCCCCTTTACCATTCAACTTCCACTCACCAACAATACTTCACATACAGATCCTTCTCAGAAAACCACTAAATCATCATTTCCTCTCACTACTCCACAAAAACAATACATAACACACACACCAGACCAACAAAATAACACACACACACTATTGCTTAATACTTTCCATCACAAACTAGAAACATACCCCTACTCCCACCCTCCTCACTACACAAATAATACACATCCTAAACCTTCTTTACTGCCAACCTTTCTCTCTTCCCCACACCTAATACAAATTACACCAACACAACAATTCTCATTCAAACGCCTCTCATGCATTGCACAATTCAGAGCCTTACAACATGACCCACATGCTGCACCACCACCCCTAACTCGTACACCTTCCACCCTAAACAGACGCAAACAAGCTAAACAACATGCCACTCTTCACAACTTCACATCTCCATGTCTACTACACAACAAGGCTACTCTACAAAAACAGCACAGCTCACCAACTCACTCTCAAACACCATCTCCAACACCTACACACGCAGATCCATCACAATGCCTCCTAAGCCTGCTAGACGAGGAACACGATATAGAAAAGAAGCACAATAACTATCCTCATACAGCTAATACCAGCACTAATGACACACCTGCTACAAGTTAAAAAAAAATGCTGTTCACTCTTCTACAAAACCATGTCACACCATCACCAAAACACAATCTCTAAACTGCCTACTAATAAATGGTCAGTCATTCTCTAAAAACAAGCATCACATCAACAACCTACTCACTGACACACAACCTTACTTACTCTTCATAACTGAATTATGGTTGGGAGATGACATGGCTCCGGTGTTGCATGAAGACATTCCTCTAGGCCATGGGTACTCACAAACTTTCTCTCGGGGGCCAAATTTACTGTGTGGTTTGTGGCGGAGGGCTAAACCGGTGGGGCGGGGTCAGTGGGGGGGGGGGGCTAGAGCAACAAAAAAAAAACTGTGACCATGAGGTTGAACACAGGCCCCTGCAGCAGAAGCATTCGTCCACTGAGCTACCAGACCCGGCATACACACATCTCTATCTATCTCTCTATCTCTATCTCTATCTCTGTCTCTGTCTCCCATCTGTCTCCCATCTGTCTCTGTCTCTCTGTCCCTATCTGTCTGTCTCTGTCCCTATCTGTCTCCCATCTGTCTCTGTCTCTGTCCCTATCTGTCTCTCTGTCTCCCATCTGTCTCTGTCCCTATCTGTCTCTCTGTCTCCCATCTGTCTCTGTCCCTATCTGTCTCTCTGTCTCCCCTCTGTCTCTGTCCCTATCTGTCTCTCTGTCTCCCATCTGTCTCTGTCCCTATCTGTCTCTCTGTCTCCCCTCTGTCTCTGTCTCTGTCCCTATCTGTCTCCCATCTGTCTCTATCTCTGTCCCTATCTGTCTCTCTGTCTCCCCTCTGTCTCTGTCCCTATCTGTCTCTCTGTCTCCCATCTGTCTCTGTCCCTATCTGTCTCTCTGTCTCCCATCTGTCTCTGTCCCTATCTGTCTCTCTGTCTCTCTATCTGTCGATCTGTCTCTACCTCGATCTGTCTCTACCTCGATCTGTCTCTACCTCGGTCTGTCTCTACCTCGGTCTGTCTCTACCTCGGTCTGTCTCTACCTCGGTCTGTCTCTACCTCGCTCTGTCTCTACCTCTGTCTCTGTCTCTACCTCTGTCTCTGTCTCTACCTCTGTCTCTGTCTCTATCTCTGTCTCTCTCTGTCTCTCTGTCTCTCTGTCTCTCTCTGTCTCTACCTCTGTCTCTGTCTCTCTGTCTCTATCTCTGTCTCTCTGTCTCTCTCTGTCTCTCTCTCTGTCTCTCTCTGTCTCTCTCTCTCTGTCTGTCTCTCTGTCTCTGTCTGTCTGTCTCTGTCTCTCTGTCTGTCCCTGTCTCTGTCTGTCTGTCTGTCTCTCTCTGTCTGTCCCTGTCTCTCTGTCCCTGTCTCTATCTGTCTGTCTGTCCCTGTCTCTATCTGTCTGTCTGTCCCTGTCTGTCTGTCCCTGTCTGTCTGTCCCTGTCTCTCCCTGTCTCTATCTGTCTGTCTGTCCCTGTCTCTATCTGTCCCTGTCTCTATCTGTCCCTGTCTCTATCTGTCCCTGTCTCTATCTGTCCCTGTCTCTATCTGTCTGTCTGTCCCTGTCTCTATCTGTCCCTGTCTCTATTTGTCTGTCTGTCTGTCCCTGTCTCTCTGTCTCTCTGTCCCTATCTGTCTGTCTGTCCCTATCTGTCTCTCTGTCTCTGTTTGTCTCTATCTGTCTCTCTGTCTCTGTCTGTGTTTGTCTATATCTGTCTCTCTGTCCCTATCTGTCTGTCTGTCTGTCTGTCCCTATCTGTCTCTCTGTCTCTGTCTGTGTTTGTCTCTATCTGTCTCTGTCTGTGTTTGTCTCTATCTGTCTCTCTGTCTCTGTCGTGTTTGTCTCTATCTGTCTCTCTGTCTGTGTTTGTCTCTATCTGTCCCTGCCTCTATCTTTCTCTGTCCAAACAGTAAGCTTCCCAAAAGGCCCTTTAAAAGTCAGCTGTGAAAGTGCTTACAGCTGACTTTTAAAGGGCCTTTTGGGAAGCTTTCCGACGGTGCCGTGAAGTTACAGAGGCCGGCAGTAAACACAGAAGATGGCTGAAGGAGCATACCTAGTGAATACATATTTAATACATAATCACTACGTATGCTTCTGCGGTCATCTTCTGTGTTTACTGCTGGCCTCACTAGAAACGTAGACACGGCAATGCAAGGTCCGCGGGCCGCCAATGAAGGCCTGGCGGCCCGCGGGCTGTACTATGAGTACCACGGCTCTAGGCTATCAAACTATCACACATAATCATATAGGAAAAGGGGAGGTGGACTAGCTCTTATATTCGAACAAACAATGCATCTCACTAAAGCGGACGACGTTTTTCATACCAGATTGTGAGGCCCTCTTTACCAGATGCAACCCGACACCAGCTTCCTCCTGTAACTTCTTTCTCTGTTACAGACCTCCACCTAGCAATGCAACATTCCCAGACACATTTCTAGATGCAGTTTCAAACTTGATAACACTACTCTCCAACCTATGCATTCTGGGTGACCTCAACATTTGGTTTGACAAACCCAATATGCCCCCTCCAAAAACCATCATCACTGGCCTTGACCCACTGAACCTACATCAGATCGTCCACAGACCCACACAAATCGCTGGGCACATCCTAGATGTCATTTTTGCAAATCCAAAACTAGTTACCTTTCAAATGATTGCTCCAGTCACATAGTCAGACCACCATTTGCTAGCTTTCCAACATAAAACACCACAAAGCAACACACCTAAAAACACCTTACATGCATCCACCTATCAACCATGGAACAAACTTGATCAATTTTGAATATTTCAAAACACAACTAATATCCAACACAGATCTAGCCGCAATAAATTCCATTCAGAAACTACATGAGTGGCTACAGGAAGCTTTTGGTATCCTAATACCACTCAGAGCAACCAAACAGGACAAAAGAAAACAGGCACCTTGGAGAAATACAGAACTAAAAGAGATAAAACAGCAAATTAGAAAGCTGCAACACACCTGGCTCAAAACAAAGAGCAATTAAGACAAACTTCACCTACAGAAACTTAACAGATTATACAAGTTAGTCATCAAAAAAGCTAAAAAGGTACTATTCAGACAGAGTTCAAAATGCTAAATGGGCAAATAAAGAATTTTACAAACTTCTCACAGAATTTCATAAACCTAAATGCATAGAAAGAACTCATACCATTACTCAAGAATTCACTGACAAACTGGCAAATCATTACACCACCAAAGCAGACATGTTGGACTCCTATTTAAAACAAAGGAAAACCACCAGTACCAACCCATTTCTAAAAAATATCCTCAGACTAAGCTAACCCTGCCTCTCCTTTCCTTCAAACAAATACCACAAAGTGAATTTATGGATCTGGACAAGGCAAGCAGGTCTTACGGCTGCCCTTCTGACCCTTGTCCACAACAAATATTCAAGAAAATTCTTCTCACTACCTCTGCTGCCACACTAGTAAGAAGAATCATCAATAATTCCTTAACTACGGGAATCTTTTCAGAAGACATAAAAAAGGCATACATACGCCGATTATTAAAGAAAACTAACCTGGACCTGCTTGACCCCGACAACCACAGACCAATTACAAATAGACCTTTCCTTGGCAAACTGATAGAAAGAGCAGCATTCGCCCAGATGTCACAATTCATTGAAGATAACTCCATACTTTCCGACTTCAAAACAGGATTCCATCCACGAAGAGGCACAGAATCTGCCCTCCTCGCCATTTGGGTTGACCTTAAAAACAGACTGCAACGGGTGTGCTGCACCTCTTCTCTTGGACCTCTCAGCTGCCTTTGATACAGTTGACCATGACACTAATACAAAGACTCTACGAAGCCGGCACACAGGGGACTGCACTTGACTGGATTACATCCTACCTTTAAAACAGAACAAATGTCATCCATTCTTCACCTTTCTCAACCTAAACCGTACTTCACAAAAGCAGGGGTCCCTCAAGGCTCTATCATCTCACCCATGGGTTTCAACATCTATATGAAGTCATTACCGGCATTGATCAATGAATTTCACCTCACACGCTATAACTATGCAGATGACACACAAATACTCCTTAAACTGGAAAGCCCCAACAACATTGTAAACTCACAAATCTTCAGTTGCCTCAGAGCTGTTGATCAGTGGATGACATGGAGCCATCTCAAATTGAATGCTACCTAAACACAAATGCTCACATGTGGTGATTGGAAAAATTATGACCCTCTTTGTACCTGGCCTGACTATTTGGGACCACCTCCTAAAATATATAAGGAAGTAAGAAACCTTGGAATTACCATGGACTCCAAGTTATCAATGAATGCCCAAGTGGACAAATTAGCAAGAGCAAGCTTCATTACTATAAAAACTTTGTGACGCATCTTCCCCTACTTGGGATTTCCACACAATTTCCAAGCCACCATCTCTCTTGTACTGTCTAAACTTGATTATGCCAATGGCCTATACCACGGATAATCTTTATCAACTTTGAAAAGACTACAGCGGATTCAGAACTCTGGTGCCAGACTACTCCTACATATAAAGCCACAAGCCCCCATCTCCCCTACCTTGAGGGCCCTACACTGGTTACCGGTTGTCAGAAGATCCACATTCAAGTTGCTTTGTATCACCCCCAAAACAATACATGGAACAGGACTGCTTTTCATCAGGAATAAAATCATCAAATACATTCAACAAAGGAATCTCCGCTCCAGACTGGCACCTCGCCTCAAAATACCACCACACAATAAAAGAACCATAGATGGCACATCTTTCTCTGTTAAAGCAGCCAAACTATGGAATTCATTATCCCCAAACAGAAGATCCACGGGTAACTATCTTATCTTCAGAAGACTACTCAAGAGTTTGCTCTTTCCTACATAACCAACATACTCAAAAACAAATGTGCAGCATATCCGTGTATATAAACATTTAATTTGATTATATGTATGTATCTAGATATGTGAATTTCTTGATAAAAATATGTATAATAATATGTATGTATGTATGTATCCATATATTTATTATGTTAATAAAATGTGTTAAGCGCACAAATTCCCGGAGTGGTCAAGGCGCTACCTCTGAAAGTATAAGCAAGGATTAACTTAAAGATTAGACAAAGAGCCATGATTTGAGTGCACTTCTAAGAGCTAATAAGCTAGGCATGGCTCTGATAATTAGGGGCAGTTCGTTCCACAGTTTGACTGTGCCCAATACAAAACTTCTGCCTCCCCAGTTGGCTCTATATATCCTAGGGATAACCAGATTATTTGCACCAGATGAGCGCAGGTATCTAGGTGGCTCGTATTTTTGGAAACAGTCTTTCAGGAAAGCTGGTCCTTAGTGCATTGTTTAATGGGTAGCTAGTGTAGACCGCGAAGAGCTTGTCTCGAGTACTGAAAGTTAAGGATTTTGGTAAGTAGTCTCACTGCTGCGTTCTGAAAGATTCTGAGGTTTAATCAAATACTGCTTCTGCATGTTAAGATAAAGACCATTGCATTTGTCCAATTTAGATAGTGTAAGAGCAGAGACTACTGTCTTCTTAGAGTCTTCCAGAATAAAAGGGAGGACTATCTTAACTGTCGTCAAAATGTGAAATGCTGATGAAGTCACTGCATTGACTTGTTCTTTCAAGGTAAGCTTATTGTCCAGCAAGACTCCCAAATTTTTTGCTTTCTTATCCGGTACCGGGAGCGTACCCAGTTCTTCTGTCCACCATGAAGGGGCCCAAAACATGGGGTGGTTCCTGAACAGGATGACCTTTGTCTTACCGGAATTAAGTCTCAAGAAGATACAATTCATCCAGTTGTGGATTGTTAGCATGCAGCTTTAAAATCTTTCACCCATGTTGGAATCATTTGCTGCCACTGATACAACAATCTGCGTGTCATGCGCTTTAGATGTAAGATCAAACCCGAATGATCTTATAACGGGCGCGAGTGAGGTGACATAAATATTAAACAGGGTTGGGCTGATGGACAAGCCACGCGGAACCCCACATGGGAGAGAAAAGGTGTCCGACATAATGATCTAGGGCCACTGTCTGAGTTCTCTCTGATAGAAAGGATTTTAGTAGGGAAAGTGCTGAACCTTCTATCCCTAGCACCTGTAGACGGTCGACCAACAAATTATGGTTGACCGTTTCAAATGCGGCCGATAGGTCAAGAAGCACAAGGACCGCCTTTCCTCCCTTATCAATGGTCATCCTGATTTCTTCTGTTGATTTGATTAAAGCAGTCTTGGTGCTTTGACCTGATCTAAAGCCAAATTGAGAATCATCTAGCAGCTGATCATTCTGGATGAATTGCGCAAGTTGTCTATTAATTTTTCTTTCTGTCAGTTTTGCGGGTAGGGGAAGCCTGGAAATCATTCGATAATTACTGGGATCTGTCGGATTCAGGCTGGGTTTCTTCAATAGAGGGAGTATAGATGCCCTCTTCCACTGCTTTGGAAAATAACCTTTCTAAACATGGCATTAAAAATGTCTATAAGGTGCGGGGCAATGGTTTGAGCGGTTAACCTGATTATAGCCAGAGGACATAGGTTAGAAGGTGATCCTGACTTAATGCCTTGAATCACCTTCAAGACCTGTGAATCGGTCAGAGTACAGAAGGAGGAGAAAGAGACTAGGTTAGCCTCTGTAGTAGTCTGTTTATTGGTGTCCTGATCATTGTGATTATGCTCAAAATTATTACAGATTTTCTCTACTTTCCAACGAAAAAACTTTGCAAGAGTATCACAGAAATCCTGATTATTATCTAGTCTGTTAGTACCTGGCACTGTGGTGAGTTCAGATACTGCCTGAAAGAGTTCTTTAGTAGAATGTTTTGCTGACTCAATTTTCATTGTAAAAAAACAGTGGATTTTTCTTGAAAAACTAAAAATATATAGCTGTTAATAGCTGCTTTGTATTTTGCCTTTTCTACCTCACAATACGCCTTATGCCATTTCCGTTCTTGCCTTCTACAAGTTTGTCTCATCAATCTCAGATTTTCAGAAAAACATGGTGCGGAAGGTTTACACCTGTGTGTGTTGGTTGTCTTAAGGTGAGCTAATCGAGTTATGGCTGTGGGCAGACAGTCCTTATAGGAGGTGGTAGCTACATTGAGGCCCTCTGTGATCTTTAAATGTCCTTGCTCAAGAGTTTGAATCAGTTCCTCTGCCTGAATTGTATTCCTCGCTATGGTTTTATTGCCGTATTTACGCTTTTTTAATAGGACCAGTTTGGCCATTGAACCTCAAAGATGACTGCCTGGTGGTCTATCGACATCAGTGGCCAGCGTTTCACCAGTGCTAACTTGGGGTAGTTAGAAAATATCCCATCCAGCATATGGACGTCTTTATGGGTAGGGCCATCCACTAGCTGGGTCAGGCCAAAGCTTGCCAGTGTATTAATGAGTTCATCTGTGTCTTTATCCCCTAGGATTTCAAGATGATAGTTGAACTCTCCTAGAGTTGTAACATTATTTGCCAGGAGGCTAGCTCCCAAAACAGCACTAATTGGAGGGACAAAACTATTCCTGTTGCCAGGTGGACGATTTATTAATAACCTTTTAAAGGATTGGGTTTTAGTAAGTTCAATGTTAAAGGTCAGAGCTTCACATTCTGGCCTGGAAGCTGTCTCAGAAGGTATCCCTATAAATCACCGCTAGACCGCCACCTCTTTTAAGTGGCCTGTCTAGTCTATATAAGGTATAGTTTGGGGAGGGCTGTGACCAGATCAGGGCCTGTTGATTGATCTGCCCAGGTCCGGTCACGAATACTATATCCATCTGTTTGGTATCTACAAAGTCCGCAAAATCAATCGCATGTTTAACTAGGAATCTTGCGTTTACTAGAGCTGCCCTTATTTTGTGAGTAGGAACCCTCACAATGTTCACCATTTTTACCATGTTATTAGTATTAAGATTGTGCAGGACACTCATTTGTCTTACAGTTGGTGAGGAGTGCATTAAATATGGGGCATGACCCACTCTGGTTGGTAACCAGACCCAGAGGATCAATGAACGCACACGCTGAGTCATTACCTTTCACGTTAAGTGCGTTTAGAGTGTCCGCTGTGTAACTAATTAAATGGACCAGGTGGGGGGCAAAACCGGCACAGTGGCCGGCGCCAACAGGCTTGCCTTAGGTGCACCTTTATGCGCACCAGCGGCACATGCCCTATGCGGATGTGCTTCCTGCCTATTTAAATATCCCTCCATGTGAGGGGGCATGACCAGGTAAGAGCACTTTGCAGTGCGAGTCGAGTAACAGGTGGGGAAATTAAAAGCCAACCTGGGGTCCAGGAACCCCTGCAGTCCACTCGCAGGCTCCCCTGCGAGGGAAAGCTTCTGGCAACTTAAAGGTAAAGTTAACAAAAAAGTGTGAAATGCTAAAATTCTTAAACTAAATAAAATAGGGTGAAAACCCTTTCAATATGGCAGTGCTAAGAGCAGAGTCAGGCAACTCCTAAAACATGCACCTAGAGTGCATACAAGAAAATTAAAAGAGCTTGCACCGATCCAATCCTACAGGCAGAGCTTACTTTACTCCTACTATTAAAAAAAAACTTTGACTCTTTCCAACACACAACCTATATTAAACCCTACACCTCTTGCAATATATCCTCTACCTCCACTCTCTGACTCATCCCACACCTCATTCTACTACTATGATCTCCAAAATACCCCTTTCTAGACTCTTCAGTGGCGGTTCCTCCGCTAAGGTGGAGGAGCGTCGCCCGACTGCCTACAAGCGGGAAAAGAAAGGAAAAACTAAAATGATAATAACATAATGTTATTATCATTTTATTTTGTTCTCCTGCTGCAGCAGCTTGCGTGAGGGGGCGGGGCGGGGCTGAGGAGCAGTGGAGGAGGGTACAACCCTCCTAAATGCGCAATGACTGTTTGGTCGGCCCTCTCGGGCTGCCCAAAACAGTCAAGCGCACTTTCTCCCGTCTCCATGCAGGCCTGCATGGAGAACATGCCCACCCCTACAGCCCCTGGCTGAGCGCCGTGTCACGGAGCTCAGACCAATCACAACGCTGCATTGCAGCGTTGTGATTGGTCAGGGGAGCCTGTGTGTTGTGCCTGCGTGCTGTGACCCTGTGCCCCCTACCCACCCACCCCTGCACCCCCCACCACACCCCTCCTGCCACCCGCAAGCCACGTCGACCGCCACTGAGATTCTTCCCTCCTTGGATCACCAGAAACCTTGTTTTAATACTATGATCTCCCAAACAACCCTTTCAAATTCTTCCCTCACCTTTCTCCCTTTTGACTCATCCCAAAACTCATTTCACAACTATAATCTCCCTAATGCATTTGTGGATATTCTTCCCTCCTCCTTCTCTCCTTATGCTCATCCCAAAAGTCATCTTCCTGCTATGATCACCCGATAAGATCAGTGGCTGCGGGGCGGGGGGGAGAGGCAGGGTGGGGGGGGGTAGTAAACGGGACATACCACGGAACGGAGGAACGTAATAATTCCTTACCTCCGTTCCGTTCCATGCCCGAGTTTACTACCCCCTCACCCTGCCCCGCCCCACTGCCCCGCAGCACGCCCTATGCGAGCCGCCACTGCCGATAATCACTTTCTAGACTCTTCCTTCTCCTATCCCCCCATTATCCTTTTCAATCCAACTAACAGGCTCACAAGTTAACGCTCAAATTTCACAACCCTAAGCCACCACTGATCCTTTTTGTGTGCTACTCGCCGAAAAGAGTTTGGGGCCCCGTCAGGGGTTGTAAGCGCTGTATAAGTGCATTTGGAATCCGAGGCTGGCTCTGTCCTCTCCTCCGTTGGCTCAGTGCCACCTTCCGTCCCGGTACCTTCAGCCTTTGCCAGTTAGGATGTATTCAGAATAGACAGGTTACATTTAACTGACAATTAATTTCTGTTTATATAACTGCACCTCATTGTTTCTCAGAGTGATGCAGAGAATTCCTCACAAGCCAGTGTGCGTTCTTTTTCAAGTGAATCTTGCTGCCAGGTGATTGCCAAATGCAGTCTCTGCAATCACTGCCTTTCTCCTCTTCCGCTTTCAAAACTCGCACCTATGTCTTGAACGGGCAGCGGTGTGTCATTATTTGTTAGGAAATTCTCTGAGAGAAAGAGCGGATTGTTTCGCGGCGTTTCTGGTTTCGGCGACAAGATCAGTCATATCGCGCTTCACACTGACTTGTGACCCCCGAGGGCACGGCGTGCCCTTGGATCGATGCTGCTGGGCCGTCCTTCCCAGAGCTGGCACTGGCTCCTATCTGGATAGAGTAGATAACGCATCCCTTAACACGTTTCACCCAGGAGTGCCCGAGCCCGGGGCAGGGAGACCGCATGGCTCATGCTGACTTGGGCTGGACTTCGCCTGGTGGCAGCCGCGCCCCGGAGCTCTTAACCCGATACCGGGCGCTGAGCGGCTGCAGAGCGGGGAGAACTGCGCTCGCCATGGAGCTCCGCGGGTTCCTGCTCCTGCTGCTGCACTGCTGGGCCACGGCGGCTGCTGCCACAGGTAAAAAAAAAAAAAAATCTAGGCCCTTGCGGTCCTGTGGCATCTCTTCAGGTCGAAATAATCTCTATACTACTTTTTCCGGGGATTGCGTACATTATACGTTTCCTTTCTATGGAAATACCCCTGTGCCCCATTCTTCCAAATTTTATCTCCGCTATTCGCTCTATATATCTCCTCTTAACCGAAGACCCTTACCCCTCAAATACGTTTTTACTTTGCTCCAGGCCTCTCTGTCCCTGCTTATAAATCAGGACCTCTCCCCCAGTTTATACCCTAATATGTCTACCCCTACTTCTTCCCTAGTACAACCACCCCACCCATTACCCCACAACCTCTCCTGCTGCTTAAACCCACCACCTCTAGATCTACCATATCACTACTGTTCCTGCCTGTACCCTGAAGCGTTTACCCATGCCAGTACCCCTTACCTATGCTACAGTTTATGCCCTACTGCCTCTGCTCCTGCCTGTACCCTTTTACCTCTCGTGCTGCCTTGTACCGTAGTACCTTTGCTCTACCCTTACTCTACTACCAGTACCCCTCCCAATGCACTACCACCTGCCTCTCTACTTATACCCTAGTATCTGTGCCCCTGTCTGTCCACTAGTGCATGTCCCCTGCTTCTTCCCTTCTACCTCTTTGTGCCTTTGGCCTAGCACCTCCGCCCCTACATTTTACCCTAGAACTTCTACTTATATCCTCGTACCTCTACTGTCTAGACCATCTATGCCCATACCCCACCTTTACCCAGGTACATCTACCCACTCAAATATCATGGTGCCCCTCCCCCAGAGTCCCTCTCTATTCCCAAGCACCTCTACACCTGCCTGTTGCCAGGTACATCTACTGCCACTAGCGCTGCCTACTTTCTACTATCTTCCCCACCCCTTACGCACCACCCTTCATCTCCTTATCGCTTTTCTTCTATTTCCTTGTTTGCCCTGTCCACTTTTTCTGGTAATTAGTGCTTATTAACTGTCCTTTTTCAAGGCCAAAGTTTTCCTCATTTTGTAGTTTTCCGAACTGATGTAGAGCAGTCAGGCACCGCAGTTCTGTAATCAGCAGTGGCGTGACCAGTATGTTGGATGCCCCAAGGCCCCCTGTGACAGAAGGCTGCTTTTGAAGTTTGGGCTGGAGGTTCTTCTTCGTGGCCTCCGTGACTTGTAAACTGAACGCTTCCATGTTGGACTCTTAGCTGCATATCATTCACAGCCGAGGCTGCCATTTCTTCTTCTTGAGCGCTATGCAAGGCCAGAGATCTATTTTTATCAGTGAATTAATGAGTACTGTCAGAGGAGCCTTGGAACCCTTAGGATGAGCCAGGAACAAGGCCTGCGATACAAAACCACTTAATATTTGCAGACAACTTGGGTCAGTAAAAGCAAAAGCTTTTATGGGCTATTTTTGTGGGTTTTCCAAAATTCTGAGTTTCATAACCCCATTTTCTAGGAAACTAACTTTACCATAAATGCATATTTATCTTTTCTTTTTTTGTTTGTTTGTTCTGTTTCATATCGAATAGACCATGTTGACTTTGGCCAGCGTTGAAGTATGATAAATATCAATTAGTGATTGCAGCAAGCTCGGTGGTATAAAATAGGTGTGTGGCGCTCCAAGGCGTTTCGCATAGAAATTTATAGCAGTTGAAATTCGGTCCAGTGCAGAAAGGTGGGGAAAACCACCATACTTCCCAGTGAGTGGTCAGGTGGCCACATACATAGAAAATGCTAGTCCCCTGCACACGCTGACAGTATATAGACAATTAGCAATAATGTAAATTACAGTTGTCGTCTTTAGTTCCGTAGTTATTTTATTTCTTTCTCTTCTGTGGACAGTGTGTTTATGCACCCCTGTTAGTTCTTAACGTTCCTAACCAACACATGTTTCGTCGCATAACAGGGGATGAACCCGCAACTTCTTCAGGCTATTCACTTGTCTTGTCGATCCCTTAATTCCGGTGATACTTCCAATCCGGAATTGCCTCATATAATAGCGTACACACGGGAGAGGGGAGCACTCTTCAATCCGAGATTCATGCCGGATCAGGCATCGTATTGAAGCTCCATAGAATTAGAGAAGCTCACTAATGGATGACGATACTTGAATAAAAAGAATTACACAAGCAGAGAAGAAGCCTGAGGCAATTCCGGGTTGGAAGTATCACCGGAATTAAGGGATCGACAAGACAAGTGAATAGCCCTGAAGAAGTAGCGAAATCATCCCCTGTTATGTGACGAAACATGTGTTGGTTAGAAACGTTAAGAACTAACTGGGGTGCATAAAGACACCATCCACAGAAGAGAAAGAAATAAAATAACTGCGGAACTAAAGAAGACAACTGTCATTTACATTACTGCTAATTGTCTATATACTGTCAGCGTGTGCAGGGGACTAGTATTTTAAATATTAATTAGGTTTTAGGTAAGTAGACCTACCAGAAAGCAGGAGCAGAGGATTTTGTGGGTCACTTGTTGGTTGCAAGTAGTAGGAGAAACATGGCAACATGTCAGATATAGTAAAATACACAGTGCTCTGCCATGCTGACAGACTTCACAACAGTTCAGACCTCTAAAAGGCAGATAGGGTTTGGGCAGAGTCAATCCCGTCAGGTCAAGCACTTCCTACCTTTCAGAAGCCTGGTCTGTCACAATATGTCCACGTTTTACTATTGACCACTGTCGTTAACCAATACAAAACAATGGGGTAACCCCCACAGCCGAAGGACCAGGGTGCAACGCTATACAGCCTACAAAATGGTACATTGGATAATACAAAACAAAGGATAAACAGATTTTATCAGCATATCCTGATCCTATACATGTAATCAATATCCTCCTATCCTAAGGGTAGGGATAAATATCATTACTTAGAGGAGGAAAAGTACACACAATTAGTATCACACACAGAAACACAATTGAATGCAAAAAAATCATCTTGAATTGAAGGCCAATAGTATATATACATTCATTACATTTGATTGCTGTTCCATTTTATGCGCAGAAAAGCGCTCAGAAGAAGTGCTCGTGCATATGTGGTAGAGACAAGGGCATAAACTGTTCACTTTTTGCTCAGCAATGGTCATATGGATATGCTGATTAAATCTGTTTATCCTTTTTTTTTTTTTGCATTATCTTATAGGACCATTTCACTGTCGTTAAGCATTCAGAGGCGCTGAGAGATAAAAGTTGTTAACATTTGAAGGTGATTTGCATATCTGGTACTTTTTTTAAGTCCTTTATTTTCACCCAAGGCTCCATGGTATGGCATCTGCTCCTTCCAAACTCCACCAATCTTCTTACTGTAGGTATAGGTTTTAGTCATCAACTTTCTATCTCTAGCTGTAAGTGAAACTGCGGGGGGTGGGAGGGGGGCACCTGAATAAAATCGTTGCAGATTCTCGTAGCTGGTTGGTCAAGGAGAATCCTGATTTT
Organism: Calotriton arnoldi; assembly: GCA_963921515.1. Classification (NCBI taxonomy): domain Eukaryota; kingdom Metazoa; phylum Chordata; class Amphibia; order Caudata; family Salamandridae; genus Calotriton; species Calotriton arnoldi. Next base: position 491,174 of record CAWUFW010011309.1, on the reverse strand, counting down.
GTTAAAGACAAAGGAGGCTTTATTCTGCAGTCTCTCTTGTTGCTGTTTGTTCATAGTGTCACACATGTTCAAAGAAAGGTACATTTGCAATTATCCTGCAGTCCCAGACAGAAAGCATAGAAAAAGAACAATGCATTGGTAAAGCCAATAGGTTTTGCCTATGCAAGATCTATTGGCTGTCAATGTTTATTTTAGCCATGCTGATCAACTTTTGTATAAATGGATTGTTATATTAGAATGAATATATATATATATATATATATATATATATATATATGTATATATGTATATATATATATATATTTATATTCACTGAAAAAAACATAGGTTTCAGACACGTTATAGTTAGAAATTTGCATTTAAAAAACCTTTGAAATTCACTGAAAAAACCATAGGTTTTAGGGACAGTTATAGTTAGTTGGACATTGCACTCGTACAAAACCCGTGAAATTCCCCGTTATAGTTAGTTCAGCTAACTATAACTCGCGCCCCGCAATGCACTGCTGATGACGTCACATATTACATCACTCATGACATGGTCAGTGACATCACTGATGACATCTCAAATGACATCACTGATGACATCATGCAGTGACTGTGTGTTTCTATAAAGTTTAAATATGTTTACTATATATGCCAAGGTGTATTGAATAATGAGTGGGTGTATAAGTGTCTGGATGGATGATTTAGTAGGTGCGTGACTGACTCTATAAGTGAGTGATTAAACGTATCTTACTAAATGCATGGGTTAGTGACTAAACTGTGTGAATGTCTTTATCCGTCTGTCTGTTGGTGTGTAAGTGGCTGCATGGGTTTGTAAATAGCTACATGAGTGTCTATATGAGTTATTGATTGGTTGTCTGAGTATCTGTATGGGTGCCTGAGTGTTTGTGTGGATGGGGTGTGTGTACTGCACATAGATGTATCAGTGGGTGATTCACTGGGTGCATGGTTTCAAGAGTGCATCAACATCAGACGAACCCCCACACTGAGTGTGTGTATGGGTGTGTTAGTGAGTGAATGTATATCTCAGTGGTACATGTGTGAGTAACTACATATGTGAAAGGCAGTATATATGTGTGTCGGAGTATATAAATGGGTATAAGTGAGAGTGTGTGATTGTGAGAGTGGCTGTATGGATGAGTGTGTACTTGTATTAGTGATTGTATAAGAGCGTAAGAATGTGCTAGTATTTGTATGAGTAAGTGAGCTGGTGTGAGTATAACTGTATAGGTGAGTAAATGGCAGTGTGATTAATTATTTGCATGACTGACTAGGTGTGTGAGTACCTCTATGGATGAGTGGCGGTGTGTGAGTGTCTATGTAGGTGTATGAGTGCATATGATAGTCCTGTACTGAGTGACCGTAAGTATGAGTGACTGTACAGGTGAGTGAGTGGATGTGTGTGTAGACCTAAGAATCAGTGAGTGGGTATGTAGTTATTGGTGTTGGAGTGTCTATGGTTTTGAGAATGGCAGTCTGTAATTTAGAGTGGGTGTATCAAAAGTTATATTAGGGTGTGAGAAGATGCATGAAATTATCACATGGATGATGTCATTTGAGATGTCATCAGTGATGTCACTGACCATGTCATGAGTGATGTAATATGTGACGTCATCAGCAGTGCTTTGCGGGGCGCGAGTTATAGTTAGCTGAACTAACTATAACGGGGAATTTCACGGGTTTTGTACGAGTGCAATGTCCAACTAACTATAACTGTCCCTAAAACCTATGGTTTTTTCAGTGAATTTCAAAGGTTTTTTAAATGCAAATTTTTAACTATAACGTGTCTGAAACCTATGGTTTTTTCAGTGAATTTCAAAGGTTTTTTAAATGCTAATTTCTAACTATAACGTGCCTGAAACCTATGGTTTTTTCAGTGAATTTCAAAGGTTTTTTAAATGCTAATTTTTAAATGTATTAATTGTTATATTTATTTTTTGATACTGATTTACTACATTTTTTTAAACTATTTATTTTGAGATATTTTATTTTTTAAATTACATTGTAATTACATTATACATTACATTACAAAATATACTTTCTCAGAATGAATTACTTTAGTTTAAATAGTTTGCAAATAGGCAATAGAGTTTTAAGTACAGTAGTTACAGTTGTTGCAATGGGCAACACAATTTCAAACACAATGCAACATTCAGCTCAATGTGATTTTCTAGTTAAATGCAATTAGTTACTTTATGGATTACTTTTCTAACCACAGGACTGGATCCTAGATTCAGTCCTGGGACATCTCCTGTAAACAGTTGAGTAAAAGCGTTTTGGTTACAGTAGTGATTTTTAAGGAATATTATTGTATTTTAAAAGTTGACACTTAGAAACTTTTTCACATAGAATCACCAATGTTCTCCTATGGGAGGAAATTCACTTAGCAGGTAAGTAGTGTTATCGTTACTTTTTCTTACTCAGTGTTGGATCCTGGATCCAGCACTGGTGCATCTCCTGTAAACAGTTGAAAGAATGCATTTAAGTCATACAGGCGATTTTTAAGGAATATTTGTAATTTGTGAAAATCGACACTTTGAAACTTTTCTGCTGAAAACCAGACAATGGATTCCTATGGAAGGAAATATAAGTTACTGGTAAGTACGGTTAGAATTACTTTTCAGGGTCAGTGCTGGGCTAAAAGATGCAGCACTGGGTTCTCTCCTGATAACAGGTGAGTAAATCGGAATTCGTAGTTCGGTTGATTTTAGAGGAATATTATAAAGTTCCAAAACTCCACACTTAGAAGAATTTCCAAGTGAAACCAGTCAATGTTAGCCTATGGAAGGAAATTCAAGTTGCTGGTAAGTACGGTTAAAATTACTTTTCAGGATCAGTACTGGGCTTAAAGATGCAGCACTGAGGTCTCTCCTGATAACAGGTGAGTAAATCGGAATTCGTATTTCGGCCGATTTTAGAGGAATATTAGTATGTTTCAAAAATCGACACTTAGAAACTTTTTCAGCAAAAAGCAGGCAATGATATCCTATGGAAGGAAATTCAAGTTACTGGTAAGTGCGGTTAAAATTACTTTTCAGGATCAGTACTGGGCTGAAAGATGCAGCACTGAGGTCTCTCCTGATAACAGGTGAGTAAATTGGAATTCGTATTTCGGCTGATTTTAGATGAATATTTGTATGTTTCAAAAATCGACACAAACTTTTTCAGCAAAAAGCAGGCAATGATATACTATGGAAGGAAATTCAAGTTACTGGTAAGTACGGTTAAAATTACTTTTCAGGATCAGTACTGGGCTGAAAGATGCAGCACTGAGGTCTCTCCTGATAACAGGTGAGTAAATTGGAATTCGTATTTCGGCTGATTTTAGATGAATATTTGTATGTTTCAAAAATCGACACTTAGAAACTTTTTCAGCAAAAAGCAGGCAATGATATCCTATGGAAGGAAATTCAAGTTACTGGTAAGTACGGTTAAAATTACTTTTCAGGATCAGTACTGGGCTGAAAGATGCAGCACTGAGGTCTCTCCTGATAACCGGTGAGTAAATCGGAATTCGTATTTTGGCTGATTTTAGAGGAATATTTGCACAATGGTGAAGGGAGGGGGCGGGCCTGAGGTGACATCTGTGCAAACGCGCCCCGTGGCGCGTTTTAAGTTGGGGGATTAAGTTCCCTTGAATCATGAGGGTCCCTGGGGGCCAACTAGCCCACCAGGAACCTCCAGTATGCGCCAGGGGCTGCGTAGCAGAGACGTGTACAGAGGCCACGCCCCGTTTTACACCTCTCTGCAACGCAGCTCTGTGGCGCTTTTTAGAAGTACATGGTGGGCTAGTTGGCCCCCAGGGACCCTCAGGATTGAAGGGGATTTAATTCCCCATCTTAAAACGCGCCACGGGGCCTGTTTGCACACATGTCACCTGAAGCCCTGCCCCCTCCCTTCACCACTGTGCAAACGTGCCCCGTGGCGCGTTTTAAGTTGGGGTATTAAGTCCCCTTGAATCCTGAGGGTCCCTGGAGTCCAACTAGCCCACCATGTACTTCTAAAAAGCGCCACAGAGCTGCGTTGCAGAGAGGTGTAAAAAGGGGCATGGCCTCTGTACACCTCTCTGCAACGCAGCCCCTGGCGCATACTGGAGGTTCCTGGTGGGCTTTTGGCCCCAGGGACCCCCAGTATTCAAGGGGAATTACTCCCCTTCTTAAAACGCGCCAGGGGGCGCGTTTGCAGAGTACTGCAGGAGGGGCGGGGCCTCCGGCACGATGCCGGTCGTTTTTTTTTTCTTTTGTTTTTTAATGGGAGGGGGCTGCGTGGCCCCCTTCCCTTGCTCACTTTTGGCCCCGGGGACCCCATCCCCCGGGGCCTGAGCATTTTATTTTATTTTTAAATTTAAAAAAAAATGGGAAGGGGGCCGCGTGGCCCCCTTCCCTGGGCCTGTATTGGCCCCGGGACCCCATCCCCGGGGCATGGCCTCGATTTTTTTTATTTGGAGGGGGCTGCGTGGCCCCCTCCTCAGGCCATTTAAGGCCCCGAGGACCCCATCCCCGGGGCCGGCCTTGCACTTTTATTTTTATTTATTTTTTGTTTTTAAATTTGGGGAGGGGGCTGCGTGGCCCCCTCCCTGGCCACTTATGGCCCCGGGGACCCCATCCCCGGGGCCTGGCCTCTGGTTGGGGACTGTGGGGGTCCCCAATCCCCCACAGTCCCAGCCGGCTCCCCGCCTCCTGCGCGAGACGGCATTGCTTTCCACATGGGGAGCAGCTAACATGCTGCTCCCCATGTGGAAAGCAATCAGCTTTGGATATTGGAGCGAGAGCAGGTTTCCTGCTCTCTCTTCCAATATCCAAAGCAAGTTTGCAATGACAGGACGGGAGCCGCGAGGCTCCCGTCCTGTCATTGCAAACAGCAGTGTCCCGGGGTAGGCACCCCGGGACACTGCAGGAGCCGGCCCTGGGGGTGGCGGTCCCCAGGGCCATCAAGGGCTCCAGGAGGGGGCCGCGCGGCCCCCTCCCAACTATTTCACAGCCCCGGGAGGTGGTGGTCCCGGGGCTTTGGGGTCCGTAACGGACCCCCATATTCAAATGTTTAGTGCCCCGGGAGGTGGCGGTCCCCGGGCGTGTGGGGGCTGGAGCCCCCTACACAGGTCAAATTTTTTTAAAAAAGAAGCCCCGGGGGTGGCGGTCCCCGGGGCTGCGGGAGGGCAAAGAGCCCTCCCGCACCATTATTTCTTAAGCCCCGGGGTGGCGGTCCCCGGGGCTTGGGGCCTTAGAGGCCCCCACATTAAGTTTAAACCCCCCCCACCATGCCGGGACTTGGCCCACCCAGGGGCAAATTAACATCGAAGCGCGGGAGACCGCGCTTCGATTTTTTTTTTTCCGGCAGGATCCGCGCTCCCTGAGCGCATCCTGCCGATTTAAAAAAAAAAAATAAATAAAAAAAAAAAAATGCTTTTTTCTACCCAGGGGTCCTTGTGGGACCCCTGAGCAGACCTAGGGGTCAGGGTGTTTCTACCCTGCCCCCTTTGTGCGTTTTGCGCACTTTTTTACTGCTTTCTTGTTCCTCGGTTCTACCGAGGAACAAGATGGCTGCCAACACTTCCTGGTTTGGAGTGTTGACAGCCAATTAGCAGACAGCTCGTGATCGGGAGGGTGCGCGAATCCAACGCGGCCATAGATATATATGTGATTTTCCTTTTGATTTTCTCAGGAACTACTGAACGGATTTACACCATTTAACAAAAGGGTTCTTTCTGAACCAAGAACTACCTCTTTGCCAAATTTGGTGTAATTCCGTTCAGCAGTTCGGGCTGTAGCCGTGTCTAAAGTTTCCTATGGGAAAATGAATGGGGAAAACACGTTTTGGGACCCCCCTTTTTCTCGGCCCCCGCTTGACGAATCACCCCGAGACTTTCAGGGTAGGAGCGGACCGGAGCGGGCCATAAAGTTTGAAAATTTCGCGAACATTCGTCAACCGGCAAGAGAGTTATTTCAAATAGAATGTCGCGGATTTCCTATGGAAAATAAGTCCTAACTATAACTATCTACTGGCGACCGCCAGTAGATAATATATGTATATGTGTATATATATAAAATATGATTGTATGATAACTTTTGTATGGTCTGGTATGGTATGGCCTGTCATTGTATAGTATGATATGGTGTTGCATGTATTGTATGCTATGGTATGGAAAGACCTGTCATTGTATAGTAACGTATAGCATGATATGGCTTGCCATTATATTGTATGGTATGGCCTGTCATTTATTGTATGGTATGGCCTGTCATTGTATAGTATAGATAAGTATGGTTGGACCTGTCATTGTATGGTATGGTCTGTCATTGAATAGTATGGTAACGTATGGCCTGTTGTTGTATGGTATGGGCCATCATTGTAAAGTATGGTATGGGATGTCCTTGTATATGGTAGGTCCTGTAATTGTATAGTGTGGTATGGTATTGACTGTCATTGTATGGTATAGCCTGTCTTTGTATAGTACAGTATGGTATGGTCTGTTATTGTATAGTAGGTTACAGTATGGTATGATATAGCAAGGCTTGTTATTGTATTGTGTAGTATGGTATGGCCTGTCCTTGTGTACTGTGGTATGGTGTGACCTGTGATTGTATAATACAGTATGGTATGGCCCAAGCCCCCTGTAGGCACACAAAATGTCTCATAGATGGCCAGAGTCACTGGAATTATGCAAATGTGCAGCAGCAGCGATTTTCGCATAATTATAGATTTTCTCCATTTGCCACATAATCCATCATCTGCCATATAATCTGCAGATTTTAACAAAAAAAATGTTTCTAGCTCAAACGGTTCAAAAGTTACTAAAAACGCAGTGACGTGTTGCTACGCAGTGGAAGGCCCTTTGCAAAGGTTGACTTGTCATCTTTCTGTAGCTTATTGCTATGTTTGGGTGTTAGATTGGTACTAATTCAATGCAACTAATGCCCAGACTGTGTTAACAAGTTTAAAAATTACAAAATAATGAAGTATTACTATCACAAAATGTTCTGCATAATTGGCCTTTTCTTGGAGCATAATTTACTCAACCCTGCCGCATAATTTGGTCCTCCCCTGCCACATAATTCCAGTGGCCCTGTATATGACCACACATGTGCCGTCTAAGGTGAAAACTAGGTCGACAAAGAATATAAATAGATGCAGTCCAGCATTAATTTCCTCTTTTCTTGATGGCTACAGAGTCCGTACAAAAAGCAGAAAAATAAGAATAACAAGCATCCAAGTAGCAACTACTGAGGGCCAGATTTACAAGGAAAGTGACTCAGTGCGTGCCGCAAGCCGTTTTGCTGCGCCGCACTGAGTCACTTTCAAAGCACAGGGATGCAACATATTTACAACAATATGCCGCATCTCTGTGCTTCCCCTTGCGCTGGCGCACAAACTGTGGCCATGCGCTGCCACAGGCACCCTTGCACCATGGTGCAAGGATGCCTGCATCGTGGGGAGATTGTTTATGTGCAGGAAGGATTCCCTTCCTGCACATAAACAATCAGAAATGGCGTTTTTCAACTTCTATGTGTGCTGCATTAGCACACATCGAACTTGTAGAACGTCATTTATTTAAAGGATTGTTTTTGTGCAGGAAGGGACACCTTCCTGTACATAAACAATCATTAGAGGTTATTTCCTCATTCTATGTGTGCTGCAGAAAAAACGAGGAGAAATGAATACATTTCTCCTCGTATCGCCTCCCTACGCCTCCCCTGGGGAGGCGTAGTATTCAGACGCATTTCCAGATTTACGATTTCTTGTAAATCTGGAAATGTTTCAGGTTCCATGGGTGTTGCGTGGGAATCCCCACAGCAACACCCATGGAATGCCCCTTTCGTGCAAAGTGCTGCGTGTGTGTATAGGGGCCGTATTTACAAAGACAGGAAAAGCCACGGAGGGGGCCTTTCCTGTCCTTGTAAATATGGGGCAGAAAAATACGATGCCAGTGCGTCACAAAAAGTGCAGGATCTCTTTCTTCCTGTGATCCTCATCCACAATGCAATGTCCTTGGTCAACATGAGACTCCTCTGTCATTTGGCAATCATTTTTATGACCATGATGTTGTTTGGGTAGTTGAGACCGGAACTAGGAAAAATCAAAGAAGTCATTACCATGCTGAGACTAGTGAGTGAGAAACACGATCTAAAGACAGGACTAAGATATCACAAACACACCAGATATCTCCCCGGGTGTTCTAATTTGTAAGGAATTCTATTGGGTGTCTTTTGACTTATACCAATATGCCGTTTTATTTATACATTGTCACTTCATTTACTTTGTTCGGTTATGGATCTTCTGACTGGGGGTTCTGCTGAAAAACTCTTTCTCATCACTCACCTGGCAGTGTGTAACTTATCTGTTGTATATATTTCCAATTGTCTTTTCGAAAATAAATTCAGTTTGAATGAATTGATTAACATGCTGGTTGACTCTTTCAGGAATACATGTTAAGATTTACTCATGACAAAATGTTTTTTTGTCTAGATTAAGGACTACCCAATTTTGATTAATTCAGCACAGGATTTCACTGTTTACCCTATTGTTTTTCAATAGATATTGACAACTGCGTGTAGGACATTCTCAAGTGCAGATTGAGATATGGAGTTTGGGGTCTCTGAACTCACAATTTAAAAATGCATCTTTTTGTGAAGTTGGTTTTTAAATTGCGTGTTTGAAAACGCCACTTTTAGAAAGTGAACATTTTCTTGCTCAACCATTCTGTGCCTCTGCCTGACTGTGGAATCCACGTCTTGGTTGGTTGACAGTTGGGCTCTTATGCATTCACTCTAGACAGTCACACAAAGGGAGCTGAGGGGTGCCTTGCATATCATGAAGGCTGATGGGCCTTCCTGAACTAGAGTGTTGGGAGGAGTTGTCATTGACACCTGAATAGAGCTGTGCCTGTCCACACTCAAAGCTGTCTCCACCCCAAGGCAGTGTGTCTGGAGCCAGGGTAGGGAAAGTCAGGGTCTTGTGCAGTACAGAAACTTTCCTTTGAAGTTTGCCTACTTCAAAGGTAGAAACTAGTATAAGTACTGGAGCTGTGACACCATTACTTCAAAATACTTCTGAACTAAGAGGACATTCTGCCAGGAATAAGAGCTGGAGAAGCTGTCAGGAGGGACTGCCACTTTGTTGTTTGCTTTGCTGTGTTGGCCTGCTGCTTCTGTCCTGGGAGTGAAAGGACTGGACTTTGCGTTTTGTACCCTGCTTTCCAAGGTTCTACAAGGGCTTGAGTTGTGCTTGCCTCCTATTAAGAAGTCTCATGGCCATCAAAGACTTCACCTGCCAGTGCCTGGGCTCTTCTGCTGAGAGTCCTGATTTGCCAAGTGATGTCAAATCCAGTTTCTGGGCCCTTGGAAACAGACTCTGGTGATCTAAGAAGAAAATCCATGCATCAGCTCCTAGCGCCTATTTTATCGATGCATCACGGCCCAAGATTGACGTATCACTGCTGCCTGTCCCGAAGCGTGGTTTCCTTGTTGGCTCATCGCCCACAGCTTCACTGCAGGCCCCAGCTTGCCATCGCAGTTCATCAGAAAAATTGCCGCAGCATGAGTCCTAAACCCTGTGCCACCGATGTCCGTGGCACCCGCTCCGACTCCAACGCATCCCCGGTTTGCGGCTGGGTAAATGGCACAATGCCTGCTTCGCTGCTGCCACATCGACGCAGTGCATACGGATTTTCGAAGCATCGTCTTTGGGTGCTGATTTTTCATTGACACTGCACCGCAGTAAGGAACCAAGGTTGCGTGTCCCGACCCCTATCGCATCACCTCCTCTACCAGCAAGGAATCGACACATCACCTACCCTGTCATCAAGGAATCGACGCATCACCTCCCCTGTCATCATGGAATCGACACATCACCTACCCTGCCTAGCAGTAAGGAACCGATGCCTCACCTCCTCTGCCAGTAAGGAATCAACGCATCACCTTCTCTGCCAGTAAGGAATGAACGCATCACCTCCTATGTGTAATAAGGACCCAACGCATTACTGTGTTTTTCGGCGCCTCACCTCCCCTGCGACCCGCATCGTCTTTGTTTTTGACGCATCTCAGGTACTTTGTGTTAAAACACCCGCATCCATTTATTTCTATGGATTACGGCTTATTTAACCTTTTAAAAGTGATATCTTGACTTGTGTATTTTGAATGGTTGTTGATTTGGTCTTGGTTTACTCAGATAAATATTGGCTACTTTTCTAAACTGATGTGGAGTCCTTTTGTAGTGTTTTCAGTGAGTTACTGTGTGCGTGTGTACAAATTCTTTACACATCGCCTGTGGGATAAGCCTGACTGCTCTGTGTCAAGCTACCAGGGGGGGCAAGCAGGGGTTATCTTAGCTGTGTAACTTACGTAGCCCCACTAGAGTGAGGGTCCCTAGTTGGATAGGGTGCATATCGACTGCCAACTAGAGACCCTATTTCTAACAATTCCAGTGAATAAAATCCTTGCGAACCATTGTCATCTAAAATATAGCATACTATCCCATGTTCTCTAAAGTTATGGTATCACCCTTGTTAAACCTTATCCATTTTCCCAGGCATATTATATGAGATTGTGGATAAGCTCAGCACTTCCAGCCTTTTAAGCACGTTTGGTTTGACTAGTGGTTACTGGCTGATCAGTTTTACCCCGTCACTAAAGATAAAATGGTGTTTGGAACTACTGTAAGACTTTACCCTGTATGGGCCAGGCAGTGTGGTCTGAGGAACACCTCCTACCACCTTTCAACCACAGGTGAATAGCATTCTTACTCACCTAAAGGGTCTCTGCTTAGCCTATTTATAGGACATCACATTTTCCATCACTGTGTGGAGGGACCACCTAACTTGCCCAAGGAGGGTTGTGCATGCTCTGCAAAGAGCAAAGCTTACAAAGAGAGCAACCGTAATAGTCTACCTTGGGCACCAGGTAAGCAGAGGACCATTCTAGCCTAGCGAAGCTAAAGGCCAGGCTGTGTTGGACTGAGAGGTTCCCAAGAACCAAACCCCATAAAGGGCCTTTCCAGGACTCACTGAGTAGTATTGCAATATTGTAGAGAAATGTAGGACCAAAGACGGCCTAGAGTTCAGAGAATCAGCCCAGACAGGCCAACTGAACTATGGAAAGTCAAAATGCCTGTGGCAAGCTCAGAAAGGCTCTAAGCAATGCTCCTGCAATTCAGACACCTGACTTGTTATGCCATTTATAGTACTTACAGATGCCTCTGACAAGGTAATTGGTTCCATTTTGTCCTTATGGAGTGACATGAACAAAGAGCATGTGGTGGCTTTCATTAGTGGTATCCTGCCTAAAGTGCAAACCTAGGCAACATTTGAGAAAGAGGCTCACACCACAATCTGCACATTGAAGAGATTATCAGTTTTGAACAACTCTCATTTTCTACATGGACCATAAGCCTTAGAGCAATGAGCAGAATTCAACCGAAGCTGTTTTTGTGGTCAATTTCTTTGCAAGGTCTAGACTGCATAGTAGAGCACAAAGCAGGGCTGTCCTACGAGAATGTTGATCGATTTCCTCAAACAGTTACTCCATCAAATGTCCGATATTACCCTGGGTAGGCGTAGTCTCTGGCATGTATAAGTCGAGGTGGTCAGGCTCTTGGTTCAAAAGTCCGTAGTGCAGTCGCCTCGTACTACCCTTCTCCCCCCTTTCTCATTTGTATCGACCCAGTATATTTCCCTTTTACAGAGGCTTATGTCACGAGTTCCCTGATAAGTACGCTACATGATTTTGTACATTGCTCATCAGCAGAGTGCTAGACTTTGCGGAGTAAAAAGGGGTACACCAAAAGGGGTTGTATAAAACTGTCTCCTAGAAGGATGAGGGGGCTAGGAGTGATAAAAAGCAAGTAACAACAGGATGTCATTTTCAGTTTGCGCACCGCTTTATGGGCGAGGAGTGAAATGAACTGGCTCGTAATAATGAAAAATGTTAGAATCCTTCAGCTCCGTGCTGTCGTATAAAACTGTCTCCTAGAAGGATGAGGGGGACCCAATGAATAGTGGGGATGGGTTGGAGAACTTGGAAAAAGAAACCAGAGGGAACACGATGGTAAAACGAAGTGGAACAGAACTTGGGGGATTTGCGGAGCAGAATTTGTGGAGGTTTGCAGAGCGGATGCGAACTCTGACATGTTGTGATGGAAGGAGGGTGGCCGGGGGCCAGAGGCCTTTAAATTTGGGATGATGAGGGGGGGCCCTCTTCAGCTAGTTCCTTATACTGCATGAGCATGGTATCCCAGGCTGCGGCTATAGGGCGCTGGCGTACACGACGGGCTTCCTCTCAATGCAGTGCAGACCTTTCTGCCTTTCCCCATCTGAGTAGTGCCTTGCGCCATTAGGAAAGATGTTCTGAGATGTATGCTGTCTGAAAAACAAGAGTCTCACTGTACCTTCGGTAGCTGATTATATACCACTTGCGCTTTTTTTTAGTGATAGGTTCCCTCCACTACTTTGGGGGAAATATTAAATCTTAGTGGTCAGTTGGCTTAACTCCAGCTGTCACTTTTTCTAGATACAAGCAGGCACAATAGGCCAGTTTAGAGTTCACCATTTGACTTTGAAGAATTTTCTATAGTTGTGCTGAAAAGGATGGAGGCTAGAGTCAAAATAGGTTGTCTTGGTTCCTGATGTAGTAGGGAGGGAGGCAGCTTTTACAATGCAGACTTTACCACTTAAATCCTTTACGACAGCTTTTACTACACACGTTAGTACGATGCAGGTAAGTATTTGTGTCTTTACCATGCATGCCTTTACCACGCAGGTATGTATTTTTTTATGACATAATTATTGTGTTTTTTTTTAAAGGGTTTAGGTTTGGGTGGTGATAAAGGGTGGTAAGGGTAATTTGTGGGTTGGGGTGGGTAGTATTCACGGGAGGTAAGGGTAATTTCAAGATTTAGGGATGAAAGGGATGTAAGGGTGATTTCTGGGGTTAGGCTTGGGTAGTGGTAGAGGGAGGTATGGGTAATTTTAAGGTTTGGGGTGGGCAGTGGTACAGGGAGGTAAGGGTAATTTTAGGTTTTAGAGGTGAGTAGAGGTAAATGTAATTTTGTGGTTAAGGAGTGGGCAGTGGTTAACGGAGGTAAGGGTAATTTTAGGGTTTAGATGTAGGCAGTGCAGTGCTTAATTTGTGTTGGTGCTTTCCTGTGCTCAGCACCGGCACTTAATTGCCAGCACCGGGGCTTATGACTGTCTGCCACATGGTAGTGGTGTCTGCCAATTTAGGTACGAGCACAACAACTTCTGTTTATTATTTCAATTTCAATTTCCAATTATTAGTATTTGCCTCCAAAGCCATTCTTATAGCTTTGGGGGCCTGTAATAGTATGAATTGTCACACTTTTAAGAGTGTGATGATTAGTAGTGTGTTGGTGCTGTCATTGGCAATGCTGCCAGGGGCAACGGATGGTGCAAGCTCTAGTGTCCTCCTGTCGAGAGCCCCGGCACTAAGTTTTTTTTACAAATTAAGCACTGAGGCAGTGTTAAAGGGGGGTAAGGGCAATTTTGGGATTTAGGGGTGGTAGAGGTAAAAGGAGGTAAGTGTAATTTTATGGTTTAGGGGTGGCCAATGGTAAAAGGAGATATGAGTAATTTAAGGGTTTAGGGGTGGGCAGTGGTAACAGAGGTAAGGGTGATTTTACGGTTTATGGGGGGGACAGTAGTAAATGGAGGTAAATTCAATTTTAGGGTTTAGGGGTGGGTAGTGGTAAAGTGTCATTTTGGGTTTTAGGAGTGGGAGGTATTAAACGGAGGTAAGGATAATTTCAAGGTTTAGGGATGGGTAGTGTTAAAGGGAGGTAAGGTAATTATAGGGTTTAGGTTAGAGTAGAGGTAAGGGTACTTTTAAGGTTTAGGGGTGAACTGTGGTAAAGGGTAATTGCCTCATAAGTATGAAATTCTAGTTATCAATACTGAAACCTCTCTGAAAAATTGTAAGCATTTATCTGCCTGTCTGTCACCTGCTGTCAACAATAGGTGGTAGAATATTAATATTTGCCAAATATGGGATTTTTAGATGGCAGCAGAATTAAATCTCATGAGGAAATATGCCCAGGTGACCTTCAGCATGGGGTCTTCTATAGCTTTTCATATAGGCAGATTGTTTCTGTCCTCAATAACTTGCCTTTATTAGAAATTAATCTATCGGCGGGCTAATTAATAAATTACATATGGTAGATAAGGTTAATGACTTCCTACGTTTTTGGTACAGAGATCTTCACCAAGATATTCTCAAGGTATTAAAAACATGGGCAATAAATAGAGGCGGCGCAAGGGCATTAGGATAGACAGGGATGTTTGGCATAGGCATTTTAACCTTGAGTTTTCGTTATTGAGTGGGGTCAAACTTCCATAGAATTATGTTTTTTAATGGTTGGATGCTTTACTTCGCCCCAGATAGCCTCAATAAAATGTTTCGAATCGCTAACGAGAGGTGTCCCAGATGCGATGGATCAGAGGATAGGGAACCTGTATTATGGTCGTGCGAAGCAGTGACCAAATACTGAGCACAGATTTTTGGGCAGATCTAGATAAATGTAGGGCAAATGGTTAAACCCTCATCTTCTATTGCCTTGTTAGTCCTTGGTGTCCCTTTCCCGTATGGGAAAGAGAGTGCACAATTTATTTATATTTCAGCAGTAGTGGCTCAATCCACTATAACGAAACTATGGAAATCCTCAGTTAGTCCTACCTTTGTGGAATGGTCAAACAAGATGAAAAAAGTTATTGTGAGGGAGTTTTGGATTCATGGCTGGGTTGACAAACAGTCACAATGTAGCAATATATGAGGCAATTATGTAGTTGAAGGAACTTCTTAGAAAGGGACTATTTTAGTATTAGAATGCACTGGCACTTACGGAAGTCTTTTTTTTGTTTTTTTTGCACCTTTTAAAAGTAAATTTTCAAAAAGTAGGCACTTTAACCAGCACTGTCACTTTGGTAGTCTGCCGAGGAGTTGGTTGGGTAGGATAACACCATCATATTCAGATTTGCAATCTTAGGGTGTGGAAAAATTGCAGAGTATGCTCCAGCTAGCAATGTACGCACTTGACACTTTATAATTACATATAATAGGCTATATAACCGCATTAGTGCCAGGAATGGTCTAGATGAACTAGGCACTTTAGTTTGCATTTGCACTTTATAAGAAATTATGTGGGTCTTTTACTGTATTTCCTTCCTTTATATGCTATGAATTAAATGTTGTGATGTGTATAATAGAGTCTAGAGGAATTAGGCACCTTAACTTGCACTTGCACTTTACAGGATATGTTGTGGGTTTATTATTAGTATTATTTGAAGTTGTGAATGTAATGTTGTAATGCGCGCACAGTACTGTGAAGAGTGGATCTCTGTTTCTTGAAAAATTGTATTATAAACTATTTTTTTCTAAGCAGACTATATAAAAGATATATAAGCTGTATCCCAACCATAATTAAAAAATAAATAAATAGAAAAAAGACAAATGGGGACACAGACGCAAAACAGGACAGATTATGGGCGGTGTAGACATGACTAAGAAAAAGGCAGACCCAGTCTGTGTATAACCTAGCCTAGGGAAACAGACGGCGACTCAGATCTCCCTCTTAGTAATTTGCAGTTAGAATAGAAGAAGTATGGCCATAAGAAGCAAGGATTTAACTGAGATGTATTCTTGTCACCTTGACAGGTCGATTTTGGCATATCACCGACCTTCACCTGGACCCTGGTTACAGTGTATCGCCAGACCCTCTGAAGGTGTGTCCTTCTGCCAGTGGACGGCCAGTACAAGACGCTGGGAAGTGGGGCAACTACTTGTGTGACTCCCCCTGGATCCTCATCAATTCTTCTGTGTACGCAATGAAGGAAATCCTGCCCAACCCGGACTTTATCATTTGGACAGGGTAAGATACGCGTGACAGAAAAATTGTGGTTAGAATATATTTACAACCATATGAGCTAATAAGGACAAGGGGCCTCATTTACGAGGCCCTAGCAGCACTTTTGCGCCGCGTGAGCATCACTTTTTTTAGGCTCTGGTGGCGCAATGTGCCACAGCATATTTACAATATTTACACGGCCACGCAAAGCCACTTTGCATGACTTTTCATGGTCTTGTAAATATGTGCCCCTTTCACGCAGAACACTGCGTGAAAGGTGCGTTCCACGGGTGCTGCTGTGGGTGTTCCCATGCAACACCCATGGAATCTGAAGTATTACCAGATTTACGAGCAATCGTAAACCTAAGAATGCGTCAGAATCTGAGTGGCGCAACGAGGAGAAATACTTTTATCTCTCCTTGTTTTTTCCTCTTTCTATGTGTGCTGCATTCTGCAGTACGCATAGAAAGAGGAAAATGCCATCAATGATTGTTTTTGTGCAGGAAGTTGCCCTTTCCTACACAAAAATAATCATCCTGCAATGCAGGCACCCTTGCAACATGACGCAAGGGTGTCTGCGCTGGCGCACGGCTGCTGTTTGTGCGCCGGTACAGGGGAGAAGGACAGGAATGTGCTGTATCTTGTAGATTCGGTGCATTCCTGCCTTTTTCTTTTTAGCATGGCAACGCAGCAGGGAGGCCTGCTGCGCTGCCGTGCGTCAAAAGTTTGTAAATTAGGCCCAAAGTCTCCAACATGTATATTAATAATGAGTGGGTGTGATGCTATGGAGCTGTAGATAAAGATATTGCTCTGCTACTATGCTAGTACCCAGACCAATCCAGCAGCTTGCCTACTTTGAACTGTGTGTATCTTAGCTCAGTCCTGATGCTGTGGAGCTCTGGATACAGATTCAAACTTGTCACCATGTCCATAACCTCTTAGTTGATACCTGTGGCTTTTGTAGTCAAGGAGATATGGATAAAAATGCTGCAGTTTCTTGGTATTCACTCACAATCTGGTCTATTGCCTCTATTAGTTTACTTTCTACTGACATTTATCTCAGCTCAGCCTTTATGTCGGTTTGCTGTAGATGATGATTCAGCCATTTAATAGTGTCACACAGTCAGATAATTGAAATAAGTTAAGTGCAACATGCCCTCACCTGACATATTTTGGCCCTTGCACACTGTTGTTCAAACCTGTTGGATTCCTCCAGGTTTAATCCTGAGGCTAGGGTTACTTGACTCCATGTTACGGGATCACCCTAATTCAATTCAGGGCCTCATTTAACATGCCTATGCCATTATTCTGTTCTGGTTGGTCTCAACTGTGTATATGGGCCTTTTTATGCTTCATGGATGTTCAGCGTCCAACTCCAGGCCAACCTGTTACCATTGCTTCATGGGCCATGTCTTCATCACTCAGTGTCCACTGTCACTCTGACAGGCCAGGGTGCATCCACCCCATGCGAGGTCACTCGATCCTTAGGTCACTGAACTAAATCTGCAGTAGATATTGACGTTTACCACTGCCGACTCAGGGCCTCAGTACCATTGCACTCTGAATGGATAACCAAATTGCATATTACTCTCTGAGGGTTGCAATACAGACCAGTCAAAATGACCGACAGGTGGTGGTAGAAAGTTTGGAACCAAGGTACAGGTTTACATGAGTATCCACACAAAATAAACTGAGCGAGGCAACCCAGAGTTTCTATCCCAGAATGTTAAAAATCTTCCAGAAATTCTTAAATAACCACGGGCCAGATGTACGACCGTTTTTGCATGCACAAACGGGTTTGCGAACCCGTTTGCGCATGCCAAAACAGCATGGGCCATGTACAAAGCCTATTTAGCGAGTCGCAATTTAATTGTGACTCGCTAAATAGGCTTTGCGACTCGCTATTAGGAAGGGGCGTTCCCTTCCTAATAGCGAACGCAAGCCCATGTATGACTGTTTTGCGACCGCAATTGCGGTCGAGAAAAAAATCGCAAATTACCACCCTCTTCAAGAGGGTGGTAATGCATTTGCAAAAGGGAAGGGGTCCCCAGGGGACCCCTTCGCAAATGCAGGGGAAAATATTTTTTAAGGGCAGGCAGTGGTCCCAGGGACCACTGCCTGCCCTTAAAAAATGAAACGAAAACGTTTCATTTGTTTTTTAAATGCATCCCGTTTTCCTTTAAGGAAAACGGGCTGCATTAAAAAAAAAAACTGCTTTATTTAAAAGCAGTCCCAGACATGGTGGTCTGCTGAGCACAGCAGGCCACCATACCTGGGAGGGCCTGCCATTCCCAATGGGGTCGCAAATTACGAGAGGCTCATTAATATTCATGAGCCTCTCAATTTGCGACCCCATTGAGAATCGCAAACAATGTGATACACACTGTTGTACATCCAAAACAGCTCCAGAAAAGAAAGAGTTTACCCCAGTTAAGCCAAAAGGGACCGGGTAGTTAGCACTGAACAAAAGAAGATTTCCCTTTTGTGACCACGTTTTTATCTAATCACTAGTTTGCACTGAACCATAAGAATCTACACTATAACATTGAACATCTACACCAGGTCATTGAAAAAAGTATACTTTATTACATCAATTGCAAAAAAGGCCTGCTTTGAATTGCAATGATATTAAAACATAATGAAAACTAAAATTACATTAAAAATCATTTATATAATGATGAACATTTGTCAAAATTCATAATATTGGCATTATAAGTATATATTGGCATTGTAAGTATATTACACGTGTATCATGGGTACAGATATTACCATTGAAGTACTCAAGAAAACAGTTGATCCGAAATTCCAAATTCTTAGCAACCTATTTCAAACCTGTAATATACACATTCCACAAAATTGTTAATGTTATACAAAATCCAGTTATATTTTAAAATCCAGTTATATGTCGATGCGTTTCAGTGTATCTTTATTTTCTCAACACCTTCTTCAGGACTGTTATCATATTCACAATTTTCTCATCATTTGTCATAAAATCATGTATCTACAAAACAATAACATACAATTAAAATCAAACCGTTCCTGATGTGAATTGAACAACTTCTAGTCTTAGTTCAGTGCATCCTAGATTCACCAATACTATCTCTAAAGTAAATACTCATAAAGTTAGTTATTTAACTCTTTCTGCAAATCATCCTACAAACCTTTAAATCTATGCACCCAAAACCTGTATAGGTTTAAATTACAGGTTATATATGCTATTTGGGCCCCCCACTGTAAGGGATATTGATGTACATTCCATCTGGATACATTCTTATGGTTCAGTGCAAACTAGTGATTAGATAAAAAACGTGGTCACAAAAGGGAAATCTTCTTTTGTTCAGTACATCCAAAATAGCGCCTTGCAAATTGCGAGTCACAAAAAACTCGCAATTTACGAGGCGCTATTTTGCGCGTCGTACATCTGGCCCCACATCCAAGAACTTCACTTCCCAAGCTTAAACTGAGGTTATACCGAAATGGAAAAAATTACTTGTTTGGAAGGTCCATCTAGCCCAAAATCCAAGAGTCATTGTTCTTGAAATGGGCATGCCCAAAGAAGGTACCTCAGAAGTGCCGCAGCTAAATTGCCTGCATCAGTAACACAGCTAGTTGAGGTTTTCAGATGGTGGGGTATCCGTGTAACTGATTCATCCTCTAGTCCCGATTGAAAAATGGAGAACTGGAGTACAAAGCTAAAGTTCATCCTTAGCTGTGTGCAGTGATATCTCTCAAAGTATAAGGGCTAGAGTAATGGCTCCACTGGTTCCCAAATCAGGGATTACGATAAGACCTAGCACAAAGGAAAAAATATCTGACGACCCTCACAGTCTGAAAATGGGACTCTATGTGATCCCAAAAGGTCGGGGAGCATATGAGCCGGCCAGGTAAGTACAGGCTTACCACAACCACATTTGTGGAATGTATTCTGCGGGCCTTTAACACTCCTGAGACACAAATGTTTTTCATTCTGATCTGGATTGCTGATTCCCTATGTCCTCAAGGCTCTAGGGTGGCCTATGACTTCAAGATGTACTCCACATAGATGTTAGTCTGCCTGGAATTAGCTACCTTGAATAGTCAGTCTTCACAAAGCCTGGATTGAAGGGGCAGAACCCTCCATGGGCTATTGGTCAGGGTTCTCTCTGGTTGCTCCCCCTGCCAGCAGAACCCAATGCTCTCCTGTTGAATGTCAGCTGAATGTAGAAATCCTCTAGTGGACTGAAAGATTGTCAAGGCTATGAGTGCAAAAATCACAGTTTGGGCTACAAAAAGCCATTGGGGGCAGATTACCATTGTCCCTTAAAGATCAGATTTGCTGGGCAAATGTCTTACCATGAGACAGCATATCTAATTTGGAATAAGCTAAAGAAGTCTGTAAGCATTCCCTTGGTTCGTACCAGAATTCATGCAGTAAGGAGAAGCTCAAAGCTTTCAAGAATATGGTAAAAACCTTAAACGTTTTAGAATTTTTACCATTTATTGCCATTAATCAGTTGCTGGGTTTATTGTTGCTTTGGGACATAGAAGGGGCTTCCAGTAAGTGTAAGTAGGGACTAAAACACTTTAAGGTCTAGGCAGTCAGAGAATTCTCCTTTCTAAGTGCAGCCCAGGTCTGCTGCCTTGGCTAGAGTCTCCAACTGATATAGGGGAGTGAATGCTCGCTCTCCAACACATTGAGTGTAGACAGCACAGTTGAACTTCCCTTGATCAAAACATCTGTCTGTGCCTTGAAGGCTTGACCATAGTCAGGGGCTTTCAATACAGATGCACTTCATCATGCCTGTTTATGGCCCTAAGACATTCCCACATCTAGCCGTCGAGAGGAGCATCCCGCCGACCCCACTGACCCCGACACCGCCGCCCGCAACCTCAGACAGTGGATCAACGACTGCGCCAACACCCTCGCCCCGATCAAGAAACCCTCCAACAGTCACACCAACAAGAAAGCCAGCTGGTTCACTGAAGACCTCCGGGCCTCCAAGCAAACCTGCCGAAAGCTGGAGAAGATCTGGCTCCGTGAACAAACACCGAACAGCCACGCAGCCCACAAGAACGCCACCCGCAGACACCATCACCTCATCAGATCCGCCAAAAGGGCCTCCTTCAAAGACCGCCTAGACAACAACGCACACAACAGCAAAGAGCTCTTCAACATCGTGAAGGAACTCTCCAACCCCAGCTCCAACACCAACGACGTCCCACCCTCGCAAGACCTGTGCGACTCGCTGGCCACCTTCTTCCACCGCAAGATCGCAGACATCCACGACAGCTTCAACGCCACGACCGCCCCGACAACCACTGAGACCTCCGCCCCCACGACCACCATCCGCACCAATCGCCTGCTCTCCTGGACCAACATCAACGACGACGACACCATCAAGATCATGAACACCATCCACTCCGGATCTCCGTCAGACCCATGCCCACACCACATCTTCAATAAAGCCAGCACAGCCATCGCACCCCATCTCCGGAAAGTCATCAACACCTCCTTCGAGACAGCAACCTTCCCGGAGAGCTGGAAGCACGCCGAGATAAACGCCTTCCTCAAGAAACCCAAGGCGGACCCCAAGGACCTCAAGAACTTCCGGCCCATCTCCCTGGTCCCGTTCCCGGCAAAGGTCATCGAGAAGACCGTCAACAAACAACTGACCCGCTACCTCGAGGAGAACAACATCCTGGACCCTTCCCAGTCCGAGTTCCGCAGCAACCACAGCACCGAGACTGCCCTCATCGCCGCCACCGATGACATCAAGTCCCTGCTGGACAACGGAGAAACGGCGGCCCTCATCCTCCTGGACCTGTCAGCCGCCTTCGACACGGTCTGCCACCACACACTACGAACACGCCTCCACAACGCCGGGATCCAAGAGAAGGCCCTGGACTGGACCACCTCCTTCCTCTCCGGCAGAACACAGAGCGTCCGCCTTCCCCCTTCCGCTCCGAAGCCACCGAGATCATCTGCGGCGTACCCCAGGGCTCTTCCCTCAGCCCAACTCTGTTTAACATCTACATGGCACCGCTCGCCCACGTCGCCCGTCGGCACGACCTCAACATCATCTCCTACGCCGATGACACCCAGCTGATCCTCTCCCTCACCAAGGACCCCCACACCGCCAAAACCAACCTTCACGAAGGAATGAAGGCCGTCGCTGAATGGATGAGGAACAGCCGACTGAAGCTGAACTCGGACAAGACGAGGTCCTCATCCTCTGATCCACCCCTTCGGCCTGGGACGACTCCTGGTGGCCGACCGCACTGGGAACCGCCCCAACACCCACCGACCACGCACGCAACCTAGGGGTCATCCTCGACTCCACCCTCTCCATGACTAAACAGGTCAACGCCGTCTCCTCCGCCTGCTTCAACACCCTCCGCATGCTCCGCAGGATCTACAAGTGGATCCCCACTGAAACGAGAAGAACGGTCACCCAGGCCCTCGTCAGCAGCAGGTTGGACTACGGAAACGCCCTCTACGCAGGAGCCTCGGCCAAACTCCTGAGACGGCTCCAACGCATCTAGAACGCCTCTGCACGCCTGATCCTCAACATCCCTCGCCGCAGCCACATCACACCCCACCTGAGAGACATGCACTGGCTCCCGGTCAACAAGAGGATAACCTTCAAACTCCTCACCCACGCACACAAGGCACTCCACAACACCGGACCAACGTACCTCACCAGACGACTAAGCTTCTACACCCCCACCCGCCAGCTCCGCTCCGCCGACCTCGCCCTCGCCACTGTCCCCCGCTTCCGAAGAGTGACCTCCGGTGGCAGATCGTTCTCCCACCTCGCCGCCAAGACCTGGAACACCCTCCCCATCCACCTACGGCAGACCCAAGACCTGCTGACCTTCAGAAAACTCCTCAAGACCTGGCTTTTCGAGCAGTAGCAGCATTCCCCACCCCAGCGCCTTGAGACCCTCACGGCTGAGTAGTGCGCTTTACAAATGATATGATTGATTGATTGATTGATTGGACTGTTATGACGAGGCCAAAGAAGTGAGAGTGGCAACAATAGTCGCTTGGTAAGCCACAATGCTCCTGTGATGTTCCATGAGGAACAAAAATGCATTCACTCTTGTCTGCGTAGTGGGAGCCCCCAATTCCACCAGAGCCTGGGCCTTGGTGTTGAGAAGTTAAATCATTCCACTTCCTGCCTGGTGGCCAAGATACAAAATGGTACACCCCTTTGTAGTATCTGATTACTTCAGTAGTCAATTTTGCTTCTACACCACTTCTAATATTCTTCAGTGGTGATGTAGCTGCTTTCTTCAGTTGTATTGTAATTGTATTGGAATTGCATTTATATAGCACTTACTACCCCTGACGAGGTGTCAAAGCACGTTACTCCAGAACCCAAAAATGATTAGTGGTGAATTAGTATAGTGAGATATGAAATTTATTTGAGATGTGGATATGTTAGTCTGTTATTTGGATGAGAAAGATAGTGAAGAGCATTTTAGCACAAAGAAGGAGTATGTTATTTTAATAATAATGCATATATTATTTGTATCATGAATTGTCGGTCCTTTACGATGTTGAATTTTGACATATGCATTTTAAATCCCTTAAAGCTGTCGCTGGTGGATGTGAGTTTATTCGTACAACATGCTGCCATTCTTACCTTGAGTTTCAGAATTATGATCTAAGCACTTTATTTCACTGAATGCAAGTTGCCAAAGGTTTATCGTAGATGTTTTTAATATTTCTATTTTCATCGTTTTCGTTTGTGTATCTTTTATGACCTGCCTTTGGAAGATCGAATAAAGACAAAGAATAAAAACAAAGAAAACAAAAAAGAGAAGGATAGTGGAGGGATAGACGAGGAAAAAGTTTGTACATAAGTTAGTACCTGGTGAACACAGTCTATGTTATGTAGAAATTGTCAAATTGTCATGCTGAGACGATTCTGTCTAATAACTCAAGGCTGCCTACAATACTTAATATATTTTACGTACAATCTTTGCCCCGTTGGAAACTTTTTCTGCAGAGCCACAAAACTTGTGGAACATGCTTAACACAAGTCGTCCCCTGTCACCTGCATTCAGAGTTAATCTTCAATACAAAGATTTATAATGTGTTCAATACCTCTACAAACCTAAGATGTATTTGGAGCACATGCGTTTTATAAACACATTACATCCATCACCAGGAAGCTATCTGCTCTATGCTTACGACGCATAACTTCTCCAATTACGCTAGCACCAGACTCACAAGCCTCTGTAGTGCCACTGTGACATTTAAAACAATGGGTGTCGCCCTAGATTGACAAATACTACATGGATTGAGAATGCTGAATGTTACTCAAATCTAGGGGCATTGCAAACTGTCACTTGCCACTAATTCATTTTGCAGATAATGGGGAACTTAACTGCACCCAACTTATCAGACCTAGGAGTATTATAGGTATCTGCCTTTGTCACGTTGTCAAGCTGCAGTGGTCAACTTACAAGTGCAGTTGGTATTCAACACCAAAGAACTGGCCCAGTTATACAGGAGTACTCAGTTACCTCTAAAATGGCATCTTGACATCTTCATCATCGATGCAGTATTTATCTTCGAAGACCTCCTCTTCAGTATGTCCCTTTAAACACAGGCTGTCCACTGTGTCAATATCTTGGGTAGAGGCTGGTCCCTACCACATGTTCCCTAAGAGTAGAAAAACAAAGTGGCCTAAAACTCATTTGCATTTAACCTGCTTTGAAGGAGTCAGGGCAGATAAAGTATCTATTGTGCCATTCTTTTCGGATCCATGTAGAAGGTCAGGAGTGGATTCACTCTCCTGCTTAACCTGGTAAGTGGCCACAAGGATTGCTTCCATGTCCCCCTCTTTGGATATGTCTTCAGCCAATGAACATGGAACACTATGTGGTTTTACTTGGCTCCAATGTTAACCAATTATCTCACTGTTCCTTTAAGGACAGCTCTTGGCTGACTTGATATTTGTAATTTGTGTTGTGCATCAGATTGGTACAACTGCTTTTGTAAGGACCAACACATAACCCTCAACATTTCTATTAGCAGACTTTGCTTTTTTTCTTCATCCTCGTTAGCCAAAGTGAAGGGACCACGCGTGAGTGACTGAGAAAGTGCTTAACAAGACCGAAGCTCTCTCCTTTCTGCAGCACCCCTCACCTGAAAATCAAAGAACAACCTTATTAAAGAATGCCCAAACATTCTCTTTAGGAGGTTCTCAAGGGTCTTGTTGAAGGGCATCATCAGCCATTGATTTAGTGGTTGTGAGAGATGGAAAAGTGATAGTTAGCCCTCTACTAATCCAAAATGGCCTTTATCTAGCCTGCATGAAGAATGACTATTAATCAGACATCGCCATTCTTTCAACCAAATGCAAGAAACGATCCAAATACCAGCATTAGTCAAGGCTGTGTTCTTTTCACTGTATGTTCATACTATCACAGATGGGTCTGGCACTATTGGGAACTCTGCTAATACTATGGCATTAAGGGGGCGAAAATCCTTAACCATCCTCCAAGTATTACCTGTAGATTGTTTTACAGGATAAAATGCGGTGTTACAAGTTGATGGACAGAAATACAGGACTCCCTGATCCTTCAGTCTTTGTATTGTCCCTCTAATACCTTCTTTTGCTTCTTTGGACAGTGGATACTGTTTTACACGTGGCAATTGTGCACCTGGCTTCAATTTTATCTTAAATGGTTCTGCAGATAGTATCAGTCCTACCTCATCTGGAACTGATGTCCAGAGATAAGGCGGGACTGCTGCAAGTGCTTCAATATCATGGGAGGGGGATGGCACAACTGGTAACGTGGTCTGTGCACGGTAAACACGCACTAACAAGGGTGCAGTGTGTGTATAAACTATCTCAGTCCTGGTGGGATCGTCTGAAAAGAGTTCTGAGTGAGAAATGTCCCGTGGTCTCAGACCAGGCCTAAGAAAAATCAGGACCTTCCAAATTCCTCCATTATCTGATGCCACCAGAGCACCCCACCTACTGGATATTTCCATGCACTCAAGGTAAATGGTATTCACCTGTCCCAGTTCATCACCACCAGCTTGTCTCCTGAAAATTGGTCTAGGTGGCAATTCCATCCATCTCCCTAAAAGTATTTCCTCTGTCTTCAGAACCGTAAGTACTGCATCTGCTAGCAATTTATAATGCACTGGCTCTGCTCTTCCAACCACATTTTCCTCTGGTATTCTTAGTAGATGTATCCCACATTTCGCTTGCCCTGGTATTTCACATGTCATGGACCCATCAGGGGAAAACCTTATTGTCATGTTTAATTTAGACATGATATCCCTTCCTAATAAATTTGCTGGTGAATTTGGAGAATAAAGGAGACGCTCCTGCGTTCGCACTCCTGCCAACTCTATGGGCACATGTGTTGTGTATGGAATGCGCCGTGCTTCACCAGAGAAGCCCTGCGTATTCATGGCGGCAGAGGACAATGGAACATTTCCTTCTGAGAGGCAAGATTGTGTTGCCCCTGTATCAACCAAGAAAGCATACCTCCTTCCCATTATAATCATTTCTACCATTGGTTCTTCCTCTGGGTCTAGAGTCCTAGCTACCACAGAACAATTGGGATTCCCTGGTGCGTCCCATCAGGCTGTATGATAAAAGGGGTTTCCACCTTGAATAATCACTCCCCCTTGTCCTGGACTCCCTGTGCTCACCATTGCAGTAGTCTGCACCTGATGCTGGCCTCCTGTTTGTACAACTGGTGCTGGTGCCCCTTGAACAGGCACATTAGCAAATTGCTGTTGTGGCATATAAACCCGTGGTAGTGGAGTTATTTGTTGTTGAGGATAGGGGACATACTGATAAGGACCATATTGAGGCGCTGGCCCTGACGTGTTCACATTTTGTCTTCCCCTTCCTCTCCCTATTCCTATCACTCCCTGCGCTTCATCACTCTTCTTAAAGCTGCATTCAGCAATAAAATGTCCAATGTTACCGCAGTAATGGCATTTAAAATGTCTTCTTCCTTGCATCTGTCTCCCCTCTCTTTGACCCCTTCCTTGCTCCCTGTTTGCAACAGGAACCTGCACAGTCATTTCTTTTCCTGTCTTTTCCTTCTCATTTTTCTGTATTTTTTTGTGTCACCAGTTTGGCTTGGACTCTGTCACTTTGTTCTTTATTTTTCCTCTCCTTTTCTTCCTTTTTCCTACAAAAATGTATAATATGTGCTTGTATTTCTGCCCATGGGTTTACATCTAAGGCCACACACATCCTGATCTAAATGGTCTTGTATGTCTCCCTGTTTTAAAACATTGTAGAATAATCTACAACTAACTCCCATGTCTACAGGTCCTACATCTGCTTCCCACTTTTTCTTCATCATTGTTGTCTGCACACGACTGTCCTGGCGACATAGTTTGTGTCATCAATGCCCCAATGTCTGGTCGGTCTGGGTACTTATTCCTTAATTAAGTCCACACCCTAGAGCGCACTACTCCAAAAGCAGACCCATCATGTTTTCCTTTTGTAATATTTACTGCTTGTATCCCTGCACTTCTCATTATACTGTCCACCTCAACCCCTACTATGGAGCTCAACAGGCTCTTTACATCCCCAAGAGCTAAAGGTATCCCAGCTGTTGCATTTTCAAATGCTTTTATCCATTTCCCTGCTCCTTCGTGTAATGGAGGCAGGCCTTTTTTTTTTATATTTTCTTTATCCATGTGTTGCCATGGAACATAGACAGGCTGTGCTCCCTGTGTCTTATACACCAGTGGCATCTGCATTACAGCGGTATTCCTGCCACCATGTCCCTCATAAGGTGTCTCAGACCTTAAAGCATATTTCTTCCACACACACAGACTTTGTTGCATGTAATCATAATCCCACTCTGGGTCCCCATAACCTTGAAAAATACATAGATCAGACATATTTATCAATTCAGGGTCAAAGGATCCTGCTCTTGGCCACACTTTAATCTGTGGCACCATACCTTCTGTCTACCCTGCAAGGTTATTAGTGAATGGGACAACATTATACCAACTGTTTTCTCCCTTCGCTACTATTTCATTGGGTGTCAAGTCACTGTTTCCTTTCCTTTCTTTTCTCTGTATAAAACTTGTCATTCCCTGCATATTTTGTACAAGATGGGATCTTACTTGAGCCGGAGGGGAATTTTGTCCTAACTCTATCATACCTTCTGCTCAAAATGGACGCCCAGACCTTGTTATACTACTGGGAAACACCTGCTCCCCTCTTGTTTGTTCTCTAAAGGCACTTTGTTCCTCTAATCTTCTTCTATTTATTTCAGCATTTCTATTCTCAGCCTCTTGCCACAATTCCATGCATTCCCAGTCAAGTACCCTTCTAATTTCACTCCCCACTGAATTTATTTCTTCCTCATCTTTCTCATCCTTTCCTGTCACATTCTTGATTTCTATATCATATCCTATATCCCTTACAACTGGCTTTTCATCTGGTTCAAATAATATGGAATTACATATATTTGAACAGTCATCAGCAATAAGGCTTAGTCTCTTAATTGTATTCTGTATTCCCTTTACACTGGTGGTCATGTCACGATAACCCTTATCCTCTTCCTGATGTATTTTTGATCGTGCCCCTAAGTCAAACTTCACCTGTGGGGTACTAGTATAGTATCCATTTCCCTCACTTTAGTTTTGAGGAATCTTGCTAGCCCATTCTGATATGTCTTTTGACTTTTGTTCCAGAAAGTTTCCATTATTGTCTTGTCTTAATTTTACTGAAATGTCTCCTGTTAGGGACACTGTTCCCTCATATACATTTGCAGGTTTAAGAGAATCTTTATTAATTGTTTGAGCAAGATCAACCTCCCCCATTTTTAATAAGTTATCAACTTTTGGTGTAACTTTATTTAAGTCAGTTATAGCCTAAAGTCAGTTATAGCCTAAAGCTGGAACATCAGTGTCCACTGAGTCTATTGAGGTAGTGGATTCCTTATCTTCCACTGACAATGATGGATACATACCCTGATGGCATACGGGCCCTTTAATTATCTCAGAATATGTCGGGGTGGTGCTGTGGCTTCTACATGGGAATCCTGACTGAATATCTTCCACATGTCTAATGATACTAATCTTTTTGTTCTTTTATCTCCTTTATATGCTCCTAAGATGTATGATATTACATGGGCTATCACTGTATCATCAAAAGAGCCAACTGTTGGCCATGGAACCAGGGAAGTCTTTGTAAATTTTGCCCATCCCAGACAATGTCTTTTTATTCTATCAGAGTCTCCTGGAAATGTGGAAATCATATGGCCTAAAGGAGTCCCTTTCTCTCCCTGCCTCCCCGGGAAGATTTCTTAAAGAAAGGCATGACCTCACAATTTTTCTTTTAATCTACCAAATACATTTACTATTCCTGTTCGTGGGAAAAAACTTGTGGACTATAACAGAAACTACTCCCTTTTGTTTAGCCTCGTCTTCAGTTATCCCTAAATAAGCAAGTTGTGGGATACTTACAAGAGTTTCACACAACACACCTACTCTCAAATCAGATGGATCTATATTACACGGAATAAATCTACCTGGTATCCTAGTAGACCCAACTTTTACTATTCTTAAAGGCTCCTGTCCTAATGAAGTTAACACTAAAAAAACAGTTGGTACCTCTGATAATGCAAGAGAACTCATGATCTATTACACATGATATAAGCTACATTATATATATATATATATATTGACGAAACGCGTTTGTTCAGCTACGGGACTACAATAAAGTAACCTTTTAACATCTTACTCGAGTGTGCGCCACACTGTTTAATGCAGAGTTTGGACAAATATATATATATATATATATATATATTTTTTAAAGCAACTCACATAACATATTTATACAAAATGTCAACTTATTTTCTCTAATTCAAACTGTCAGGATAAACTTCTTAAGGGAAAAAAAACAGTCTGCCAAGTTTAACTAAATAAACATCTATTTCTCTGACGATTCCTAAACAAAGGTCTGCCAGGATTAACTAAATACACATCTCCGTTTGTAACACTTGTGGGTCAATACACAAGGATTCGACGATCGCCCTTTTTCCTACCTTATCTGGCCGCTGCAGACGTCCCCCAGACCGGTACCCCTGTTGTCCAAAAACAGATCTTTCATCTCAACGGGCTTCTGTCATCCTCCTCAAATTGTGCACGACTAAATTAGTTGTCCGAAGGGGCCCCGAAAGGAATCTCCTGGCTGGCTCTGCCACGATGTCGGTAAAAATCCTTTAAGCAGTGACAATCATTTAATCACCACATCTGCAACAAAAGGAGTACAAACAGGTTTATTGCATATGCCGGACTAATACAGCTG
This sequence comes from Calotriton arnoldi, assembly GCA_963921515.1. NCBI lineage: Eukaryota > Metazoa > Chordata > Amphibia > Caudata > Salamandridae > Calotriton > Calotriton arnoldi. The sequence continues at coordinate 461,031 of CAWUFW010011309.1, read as the reverse complement.
GGAGAGCGACCATGCTATAAGAAAAGCACAAGTCAGTGTCAAATTACACACTCTGCGAGTCTAGTCTTATAATACTAATTTTGGCATATATTCATATGTTCAATACAATGTTAACAATAGAAAAAGCTTCCTGCTTTTCCGTTATATCCCACCCAGATTACATACTTTTCCTGCATCTTTTTCCTGTGTTCGTGACTTCTAGAAGTCACGCCACACCTACAGACTATAATTGGAACATTCTTGCTGCTCCGAATTTCCTGTTACATATTCAAGTCAGGAAGTTTCTCAGCAAGCATACAATGAGAAGAAAAACACTTAAGTCAGACCGCATTTAGACCTTTTTTTGAAAGCAGGCTGTAGGTTATTACCAGATAAAATGTGTAACTTTAACAAGAACTTTTAACCACATATTTAAACTGCATTATACTGTTTTTCTTTCTTTACATGATAATATTTCACAGTTTGTGGGCAAGTGATGGGTAAAACAGAATAATTAGGGCCTAAATCTAAATTAGGGTTTTGATTCCTTTCAACTTTAACAAGCATTTTCAAAGTAATAGGTCTCGCATTTGCGAGATTTTGAGCTATTGGCATTGTAAATGACAACGCCTTTTATTTATGTGTTTAAAAAACCTGCAATAATAAAAGCATTGTCATTTACAATATCAATAGGTCACAGTTTTCAAAATGCAAGACCTATTGCATTGCAAATGCTTGTTTTAAGATCTGTTGCGAATTTAACAAAGTTGCCGTCTGGTAGCATGAGAAGAAGGCAGGTGGGTACATTCAGGGACATTTATTTTTTAGCATACACTTTATTGTAAGAGGGACTCGACAACATCATAATTAAAGAGGGTTAGTTAATGAAAGACAAGCAATGACAGTCCCATACCATCCTGTGTTAACATCCATAACTATAAATCTGTCATAATTAGGGAAACATAGTAATTAAAAAAGCTCATCTAAAAGTCACTGAAGACCCAATATAAGCAAGAGGTGAACTGACCCAAAAAAAAGTGCTGCTTCACTAAAAACATGGGTCCAGCCTTCAAACTCCACTCCTTCAGGGTGGGGGAGGAGAAGAAAAGCTCGAACTGACCCATCCGCTTCTTTAATCACCCACCTCTCAACCCTATTTTTTTTTTAGTTTTATGTAGTGCGAACTCCACCCTAAGGTATCAGAGCGCTTTACACGAGCACCAGTTGCGTTACAGACGGACCCATTAATTTTGTTAGGCACAGGGAGATTAAGTGATTTGCCCAGAATCACAGGATGTTGAGCGTCCCTGCCGAGACTCAAACCCGGTTTCTAAGCTTCGAGGTCTCCGTTACGCCACATCCTTTCCCTATTAACAGAACATACTATGCACGGGCAATAGTATTACTCTGGGACCCAAAATCGAGTCCAATTTTGCACAGATGCTTGCGAACGCGATGCAAAAGGTAGCATAATTTGCTTAGCATTGCAACGGTCTATCTGCACAGTGCTAAATTGCGTTGCGTCGCTCACGTGCCCGAGCCCGTCCAGTGCTAGACTCCCACGAGACCACCAACCCAGCACAGTCAGCTGATCAGCTCAGGTGGCAGGAGAGTGGAGGTCTGGTGGTGAAGAGGATGCTGGCTGAGCTCCGTTTGTCAGGGGCTGCTGATTACACTTCCTGAAGCACTGCCCTTAGCAAACAGTAGAGGTATGGGCGGGACTGCAGAGGCTGTGTGTGCAAGGTGAAGGGACCCTTCTGGTGAGGCCCAGCGTTTTGGCCTTCTTGATCACAGCCAAATGCAAAATCTCACCTCCTTTGTGCATGCTCCAGGCCGGAGATCCCTCCTCTGTGAGAGACATCACCGCACAAGGGATTTGTCTGGAGATCAGCCAGAAAAGGATATTTACATTCTGTTCAGGCTGTGTTCCTTCGTCAGTTATAAATTGTATTAGGGCGTCGTGTTGGAGGGCAAAGAGGAAAAAAACAGTACAGAGTACAGTAAAGAGTCAACAGCGAGATGTTTGTTACTCACTAACGTGAACCCTTGCAGGAAATGTCTTGGAAATTAGAAGTTAATATTAACACTTCACAGAGGACAAAGTGTAACAAATGTCCCTTGACTAAGCAATATCTTAAGAGCTTCCTCCGAGGGTCAGAGACGGGTCACTACGTGTAGTGCTCTACATAGCTGTAGTATGTCCCTCCCTTCCTGGTCATTTTTTTTTTTATAAATGGATTTTATTCAAGTATTAGCAATTGTAGAAAAAACATTACATTAAGGCTTGAGTGAATATATCAGGGAGCAGTCCCTGAGTCCAGGTAATCGCAATCAAATACTGTCCAGTATCAGCTGTAAGTGATCAACAAATGTGGTCCATAAATCGGTTGATCCTAACATGCACTATACAGTGGAGTGGGTTCACAGAGGACGTTCATTGCGTCCTGTCAGTAGGAGCACTCCTAACTTCACAGCTCGGCCCAGTGTCATTGCGCAACATCCCCAGGAACCAATTAGAAATCAAGGAATAACCCCCGCCCCCTCCCTCTCCAATTTCTCCCTTCCTGTTCATGTCAGAAATGAATACAAAGTCAGACTCAGGGGGCCAGGTGAGGAATACAATGAATATTTTCCGTGTTCTACTTTATCCCTGTCCATTTGCTATTGAGTTCCTGATTTGTTTTCATTCAGCTGCTAAGATGAAGTAACACAAAGGAGTCTTCTTGAATGAGATATTAGAGAATCACTTTCTTGTTTGTCTGATTTATAAGATAAAATATATCACTCTTTTGAAGATCACACAATACTTCACAAAACGTGTTGCAGTGTCCCCCCCCATACATGAGTGTTGGTAGAGTTCCCTGCAATAGATGCAGACAGTGCCCCCTTGCTGTGGATGCAGGCAGTGCCCCCTTGCTGTGGATGCAGGCAGTGCCCCCTTGCTGTGGATGCAGGCAGTGCCCCCTTGCTGTGGATGCAGGCAGTGCACCCTTGCGGAGGATGCAGACAGCGCACCCTTGCGGAGGATGCAGACAGCGCACCCTTGCGGAGGATGCAGACAGCGCCCCCTTGCTGCGGATGCAGACAGGGCCTCATGCAGTAGATGTAGACCGCGTCCCCTTGCTCTGGATGCAGACAGGGCCTCTTGCTGTGGACGCAGACAGCGCCCCCTTGCTGTGGATGCAGACAGGGCCCCATGTAGTAGATGCAGACAGCGCCCCCTTGCTGTATATGCAGACAGTGCCCCTTGCTGTGGATGCAGACAGTGCCCCCTTGCTGTGGATTCAGACAGTGCCCCCTTGCTGTGGATTCAGACAGTGCCCCCTTGCTGTGGATTCAGACAGTGCACCCTTGTTGTGGATACAGACAGTGCCCCTTTGCTGTGGATACAGACAGTGCACCCTTTGCTGTGGATGCAGACTGCGCACCCTTGCTGTGGATGCAGACTGCGCACCCTTGCTGTGGATGCAGACTGCGCACCCTTGCTGTGGATGCAGACTGCGCACCCTTGCTGTGGATGCAGACTGCGCACCCTTGCTGTGGATGCAGACTGCGCACCCTTGCTGTGGATGCAGACAGCGCCCCCTTGCTGTGGATGCAGACAGCGCCCCCTTGCTGTGGATGCAGACAGCGCCCCCTTGCAGTGGATGCAGACAGCGCCCCCTTGCAGTGGATGCAGACAGCGCCCCCTTGCAGTGGATGCAGACAGCGCCCCCTTGCTGTGGATGCAGACAGCGCCCCCTTGCTGTGGATGCAGACAGCGCCCCCTTGCTGTGGATGCAGACAGCGCCCCCTTGCTGTGGATGCAGACAGCGCCCCCTTGCTGTGGATGCAGACAGCGCCCCCTTGCTGTGGATGCAGACAGCGCCCCCTTGCTGTGGATGCAGACAGCGCCCCCTTGCTGTGGATGCAGACAGCTCCCCCTTGGTTCAGGTACAGGCAGTGCCCCCATGCTGTGTGTCCAGGCCGTGTATCCATGCTGTACACGTATGCAGGGCCTCATTGTGTGGGTAGAGAGACAGCCTACACATGCTGTATGTTTAGACAGTGTCTCCGTGCTTTATATGTAGGCAGTGCAGTGCCATAGTGCAGTAGGTTCAAGCAGTGCTGCCATGCTGCATTTGCAGGCAGTGCTCCATTCTGTGGATGTAGGCAGCGTGCACAATCTGTTGACGTAGCAGTGTCACCGTCCTGTACGTGTAGGCGGTGCAAGATCACAGTGCAGTGGGTTCAGGCACTGTCGCCGTGCTGTATGTGCAGGCAGTATCCCCTTTATAGAGGCGGAGGCACTCTCCCATTCTGTGGGAGCAGGCAGTGTGCCCATGCTCAAGGTTTAAGCAGCGTCCACAAGCAGTACACGAAGGTGGTGAAGTGTCAAAACGTAGTTGATTTATGCAGTGTCCCACTGCTGCATGTCGAAGCTATGTCCAATGCTGGAAATGCAGGCAGTGTCCCCAAGCTATGGGTCAGGGTCATTCATGCTAGCAAGGCCTGTTCATGCTGACTCTTACAATTCCACAAAAGCCACATGTACCTCATTGCAGAGTCCCCAGACAGTGGGATCAGGCAGTTTCTCATGCGCCAGGTCTGACAGTGTCCCAAGTTCATGCTCGCAGAGGTCCCCTGCTGTATGTGCATGTAGTCCAGTGTACCCATGCAGTAAATTCAGACGGCACTCATATGCAGAGGGTGCAAGCAGTACTTGCAGGATGTATATGCAGGCAGCATTACCATGCAGTAGGTGCAAGCATTATACCCATGTTCTATGTGGAGACAGTGTCCCCATGCTGTAAGTGCAGGCAGTAGATGCAGGCGAATCCTTATGTTGTAGGTGCATAGAGTTTTTCCAAGTAGTGGATGTAGGTAGTTTGCTCATATTGCATGTACACTCACTTTAGACTTATCTGTTCTTGCTTGTTGAGACTCTTCAGTGTTTAAACCCCTCAATCAGTGCTCTTTTCTTCCAGAGACGACACTCCTCATGTTCCCAATGAGAGCCTCGGAGAAGATGCCGTGCTACAGATTGTGCAAAATCTCACAAGCTTGTTACTAGAAGTATTTCCAGGTGAGCACAAATGAAACACAAACTAACAGGTGAAGTTATCAGTCAGTTCTACACAAGATAGACTGCCCTCCCTGGAAATAAGTGAGGTTGCACCAAATTTAGAGCTGTGTGGGAAGGAAATATTCTCTGGTTTGTGGGGGAATTGCTAAATTAGGAAGAGAGGCAAATTGTAGATTTTACACTGCCGCACCATCCCCATTCTACAAGGAATTTTGTTGGTGCATTGACTCCTTCTTCCAGAAATCTGAAGCTTTTTTGTTTCCCCATAACTCTTATTCATGCCCTCAATCACTAGTACAAATCGGCTCCCCTTGGAGGGGTATTTTAGTCTTGGTTTATAACAGAGTATCTTTTTTAGAAACATTAAGCATAAATCCCACCAAGGTGAATTGAGGTAACTGTACATTTGGCAGTGGCAACAGGTCATTTTTGAGAGTTGCCCTAAGTGGAAGGATAGTTAGACTGACCTTACATGAAGAGCTAAGCTCTTTTATAGATAGGTGGCTTGTACTTCTAGTGCTTGTTTCTACTACCTGTGAGTTTAGTCCAGGTAGAAGAACTTACGGAGGCTGGCTGAGCACGGGGTACTGTTTAATATGTAGGTGATGTTTTTTTGTAGACCTAGGTGGTTCAGCAAGCAATGCATTGAATGAGAGTTGTAGGGTCAAAAGCCCAAGCGCAGAAGTGCATCCCACTCATTATCTTTTTATTCTAGCCGATGTGATAAGCCTTCATTTGCAGGAGGCCCCGATCACGAATCCGCAGATAGGATCATTAGATAGAGACTGGTGAGCAATAAGGGTACACACATAGTGGTATTCCTTTTTAGGTCTGGGTTTTTAGAGCAAAGCTGTCAAACAAATATATGAAGAGTGGAATTTGAGTCTGCCACTTTCAACAACCGACTTTCTTCAATCAGTTTCTTTCGGCCATTGGATTGAGCTTTTGTCAATCACATCTTGCCTCAGTCCAGTGGAGTATTCCTCTCTCACCTAATGCTATTGACTGTTTGGGTTTATCCTATGTGTATGTAGGCCCAATGATTATAGAATGCTAGATGGGCTGTCGAGTAGTCTGCTGTTCTCATTCCTTGCAGGGCTACTAGTCTCTGCTGCAGCCATTTTAAAGCCAAGTGAATGTATCCAGTTTCAATGCACACATTATTCAATGGAGCGGAAAGAGCTCTTTTTGTCCACCTTGTCTGAATCAAGTCAATTCCAGCAGGTCAGCCTATTGCCTGAGGGGAAACAGCCATTACAACGCGGGCTGAGCCACGTGTGCTGTTTCCCCGCAAGCAGAACCATGCTTGACTTAACCACGCATATGCCTTAACCACGCATATGCGTGGTTAAGGCAGTGTGTGGTCTAGATGCTGGGATTGGCGGGAACAGGAAGAGGAATGATCGGGAGATGACGCGGTCTGGTAAGTGGGGCTGGGGCCGGTTTTTGGGGGGTGGAGGGTAGTTTTTAAGGGTTGGGGTTAGTGTTTAGGGCTCAGGGTTGGGGGTAGTTTTTAGGGGTCGGGGTTGTTTTCAGGGCTCAGGGGTAGGTTTTAGGACTCAGGGGTAGTTTTTAGGGCTGGGGGGGGCAGGGTAGTATTTAGGGCTCCACGGGGGTTTGGGGTAGTGTTTTGGGCTCAGGGGGGGTTGGGATAGTTTTTCGGGATCAAGGTGGGATAGCTGGGGTGTAGTCTTTACCACACATATCCCTTTACCAGTCATGCCTTTACCACGAAGTTGCTTGGCAAAGGCATGCGTGGTAAAGGTATGCGTGGTAAAGGAATGCGTTGTTCAGATGCATTCTTTGTTTTGGCAGCGTTGTAGAGGCACGCGTGGTTTAGCCATGCGTGCCTCTGTCATACAACCATTCCCTGAGAGATGAGGCACCCACACAAAGGGCCAAGGGCATTGCCATTGCTACACACCTACTCAAAGATGAGCTTCTGCCGATCACACACATTCTTATGTCTTTATCTTCTCTTGATGCAATTGTCCTGCAGCAGCTCCTGATAGACTAGGAAGTTATCTGGCTGCAACCTTCCACCCAAGATGGGCTCCATGTGCTGCCTTCCATCCTCTTCGAAACCAGAGTGGCATTGCACCTTTGGTACCTCGTTGCCTTGAAACTGTATAAAACCTACAAGTTCCATGCGTTTTGACATGATTGGTTCCCACCGATAATATGGGGACATGTTTGAATCGATGTGGCAAGTTGGCTGTGGCCTAGCTATCACTTTCTGAATATAAGCCGCCCCTGCGGCTGTACTCACCGTTCTCCTTTTCACTTGAAGTTCTGTAGAGCTCGGCAGAGAAATGACTGCATCAAGGTCAGGATACCTTGGCCAACTCTGCTGAAGGAGAAGACAATAGTCTCCAGGACTAAGGAGATTAATTTCTCTTCCTGTAGCTTCACAGGAGAAGGAAATGTCTAGCTGTAGGGTAAACAACCTGCCTTGATTCAGCCCAGAGCATAATGTGCAGCTGCTCCATATAGTGCAGCAAGGAGTTGATTTCTATGTTGATTTCAACCGGGGCCCAGAGCTCTGAGGGGCCCATTGACCCCTGATAACTGCTGTAGTGTACAGCCCTAACAGTAGTCAATGGGGGTATTTTCCTTCTTGCTTGTACCAGGGCCCTTAGCATCCTTGCCACACTATTGTGGAGTGTGCGTTTGTTTTGTTTTTTAGTTTGGGACTGCCAGGGAAATCCTAACGGTCTCAAACTGAAAAAATAGAACACTTACTCCCACATACTGGGAGAAAACACACAGGGTGCCCGGGCCTTTTATTTTTGTTTTTTGAAAAGCAAACTCCAATTTTGGGTGTTTGGTTTTGGAAAACAAGAAAGTTTTCTGAGTGGCCACCTGAAACCGGGTGGTTCTCTCAGCACACATTAAGTGACTTCAGAGGAGCCGCCAAGTTGGCGGCTCCTAGAAAGACACAGATCTTCACAAGGCCGGCAGAGATCTCAAAATATGATGGCGGTAGTCCGGCCAGGATGCTAGAGGCCAGAGGTAATGACCTTTGCCACCCTGACAGACAATGAGTCACATGCCATACTTTAAATGAGACCCCTAATCGTTTTTTGGCATGGATTTAGGCTCTGTTTTGGGATATGGCATTCTTTTTTGGGAAACTACATAAACCAATTCAAGACAATGTCTCCCAGCCCTGCTTCGCTCAAGGCACACAGAATGATTTAACGGAAGACAGGTAATGGGATACAATCTCAAAGGCAGCAGTCAAGTCCAGGATAACCAGAAAAGTTAACTTTACACTATTTGGTATATGTTAAGGTAGTCCAGAGCTGAAATAAGAACAGAGTCTGCAGAATACGCTAGCATAAAGCCTGATTGAGTTGGGTAAAGCAAGATATTTTTATTCAAGTAATTACAGAGCCAAGAGATTTCCAGACTCTTCATAATTCTGGTTGCAAAGGGTAGGAGTGATATAGGTCTGAAATTGGAGTTGTATGGAGGGTTCAGGTCTTTCTTCCACTCTGATGGCATCTGCCCCCTCTGTAGCAAACTATTCATGATTTCTAGTAAATTGTGACTAATGATACCACTGGCTAAAATGGCTGATCTTAAATCTACAAGGTTGAGGAGAACCTGTACTTGTTATCAATATTTGTTTAGCTATTAATCTGGGTGTAACCGGCTCAAACACCTCAAATTGCCTACATCTAGACATAACAAGGTGCTGTGGGTGCTCCAAGTTTACCAAGTCCAAAATTCACATAGTTTGGGATTGTTGCTTGATACAGGCTTACTGGTGCATTGTAACTTGAACATATCAAACTTTTTGGGAAGACCCATTAATCTTTCACTGTTAAACAAATGTGAAACAAATCGGTTTCTGATTGACGCCCAGTACATAGTGCTGATGGATTTTGCCCATCCTATATAGGCTGTCAGCCTAGAGGGTAACATACTCTGTGCAGGTAACTTAGTTCGGACAGTCTTGATATATTGGCCAGCTCCCCAGGTTGCTATCTGTGTCCTGCAAGTGGCCCAAATCCTGCTCACACTTGGATCGCAGCTTGAGTAAGAGATATGTTGCATTACATACTAGTGTATATTACAGTCTTGAGACATCTCCTCTGCCCAATTGGTCGACTATTAATTTAGCCTCCAGAACATTATGTTTTGGGAAATTAATTGTTTCTGCTCGGTGTGCCTCAAAAGCACGCCTCAGTTGTAAGCATCTGTAAAATTGGGACTGATGAAGATTGAATTCGGTCTGTAGGGCTTCAAAGAACTTCATGTGATGGCCCACCCACATATCATCCAGCCCGAGACCCTTATGTTGTCCCACTTCTCGACAATTCCTCCAGTCTGGTTGGATGTACCAATACGTGCTACAGGAGCAACCCCATGGACCCTAAGTGGAAACTGGCCATAAATTTGTATCCAACCTCAATGTCCGCAAGATGTATCAATATATAGGATACATTGTGTACTTGTAGTGATATACTCAATAGAACACATATACAATTAAATAATGTGACAAAAGACCATATACATACAAAAACAATGCTTTAATTGTATAGAATTTGAACAGAATTCGTATATCAAAACAGTCACATTAAAACAGAAATAAATGCTCAATAGCAAAGATGAACACAGTGCCAATGCTGCAAACAATATATTGCCCAGTACATTCTCCAAAAAGAGAAGAAAACAGAGTCAGACTTCTCAAAATACATTGCAGAGGTTTTTTTTAATAAATGTGTATTATACTGCAGTTCTTCTGCGTACTCGGCATTAGCTTAATTTGTTCTTCTTTTTGACTGTAATCATTGATGGCGTTTCAACCCCAAACTTTATTAACAGATCATCGTGTTGATGAGAAAAATAAGTTCTGAGCACCGTAGCTGCCTATGAAACTCAAAAAAGGCGTGACAAAAGTCACCCGATTAAAATTGTAGAGGGCATGTATGATCAGAAAAAAGGTAAGAAAAGAGTTCACCTTCAAGTAAAATTGGGAAGCCAGGCTATTCAAATAATCTTCAAAAAGGAACCGACGGGTTTTAAAGAGCACAACTGACAGCTAGAACCCAGTGCTATCTTGCAATCTTGTGGTGCCATGCACGCGATAACGAGTGTAAATCTGGCCCGAGTTGGTTTCACCAGTCAAAGAGTGATGTCCAAGTGTTCAATTGATACCCAGTAGCCAATAGCGAGGGGAACTAAAATTCCCAATTGCCTGGCCGTTGATATTGAGCACACTGTGTGGTAAAGTGCAACATTGACCAGAGGACTCGGGTGTCTGTTGTGGGACAAATAATTGAGCACCCCATTAAAGTATGGCAGGTAGACCGGATCTATAATGATTCCATTTGTCTCTGCTCACCGACAATAATAAAACAAGCATTTGCAATGTAATAGGTCTCGCATTTGCGAGAGTTTAAGCTACTGGCATTGTAAATGACAATTCCTTTTATCTGTTTCGATAATTAACACATAATTAAAAGGCTTTGTCATTTACAATGCCAATACCTGAAACTCTTGTAAATGCGAGCCCTATTCATTTCAAAGAAGCAGCCGCCATTGTCCCGGGCTGCTTAGAAAGTGAAAGCGCGCATGTCGTGCTGAATGTTGCAGGAAAGCATGTCGAGCCTGCAGTAGGAGAAACTAATTTAAGAAAAGAGTGCTTACAGACTAAATAAGACATACCGTGTAACAACAGAGGTAAAACAGCCAGTCCTCGTGGGAGGTTACAAATGAAGACAAGGCGGTACTAAGGAGGGACTAACAAGCCTATTAACGAATCAGAAAACAGCATTTACAAAGGACAATGACACAAGCCAATGAAAAATATTGGCGGAGAGTGGACGGAGCTTCAACTCCATACTCAAGTACAGCATGCCTCGCAGAGCAGCGCATGCGCTGCCCAGAGCAGCGCATGCGCTGCCCAGGCTCGACCTAAAAATAATGATGAGACAGACAAGCAACGGTGTGTTCACATTAGGGAAAAAACTATAAGTGGCACGAGCAACAGCTGCTCAGTCACTGCTGTTGCCAAAATGTTTGGAGGAAAGTGGGGCAATCAATGTTGTGATAAACGTGGAATTGTGAAAATAAATGGAAATCGGATTCACTGGAGTGCACAATACAGTGGTGTAATGCAAAATGATGGGGTCCCCCTGCAGAATGTAATGAAGTGCCCACGAGTCTCCTACATCTCACAGTTATTCATTGACCTTGGCCTGAAAGGGGTCACCTCTCAAGGGTTGAGGGTCTCTTGAAGGGGTGGGGCCCCCATGTGGTGTACGTGTTACGGCCCTGGCGGGATATGCAAACAAACTAATGTTAATGAGGAGGCTTTAATCAATCGCTTTGAGAAAACTACATATGTACAAATAAAAACTAGATTAAAAGAAAGACTATAAATAGTCCAACAAGCAGAATAAATATAAAAAAGGACAACAGTTTTCATTTCTTTTTGTACATGATTCAGTTACAAAATATTTTCCTACCCAACCGGCTCACAATCTAGTTGAACAAGGGTGGAACCAAATAACGGGGTCATAACTACTAAATAATTATGACACTAATCCATAATTATATGTCATAATAAGGATATAAAAATCTAAATATAGATATATAAATACTGAGCCAATTAGCTGAGATATAATTTTCACAGTAGTATTGGGCATAAGTGAGCTTGGGCCATAGGCATTGTCCTGGGGGCTGTCCACGTTTCAGCAGGACAGAACAAGTGGACATTTCAAGCTACGCCTGCATAGCTCAGGCTTACACCGTGTTCAGTAGGTGTGGGGCCAGGAGTGGAGTAATCCACTTTAAATATTGAAGTGGGAATACATTTGGGCTGTGTGTTTTCCAAACTGCATGTCAGAAACAGCTTATATGAGCTCCTCAGCTAAGAACGGAAGCTACAATGTATCTCAGACCATGTGACTCAAGAGCTTTAGTGGCATATGGCTTATCAAGTGTGACTCTGTCTCCTTGGCAGGGGCGGCTCCTCCGTAATGGCGGAGGAGTGTTGCCCCACTGGCCAAAGTCAGTCACAGAAAAATAAAATGATATTAAACAATAATATAATTTTATTTTTCTGTGACAGGCTCTGGCTGACGGAGCGTGCATGTGGGGCTGGCCTGGGCCATGACAGACAGGAGTGTTGGGCACTTAGAAGTGCGCATGTAAGTTTGGCCGGCCGTCTGAGGCTGGCCAAACATTAATGCACATTTCAGTTTCACGAACAGTCCGTTTGGAGAAAAGTCACAGACTCTCGGGCAGTGTCTGAGGGGCAGATCAGGCCACTCAGACCAATCCTGGCGCGGCTCTCGTAGCATGAAAGCAGCGTCTGGATTGGGTGGGGAGCCTGTGCCCTCCCAGAGATTGCCGGGAGTGCAGCACTGAGGCAGCCGTAGGAGCAGCGAGAGGTAAGTGTTTTAAAATATCATTTTTACCCTCCATTCCCCTCCTTTGTCCCCCCTCCACCCACCCCCACTTTCGTAGTGCAGCGGCCGCCACTGTCCCTTGGCCGATGGTAGGCGGGCTTTACATAAAGTATAATACTAAGTTGTGAAAGTGACAATTGCTGAAGAATCTGACACCAAGTTCCCAGAGGAATCCCAGATTTCCTGAATTATCTTGGAGGCTTTCTCCCTATTGGCAAGCAAATACAAAAACATTTCTGGCCCAGTCTCCTGTCCATATACCCGGCACTGGAATGACAACCAAACTAGTCTGGATGCACAAGTGGCTATGTGTTTCCATGGTGTTCTGTCAGTCTCTAGCTGGCGGGGAAAAGTAGCATCTCCATTTGAGATAAACCCTTGTTGTAGGTCAAGGATTTTGGTCTCAAGGAAGATTATTATAACTTCTGCTCTCTACCTTTGATGCAGAGATAGGTCTTGCCTTTCCAAGAATGACTGGATTCCTGGCCTCTCAAAGTATATGAGTTAAGGAAATTGAACCTACATTCTGTTTAAAATAAGGTTAGATCTCTGTCTGCAGGTAATGTGCAAATTCCTTTTGTAGCAAGGTGGAAATATTATGTGGTATGGCTGGGGAACCTTATCATGTAATATTAACACAATATCCAAAAGTGGACATCAGATTCGCTCTAGTAATCCTTAGCTCAGTCCTGGTAAAGAGCAGTCAGGCTTACCTAAAGGAACATGTGTTAAGCATTTCAGAGCACCAACTTGGACGATAAGTAATGGTCACGTCTCGAAAGAAATCCGACACCAATTTATAAAAGTAGAGCTTATTTTTTATATACTTTTAGACACCAAAACAAAATCAATACACAGCTTATAGCTGGAGTTATTGATTTTAAAGTGTTCAGAAAATCAGTACTTTGCACAGCTGTCAAATTTCACCATTCTGGTCAATGGAGAAAACACTGTGTGACATTCGGTCACTTGCAGGGTGAGTTCCACGGGACCCAATTGGAGTTAAGGTCTTGCGGGTCCACAGACCAAGCCTCGACAGTCAGAACAATTTTACCTTGCCCAGGGAGTCCAGGTGCAAAGGTGATTTGGCTGTCCTTGGTGCTAAACGGGGAGCCGTGGGACCTGTCAAAAACACACTTGTGACACTCGGTCACTTGCAGGTTGGGTTCAGAGGAAACCCTTTGAGGTTAAGCTTGGAGGAGCCCTAGGACCAGGAATCACCAGGCAGAAGAGCTCTACCTAGCTCAGGCATCTCGGGTGCAGAGGTGTACCTGGCTATCCGTGGTGCTGAGCGGGAGATGCAGGGGCTGACTTTACCAGGCATGCCAACACAGACAGATTTGGGTTGTAAGTACTTGACAACTGTGCCACAGAAGTTGAGGGTCAATGATGCCGGATGTTTCCCTCTTCTTGGGGTGTCAAGTAAAGCAGTCACTGGTCAGGCAGACCACCAACAAACCTTGGCCACGGCAACTGCAGTGAAGTAGCAAATCTTCTTCCAGACATCCAGGCTGAGACTCAGTGAGGTTCAGGACTACACCTTCCAGAACTAGTTAATTTCGGGCTGGTCCCCAACGGAGCCCGGGTGACAGTCCTTCTTTGGTCGTGGAAGTGCAGTTTGTGCCTGCTGACTGCAGGGGACTAGTACCTCTAGTCCTAGGGAGTCCTGGTAAAGTATTTCGGTTGCAGAGGAGTTAACCTTCCTTTTGCAACCAGTCTCTCATTGAGAACGAGTCGTAGCACCCGCTGGTGCAAGGGGGCTGCCACAGGTGCAGAGCTTTGCACCTTCTCTTTGTGGAGTCCTGCCTTGTGCCGACACGGGCCTCTTCTTTGTCCTTTTTCTTCAGAGCAGATCTGAAGTTCTGGTATCAGGGTGCCCCTTAAATCCTGTATTTAGGGGGTGTATAGGAGTGTGAGGGTCAGTAGCCAATGGGCTACTGATCCTGTGGGTAATCCGTCCCTGAGGTGACCACATCCGGGGGAGGGGGGTATGTCACCAAACTAGCCAGAACCCACTATTCTTGGGACTTTTCAGGATGGCACAAGCCATCCTCGGCTGTACAGACCAGCTAACCCACCCTAGAAATGTGGCTAGTCTTTGTGGGTTGTATGCCTCCTGAATATCTAATTTCCCACATGCTCGCAAACATGAGTGCCTGGGGCGGAGGGGGGGGTGTTGTCTCCACTGACACTTACCTATCAGAGGCGGCGTGGCCTTTGAGGCTCAATGCCCTGATGGGTCCTTCATTAGCCATCCTGGGAGGGCAGACGTGTGACCTCCTCCCTGCCAAGGCCTTTTGTCTCCGTCTTCTGGGAGTGACAGTACTTCCCAGCAGGAAAGCAGACTTCTGTCTTGGCAACAACCGGCTTGGAAAGCTGTTAGACTTGGCATCTTTTGGCGTGTTTCCCCTGACTTTTTGCTTTCTAACCTCCCGTTTTTGACTCTGTTTTTGCTGGTGTAATGATTCTGCGCACTTTCCTCACTGCTGTCCAGTGGGAAAGTGCAAGTGCTCCTGTATAAAATGTGTATGGATTGGTATTTCCATGATTGGCCTATTTGATCTATGTGTCAGTCCCTAGTAAAGTGCACTGCGAGTGCCAGGGCCTATAGATCAAATGCTGTTGGTGGGCTGCAGCACTGGATTGTGCCACCCACGCAAACAGCCCGTAAAGTGTAACTCTGGCCTGCCATTGCAGAGCCTGTGCGCAGCCTGAGGCTGCCATGTCGACTTGACAAGTGCACACACTTTCAAGTCCTTAAACCTTCCCTTTTCTACATGTTAGTCACTCCTAAGGTAGGCCCAAGGTACCCCTGTGGGCAGGGTGCATTGTATGTGAAAGGTAGGACATGCCCTGGTGTGTGTGGCATGTCCTGATAGTGAATTACAGCCTACTTCGTTTTTCACTATTGCAAGGCTACCTGTTCCCCATAGGCCAGAATGGGCAGTTTTGATTATTACATCCTATGATCCTAACTGACCCAGGGAACATGGTAGAAATTCGAGTTTAGTATGCCTGAACTCAGAATGATAAAATGCATCTTTTAGTGAAGTTGGTTTTAACATTCTGTGTTTGAAAATACCACTTTTAGAAAGTAGGTATTTTCTTGTCTAACCATCCAAGCCTGCCTCTGCTAGGTTGTGTATTCCTTGTCTGGGTTTGTGAGTGACTGGGGCTGGGGGACTCCAGGAGACAGGGTGAGTCAGCACAGGGCTGAATAGCAACATCTACATGTAGATCGGTGGGAGGAGATGCACCTGGGACCTGAATAGGGCTGGGCCTTCCCTCCCCAATGCTGGCTCCACCTCCTGTGGTGCGTCTGATGTCCCTGGCCTGCACTGTGAAAGGAAAGAAGGAGTCTGGTCAACAAAGTGCTCCAGGACTGACCAGAACTGGTTTGGACTAGGCAAATGCCTCTCTGCCTTCAGAGAACAAAGAGAAATTGAGGATAAAAAGGGGGACCCAAACCCCAGAACTTTAGATCTCGCTGGAATCAAGGAACCTGCCAAGACGAAGAGCTGGAAGAGCTGCCAGGAGGAGTACTGCCCCTTTGCTGTGTTGTTGCTTTGTTGGGTTGGCCTGCAGCTGCTGCTTCTGCCTTGGGCAGTGAAAGGGATACAAAAGGAAATGATGGACGGAACGTTTGAGCCAATCAAACACTCACCCCCAGTCAACTGATCTGGGTTTAATCCATCATCATTCTTTAGCTCACTCCACCACCCCAGTTCAGACATGGCCATATGCAAATCAGTCTGACCCTGTGCCTCATGGGAACAGTCCAGCCCGAACTGCCAAGCCATGTCTTCCCTGGACCGGAAACAAGCATCCTAGGACCGGTTTCTGGCATTCCAGCCGTCATCAGCCAGGCTTGCTTGAATCCAGTGGCAAAGTGAGCAAGGGACCCACGTCTGGGCATACCCCCGCCAACTTAGGGCGAACAAAGCGATACAAAAGGAAATGATGGACGGAACGTTTGAGCCAATCAAACACTCACCCCCAGTCAACTGATCTGGGTTTAATCCATCATCATTCTTTAGCTCACTCCACCACCCCAGTTCAGACATGGCCATATGCAAATCAGTCTGACCCTGTGCCTCATGGGAACAGTCCAGCCCGAACTGCCAAGCCATGTCTTCCCTGGACCGGAAACAAGCATCCTAGGACCGGTTTCTGGCATTCCAGCCGTCATCAGCCAGGCTTGCTTGAATCCAGTGGCAAAGTGAGCAAGGGACCCACGTCTGGGCATACCCCCGCCAACTTAGGGCGAACAAAGCGATACAAAAGGAAATGATGGACGGAACGTTTGAGCCAATCAAACACTCACCCCCAGTCAACTGATCTGGGTTTAATCCATCATCATTCTTTAGCTCACTCCACCACCCCAGTTCAGACATGGCCATATGCAAATCAGTCTGACCCTGTGCCTCATGGGAACAGTCCAGCCCGAACTGCCAAGCCATGTCTTCCCTGGACCGGAAACAAGCATCCTAGGACCGGTTTCTGGCATTCCAGCCGTCATCAGCCAGGCTTGCTTGAATCCAGTGGCAAAGTGAGCAAGGGACCCACGTCTGGGCATACCCCCGCCAACTTAGGGCGAACAAAGCGATACAAAAGGAAATGATGGACGGAACGTTTGAGCCAATCAAACACTCACCCCCAGTCAACTGATCTGGGTTTAATCCATCATCATTCTTTAGCTCACTCCACCACCCCAGTTCAGACATGGCCATATGCAAATCAGTCTGACCCTGTGCCTCATGGGAACAGTCCAGCCCGAACTGCCAAGCCATGTCTTCCCTGGACCGGAAACAAGCATCCTAGGACCGGTTTCTGGCATTCCAGCCGTCATCAGCCAGGCTTGCTTGAATCCAGTGGCAAAGTGAGCAAGGGACCCACGTCTGGGCATACCCCCGCCAAGTTAGGGCGAACAAAGCGATACAAAAGGAAATGATGGACGGAACGTTTGAGCCAATCAAACACTCACCCCCAGTCAACTGATCTGGGTTTAATCCATCATCATTCTTTAGCTCACTCCACCACCCCAGTTCAGACATGGCCATATGCAAATCAGTCTGACCCTGTGCCTCATGGGAACAGTCCAGCCCGAACTGCCAAGCCATGTCTTCCCTGGACCGGAAACAAGCATCCTAGGACCGGTTTCTGGCATTCCAGCCGTCATCAGCCAGGCTTGCTTGAATCCAGTGGCAAAGTGAGCAAGGGACCCACGTCTGGGCATACCCCCGCCAACTTAGGGCGAACAAAGCGATACAAAAGGAAATGATGGACGGAACGTTTGAGCCAATCAAACACTCACCCCCAGTCAACTGATCTGGGTTTAATCCATCATCATTCTTTAGCTCACTCCACCACCCCAGTTCAGACATGGCCATATGCAAATCAGTCTGACCCTGTGCCTCATGGGAACAGTCCAGCCCGAACTGCCAAGCCATGTCTTCCCTGGACCGGAAACAAGCATCCTAGGACCGGTTTCTGGCATTCCAGCCGTCATCAGCCAGGCTTGCTTGAATCCAGTGGCAAAGTGAGCAAGGGACCCACGTCTGGGCATACCCCCGCCAACTTAGGGCGAACAAAGCGATACAAAAGGAAATGATGGACGGAACGTTTGAGCCAATCAAACACTCACCCCCAGTCAACTGATCTGGGTTTAATCCATCATCATTCTTTAGCTCACTCCACCACCCCAGTTCAGACATGGCCATATGCAAATCAGTCTGACCCTGTGCCTCATGGGAACAGTCCAGCCCGAACTGCCAAGCCATGTCTTCCCTGGACCGGAAACAAGCATCCTAGGACCGGTTTCTGGCATTCCAGCCGTCATCAGCCAGGCTTGCTTGAATCCAGTGGCAAAGTGAGCAAGGGACCCACGTCTGGGCATACCCCCGCCAACTTAGGGCGAACAAAGCGATACAAAAGGAAATGATGGACGGAACGTTTGAGCCAATCAAACACTCACCCCCAGTCAACTGATCTGGGTTTAATCCATCATCATTCTTTAGCTCACTCCACCACCCCAGTTCAGACATGGCCATATGCAAATCAGTCTGACCCTGTGCCTCATGGGAACAGTCCAGCCCGAACTGCCAAGCCATGTCTTCCCTGGACCGGAAACAAGCATCCTAGGACCGGTTTCTGGCATTCCAGCCGTCATCAGCCAGGCTTGCTTGAATCCAGTGGCAAAGTGAGCAAGGGACCCACGTCTGGGCATACCCCCGCCAACTTAGGGCGAACAAAGCGATACAAAAGGAAATGATGGACGGAACGTTTGAGCCAATCAAACACTCACCCCCAGTCAACTGATCTGGGTTTAATCCATCATCATTCTTTAGCTCACTCCACCACCCCAGTTCAGACATGGCCATATGCAAATCAGTCTGACCCTGTGCCTCATGGGAACAGTCCAGCCCGAACTGCCAAGCCATGTCTTCCCTGGACCGGAAACAAGCATCCTAGGACCGGTTTCTGGCATTCCAGCCGTCATCAGCCAGGCTTGCTTGAATCCAGTGGCAAAGTGAGCAAGGGACCCACGTCTGGGCATACCCCCGCCAACTTAGGGCGAACAAAGCGATACAAAAGGAAATGATGGACGGAACGTTTGAGCCAATCAAACACTCACCCCCAGTCAACTGATCTGGGTTTAATCCATCATCATTCTTTAGCTCACTCCACCACCCCAGTTCAGACATGGCCATATGCAAATCAGTCTGACCCTGTGCCTCATGGGAACAGTCCAGCCCGAACTGCCAAGCCATGTCTTCCCTGGACCGGAAACAAGCATCCTAGGACCGGTTTCTGGCATTCCAGCCGTCATCAGCCAGGCTTGCTTGAATCCAGTGGCAAAGTGAGCAAGGGACCCACGTCTGGGCATACCCCCGCCAACTTAGGGCGAACAAAGCGATACAAAAGGAAATGATGGACGGAACGTTTGAGCCAATCAAACACTCACCCCCAGTCAACTGATCTGGGTTTAATCCATCATCATTCTTTAGCTCACTCCACCACCCCAGTTCAGACATGGCCATATGCAAATCAGTCTGACCCTGTGCCTCATGGGAACAGTCCAGCCCGAACTGCCAAGCCATGTCTTCCCTGGACCGGAAACAAGCATCCTAGGACCGGTTTCTGGCATTCCAGCCGTCATCAGCCAGGCTTGCTTGAATCCAGTGGCAAAGTGAGCAAGGGACCCACGTCTGGGCATACCCCCGCCAACTTAGGGCGAACAAAGCGATACAAAAGGAAATGATGGACGGAACGTTTGAGCCAATCAAACACTCACCCCCAGTCAACTGATCTGGGTTTAATCCATCATCATTCTTTAGCTCACTCCACCACCCCAGTTCAGACATGGCCATATGCAAATCAGTCTGACCCTGTGCCTCATGGGAACAGTCCAGCCCGAACTGCCAAGCCATGTCTTCCCTGGACCGGAAACAAGCATCCTAGGACCGGTTTCTGGCATTCCAGCCGTCATCAGCCAGGCTTGCTTGAATCCAGTGGCAAAGTGAGCAAGGGACCCACGTCTGGGCATACCCCCGCCAACTTAGGGCGAACAAAGCGATACAAAAGGAAATGATGGACGGAACGTTTGAGCCAATCAAACACTCACCCCCAGTCAACTGATCTGGGTTTAATCCATCATCATTCTTTAGCTCACTCCACCACCCCAGTTCAGACATGGCCATATGCAAATCAGTCTGACCCTGTGCCTCATGGGAACAGTCCAGCCCGAACTGCCAAGCCATGTCTTCCCTGGACCGGAAACAAGCATCCTAGGACCGGTTTCTGGCATTCCAGCCGTCATCAGCCAGGCTTGCTTGAATCCAGTGGCAAAGTGAGCAAGGGACCCACGTCTGGGCATACCCCCGCCAACTTAGGGCGAACAAAGCGATACAAAAGGAAATGATGGACGGAACGTTTGAGCCAATCAAACACTCACCCCCAGTCAACTGATCTGGGTTTAATCCATCATCATTCTTTAGCTCACTCCACCACCCCAGTTCAGACATGGCCATATGCAAATCAGTCTGACCCTGTGCCTCATGGGAACAGTCCAGCCCGAACTGCCAAGCCATGTCTTCCCTGGACCGGAAACAAGCAGAATGCAGAACAATGTCATACATTCACCCCAGTAGTTCGCCCTAAGTTGGCGGGGGTATGCCCAGACGTGGGTCCCTTGCTCACTTTGCCACTGGATTCAAGCAAGCCTGGCTGATGACGGCTGGAATGCCAGAAACCGGTCCTAGGATGCTTGTTTCCGGTCCAGGGAAGACATGGCTTGGCAGTTCGGGCTGGACTGTTCCCATGAGGCACAGGGTCAGACTGATTTGCATATGGCCATGTCTGAACTGGGGTGGTGGAGTGAGCTAAAGAATGATGATGGATTAAACCCAGATCAGTTGACTGGGGGTGAGTGTTTGATTGGCTCAAACGTTCCGTCCATCATCCCCTTTTGTATCGCTTTGGGCAGTGAAAGGACTGGACTGAACTTTCTCTACGTGTGCTGAGTATCTTCAAGGGCCTGAACCGAGCTGGCCTCCTGTTAAGAAGTCTCAGGGACTGCAAAGACTTCACCAACCTCTGGGTACCGCTCCTGGAACTGCTGTTTCAGTTGCCACAGAGAAGAGGGAACCGCGACCGACTCTGTCAACCGACTCCGTCGCTGGCCTTGTGTCCCGAAGGCACCGCAAGCCGCACCGACTCGCGCAGCACCGTAAGCCTTGGTCTCACCGACTCCGTCACCGGGCCGCTGCCTGCACCGCATCGAGAGACACCGCGACCTGCATCGCCTCGCTTCACCTCGCTGGCCTGGGCTCACCGACACGGTCGCTGCTGGCTCGACCCCCGTGACCGACTCGTCACGCACAGCTGTCTGGCTCGGCCAGCGCCAATTCCCGCCAACCGGCTCTGTCGCTCGCATCGCAACTTGCCAGCACCGCATCGAGCACCGACTCGCCCTGCACCGCAAGCCTTGGTCTCACCGACGCCGTCTGCACGATCGTCACCGAGCCGCTGCTCGCACCGCATCGAGGGACACCGCACCTTGCACCACTTCCACCTTGCACAGTGACCGCGACGAACGCCACAACCGGCTGTCACCCGCACCGCAACCTGCCAGCACCGCATCGAGCACCGACTCGCCCTGCACCGCCAGCCTTGGTCTCACCGACGCCGCCTGCACGATCGTCACCGAGCCGCTGCTCGCACCGCATCGAGGGACACCGCACCTTGCACCGCTTCCATTTTGCATCGCGACCACGACGGATGCCAATACCGACTCGCACGCCTGTGTGAGCCGCACTAAGAAAGGTACTGTGAACGAACCTGTCCCGCTGTTGCTGGCCCGTACCGACGCGGTCAGCGGGAACTGCGAGACTCTGTTGTTTTCAGCATCGCGGTAGGCTCGGACCGAGCTACCGATTCGAACGAACTGTGTTTTTCAACGTATTTTGCAACTTAAGACATTTTGAGAAGTAACTATTTTTGAAGTACTGTATAGTGGATTTTTATCGTATTTGGTCTTGTTTTAAGTATATAAAAATATTGGATATTTTTCTAAACTGGTGTGGTGTCCGTTTGTAGTGCTTACATTGTATTACTGTTGGTTTTGTGCAAATGCTTTACACACTGCCTCTAGAATAAGCCTGACTGCTCGTGCCAAGCTACCAAGGGGGTGAGCAGGGGTTATTTTAGGAGTGTAACTCCCTTATCCTGACTAGGAAGAAGGGTCCCTACATGGACAAAGGTGCAAGCCCTTGCCAACTAGAGACCCCCATTTCTAACAAAAGCCCTCCAAAGCACAGGGAGACTGAGGCATTTTGGGGGCAACCTCTAAGGATGCCACCCAGGTACATGTCAGGGGTGATAAAGCATGGTGTTTGATACCAAATATGACTGAATTCGGTGGTACCATAATGGAGCTGGCTAACTCGTGGTCGCCTAGTAGCCAGTCCACGTTAACCTATGGACCGTCGTTCACTTGCAGTGATCGTTAATGGGAAGATACCTGTAGGGACATGTATGCTTGTACATACATGTCCACACCATTAATATAATGCACCCTGCCTCCTGGGCTATAGGAGGCCTACCTTAGGGGTGGCTTACTTATACAAAGGCAGTGAGGTGATCCTGTCACACATGCTGTGTACAGGGTCGATCTCAAGCAGGAAAGCTGCTAGTGCAGGCTGTGGTGGCAGACTTTACTTTTACTCGGGTCCCTCAGGGTGGCACAAATAGTGCTGCAGCCCCGGTGACCACTTTAACACCCATGCCCTGGCTACCACTGGTACCATGTACTAGGGGCTTATAAGGGGGGGGGGGGTTAAAGCATCTTGCCATTTGGGTGAACCAATTCACATTACCTTTGAGGGAAAGAGCACTGGTACTGGGGCTTGGTTAGCAGGTCCCAATGCACGTTCAGGTCTATTACCACATCACAGCATCCAGAGAAGAAAGTGGGGGCTGACCAGCCAAAAAGGGCACTTTCCTACACCTTGTATACAAGCTACCAGGTGTTCAGGTGCAACGTCTCTTGCTCCCTGTGCTTCATGTGGCCCAAGTGCAGCTCCAGTGTGGAGTGATTGGACAGATCCCTGGCAAGGAGGTGGGATGTCTATACCCATGCTAGATCCGGGGTGGGCAGAAAGAAATAGTGAAGCCTGGAAAAAGACCAATGTGATGAGGAAAAATATTTAAATGCCTCTGGGGTCCTGTGGCATGTTTTATGTAAGTATCTAGCTCTTGGGCCATTGTTACGTTAAGTAACCGCCAACCACAGTGACTCCCTGGATATTAAGTTCATCCAAGATTCAACAGGTAAAGGTTGGAGGGGAGCAGAGACAAGACAAGGAGAGGCCCTTGAGCCTACCAGATGCCAAGCCATACAATCCCTGCTTTTTTATCTTTAACTGTGTGACTGGACAGTGGGAAGAACTTCTTAAGTAATATCACTACCCTCCTTGATGTTTTTGTGAAACCAGAGTACCCCTGCTGTCACAAGAATCTGTAGATGTTCTCCTACAGTAACAAAAAATCAGGTTAATGTTGCCAACAAACTAAAAAACTGCTCCTCGCTTGCTCCTGTAGTTTAGGCCATTCAAATTCCATGACATAATGCTGGGCTGAGCCATTTCATTCCAGGATGTCAAGTGTGCCATTTAGCATTGTGTTGCATGTTTGGGAGTCAGGCTCTCTTCTTCCTGGCACATTGTAAAACAAAACTGACCATGAACAGTGTAGTGTAAACTTCACACCAATATTTCAACCCTCTACATCCACCACAGAAGCATCTGTAGTCCTGTACAGTGCCCTTAATAAACAGAAGAGCAGACATGCTGAATTGTGCCCCTAAAAGAATGAAAATTGCAGTCTAGAATATAACAGAACCCGTAGTCAGTAGTTGTAATGAATTTCGGGGCATATTTACAAGCCCCTATCGCCACCAGAATGTCACTTTTTTGATGTTCCTGTGGCGATTGGGGCTTTGTCTTATTTACAAGGCGGCATTAAGCTACTTAACGTGGCTTAACGCCGCCTTGTAGGCCCCCTTTCACGCTATACTTAACATGAAAGGGGTGCGCAACGGGTGTTGGGGTGGGCGTTCCCCAGCATCACCCATTGATTTTGACGCTGCCCCATATTTACAAGTGTGGCATAAATATGGGGCAGAGCCAAAATTAAAACCAGGGAAAACCTGGTCTTAACATGGTGAACTGAGGAGAAATGCTTTATTTTGCCTCGTTTTAAACAATCATTAGCAAAATGACAATTTGCAACTTCTATGTTTACTGCACAATGCAGCACACAATCAAGTTACAAATCACCATTGGTGATTGTTTATGTGCAGGAAGGCTCACCTTCCTGCACATAAACAATCATTCCCTCAACCCAGGCCCCCTTGCACTATGGTGCAAGGGGGCCTGCGTTGGCACTAGGCAGCTAAATTTAGTGCCAACGCAGGGAGAAACACAGGTTTGCGCCGCATTCTTGTGATTACGGCACATCCCTGCATTTTGAAAGTGACTGAGCGCGGCATTAGCCTTCTTGGCTTAACGCTGCGCTCTGCCACTTTAATTGTCAAGGTAGCATATCTTTCACTCCCTGGATTTGAGTGTTGGGCAGGTTACGGGAACCGCACCCCCACTTTAGCACCACAATGTAAGTTCCTCAGAATCCAGGTGTCACCCCTCGAGGCCTGACAGCCAGGCCCATTACTCAGTGGCGTCACAAGGGGACGGCAGTGGCGGCCAACCCCCCCCTGCCCTATCCCTCCCCGTGCCCCCCCCCTTACCTGTGGCCATCGTGGGATGGCGGCCGCAGGAATCACCAGCATACCCCGCCCCGCTCTTAGATTCGGCCGCAGCGGGCGGCCTAAGCCCTAGCTACGCCAGTGCCATTACTCCTACCTTCCCCCAATTAGAGTTGGCTCCTTGAGGCAAGTCTTTCTTCGCTACAGTCAGACCATTTGTTGCCAGTTCTGTTTTGCCCTGTGTCTACGTCTTCTGCGCCTACATCCGACAGTCTGTGGAGTCAGTCACACTTGTCTCTGTGGGAGCTCACTATTCCGGTCGCCGGGTGAGTACGTTCTGCTTCACGCAGTCCCAGACCTCCTCCGGCATTTCATAAACAGAGCGATCTGTAGATCACTTTTAGTTTGGTCGAGAGATGGAGCGCGTATGTAATGTTCAAGATTTGAGTCTTTATCTGACGCTTTCTGTTTTTTTGTAACAATGATTTATTAGGATTTTCAGTACTGAGTACAAGCATTTCAATAAGGTACAGGAGCCAGTTTAACAGTGTTGCATAATTCCATGCATGATTCGTTTACAGTTGGCAACGCATAAAGAGCTCACGTCGCAGCATGGCTCACTGAATTTGTTATAATAAGACTGTCACTATGATTAAGTACAGCTCAAAATCATCATAAACAAACAAGGGAAAACAAATCAAGAATTCAAGAGGGAAATAAGAGAAGTTTGCACTGCTACAATATCTATTTCTTGTTCCAACTAGCTGTTGTGTGGCAAAGAAGGAAAGGGAGATCTCAATGTCCTCGAACCACCAGTTTTCAGCATATGGCGTGGGCATGCTAATAGGAGCCACAACCGTAGAAATAATGAGTGTAATTACGAATTTAGAATTGCCTTCTTGGGGATAGGTGCTAAACAATATTATCAACAGAATTCTATCAGGGACAGGGCTTCAATTGAGCAAAGTAGCCCAAGTGTTATTGAACTTCTCCGTAGTATCTTGCGCCTTGGGTACTATTCATATGATGCAGTATGACAGTGTTCGGTCATCGATTCTTTATTTGTGTAAGTCGTTATGCTTTTCAATTCAATTCAAAATAACTCTATTTTAGCCACCAGGGCCATAAAAGTACAAATAGGTTTATGCTTTTCTAAATGCTATAAAATGTATATTTTGGTCACTGCGTGTGAGTTTGCCATTCATCTGGACCAAGAAGAGCGGAGCAGGGCTAATTCCATTGAGGACCTGAAGGATATTGGACTGTGATTTCACAATGTGGCCAATATCTCTGCCCAATAGTTGGACTATAGTAAAGCGGGCCAAAGAATGTTGTGGTAGAGTGTACCTTAATCTTGGTCACTTCTCCAACAGAAGGAGTAGCAACTTAGAGACGCTTTAGCTAAGTGTGCTTCCATTCAGTACTGACTTTGTAGTATCTTATATGTGAAATTCAGTCTCGATTCTCTCGGCCTGTTATCGTGCATGAACAATATGCCACGCCATTAGTCACTGAGGTATTTTACTGCGTGGTTGTTTTGCAAGGTGGTGACCACCACGGCCTGTGGTGTGGCAGAAGAGTATACTTCAGTAATTCAAAGCATTGTATAATCCTGTTACGGATTGTTGGAATGGAAAAGGCTTTTGGTCGATTTCCCCTTGCATTGTACGATTTAAGTTAGCATTTGCGGCACCATTTTGTATTTAGCCCCCATTTTGTACCATGATCGAAACTAAACTTCTGTCTCATTCTGTTTGCCTCAGCAGAAAGCAGTCTTGATATTTTTCTTCTATTTCTCCAAGGTTGAGCTTCGCTGCACTAATGAGTAGACTGTTTTGTCATTACATACCTTTCCCGTTAGATAGGCCTGCTCCCACCCTTAGAGTGGCGGGCACGGGCACAGTAACCTTGAAACTGAGATAGCATGTACCCGGTCTCAGGATTGCAGCTCATCCTTCTGTGTCTCCTTTGTTCACTAGCTACTGGGCGTGTCCTTAGGGGTACTGGAAATGTGTATCATGTATTACCATGTTGGCGGGGGTCAGTCCCTCTGCAGCAATCCAAGGAGGCTGGTCAGACTGGACTCCGCTCGAGTGTATGATTAATAAATAACTTTGGTTTGTATTCTCTACTGTCTGACCGACTTGTTTGGAAGGCTGAGAGGTGGTCGCGAGTGACCCGGGTGGCCCTAGTCGGGTCACTTCCTTCAGGATTACCCCATAATTTTATTTATTTTTTGATTCATCGAAGACGATGTGGTCAAATGGACCTAGAAGACGGGAGAGACGGTGTGTTAATTGGTAGTATCCCCATTTTTGATGCACGTCTAGCTCATACGTTTGTGTCATTTCCTCAAATGTAAGGTTTCTATTCTCCTTAAGTGGCTGTCTGGAAGTCAGGATCCCCTTATCTGTCCATTCCTTCCAGTAAATAGGTCTTCCTCCTATTTTTATTTTGTAGTTGTTCCTATTTTTGGGCACCTGAGTGGAGTGAGGGATCTACCTTAATCAATGTATGGGTAGTTCGGTTTAAGATGTGTGGGAGGGGCCAAGTTGCAGTGTGGATGTCTCTGACACCATAATGCTACAGTAATGCCAAGATCTCTAAGTGAGCTCCAGTAGGGGAGTAGCTTGAATTGTACAGAAAGTGAGTGGCTTGAGACAGGTATTGAGCGCCACGTTACTTCTAAATGTGTGGGAGTCTAAGAGCTTCTGCTGTTGTGTGGGGGCATATAGCTTTGCAGGCTCTACACGGGATCTGTCTCCATCCCATAAAAAAGTTTTGATGTCCTGATCTCTCTGGCATAGGCTACTTGAGGGGACGATTGGGGGGGGGGTGGGTTTGCTAAGCACGTAATTATATCTCAAGAAAATCATAATTTTAATCATTTGTACCCGGCCCCAGAATGAGAGGTACAGCGCCTTCCACTGAGTTCATCTGGCTTTTCAGGGGGAGAGATTATTGGTGACAGTACCTTTGAGCTCTGTGCTTAAAAGTATCCCCAGGTATTTATGCATATGTGTGACCCATTTGAAATTATAGGGTTCTGTTGCTGCTCTGATGGTATAACAAGAGATGGGGAATGAGTTACAATTGATTTTGTACCCTGAAAATAATGAGGACATCTCTATCAAGGCCATAAGAGGGGGGGGTAAAGAGGTTTCAGGATTAGTCAGCGTGAGCATATCATCTGCATAGAGCAATGCCTTTATTTGCTCTGCCGATATCTGAATCCCTGTAATGGTTGTTTTTTTTCTTCGTAATGCAATTGCTAACGGTTCAAGGGCGAGTAGGGATAGAGGGGTGAGGGGACAACCTTACCTCATTCCTCTCAGTATTGGAAGCGGGCCGACAAGAACCCTCCGCATGTTACTTGTGCTGCAGGGCCTTCATAGAGCCATCTGACTTTTGAAATGAAATTGTCTCCTATGTTAAACCTTTTGAGAGCTCTAAACGTATAGCCCCACTACACTTGATGGAAGGCTTTCTCCACATCGATGAAAAGGGCTTTAGTTCGATCTGTAGGGTCTTTGGAACTCCACAGCATTTGCAGGAAGGTTCTAAGTTGGTGCAAGGAATGTCTACCAGCGGAAAAGCCAGCCTGCGATTCATGAACTACTGAGGGGATGACTTTGCGTAGTCTATTTGCTAGTATTTTGACTAAAATCTTCATATCCACTATGATCAATTGAAATAGGTCAGTAATTAGTGCAACTCAGGTCATCCTTGTGTAGTTTAGGGATCATTGTTATGAGCGCTTTGTTGGAGAAAGATGAAGTGTACCAGTGTTCTTAGCTTCATCAAAAGAGGCATGTAACATTTTGCGTAGGTGGCTACCCCATATTTTATAGAATTTAAGGTGGTAGCCGTCCTCCCTGGGTGACTTGTTGTGGGAAGAGCAGACATGGCATTTTTAAAAATCTCTTACAAAGGTATCTTGCCATGAAATAAGTCTCTCTGTGTCTGAGAGCTTAGGAAGAGGCATTTGGCAAAGAGCCGCTTGTCGCTTGTTATATCTTCAGTTTCCCTGTCTGGCTCATATAATCTTGCTAGGAATTTAGTGAAGCCATTAACAATATCTTGTGGGTGGGTGTGCATCTTGGCATCTTCATTGCGCAGGGCATGAACTGCTATTTATTCATGCCTGTCTCACTTCTTTTGTTGTAACTGAATTATGAAGAGTCTCACCCCGTTTTCGCCTTGTTCAAAATGGGCATAGTGCAGTCTATGCAGTGTATTTTCTGCCTTATCTGTGAAAAGGGTGTTCAGTGCCAATTTATCATTTTCCAATTGGCACTGCCTTTCTGTGATGGGGTGATTGTTGTAATGTTGCTTGTGATCCCTGATTGACAATTCAAGTTCAGTTTGTTTTATTTTAGTACTCGTATGGGCTTATGCACTTTCCTTCATTATGAAACCTCCCATCGTTTCCTTGGCTGCCACTCACAGGGACTGATCTGTGGTAAACAACCCCTTCTTATTTTCTGCGTACTGACTCAGAAGAGCATATCGTCATTTTTTTAGATCTCACCAAAGATAGTGCATGCTCTGTCTCCTGTGAGACATTGTTTTCTAACAGTAAGCTTAGAGGCCACCCATTGCTTACCATTGGTTGACTTCATTGTCACTCTCTTGCTTTCCTCTTATTGGGTAGCTGCACAGGCCTCCTTCCTCGTCATGTGTTTGTCCTTCTCTTGGAGCATGGATACATTACTGGTGTCCCTCCATTGTCCATATTTTTAGACTCTACTTTTTTCTTTATGTTCAGGCACTCTATGAGAGTGCTTTTCAGCTGTCTCACTCATGTACTTCTCTGTGTTTCTCCAACCCACCAACCCTCTGCTGTCAAGATCTACAGGTGGATCCCGACAGATACAAGAAGAACAGTCACCCAGGCCCTCGTCAGTAGCAGACTTGACTATGGGAACGCCCTCTACGCGGGAGCCCCGGCCAAGCTCATCAAGCGACTGCAACGCATACAAAACGCCTCCGCACGCCTGATCCTCGATGTACCACGCCACAGCCACATCACCCCCACCTGAGGAACCTGCACTGGCTCCCCGTCGACAGGAGAATCTCCTTCAAGCTCCTCATCCACGCACACAAGGCACTCCACAAGACTTGCCCAGCCTACCTCAACAGACGACTCCTCTTCTACGTCCCCAACCGCCAACTCCGCTCCGCCGACCTCTCCCTCGCCACCGTCCCTCGCATTCGAAGAACTACCACCGGCGGCAGATCCTTCTCCCACCTCACCGCCAAGACCTGGAACACCCTTCCACTAACCCTACGACAGACCCAAGACCTGCTGACCTTCAGGAGGCTACTCAAGACCTGGTTGTTCGACCAGTAGCAGCACCCCCCCCCCTTTTTTTTTCTCCCCAGCGCCTTGAGATCCTCGCGGGTAAGTAGTGCGCTTTACAAATTCTGTGATTGATTGATTGATTGATGTTATTTGCCTCACTCCTTCCCTCCCTCTTTTTGAGTCCATGTTTCTTGCCACCATCTGGCCCCCTCCTTCTCTTGTCCTTGTGCTTGTCCACCACCCACCTTCCCTCCTACCATTGTCCGTGTTTCTTGGCTCCACAGGCCCTCCCTCCGTCCAGTGTCTGTGCTGCTTGACCCCACCTGTCCTCTGTAGTCCCCGATGCCCCTCCCATCCACCATTCCTCCCGCCATAGCCGGGTCTGTTGGCTCAGTGGACTAATACATCCACATTCTTCTGAGATTGATAAAATGAGCCCCATTGAGTTGGGTAACAATAAACATCTGTTATTCAGCACCAAGAGGACCTTCAGGGTGATAATGTGCTTTACAAATACACATATTTCTAAAGACAGTGGTCCCCAGACAGAAAATAAGTTATAAATCAATAAATATAGACCCAATCAGTACTATATTGTAGACATCTGTCCAGCCGGACAGATATTTAATATGCAGTCAAATAATGTTTACAGACAATAAACATGGAACAGTTAAAGTGGGACACAAGCCTGCATCCAACTTAGCAAGAAAGACGTACAACATAAAGTAAAGGGTTCAGGCAAAGGAAATTGTTTGTTTCAAGCACATTTCTAATAGAACAAACAGAATATACATGAGACACCATTACATAGAAATTAGGACATTTTCAAGGGGTGTATATGGTGTACAAGGTGTCGACGGCGTTTTGATCCCTTAAAGGAATAATGGGATCATCCTCAGGACATTATAAATAACATGCCTGTTTTCATATGGCTTAAATTGCTAGAACCATGGAAAAAATGGAGGAAAGGGAAAGGGGAAAAAAATAAGTTAAAATTAGACAAATGAAAGTGGCGTATATCCGAAGTGCTCGTGAGATTGTCTCTAATGTGCTGTCCGACGTGATGCGAGGTGCTCCTGAACATGAGAACATGCACGTGGATTTAACGTGCAGTGAAAAATATATATAAAAAAGGTGAAGCGAAGGGATAGAAAGAGAGGGAAGTTAGGCCGACGATCAAGATGGAAGCGAGATCTGGCGTAGGTGTTGGAAAAGTGAGATATCTCTAACATTATTAGTGTTGCAATTCGAAAAGGTTTTCAGTTCAATCCCCTCATTCTACCTACTGCAGGAACCTTGACTCCGGTGCATACTCCCCAGGATTACAACTAAGACCACCATCCCTACAGATCCTATGCCGGTGGCCTTCCGTTCTTCTTGATTCTCAAGACCTTTGTCACAGCTCCATTCTTCACGTTGGGTAAGCCATAGCTCACCTTACGTGCCCAATCTGTCCTCTACCTCCCCCTGTGCCATTGCGTACTGTAGCGCTACCTCCCCTTATGATACGTACATAGATACTAGCGCCCTCTCACCCTTCAGTACTTTCAGCTCTGTCTTTTCCTTTTTCCGGCCACACACTACACGGCTACTGTTAGAGATATCTCACTTCTCCAACACCTACGCCAGATCTCGCTTCCATCTTGATCGTCGGCCTATGTGCTTGAAACAAACAATTTCCTTTGCCTGAACCCTTTACTTTATGTTGTACGTCTTTCTTGCTAAGTTGGATGCAGGCTTGTGTCCCACTTTAACTGTTCCATGTTTATTGTCTGTAAACATTATTTGACTGCATATTAAATATCTGTCCGGCTGGACAGATGTCTACAATATAGTACTGATTGGGTCTATATTTATTGATTTAGAACTTATTTTCTGTCTGGGGACCACTGTCTTTAGAAATAGTTCAATTACCCAAAGGTCCCTGACCAATTGTATTTGGGTCTCCTTGTTTTTTCATAGCTTACAAATACACATGTTACATTATTTTATGGGTTGTCCCTCCCACCCGCCCACCCTGCCTCTCCACCTGCCATAACAAAAAAACACTATGGCGCAGACCACCTCTGGCTGCCTCATAGCATTTTTTCCCCACACGATCTGTTGCCAATGTTGAACCCCACCCATCAATCGTGTTGACTTAGCCCATTCCCTCTGTGTTGCCTCCCTCCATGTTTCTTCCCACCCGCAATAAATAAAACACTGTGATGCAGCCAGCACTGGCTGTGTAATAGTGCTTTTTCCCCTACACACCTAGTTGTCCATTTTGCCCCTTCACACACTGACCTTCCTTCTGGGCTGCTCACCGCCCTACCCGCCATTCCGCCAGCAAGAAAAAAAAGGACTATGAAGTGAACAGCACTGGCTGTATCATAGTACTTTTTTTTTTTTTTTACTTTCAGCCATTCCGCACTTGTACTACATGGCTAAAAACTTTGGGCTCGATTCACAGAACTAACTTAAGACAAAATCCTAAACTTACTACCATTTTGGTATTCACAGAAGGCACTTACTCATTTTGGTATTCACAGAAGGCACTTACTCATCAATGAATAAGTGCCTTCTGTGAATACCAAAATGAGTAAGTTACTCAAAATGAGTAAGTTACTCATTGTGGTATTCACAGAAGGCACTTACTCATCAATGAGTAAGTGCCTTCTGTGAATACCAAAATGAGTAAGTGCCTTCTGTGAATACCAAAATGAGTAAGTGCCTTCTGTGAATACCAAAATGGTAGTAAGTTTAGGATTTTGTCTTAAGTTAGTTCTGTGAATCGGGCCCATTGACAAAACCAATAGCTCTCTTCTTGTAGGCTAGATCTATTGGCTTTTACCAATGCTTGTTCTCTTCGGGTAACTTGTATTTTGAGGTCTTCATTCATCAGATATGTAGGGATGGAATGATCATTTCTGTGTCTGTTTCAAGTATTACTGGGGCATGGGACAAGTATAGGATTTCACATTTCAGTATCATGGGGAGAAGGATCCTGCAGTTCGAAAACAGTTGATTCAAGAGCTAGAGCCATGTGTGGAGAAGAAGAAGGTATACTCTTTATCTCGTGGGTGTAGAAGGCGCTACATTTCTATAAGTGAATGATCCTGCAGAATATCAGTTAGTCCAAACAATTATTCAGATCTGGGGGCCCGTTCTATCTAGAATAGGATCTACCACTAAGTTCCAGTCACCTCAAACAATAACTCTTGCCGAAATCTATAAAGAGGTGGTCGATAGCAATGAGAAAATTAGTTAGTGAGAAGTTGGGCACATATACTGATCCAGTGGTCAATAATTCATTAGCAATTTTGACTTTGGTAAAAGTATAGCCACAGTGAGTCTATCTACTTTTTTAGCATTTTTTTGTGGGAATATATCTTTATTGGATTTTATGCCCAATTCTAGGCAACAATGGTCAAGTGCAACTTCAAACACTGCATATAATACCGTCAATAGTACCCCCCACCCCAAGCCGCTTGCTCTGAAACAGCAGAACTAGTGCAACACTGTGGAGTCAATGTATCCCAGAGGCAATCTTCCTTTTGTTTGAGGGACACAGTGGCTGCCCTCATATTCTCCTCTCTCCCAGTAAACCACTCACACATGCACACCCCAATCCAGGGAGTGCTGCAAGAGGCCCAGCTACTCCGGTGGCGGCGCTAACGCGGCATTTCCCACCCCCCCAGGTTCCACTAACTTGGCCAGCATGTCGCACCACAGGTGTAAATCCTCCTCTCCTTTGTTATTACTCCATCAGTGCCCATTCCCTCATGTCCCTCGTCCAGGACACGCAAGTGGGTGCATTAAGAGATAACCAGTGTATTGCCAGCTGCTGCTTACCCAGTACCAGTCCCAGGGAGGAAAATCTATATCTGATCTTCCCCTTTTTTGTGCGTGGTATTAGCCCCAATTGACAGTGGCTGAGCGTGTTTTCAATTGGTTACCCTTTTCAATCTTGTCACCACCTCTAACCAGAATGTCTGTATGGGGCTGCATATCAGGCCATGTGCTGAAACATGGCTCTAGGGGAGCCACACCTTACACAGACTGAAGATCTACTCTGGTCTATTGTGTGTAACCTCTCGGGCATGAGGTATGTGCGGTGCAGAAAATTAAAATGAATCAATTTAAATCATACATTGCTCACTATGTGTTGTGCCAGTGCAGATGTATGGTCCCACTCCTTCTCTGTCAGTGGTGCAGGCAGGTCCTCCTCCCAGTGTCATCTGGCAGGTGACGTAGGTTTCTGTTTATCCGCCTTGAGAGCCAGATAGAGTAAAGATATCAAGTGTCACATCTTAGTGACACCTAGCAATTTGTCTAGTGTGTTGCTGGTCTGGGCTGTGCCTGGGAAGCATCGTGAAAGCTCCCTTGCCGTTCTGGCCAGTTTAATGAACTGCATGAGCTGCCCCCCATGTTCAACGCCTCGCTGGCTTCAGCGAAAGTAATTAACTTAGCTTCAGGATACAGATCCCCCGGTGTGGTGCAATCTCCCAAATGATTAGTATTTTAAGCGTTGGGTGTTTGTTAAAGAGCATTGCAAGCCCTAAGGATTTTGGGTGTGTTGAAAGTGGATAGTTGAGTTGCCCCATCTACCATCCACAAAACTACTGCCAACAACTTATCCTACCCAGTTTCTAACTTGCCAGTTTCCGCTGGTGTCAAGTGCATTTCTCGGACTGAAGCAGCTGGTCAACATGCCCACCCACAGAGCTGGACACACACTCGACCCCATCTTCGCGGGAGGGAAAAACATCCGCTTCAGCCACATCACCGAGCCCCCCTGGACGGACCACCACTGCGTCCATTTCACCTTCAACACCACCACCGCACCCAAACCCACCCCACGCCCGCCACAACGAAACTGGAGAAAGGTCACTGAGGAACACCTCAACACCACCCTCCTCAAAAACCCCCCCAGCGCCACTAACGACACCAACGCCGCAGCCATAGGACTTCACCGCTGGATCTCCGGCTGCGCCGACAAGCTCGATCCCCTCCACCACCCCGCCAAACTACGCCCTCCGAAGGCCGCCTGGTTCACCACAGAACTACAAGAAGCCAGACGCACCTGCAGACGCCTAGAGAAAATCTGGCGAAACCAGAAAACCACGGAAGCACAGAACAACCACAGGAGCGCCATGAAGGAATACCACCAGCGCATAAGAGACACCAAACGGACCTTCATTAGAGACAAAGTCCAGACCAATGCTTCCAACACCAAGGAACTGTTCAACGTCATACAGCAGTTCGCAAAGCCCTCCAGCGAAACCTCAGACATCGCACCTTCCCAGGAACTCTGCGACAAACTCAGCTCCTACTTCCATCTGAAGATCAAGGCCCTCTACGACAACTTCAGTGAACCAGCGCCGGACACCACCTTCCCTCCCACTGCCACCGATAAGCCAACCATCATGACATGGAATCCCACCACCATCGAAGACATCACCGCGACCATGAAGAAAACCCACTCAGGAGCCCCTACGAACCCCTGCCCACCGCACATATTCGATACAAAAGGGGATGATGGACGGAACGTTTGAGCCAATCAAACACTCACCCCCAGTCAACTGATCTGGGTTTAATCCATCATCATTCTTTAGCTCACTCCACCACCCCAGTTCAGACATGGCCATATGCAAATCAGTCTGACCATGTGCCTCATGGGAACAGTCCAGCCCGAACTGCCAAGCCATGTCTTCCCTGGACCGGAAACAAGCATCCTAGGACCGGTTTCTGGCATTCCAGCCGTCATCAGCCAGGCTTGCTAGAATCCAGTGGCAAAGTGAGCAAGGGACCCACGTCTGGGCATACCCCCGCCAACTTAGGGCGAACAAAGCGATACAAAAGGGGATGATGGACGGAACGTTTGAGCCAATCAAACACTCACCCCCAGTCAACTGATCTGGGTTTAATCCATCATCATTCTTTAGCTCACTCCACCACCCCAGTTCAGACATGGCCATATGCAAATCAGTCTGACCCTGTGCCTCATGGGAACAGTCCAGCCCGAACTGCCAAGCCATGTCTTCCCTGGACCGGAAACAAGCATCCTAGGACCGGTTTCTGGCATTCCAGCCGTCATCAGCCAGGCTTGCTAGAATCCAGTGGCAAAGTGAGCAAGGGACCCACGTCTGGGCATACCCCCGCCAACTTAGGGCGAACAAAGCGATACAAAAGGGGATGATGGACGGAACGTTTGAGCCAATCAAACACTCACCCCCAGTCAACTGATCTGGGTTTAATCCATCATCATTCTTTAGCTCACTCCACCACCCCAGTTCAGACATGGCCATATGCAAATCAGTCTGACCCTGTGCCTCATGGGAACAGTCCAGCCCGAACTGCCAAGCCATGTCTTCCCTGGACCGGAAACAAGCATCCTAGGACCGGTTTCTGCCATTCCAGCCGTCATCAGCCAGGCTTGCTAGAATCCAGTGGCAAAGTGAGCAAGGGACCCACGTCTGGGCATACCCCCGCCAACTTAGGGCGAACAAAGCGATACAAAGGGGATGATGGACGGAACGTTTGAGCCAATCAAACACTCACCCCCAGTCAACTGATCTGGGTTTAATCCATCATCATTCTTTAGCTCACTCCACCACCCCAGTTCAGACATGGCCATATGCAAATCAGTCTGACCCTGTGCCTCATGGGAACAGTCCAGCCCGAACTGCCAAGCCATGTCTTCCCTGGACCGGAAACAAGCATCCTAGGACCGGTTTCTGGCATTCCAGCCGTCATCAGCCAGGCTTGCTAGAATCCAGTGGCAAAGTGAGCAAGGGACCCACGTCTGGGCATACCCCCACCAACTTAGGGCGAACTACTGGGGTGAATGTATGACATTGTTCTGCATTCTGTCCATCAATTGTTGTTTTTGCATTTGTCACCCCGAGTGGGACGGGTATGCCCAGACGTGGGTCCCGTGCTCTCCATGCCACTGGAATCAAGCTATCCTGGCTGAAGAGGGGTGAAACCCGAAACCGGTCCTAGGATGCTTGTTTCCAGTCCAGGGAGGACCTGGCTTGGCAGTTCGGGCTGGACTGTTCCCATGAGGCACAGGGTCAAGACTGATTTGCATATGGCTGGGTTCAAACTGGAATGGCATGGTGAGCAAAAAAACGATGGATTTAGGCCCAGATCTCTGTACTGGGGTGAATGTATGACATTTTTCTGCATTCTGTCCATCAATTGTTGTTTTTCCACCGCACATATTCCACAGGGCCTCCACCGCCATTGCACCCGAACTAGGACCGACCATCAACGCCTCCTTCAGATCCGGAATCTGCCCAGATGACTTGAAGCGGGCGGAGGTTAAATCCCTCCTCAAGAAACCAACGGCGGACCCCACTGACCTGAAGAACTACCGGCCCATCTCTCTCCTCCCCTTCGTGGCCAAAGTCACCGAGAGACTCGTAAACGCCCAGCTGACCGCCTTCATCGAAGAGAACTCCAACCCAGATGCCTCCCAGTCTGGATTCCGCAGCAACCACAGCACCGAGACCGCCCTCCTCGCCGCCACTGACGACATCCGCATGCTACTCAACCAGGGACACACTGCGGCCCTCATCCTTCTAGACCTCTCCGCAGCCTTCAACACCGTCTCACATCGCACACTCGCAGCCAGACTTCACGACGCGGGGATACAAGGAACCGACCTCGACTCGATCCAATCCTTCCTCTCCGGCAGAACCCGGAGGATCAGACTCCCTCCCTTCCTCTCCGAACCCACCAATATCAACTGCGGCGTACCCCAAGGATCATCACTCAGCCCTACGCTTTTCAACATCTACATGGCCCCCCTCACCGCCATCGTCAGACAGCATGGGCTCAGTATTGTATCCTACGCCGACGACACCCAGCTCATCGTGTCACTCACGAAGAATCCCGAAGACACCAGACTCTCTTCCAGGAAGGAATGAAGAACGTGGCAGCCTGGATGAAAGACAGCTGTTTGAAGCTCAACTCAGAGAAGACAGAGGTCCTCATCCTCGGACCCTGCACCTCCGCCTGGGACAACACCTGGTGGCCCTCTGCCCTCGGGAACCCACCCACCCCCACGGACCACGCACGAAACCTCGGCATCATCCTTGACTTCTCCCTCTCCATGAACCACCAGATCAACGCTGTGGCCTCTACTAGTTTCAAGTGCCTGCGCATCCTCCGCAAGACCTTCAAATGGATCCCCCCCGACTGCAGAAGGACCGTCACCCACGCACTCATAACCAGCAGACTGGACTACGGCAACGCCCTCTACGCCGGAATCAACAGAACTCTTCTACACAAACTCCAAACCATCCAGAACGCCGCAGCCAGACTCGTCCTCGGGACACCGCATCAGGAAC
This sequence comes from Calotriton arnoldi, assembly GCA_963921515.1. Taxonomy (NCBI): domain Eukaryota; kingdom Metazoa; phylum Chordata; class Amphibia; order Caudata; family Salamandridae; genus Calotriton; species Calotriton arnoldi. The sequence goes on along the minus strand of CAWUFW010011309.1, from coordinate 422,657 downwards.
ACATGACCCAACACCTACGAAGCCTCCACTGGCTCCCCGTCGAGAAAAGGGTCACTTTCAAACTCCTCACCACGCCTACAAATCCCTCAACAACATGGGACCCAAATACCTCAACGAGAGAGTATCTTTCCACGTGCCCAAGAGGAACCTCTGTTCCGCCGACCTCGCCCTGGTGGAGGTCCCCCGCATCCGCAGAAACAGAACGGGTGGGAGAGCCTTCTCCTACATCGCAGCCAAGACCTGGAACGAGCTCCCGGTGAACATCAGACGCTCCCCGACCCTGCACGCTTTTAGGAAGGACCTCAAGACCTGGCTCTTCAACTGATCCGGAGCCGCCCCCCACCTAGCGCCTTGAGACCCTCAAGGGTGAGTAGCGCGCTCTACAAACCCCTGATTGATTGATTTCTTGCAAGAGGATGATATCGGCATGCACAGTGGCCACATAATGTAGTATCTTTTGCCCCTTTATAAAATGTGATACCCCTCTGTCATTGCTTCATGGTGAAGACATCTCATCCTACAGTTCATTTGTTGAGGTTTTGGACCCCTAGGAGTAGTGGGATCTAGCCTGCTACTACTGGAAAGGGGAACCTATGCTGTGTATTGTCCAGGCAGGAGATACACATGGAGAAGTGGTCATTGCCATGGAAGAAGGGAGAGGAAAAGTGGGGAAGGAGCCCTACATGTAGGGTAGTATGTGGTAGTAGTTCACTGCTCGTTACTATTCAGGCTACTTAACAGGGAGAGAACTAAGATGTACCTACGGTAATTGTGCTGTGTATTAAATAGTTGGTGGTCTAACAGGAAGGGGGTGTCTTAAATGAACATCTAGCCACTTATACTGGCAACCACCACTTCACTTCTAGAGAGCCACCTCTTGAGCAGCTTTCAGAATGATCTTGAGTATTTAGGAGACATTGTTTGTATGTAGTGTCATTCAGAAGTAGGGAAGTTTGAAGCATTATTACAAGTGGCAAATACTGTGTCAAATACTAAGAGAAACTACAAGTAGTCAACAACTACCAATAGCAGGGGTTGGGCTTTTCATCTGTAGGAGGAAAGAGGAAAGATTAATGAGATGTGATGAGTAGATTTCCAAATTATTGGTTTCAATTTTAGTATAACCATGTCATAATATTGTGGGAGAACATGCAGCGGAAGTATTCCCACATACTAGTGTAGAAGTTCCCCCAACACAGTCTTCTCTCATCGGAGGATGCATTATTTTCGAACTGTTGTGAGAGTGAGAAAGAGGAGTACGGTAAAGAAGGAAGAAAAGTAGGAGACATAAAGTCAACATGAGTAGAGCATTACTTGCAGGTAAGTTGCTGACCAGGTAAGCTATGCCCATTAGCCCAAGTTGATGGTTTCAGAGGTGAACTTCATTTTTCCTGGTCTCTCTGCAATACATCTACATTCTTTGTAGACTTTCTTTGTCTGAATGTCAGGCAGTTTATTGATTCTGTGTCCTATATTGATGATGTTTAGAAGGAACGGTCTATTGCCATCAACAGTTTGTGGAAGATCATTGGGGACTTGAACATCCATATCCATTTGTTTAATCATTTCCAGAAGCCTCTTAAGATCATTTGATTCTGTGAGCTTGATAGGCTTCCCATTGACAGTGAAAGCCACCAAAACTGGTTCCAGTAACCCAAATTTATTTTTCTCAGCTGCGGCCTCAATGCAATATTTTCTTTCAGTTTAAGATTAGTGTCTGTAGAATAGTTAGCGGAAGCATATATCTTGTGACGATCATACATGTAGATACTGTTATTTTTCACAGCTTCCAAAACCTGGCTCACTTGTTGATGGCACAAAGTCCATGCATGATAGGTCTTGAGTGGTTTACTTTATTTGGTTCACCTGACCTATTGCAATGGGCTTTCTGCAGTTCCAGACTGGGTGGAGAAGTCTATTTGCAGGAGACAGGGTAGAAAGGACAAGAAGTCTTCCGCAGTGCCCTTGTAAAGACCTTCCGGAATGCCATGAAAACAGACATTGTTCCTTCTGGATTTGTATTCCAGGTTTTTGTCGAAGATGCCAAGTTTCTTGCCCCCACTTAGGGATGTTGGATATGAGCTTTTACATCTGATAAATCCATATATGAAAGTTTGTGAGATCTGTTCATAGGGACTTCCTATCCATGGACACTTGTTCCATTTTCTGTTCCAGCATACTCAGTGTTACCCCCACCACAGTTATATCCTTGAGGAGAGCCTCCAATGTCACATCCTTCTTTTTCTATACATCTATTGAGGTGGATAGTTTTCTTCATGTTATCCCTTCTGTGAAGAGGAATTGCCTTGAGGCTTGGTTATTCGCCATTTCCCTAAATGGGTTGGTGTAGGCACTGTGAAGATTAAGCGCTGGTGTCACTGGAACTGTAGCAGATGTGCGGAGTAGTGTCGATAACACTAAGCCTGAGTAGTACTCTGTGTTATAAATCTGGATCAAATCATACCCACAACAAGTTAATATACAAGACAGGATAACGGCATGACAAGCTTTGTGAGAGAATGTTGTTTCAGTGGTGTTACCCCAGCAAGTCAAATTATGTAAATTGCTCTCATAAGGCATATTTTTAATACTTATATATTGACCCGAGTATAGCAGGGACAATCAGGTGCACAGTCTTGGGTGTCCCCTCTACTAATCCACGACAAGTGCAAGCCCGTATAAATGTCTGCGCTTGCAGAACGGGATAGGCTGAGGCCCACACCACACTGCGATATGCAAACTGTAGTTGCGGCTCCCCTCTCTGGAAGCTCAGAAGGCTTGGTCATTAGCTATGGGCTGCTACTTCACCGTTCCCAACCTTAGGGTTGCGTAGAATTCAGCATGCTTTAATTCACTGCTCCCAGCTCTCAGTTAACTGAGTTTTCTATTTCAAATGATCGATTTTCTGACCTGCTGGCCCCCTGTGTTGCACAACTCATGTCCATACCGCCCATCCAGCAACTAGAGAGCCAAACGCACATCTATAAGGAAGGGAAAGAGCAGGTGAAGGAAGGGAGGAGATCTTGGAGTGGAACGCCACTGCCCAACTCACTGAAACCACTGCTGGAACTCACTTGTGCCTCTCCCTGGCCTGGCCCCGAGTTTGTTATATTTACCAGTTCTTCTTGATTGGAGACCAGCAGTGTCTACTGCAGTTTGGATGCATGCCACCTCAGTCAAGCCATCAACCATCCTAGATCTTTCCTTCAGCACTGCTGTCTCCATTCCCAGATGAGGGCATCAATTTAGCCTGGCCGATTGATGCCACCACCGAGTGCCAACCACAGTTGTAGGCTGCACTCCTTTCATGCTACTGCCTACTGCACAAACCCACCACCCCCACACAGTCAACTCAACACAGCCCCACTGCCGAGCAGGGCTGCTGCGCCCGAGCCATGCATGCTGTTCACTGGGCCGCTGTGAGCACGGCAATTACTGCCATCTTTCTCACTTTGAGCCTCTCCACTTCTCAAGTTTCCCCTTTGGATTGCGGCGGTTAGAGGATTTCTGTGCCACATCGTCTCCTGGCCAGGGCATCCACAGATGGCTCCCGCACAGGATTTACTGCCTCACTGATGGCACCCGGTCCACTCCCTACCTGAGGCTCAGGGAACTAGCCTGGGAGCACGAGCAGTAAGGATACATCAACCGAAGAGGGGATCCCCTCCAGTACTGCTTTCCTGATAGTATGGGAAGCTTTCGATTGCTCGATGTCAAGCTGCACTAGGTCAAAGGCTCAAAGAGGCACTTCCTCCATCTTGACCAGGCTAACCACAGCCCTGCTTCCACACTTTCCTGATCATGCACCGGTCATCTGGATAATGGTTTGCTGTATGGGGGTCCTCATTGAGCAGGGGCGCGTGTAAACTGTTGACATTTTCCTGTAATGCAACAAGACATCACAGATTCAGGCTTTTCAATCATCCCAGCCTAGGTGTCCATGGCATTAGAATTCCGTTCCTGACAATATTTCTCTTTCAGCAGATTGTACTGCACATTTCTCAAGTCGAGGCTGATGCCAAATACTGGTATCACAGCCATGGTACTTATACAGTTTATATTTATGTGGTTTTGGGGTGCTTGCTGGGGAGTTGTTCCACAGTTAGGACATAAGCTTTATTTTACATTGCAAGCGGGCTAGTTTTTGTGAACATCTTCCTAGGCTTTCTACTTAGAGGCAGGGGGCAGACAGGATGGAACTGGACAGAGCTCACAGGATGCCTATTTCTATTATAAGGCTGGCTGCTGGTGAACAATAAGTAGGTTTCTTGGGGAAGTTGCCTGTCTCCAGGTACATGAAGACTTGAACTTGGACTTTTGATCTGAACCGGAAGTCTGAAAGAATAGGTTTCCGTTTGTTCTGGATTGAGTTGCTATTCAGTCTTGGTATAGCTATGATGTGTTCTTTGAAGCACATATTGTTGTTGAGGGTGTATCTATAAGTCTTTGTGCTCGGTGTCACCTTGGGGATGAAGTCGTCCAGATTCATTTTGCATCTTCCAGACACCTTCTCTAGTGCGGACTCCCACTTGCACATGTCCCACGCATACGGAAAACCAGATCCAGCAGTTGAGCCTTCCTGTACATTCCTCCGAAAGCACGGAACGACCTGTCGCTACACATAGGAGCCTCCTCCTCACATCTTGAATTCAGCAAGAAGCTGAAGCCCTGGCTTTTCCAGTAGTCCCACTAGGCCCTAAGTTTGGCTAGGTTCACACCTGCTCAGCACCAGGATACACTCCCTAGTGAGAGTGCGCTCTACAAATCAACATGACATGGCTTTGCAATTGTGTTTTTTCTGTTGGCGAACAGAAGAAATTCCTTCTTGGGATATGGTGAGTTTCATGTTTGTATTGAAGATCCATTTCTGAATGAAACTGAGGAAGCCTCTGAGTCAATTGCTGTTGCCAATGCAGCTTTTCTGGTTTTATTACATCATTGTTAACATTTTGCTTTCGCAGTTATCACCAACGACAAGCTGGTACTACTAGCCCTGGTAAAACAGAGGTGAGAGCAATTTGTGCTCCACTTCCATTAAGTTGTGGTGCTAGAATGGATGCAAAAACAATCTGTAGCATTGATACTGCTACTGCCAGGATCTAAATGACCCCATAGGTGTGAAGTGAGGACATTGGACAAAGTCCACTGACGGATGACAAGATATAGCCTAAGGTAAAGAAACGGTGCAGTTTTGGGTCATAAAGGCTTTCCGATAGGATTTGATGATAAATAACAATGGAACGGCGCAAAGACACGTCACCTGCAGATATGGCTGATCACCTGAAATTATGTGCTTTTTTAGCTTTACGAATACAACAGTATTTCATATGATGAGCTTGAAAGCAAAAGGCAAAAGCAATTCGAAAATGCATGTTTTTATTCTTCTCTCCACAGGCATCCAAGTCTACCCAGCACTTGGCAATCACGATTTCCACCCTAAAAGCCAGTTGCCAGCTGAGAACAACACAATCTACAGAAATGTTTCAGAATTCTGGAAGCCTTGGCTGAACACAGAATCCATTGCAACATTTCAAAACTGTATGTTATTTTTTACTCTTTTATATTTCATTATTATTTGTTTTTTATGAATGCAAGAAATGGGCTAAAGACAAGAAAAGATATGGGTCGGATGTACATAGCACCTGTCGCAAAATACTGGTAGCAATAGGTCAATTCCAAAATACTGATATCTAATATGTCGCAATTCGACCTACCTTATGAATATTAATGAGGTAGGTTGCAAACTGCGAGTCATTAGCAATCGTAGCCATCACAGGGATGGTGGCCTCTTGAGGTGAGCAGATCTCCATGTTTTTGCTTGCTTTTAAATAATGCAATTCTGTTTGGAAATGCAGCCCGTTTTCTTTAATGGAAAACGGGAAGTGTTTAAAAAATAAATGATACTAACATTTTTTTAAGAGTAAGCAGTAGTCCATGGGAACACTGTCTACTCTTAAAAATAATTTACAACATTCACAAAGAGGTAGGGGGTCCCTTAGGAACCCCTTTCCGTTAGTGGATGCTTTCTACCTTTCAGTATTTGGTAAAGTATTAATGTTTTGTGACCAGATTTTGGTTGCAAAACATGACTATATACTAATCTGATTCCGTATCAGGAAGGGACGTTCTAAACAAAGCCGTTCTAAGTACCGAGTTGGTATTTGGTCACAAACCCAGTTTGTGATTCGGTAACGTGCTACCAAATCAAAATTTGGTTTCATGTATAATAAAAAGCATTTTTGCAGTCACAAATGGCCCTATTCTGGGAATCAGGCCATTTGAGAATGCAAAAAGACTTCATACATCTGGCCCATAGTTCTTAGCATATAGTTCATAAATAATTTTAAAAAAACCAAAATCTTTAGAAAGGAAGGTAGAAAGCAATCACTAAATAGTGAAATTATGACCATAAATGTCCTTCACAAGTGTATATTGAGAACTAATCTAATACATTGGCCTTACTGAAAAGAATTCAGCAATTTGGCTGTTTTTCTCTACAAAGGCCCACTGGAAAATAGTCTGTGTTGTTGCAGCATTTTCATCTTTATGCATGAATTTGCCACCTTTGCCACATAAACCCATAATCTGCTGCAGAATATTCAGATTTTAACAAAAAGCGTTTTTGGCTCAACGGGTCAAAAGTGAATAAACCTGCTGCATGCATACAGGTGCAATGGTCTGCCACTTTACAAAAGTTAACTAGTCACCTTCAGTTATTGATTGCTGCATTGAGAAATTTAAAGATGTGACAATATTGCTCAAACTGCGTAGTGTATATATATATATATATATATATATATATATATATATATATATATATATATATATATACTTTAGGGGGAAATACCCCAACCCCCTCACTTTTTTATACATATATTAATTAATTTCTTTTATGGGGTAAACCACTCCAAACCTCCCTTTATTAATTACTCTTACCACCCTATTCCCCTACCTACCCCTAAACCCTAAAAAATACATTTATCGCCCTGTGCCTGTACCCACCCCAAGCCCATATAAATACCCTTAACACCCAGTACACTTACCCACCCCTAAACTAAGTCTGGGCGGTGAACTCTGCTCCGCTCCCAGAGTTTGCGGAGTTTTCCGCACTCCGTGTTACGCGGAGATCGCGGAGTTCTGAAAAACTCTGCTTCGCGTTGCGGAGCGGAGTTTTTTTCCTCGCTCGGATTCGTCAATGTCATGTTGGTGAGCGCGAGCGAGGATAATCCACCTCCCAGCGAGATTTTTCCTCGTTCGCGACCGTCATCATCAAGTTGGCGAGCGCGAGCATGGAAAATCAACCTCCCGGCGAGAATTATCAACGCGGGCGATCAGGTTTCTCATTACGAGTGGTCGCGTATGCTTGCGACCACTCACGTTGAGAAACAGTCTGTTCGCGTTGAGAAAGCTGCCGCTCGAGTAAAAATCTACTCGCGCGGCAGAAAGGAAGCAGCGCCCGCTTGCGCTGTGCATGGTGCCGTTCGCGATGATTGCACAGTGCGGACAAGCACCTGGCACTGAAAATCACTGCGAACGGCATTTATGTAATGCACTCCGCAGCTCGCGGAGCTCCGCGTAGCGCGGCAGAGTATTTTTTGCACTCCGGGAACTCCGCCCAGGCTTACCCTAAACCCTTAAAACACCCTTACAACTCAATACCCTTACCCACCCCAAATCCCAAAAATACCCTTACCACCCCATGCCCCCACACACCCCTAAACCCTAAAATTTCCTTACCACCCTATACCCCTACCCACTCCTAAACCCTAAAAAACCCTTATCACTCTATGCCCTTACCTACCCCAAAACCCTAAAATACCCGTACCACCCTATACCTGCCAACCCATAAGCCCTACAAATATACTTACCACCCTATACCCCTAGCCACCCATAAACCCTAAAATATTCCTTACTACCTGTACCTACTCCTAAACCCTAAAATACCCTTACCACTGTATACCCCTACCAAGCCCCTAAAAACACCCTTACAACCCAATACCCTCACCCACCCATAAACCTTAAAAAACCCATACCACCCTTTACCTCTACCCACCCCTAAACCCTTAAAAATCCCTTCCTACATTATACCTTTACCTACCCCTGAACCCTAAAATACCCTTACCACCCTATACCCCTGCCAACACCTTAACGCTAAAAACACCTTTACAACCCAATACTCTTACTCATCCCATACACTAAAACAGCTCTTATCACCCTACACTCTTCCCTATACCCATCACTAAACTCATATATATTACCTGAGCTGTGTCAGACCCATTCTTGTGATAGAGTGGGGTTTTGGGAATCTATATTTGGCCAGTTTCGTTGGCACTGGCAACTGACACGCACTCTCGGTCAGGAGCAACTCGGCTGTTGGCAAAGGAGGAGGCTTGTATGGAGAGATACAATGCGTTGCCCCCCGCAGTTAAAGAAAGAAGGAAAAAGTACTTCTGCAATGGGGAGAGAGGAAGTAATATTCTGCTACGTGGAGGGGCCGTACCTGTGGACTTGTTGACAGCATCAGGATCTCGATATCCAGCCGCCGAGATGTGTGTGCAGCCCGCAGGCCAACAAGAATTGGGGCACCACTGTGTGCTTAAGCGTCAATTACTTAATCGGCGTTCACAGCAGGGATCTGCATATCATCCCTGAGCGGCTGTGAGAGAAGCGCACTGTGGTGTTTCAGGAAAGGACACTATAACTTTAAGAAAGCAGTAGCATTTCACAAACCACTCACAAATCACGCTGTATGGACATCATTGATGGATCAATAAAATTCCACAGGCGATTCACCCGAGCTGTCTCAGACCCACTCTTGTGATAGAGTGGGGTTTTGGGAACATACATACATACATACATACATATATATATATATATATATATATATATATATATATTTTTTTTTTATGTGTATATATGTATCAGCATGTGAATCCCAAAGTATCCAGCCACAGCGGCGCAACACGAGGGCACAGACTCCAAGGCAGTGATGATGGCAAAGTGTCTTTATTTAAGTATCAATGTCCAAAATGACGCGTTTCGGCCGCCAGACATGCAGCCTTGTTCACATAGTGCACTGCATGTGAAAGGGTGCTTTATATACATAGGTGGTGGGTAGTAGTCTTTTTACAGTGTTTAACATTTTACCACATGAGTTGGCAATTTTACTACAGTAAACTACTTTACTGTAGTGATGGTTTACTGCTGGAGGTGAGTCAGCAGTTAAACAGGCACAATGCAGTATATATACATGGAGATAGAAGACATCTGTAACGCTTGTGTGTGTGGGAAGGTATGAGCGTTAGAACGGCTGTGCATGCTGCAGAAGTTGCCTAACTATGTGTTTTGTGGCGCCACTGCGTTCGCGATATATATATGTATATGTATATATATATATATTATCTACTGGCGGTCACCAGTAGATAGTTATAGTTAGGACCTATTTTCCATAGGAAATTCACAACATTCTATTTCCAATAACTTTGGCGCCAATTGACGAATCTTCGCGAAATTTTCAAAACTCGTGGGGCGCTCCGGTCCGCTCGTATCCTGAAAGTTTCGGGGTGATTCGGCAAGAGGGGCCGAGAAAAAAGGGGGGTCCCAAAACGTGTTTTCTCCATGTTAATTCCCATAGGAAATTTTAGACACGGCTACAGCTCGAACTGCTGAACGGAATTACACCAAATTTGGCAAAAAGGTAGCGCTTGGCTCAGAAAGCGACCTTTTTTTAAATGGTGTAAATCCGTTCAGTAGTTATGGAGAAATTAAAAAAATAAGAGTCAAAAAATCAATTTCCCATAGGAAACTTTATGCAAGGCTACAGCCAAAACTGCTGAACGGAATTACACCAAATTTGGCAAAAAGGTAGTGCTTGGATCAGAAAGCACCCTTTTTAAAAATGGTGTAAATCCGTTCAGTAGTTGCTGAGAAAATCAAAAGTAAAAACACATATATATCTATGGCCGCGGAGGGTCCACGCACCCTCCCGATCACGAGCTGTATGCTAATTGGCTGTCAACACTCCAAACCAGGAAGTGTTGGCAGCCATCTTGTTCCTCGGTAGAACTGAGGCACAAGAAATCAGTAAAAGAAGTGCGCAAAACGCAAAAAGGGGGCAGGGTATAAACACCCTGACCCCCTAGGCCTGCTCAGGGCCAAAAAAAATGTATTTAAAAAAAAAAAAACGGCGCGATGCGCGTAGGATGTGCGGATCCCGCCGTGAAAAAAAAAAACGAAGTGCGGACTCCCGCGCTTTGATGTTATTTGGCCCCCGGGGGCATGCGGGGGTTTATAAAAACATTTTATGGGGGGACCTCTAAGGTCCCCCCAAGCCCCGGGGACCGCCACCCCCCCGGGGCTTTCAATAAAAGATGGTGTGGGAGGGCACTCGGACCTCCCGCAGCCCCGGGGACCGCCACCCCCGGGGCTTATTTTAAAAAAAAAAAAAATTACGCCCCGGGGACCGCCACCTCCCCGGGGCTCTAATTATTTAAATATGGGGGTCCTTTTGGACCCCCAAGCCCCCGGGACCACCACCTCTCGGGGGCTATGCATGTGAAGGGAGGGGGGCCGCGTGGCCCCCCTCTTGGAGCCAGTGATGGCCCTGGGGACCGACACCCCCCAGGGCCGGCTCCTGCAGTGTCCCGGGGTGCCCACCCCCGGGACACTGTAGTTTGCTATGGCAGGGCGGGAGCCTCGCGGCTCCCGCCCTGCCATAGCAAACTGCTTTGGTTTTTGTAAGCGAGAGCAGGAAACCTGCTCTCTCTTCCAAAAACCAAAGACGATTGCTTTTCCACACAGGGAGCTGCATCTTAGCAGCTCCCCATGTGGAAAAGCAATGCCGGCTCCCGAGGGACGCGGGGAGCCGGCGGGACCGTGGGGGTATTGGGGACCCCCCCACGGTCCCCAACGGAGAGGGCCAGCCCCGGGGGGATGGGGTCCCCGAGGCTACAAGTGGCCCGGGAGGGGGGCCACGCGGCCCCCTTCCCCAAAATTGTTATTAAAAAAAAAAAAAAAAACAAAGGCCGGCCCCGGGGACCATCCCCGGGGCCATAAGTGGCCTGAGGAGGAAGGCAACGCAGCCCCCCTCCAAACCATTAAAAAAAAAAAAAGGCCATGCCCCGGGGGATGGGGTCCCCGGGGCCGATTAAAGCCTCGGGAGGGGGGGCCATGCGGCCCCCTTCCAAATTAAAAAATATATATATATATATATTAGGGGGCAGGCCCTGGGGGATGGGGTCCCCAGGGCCAATACATTAGAAAAAGAAGGGGGGCCACACAGCCCCCCTTCTTAAAAAATAAAATAAAAGACCGGCATCGTGCCGGAGGCCACGCCCCTCCTTGCAGCACTCTGCAAACGCGCCCCTGGCGCGTTTGCAGATGGGGAACAATTCCCCTTGAATACTGGGGGTCCCTGGGGCCAACTAGCCCACCAGGAACCTCCAGTATGCGCCAGGGGCTGCGTTGCAGAGAGGTGTTCTGAGGCCACGCCCCTTTTTACACCTCTCTGCAACGCAGGCCTGTGGCGCTTACTGGAAGTACCTGGTGGGCTAGTTGGGCCCCAGGGACCCTCAGGATTCAAGGTGACCTAATCACGCAACTTAAAACGCGCCACAGGGCGCGTTTGCACAGTGGTGAAGGGAGGGGGCGGGGCCTGAGGTGACATGTGTGCAAACACGCCCTGTGGTGCAAACACGCCCTGTGGCGTGTTTTAAGTTGGGGGATTAAATCCCCTTGAATCCTGAGGGTCCCTGGGGTCCAACTAGCCCACCAGGTACCTCCAGTAAGCGCAACAGAGCTGCGTTGCAGAGAGGTGTAAAAGGGGCGTGGCCTTGGACCACCTCTCTGCAACACAGGCCTGTGGTGCTTACTGGAAGTACCTGGTGGGCTAGTTGGGCCCCAGGGACCCGCAGGATTCAAGGTGACCAAATCCCCCAACTTAAAACGCGCCACGGGCGCGTTTGCACAGTGGTGAAGGGAGGGGGCAGGGCCTCAGGTGACATGTGCGCAAACACGCCCTGTGGTGTGTTTTAAGTTGGGGAATTAATTCCCCTTGAATCCTGAGGGACCCTGGGGGCCAACTAGCCCACCAGGTACCTTCAGTAAGCACAACAGAGTTGCGTTGCAGAGAGGTGAAAAAAGGTGCGTGGCCTCGGATCGCCTCTCTGCAACTCAGCTCTGTGGTCCTAACTGTAGATACCTGGTGGGCTAGTTGGGACCCAGGGACCCTCAGGATTCAAGGGGACTTAATCCCGCAACTTAAAACGCGCCACGGGGCGCATTTGCACACATGTCACCTCAGGCCCCCCCCCCCTTCACCACTGTGCAAACGAGCCTGTGGCGCGTTTTAAGAGGTAGTTTTAATCCCCCTGCCCTATTATGTACTAGGGACTTACAGAGGAGGTCATGCTAATCACAGGGGTACCCCAACGCATAGTGTTCCCTAGTGTATGTAGGTGTTTTCACTGTATTCTAAGTGTCTTTTAGCATAGCACTGGCTCTAGGCCTGGTTAGTCCGAGTCAGTTACCACCAGTACCTGTCTGAAAAAGTTGTGGGCTCCTCTGTTGGTTCTTTCTGCACATCTTTTGCTTCTTCCTGCACTTTTCTTCATCTTTGTGGACTTCTGTTGCTTCTTTCTTCATTTCTTTTGCTTCTTTCTGTGCGTTTTTTCTTCTTTCTTCACATGTCCTACCTCTGTAGGCATAGTTAGAAACTAGCATTTAAAAAACCTTTGAAATTCACTGAAAAAACCATAGGTTTCAGGGAAAGTTATAGTTAGTTGGACATTGCACTCGTACAAAACCCGTGAAATTCCCCCGTTATAGTTAGTTCAGCTAACTATAACTCGCGCCCCCGCAATGCACTGCTGATGACGTCACATATTACATCACTCATGACATGGTCAGTGACATCACTGATGACATCTCAAATGACATCACTGATGACCTCACTGATGACATCATCCATGTGATAATTTGATGCATCTTATCACACCCTAATATAACTTTTGATACACCCACTCTAAATTACAGACTGCCATTGTCAAAACCATAGACACTCCAACACCAATAACTACATACACAATCACTGATTCTTAGGTCTACACACACATCCACTCACTCATCCGTACAGTCACTCATACTTACGGTCACTCAGTACAGGACTATCATATGCACTCATACACCTATATAGACACTCATACACCGTCACTCATCCATAGAGGTACTCACACACCTAGTCAGTCATGCAAATAATTAATCACACTGCCATTTACTCACCTATACAGTTATACACACACCAGCTCACTTACTCATACAAATACTAGCACATTCTTACGCTCTTATACAATCACTGATACAAGTACACACTCATCCATACAGCCACTCTCACAATCACACACTCTCACTTATAGCCATTTATATACTCCAACACACATATATACTGCCTTTCACATATGTAGTTACTCACACATGTACCACTGAGATATACATTCACTCACTAACACACCCATACACACACTCACCCACCCATACAGTCCATCACAGATGCACTCTTGAAACCATGCACCCAGTGAATCACCCACTCGCACATCTATGCACAGAGTCACACACACCCCACCCACACAAACACTCAGGCACCCATACAGATACTCAGACAACCAATCAATAACCCATGTAGACACTCATGTAGCTATTCGCAAACCCATGCAGCCGCTTACACACCAACAGACAGACGGATACAGACATTCACACAGTTTAGTCACTAACCCATGCATTCAGTAAGATACGTTTAATCACTCACTTATAGAGTCAGCCATGCACCTACTAAATCATCCATTCAGACACTTATACACCCACTCATTCTTCAATACGCCTTGCCCTATCTATATTAAACATATTTAAACTTTACAGAAACACACAGTCACTGGATGATGTCATCAGTGATGTCATCAGTGATGTCATTTGAGATGTCATCAGTGATGTCACTGACCATGTCATGAGTGATGTAATATGTGACGTCATCAGCAGTGCATTGCGGGGGCGTGAGTTATAGTTAGCTGAACTAACTATAACGGGGGAATTTCACGGGTTTTGTACGAGTGCAATGTCCAACTAACTATAACTTTCCCTGAAACCTATGGTTTTTTCAGTGAATTTCTAAGGTTTTTTAAATGCTAATTTCTAACTATAACGTGCCTGAAACCTATGGTTTTTTCAGTGAATATATATATATATATTCACTGAAAAAACCATAGGTTTTAGGGAAAGTTATAGTTAGTTGGACATTTCACTCGTACAAAACTATAGAAATTCCCCCGTTATAGTTAGTACAGCTAACTATAACTCGCGCCCCGCAATGCACTGCTGATGATGTCACATATTACATCACTCATGACATGGTCAGTGACATCACTGATGACATCACTGATGACATCTCAAAAGACATCACTGATGACATCACTGATGACATCACTGATGACATCTCAAATGACATCACTGATGACATCATCCATGTGATAATTAGATGCATCTTCTCAAACCCTAATATAACCTTTGATATACCCACTCTAAATTACAGACTGCCATTCTCAAAACCATAGACACTCCATCACCAATAACTACATACCCACTCACTGATTCTTAGATTTACACACACATCCACTCACTCACCCGTACAGTCACTCATACTTATGGTCACTCAGTACAGGACTATCATATGCACTCATACACCTATATAGACACTCACACATCGCCACTCATCCATAGAGGTACTCACACACCTAGTCAGTCGTGCAAATAATTAATCACACTGCCATTTACTCACCTATATAGTTATACACACACCAGCTCAATTACTCATACAAATACTAGCACATTCTTACGCTCTTATACAATCACTGATACAAGCACACACTCATCCATACAGCCACTCTCACAATCACACACGCACTTATAGTCATTTATATACTCCAACACACATATATACTGCCTTTCACATATGTAGTTACTCACACATGTACCACTGAGATATACATTCACTCACCAACACACCTATACACACACTCACCCACCCATACAGTCCATCACAGATGCACTCTTGAAACCATGCACCCAGTAAATCACCCACTCACACATCTATGCACACAGTCACACACACCCCACCCACACAAACACTCAGGCACCCATACAGATACTCAGACAACCAATCAATAACCCATATAGACACTCATGTAGCTATTCGCAAATCCATGCAGCCGCTTACACACCAACAGACAGACGGATACAGACATTCACACAGTTTAGTCACTAGCCCATGCATTCAGTAAGATACGTTTAACCACTCACTTATAGAGTCATTCACACACCTACTAAATCATCCATTCAGACACTTATACACGCACTCATTCTTCAATACACCTTTCCCTATATATATTAAACATATTTAAACTTTACAGAAACACACAGTCACAGGATGATGTCATCAGTGATGTCATTTGAGATGTCATCAGTGATGTCATCAGTGATGTCACTGACCATGTCATGAGTGATGTAATATGTGACGTCATCAGCAGTGCATTGCGGGGGCGCGAGTTATAGTTAGCTGTACTAACTATAACGGGGGAATTTCTATGGTTTTGTACGAGTGAAATGTCCAACTAACTATAACTTTCCCTAAAACCTATGGTTTTTTCAGTGAATTTCTAAGGTTTTTTAAATGCTAATTTCTAACTATAACGTGCCTCAAACCTATGGTTTTTTTCAGTGAATATGTGTGTATATATATATATATATGTGTGTCCTTACCTTAATTACACTTATGTAATTGCGTGGTAAAGGCATGCGTGGTAAAGGCATATATGTGGTAAAAATGTGAGTGGTAAATAATGTGTGGTAAAGGCATTTTACCGGACTAGAGAAGGAAATTATCCCAAAAAATAAACATAGGGTTGAAAATATTGGCAGCTGCATTATTGGGCCGTCCTGAGGAAAAAGATTGCCTTCAGCTGAAATAGAATCTTGTGTGCATTCTGCCTTTTTTTTATTTATCTTTTTGCCTTTAAGACGCCATAATTTAAAAATTTTTAGTAATCCAATTTTTTTCAAAAAAATTAAGGGCAAGATTTACCAGCCTTTCATGCAAGGCATTGTAGCAAGGCAGCTTGCTGCACTGTGTTGCGTGAAAAGGAGAGAGCAGAAATGCACCATATCTACTGAGATATGGCGCACTTCTACTCTCTCATAGCGCTGGCACACTTCAGGCAGCCTAGTGTCTATGCAGGCACCCTAACACCACGGTGCAAGGGTCCCTGCATTACAAGGAGAATGGTTTTTGTGCAGGAAGGAATAACTTCCTGCACAAAAGCAATCTCGAGGCATTTTCCTATTTTTGTGTGTGGTGCAGATTGCAGCACATATAGAAAGAGAAAATAACAAGGAGAAAAAAGATGTTTCTTCTAGTTACGCCATCCTGTGGGAGGCATAGCGGTTTCACGCACTCCCAGGTTTACAAACCTATGTATATCTGGATTGCGTGAAATCCATGGGTGGATGCCTGGTAACGCCCATGTTCCATGGAATGCTTCCCAGAATGAAATGTCACTCAATGCTGCGCTAGCCACTGCATTGCGTTAAATTTTTCTTTTTTTACAAAGCCACACAAGGCGGTGGAAATCGCCCCTTGCATGGCTTTGTAAATATCAACTAGCATTTTGGTTCATGGATGCAGCACAAAAGTGGTGCAACCATGACGCAAAATGTTAGTAAATCTGGCCCAAAATTTAAGACATAGATTAGTGTTGTATCCTCTATAAGTTTTTTCCTTCCCTTCCTCTGTTTTCTCCCTCCTGTTCCCCCACCCTCTTTTCCCCTTAGTTTCTCCCCAGCAGAATGTTCGTTGGAACCTTGTGGTGCTCATCCTTGACATTTGACAGTTATTGCTTGCCCATCCTGCGAGATAGGCACATGAATGCTGTTGGTAATACAGCACTTCCCGGGGGCGTGGCTTGGCCACGACAGAAAATGGCGATGTCCTAGCCGAGTTCCACTGAACGAAGGATAGAACCCAAAGATCCGTCCAGTATCCGTCCCCTAAGAACAGAGCGCTGAGTATGGCAGGGTAGCTGGGCAAGTCAGGAGTGCGGAAAGCCAAGCTGCGAGACACTACTCCCGTAGAATAACAAGTGAGAGCCCAGTTGGACGCGGCTGAAGAAAAGTGGAGGGAGCCAGGCCACATCGTGCTCCGGAAGATAGACAGCTGCATACGCAGTGCACAGAGCGGATGCAACGGACTTGGGAGAGACGTGGTAAGGAGGTTCCGTGCCCGAACTCCCCTTAACCATACCAGTGAGAAGAGGAAGATAATGGGTGCGGACCAGGCCGGATGCCGCAAGTGAGAAAGCTGTATGATCCAGACTACAGGCACCCACAGATGAGGAGTGCGGCGCGGTAGCCACGGAACCGAAAAGGAGGTGATAGGGAAGTGCCATGCCCCGCCCCCCCTCCATAATACCAGTGTGCAGAAGGGGGATAAAAGTTCCTCAGGAGGCCACTCACACCGGAACAGCGCTGGGGCAAGACGGACACAGCTAGGGCCCACAGGCAGGAGGGGAGGCTGCAAGAGGCTCACGCCTGGGCCCTGCGCCATTTCCCGCGGCGTAAATACACCAGAACAGGCAGTGTGTCAACCACGTCCAAGGGGGAAAGCGCCCAGCAACGAATATTGGAGTGCAGAAACGCCGCAGGCCTCCGACTGGGCAATAGGCCTGAAAGAGGCCAGATTATAAAGGCGCAGGAAATAACGGCCGGCCCCAGGCCTGCCTGAAAGAGCAACCGGTTGGGAGTCGGTCAGCGCCTGAAAGAGGGGAAACAATTTGACAGTCGCACACCATGGAGAGAAGACGGGCCTGAACCAACCGACAAAAAAAAAAAAGAAGGGACTACTAATAACGAAAAATGGCAGAGAGCAACGCAGCCTGCAGATGCAATAAGGAAGCATAGGGGGGTGATTGCAAGTAGGAGTTCAGTCCAGCAGAGGCAACCGGTAAGGTTTCCCGGCAATCCCCACCGCCACTTGAGAGACATGTAAGGAATATTAAACACTTAGTATTAGACAGGAGGAACCATAAGACCGAGTGATTCTGCAATTGGGTGAGGGAGACATCTTAAGGATCAGCTGGGAGTGGAATGGGAAAACCCAGAAGTGTGGGAGCTCCCCATTCCAACAAAATGGACACTTATGCAGTCCCTAAAAACTCTGTGGCGTCACAGGCAGAATAAAATGCAGAACCTTCACTAGGACAATTATGGCGGCTACCCAAGACTTAAAAGGAGTATTAGAGCCCAAAATTGACACGGTACAGATTGAAACGAACTTGATCAGAGCAGATCTTCATAAACTCTCGGACAAAGTCACAACAGCTGAGACGAACATATCCCAGCTCCAATCCATAACTAAGAGTCTGGAAGCTCAAGTACAGACGCTTAGCCAACAGGCCCCCGAAATGGTGGCAAGACTGGAGGACCAAGAAGGAAGGGCAAGAAGAAACAACATCAGGGTGGTGGGGTCCCAGAGGGGGCAGAGTGTCCCAGCGCTGAACTCTTTATCGAAGACTTTATTGTGAAAGTACTAAAGCCCAAGAGACTCTCCAAATTCTTCTCGATTGAAAGGGCACACCGTGCACCGGTACCACCAACTAGACCTGCCCACCCACCCCCGAGGACAATCATAGCAAAAATCTTAAACCACACAGACCGGGATGCAATTCTCCAGGCCGCCAGGTCCATGGGAGACATATGATTTGAAAACACCCAGATCCGCTTTTTCCCAGACTTCACACTGCGGGTGCAACGTCAAAGACGAAGTTTTCAAAGCGGTGAAGCGGGAAATGAGAGACCGCGAGCTTAAATAAATGATGTTATTCTCGGCAAAACTACGCATGATAGCAGAAAGCAAGACATGGCATTTTACAACCCCTGAAGAAGCCTGGGAGTGGCTTGAGGGTTGGCGGCCTGTAAATCGAGAAAGAGGCAAAGGCAGGAATCGTGGGCAAGGACGACAAGGTCACGAGAGTTCCATGACAAATCAGGAACCACAAGCCAGAGAAGAGACGGCAGAACCGGCTCCCTGGACGAGTGAAAAAGACAGAGTAAGGTGTAGTACTCAGAAATAAGGTAAAAGTGGGCCTGGGCCAAAAGAGCCATGGTGGGACAAAGATCGAAAGACTACCTTTCTACAGACACTGTCACTACCGTCAACATGATAAATACGAGGGGCTAATTTAACGCAGTAGACTCAGCGAGGGGATTTAAAACTGACTGTTCTAATGAGGTTCTATCTCAAAGGTGTGTTTTCTATTTTTATTTCCCCTCTGTGATATACCCACATTGGAGCGGCTGAGACACCCCCTGTTATATTTGTTCAATGCAAGTTTTGGGGCGACAGGCACTCTGCGGGTTGGGAAGAGGAGGTTTGCACAACCTTATTAGCAGGGTAGCAGGGTGAGGGGAGTTGGAGGGGCGGGGGCCAGTTGTTAGTTTATAAAGATACCCAATTGACAAAGTTACAGGCTCCGGGAGAACACAAGGGAGATGGTCGGCATCAAACAAGCAGACAATGTAATCTAAAGATGCAAGAGCATACCGCATCCCGGAAGCAATCTGCGCAAAGACTTCAAAGGAATGGCAGAGCCTAAGACTTTGATGACACCCTTGAGAGTGTGGTCCTGGAATGTGAATGGATTTAATGGCAAGCTAAAACGTTCAGTGGTCTTACAATACATCAAACGATATTTGCCTGATATTGTTCTTTTACAGGAAACGCACTTAAAAGGTAATCAATATAAAGCTCTGAATAGATTTGGCTATACCATATTGGCTCATTACTACTGGATCCAGGGGAGTAGAGATGCTCGACAAAAAGACACTCCCATTTATTCAAGGGAAGATTTGGGCCGACACACTGGGATGATACGTGGCAGTGAGTGGGACCTGGGAAGGGAAGACGGTAAACATATGCTCCATTCATTTTCCTCTAGGGCTACAGACCTCCACATTGGAGACGCTGGGCTCCCTGCTACTGGAACTCCCAGAAGAATGTTTAATTCTGGGTGGCGATATGAATGATATTTTATCCGCAGAGATGGATGATGCTAGGCAGGCAGCGGCAGGGAGAAGGGTGGGCCAAATGTGGGGATTCTTAAGAACCATGGGACTAGGCGACGTATGGAGACACCAACACCCCACTGAGAAACAATACACTCATCTGTCGGCAGCAAGTGGGAGCCTTTCAAGACTGGACTACATAATAACACAACTCACGGGTTTGGGGGAATTTATAGATGCAACCCATAGAGCACGTGGGGTGTCCGACCATTCCCCGGGTGGAGGTGGGACCATTGGCCCAAGAAAAGACGATACATTGCTCCCACGGATAGCCCCCTAGTACTTTAAAGACCGCGATTTCAAGGAAGATACGAGGAAGGGAGCAGAGTTAGTTTTTTGCTGAAAATGTAGGATCGGTGGACTCCAAAGTGACTCTCTGGGAGGCCTTTAAAACGGTGCTTCGAGGTAGGACCCAAGCACGAATGGGTGCCGGAAAGAACAAGAAATTGCTTAAGTGTCAGGCTCTGGCGGATGGCATAATGAGGCTAGAATCCTGAGTGAGAGAGGGAGGGTATGACTTAGGTGACATGCAGCATCAGTTGCGGCTCCGCCAAAAGGAACTACGATAATTGTTAGAGGATAGGGCAAGGGCCCAAGCGCTTACCACACAGCACAGACTCTACGATGCCGGAGATGAAGCAAATAAACTGCTAGCCTGGTTAGATAAAAAGAGGGTCAATTGTAGATGGGTTCCCGAACTGATAGATGAAGAAGGCCATAGATATGTCACGGGGAAAGATGTGGCGGAGAAATGCGCAACTTATTACAAGGAAATATATGCTTCCTCTTCATCGAAAACAGAGTAAGACTGTAGTGATTTCTTACAGGATATTGCTTTGCCACGTCTGTCAGAGGAAGATAAAGTGATGTTAGAGGGCGACTTAACGATTGAAGAGATAAAGGCGGCATCTCTCTCCCTGCAGTCAGGGAAAGCAGTGAGGCGCGACGGTCTCCCAGTGGAAATGTACAAATGTATGCTGAAAGAGACTGCAAACCGCCTGTTAGGCATGTTGATAGGAGCTAGAGAGGATGGTATAGTCCCCCAGATCAGAGGACGGCGGTAATAGCTGTAATACCAAAAGAGGGTAAGCCACCCTCAGACTGAGGTTCATACAGACCAATCTCCTTGCTCAGCTATGAAGTGAAGGTCCTAGTGAAGCTTCTATCCCTGCGCTTGGGCAAAGTGATTCCCTCCCTAGTAGACCTGGATCAATCGGGGTTTATGCCCCATAGGGGGACCAGACTAAACCTGTGCTGATTGTTTGGGGTCCTTCACCTCACAGAGGCAATCTCAGACGATGAGATGGCGCTCCTATCCCTGGATGCCAGAATGGCCTTCGACAGTGTGGAATGGAACTACCTTTTTTCAATGCTAGATAGGTTTGGTTTTGGACCTGGGTTCGTGGGGTGGGTTAGGCTGCTTTATCAGCAGCCTTTGGCAAGAGTATGAGTCAATGCCACTGTGTCACAGGTATTCCCAGTCCAGAAAGGAACGAGGCAGGGCTGCCCACTCTCCCCACTCCTATTTGCCCTGGCCTTGTAGCCCCTAGCGGTGTGGGTACGTCAAGACCCTTTGATCTGGGGGATCCTGATTGGGCAGGAATGGAAAGAACGCTTCTCACTGTATGCGGACGATATCCTGTTGTATGTTAGGAAACCATGGCAGTCAATCGACAGAATACTGCAGATATTGCACATCTACGGGGAGTATTCTGGGTATTGAATCAATTGGGGTAAATCACTACTTTTCCCATTGACTGGGGGCACCCCAGAGCTAACTTCTAGATGTGTGGTACCGATTGAGAGGAGGGGTTTCCCATACTTAGGAATTTATATAACACGGAATGCTCAAGAGTTCTATCGCCGTAACCTGGGTGCACAGTTAGACAGACTCACCACAGACACCAGGCACTGGCAGACCGTGCCACTCACTTTGATGGGGCAAGCGGCATTATTTAAGATGATGGCCCTCCCCCGGTTATTATACGCACTGCAAAATACGCCGCATGTGGTAGCCCAATTATTCTTTCAAAGAGTAGAGGCTGAGTTGGGGTCTTTGCAGTGAGGCAGTGGTGTGCCAAGGATAGAGCTACGCAAACTGCAGAAAGGTGTCTATGAAGGAGGATTAGCAATACCGGACGTCCGGGGCTACTATTGGGCGGCTCAATTAGTAACAGTAAATGGGTGGATGTTCGAGGAGCGGTCCGAACCAGCATATAGGGTAGACAGACTAGCCATGGGCAAGGGAGGTCCCCGATCAATACTATACACTAAGCAACCGACGAGAAACTTACCACAGCACCTCCAGACAGTGGCGCTGGCTTGGCATGCTGCCACGAAATATCTGGGTTGGGAAGAAAAGCTTACAGGGATGACCCCACTCTGGGACAGTACTAGACTGAAAAAGGTGAGCGAACTACGGGGGTTCGCTAAATGGGAATTGTTGGGGCTTGAGACCCTGGGAGATATATGGAGGGGTCAGGCCTACATCACATTTGCGACTCTGCAAGCTGAATTTGAGATGGGAAAAGGGGAATGGCTGTGGTACTTGCAACTAGGACATGCCGTAACAAACTATCTCACGGAAGGGGAGACATTGGAAGAGGCTTCACCTTTGGAGGATAGAATACTCTCACGAAAAACCATCTCCTTGCTATATAAAAAAATAATAACGTCCCTGAAAGATTAGGTCCACTGAGAGCAACCTGGTAGGGTGACATTGGTTCGTTGGAAGACAAGGAGTGGATGGAAGCGTTGCAGGGCCCAAGAGAAGTGGCGATAAGGGCAAGATTCCGGTTGATTCAGTTAAAAGTCCTTCACTGGGTATACTATCCCAGGACCGTGCTTCACTGAATGGGGCCGGGTGAGGATACAAGGTGTCAGAGAGGATGTGGTCTGGAGGGAACTTTCTATCATTTGCTATGGGACTGCCCAAAGTTGCAAGAATTCTTGCAAAGAGTGGGAGAAGTACTAGCGGAAGTTACGGGGGTAGAAGTGCCGCTGGCACTGAAATGGTTTATACTCATGATCACTGGGGAGGAAGACTGGCCCAGACACACAAGACAATGGCTGACATTGGCACTGGGAGTTGCAAAGTGAAATGTTGCAAGAAAATGGGTGGCAACTGACATCCCAACAATAGGGGAGTGGAAATCTGATTTGGATTGGTGCTGGCAAGCAGAACGAATGATATACAAGAGCAGGGGGTGTCCGAGGAAATAGGAGAAGAAATGGGGAGCCTGGCAGACCTATAGAGGTTCATAAAGTGAATAGTGTAGGGATTGTCATGATATGTATTGAGTTACTACTGTAAAGACCTATGTACAATCGATGACGCAGAAAAGAAGATATGGTAATCTGATGCAACTATCTCCCGAATGTACTGTTTACTGAGCACGTATTTTTATTTTTTTAAAACATCTGTTTAACTTTTCCATACACACATGCTTGACCAATTCTTAGACATCAATACATTTTCTGTAATATAGGAATACCCCCAGTATGCCAGGCCAATCACGGTCTTAAAATCAATGCCCTCAGCCATACCACATGTGGGGAAAAAAAGGAAGAAACAAACGACAGAGAGTTATAGGCTTCTTGGCATATGTATCAAATATTTTCTACGGAGCTTCCACAGTCATCTATGGCCAAGCTAACATACTCATTGCCGTCCGGGTACATGCAAAAGCACGATGCTCGTATAAGTAAAGGCAACGAAAGACATGAGAAAGGACAAAGAAAAGGCACAGAATTAAAGGGAAAAGAGAAAAGGAAAGGCGATAACGAAAAGAGACAATAGAAACACGGACAAAACTCGGAGCAGCTTACGCCCACACGTCCATCGAAAGGAAACTTATGTAAACAACTAAGACATAACTACCAGGGGTCCACATGTATCTAGAACTGTGAGAAAGTATGCAGTGATTCTCCAGGAAGGGGGAGGCGAGGGGGGGGGAAGGGGGCGGGAGCAGGAGGCGGCGGAACAAAGGAGGGGTGAGCCGCTCAACTCCTCCTGGCTAAGGGGGGGAGAGGGGGGAAGAAAAAGGGGGGGAAGAGGGAGGGGACCAGGACATCCAGCTCCGAGCACGCCCACACCCCTCTAGCCCTCAGACCTTGTAGAATCGTTCCCTTCGGCTTGGTCTGGCACGTGTCTAGTCTCCCAGGCCCGAAGGATGTCTCCCATACGGTTCTGCATACGGCCGGCGCCGTTTGGTAATCCTGTCCTCCGCTACTAGGGCCCTTTCTTCTGCTCTAGTCCAGCATGACACATCCGCCTCCCATAATGTCACCAGTGGGGGGGTGTGCAGACTTCCAACCCAGCGCTATCCGTCTTTTAGCCAAAAGAAAGGCCAGGTAAATAAACCTATGCCCCAGCTTACGAGTTTTCGGTCTCGGAAAGAGGCCCAACAAACACACCTCGGGAGCACACAGCAGATTTCGGGCCAGCACCTTATTAACCATACCAACTATCACACTCCAATAAACAGAAAGCCGCGGGCAGGACCAGAGCATGTGGTCGAAATCCGCATCCTCCAGGAGGCACCTAGCACACGACAAATCCACCCTATTATAAACCACATTTAACCGGTGCGGAGTAAGGTACGTCCGATGAAGCACATTAAATTGAAGGACCTTAAAGGCCGTATTCCTCGAGATTTTCTTGGGACCCTTCAAAACCTTCTGCCATTCTTTATCTGTTAGACTCCTATTGAGGGTACCCTCCCATCGCTCCCGGAGTCTCGACAACAAACCCGGACTTAATCCAAAATGGCCAAGTAAAGCCAACGCACCAGGTGCCCCGCTGATCCCAAGGTCACTACTGCGTCCAACGCCGAATGCGTCTCGGTTTCTCCCGTGCCATCCCCCCACTGTTCCCGCGCCGCCCCTCTTATTTTATGGTAGTTTAAGAATTGCCCCGCTGGGAGCTCATGATATTCTAGAAAATCATCCATGGAGAGCATTTCTTTATCCCTATAACAATCTCCAATCGTTAGCACTCCGGCCTCCTCCCAGCCCACCAGTTGGCGCCGCGATAGCGGCGGGCCCATCCCTGCCTGGGGGATACCTATGAGCGGGAGACTAGGGGTGTAGAGCAACCTAGTTCTGGAGCGCATCGTACACCTATCCCAGCATTTGACCGCCACTGAAAGTAACGTGCCCATTTGTTGAAGTTTCTGGCGCCTGTTCAGAAGCCTAGGAAGGAGATGAGCCTGAACGGCAGCCGCTGGAATCGACAGCGTGGCCAGGTCCCTGCCATCTAGCCATCTGGCTAGCCACTGTACCTGCGCCGCCAAGTAATAGGCTTCAAAATCGGGGGCCCCAAGTCCCCCCTCCACCAGTGGGAGCCGCAAAGTCTGTAACGACACTCTGTTGCGACCGCCGTCCCACACCAGCTCCCTCAAAGAGCCGTCCAGTGTTTTAAACCACGATCGCGGTATCCGCACTGGAAGGTTGACAAAATAGTAGAGTAGGTGGGGCAGGACCACCATTTTAGATATCGCCACCCTCGCCATAATCGGCAACTTGAGAGTGCGCCAGAAGGCCACCTTCCCCCGAAGTGCCCGCAGGGTGCCCCCGAGATTCCCCTCAAACAGATCAGCCTGCGTATGGTACACCCTTATCCCCAGATACTTAAATGACACCGGCGCCCATTCTATGGAGGTCGTCAAAGACCGGAGTCTATCCACAGCGGGGTGCAGCGGGAACACAAACGTCTTCTTCCCATTAACTCGTAGCCCCGAATAGGTGGCAAACTCATCCAGTATATCTAAGACAGGGCGGACCCCCTGCGTTCCATCTCGAAGGTAAATCAAAACGTCATCCGCATATAACGAGATGACATGACAGGCCCCGTCTAAGGAAATCCCCAGGGCCGCTCCTTCACCTCGGAGCCGCGCCGCCAGAGGCTCCATCGCCAAAGCAAAAAGCAATGGCGACAGGGGGCATCCCTGCCTAGTCCCCCTGTGAATGGGGTAAGAGGCCGACACCGTCGTACCTGTACGCACTCTGGCCATGGGCCTCCCATAGAGAAGCCGGACCCATTGCAGCCAATCCTCTCCCAATTGCATCGCACCCATAACAGCCAGTAAAAAGTCCCAGCGGAGGGTGTCAAATGCTTTTTCGAAATCGATTGCCACCACCACAGCCTCGGAATAGTCCAGCAGGTCTGAATGGAACATGACATGGTATAACCTCCTAAGGTTGTTGGACGTCGAGCACGAGGGAATAAAGCCGTTCTGGTCAACATGGACCAGACGACGCATGGAGGGGAGGAGTCTCAGGGCCAGCGCCTTACTCAATATTTTAAAATCCATACTTAACATGGAGGGAGGGCGGAAGTCCGTTAGGGGAGCGTGCGACGATTTCGTTTTGGGCAGGGGAATGACCAACACCTCACGCATCGTTGGAGGTAACTGTTTCGCCTGGAACGCAGAGGCATAGACGCGTTTGAGCCGTGGGGCCAAAATATCTATGTGGGCACTATAGAACTCGGCCGGTAGGCCGTCGGGCCCCGGCGTCTTACCCCGGGCCATATCCCGGACCGCTGCTCTAATCTCGCCCACCCGAACCGGAAGACCCAACGGGTCCCTGGATGCCCGATCTAACTGTGTTAGAGGTAGGGCAGCAAGATATGCCCGCAGTGCTTCCTCTTGGGGCAGCCCTGGGCTATCATAAAGCGTTTCGTAATATGCCCTGAAAGCATCATTGATAGCCCTCGGGGAAGAAAGCGTGCGACCATTTAAATCCTGAACGCCCATAATTGGAGCACCCCTGCTATCAGATTTAATCAACCAAGCCAGGAGTCTCCCGGCCCTACCACCCTCCGTGTGCTGGGTGACCTGATGCGCATTAAAATCGAGCACTCGCAGTCTACCCCAGGTAGCGCTGTACAGGCTCTTAACGTCAGCTAGCTGCCCATGGGCCTCACCCCACCTAACGATCTCCCTGTCCAAGGCCAATATCTGTGATTCCAAATCCTCCAGCACCCGTGTCACTAGGCGTCAAGTGCCCACCGTCTGTCCCATGCAGTGTCCCCTAATCACCACTTTAAACGCCTCCCACTCCACTAGGGGCGAGCCAGCCGTACCCTGATTATGTAAAAAATAGTCACTAACAGCTGCTGAGAGCACCTGCCGGAACCCCTCGTCCTCCAATAAAGAAGGATCTAGGCGCCACCTCGGTATCGGGGGCCTCTCAGGGGTCGGAGTGAAACGCAGGAGCAGTGGACTGTGGTCAGAAAGGGCTCTGCCGAGGTACTCTGCACCGGACAGCAGGGGGGTCAACACCGGTGAACAGAAAAACATAACAATGCGTGTATGTAGGTCGTGAAGGTGAGACTAATAAGAGTACTCCCTGCCGCCGGTATGGTGGAGACGCCAGACATCGTGTATGTCCCAGCCTGAGGTCCAGCCCCGTAACCCACTAGCCAGAGCGGCAGCTGGGGCACCCTGCAGCGGAGGTGTGGACCTATCCCACTGGACATCATAGACACAATTGAAATCCCCTCCCAAAATCACATTCTCATGGGGGAGGCTCGCCAGTACGCCCGAGATCCGGTCCAGAAAGGCCAATTGATCCCGATTCGGGGCGTATAGACTCCCTATAGTGACCTCCCTACCCTTCAAGACTCCATTAATGACCACATACCTCCCCTCCGCATCAATCACCTTCCGAGTGAGCTGAAAGGGTACCCCCGGTCTGATCCACACCAAGGCTCCCCGGGAGAAGGCCGAGTACTTAGTTGCAAAGAGCTGGCCCCTCCATCTGCGCCGCAGACGGGCAACCTCCACCCCCGTAAGATGGGTTTCCTGCAGCAAAGCCACATGCACCCCCCGTCGTTTAATGTAATTCAAGATGTTATATCTTAGTGGGCGACCCCATCCCTCTGATGTTCCAGGTCATGAATTCATACTCCCCAGAGCGCCCAGTAGGTCCCGCCATAAGAAGTTAGTACGCATCCCCCCCAGGCCTCCCACCCCGGCACCCCCTCCAGAACCACTTCAGACCCCCCGGCATATGTCAACAACCCCAACAAACAAACTCCCCATCCCAAGGGCGGCCTGACAACAGTCAGCTGCCCAAACTCATACACCATGGCAATAACCACGTGCCTGGTGGTACCCTATACCAAGTCGGAAAGGTCCAAGGCAAATGGCCCTAGGACCTACAAAGAGGGGCGCAGCGTGCACAAAGAAAGAGCGGGTATGCAAGAGGTCAATCCTCCCACCATTGCAGCCTCTGAGGGCCGCTCTGGCCCTCCCCCCGGCGCCTCCGCCCAAAAGCCCCCCAACCTCCCAGGAAAAGAAAGAGGGGAGAAGGCGATGGCAAAGACCTTACCACTCAGTAGTCCCCAGATAACTGAGCCTAATCCCAAAGAGGGTAGCGGAGAGGGGGAAGGATAACAGTCAAAACGGGGACATAGTCCCCCTAAGGTTACGGTCAGTCCACAAGAGTGTCTGCCGTCTGCGGCGTCACCGTCGGCATGTCAGCATTCGTGGCTTGTGACACAGCGGAGTCAGTCTCTTCCTCTCCATATTTGGCCTCCGAGTCCTTCTCCGAGGAGGAGCCCCTGCCCTGCAGCAGGTTTGCTACTGCCGCCAGCATTGCTTCCCTCTCCGTTGCTGTCTGGGACGGACACATTCGCTTGGGCTCCCTGCGAGTGCTCCGGCACCGCAGTCTCTTTTCCGGGCGTTCTGACCCAGGCACCCTTCGTGCGGTACGCAGCCCGGGGGCACCCTCTGATTTATACGATTCGAGCCAGTCCCAGGCCTGCTGCGGGTCCTCACAGAAGGACGCTTTCCCGTCCAGCATGATCTTGAGCCGGGCAGGGAACATCAGCGAGTACTGTATGCCTTTTTTCGCGCAGTGCCTTCTTCACCTCCAGAAATGTAGAGCGGCGATGCTGCTCCCCCTGGGTGTAATCAGGAAAGAGGGAGACTTTACTGTTCTCTACCGTGAAGGGGCCAGCAGAGCGTGCCCTCCTCAATAAGAAGTCCTGATCACGAAAATGGAGCAGCCTCGCCACCACCGCCCGTGGAGGAAGGCCCGGCTTCGGCGGGCGGGCAGGCACCCGATGGGCCCTCCAAGGTGTAAAATGAAGAAAGGCCCTGGGGCGCTACGACGTCTCGCAGCCATGACTCCAGGTAGGCGACCATGTCCTGCCCTTCCACGCCTTCCGGAAGGCCCACTACCCGCACGTTGCTCCTCCTATTGCACCCGTCCGCATCTTCGGCCCTCTTTTCAAGGGTAGAGACCTTATCCGCCAGCACGCCGACTCGGGCCGATAGCTCGTGGTGTGCAGGGGCTATCACAGCAAGGTCCGCCTCCGACTGTTTCACTCTGTCGGCAAGTTTGGCATGCTCAGCGCGCAGGAGGCCCAGGCCCACCGCCACGGCACTAATGTCCTGGTGCAATGTCGCCTTAGTGTCCACGATGGCCTCCAGGATCTTCGCCAATTGTTGCTGAACTGGGACTTCTCCAGGGCTATCCGCCACATCCTGCGCGGCCGACTCCAGAGGAACGGATTCCGGATCCGGCGGGGGCCCGGACGGTTTTCCCTTCGGCTTGCCCATTTCAAGGGCCGTCGATCGAGTCCGCCTCTGCCTGGGTGGGCTCGTCGCCCCCGTCCGCACCCCCGGCACCCACCACTACAGGGTCTGATCGGCGTCTACTGGCAACTCTCTAACCGCCCCAGCTTCTCCAGGTCACTCAAAGGCTCTACGAAGGGCACCCCGACTCAGAAGCCCGGCCCCAGCACCCACTCAGCTGTATTCGGGCACAAGGGAGCTCCAAATCCACTCCCGGCTCACCTCTTCTCTCTGCCGCCGTGCGGGGATCTGCAGGCCTTGGGCTCCCTTCCAGAGCTGCCCCCAACCGGGGGGCCATTCCACTGACTCGCGGGGGCCTCACCCTCCAGCCCACAGCAGGTCCAGAGGGACACCGGGCGGCAGGGCGGGCAAGTTCTTACTTCGCCGGTGCTGTCTGTGGCCGCCCTGCACCGACACCGCTCGCCAGCCAGGCCGCCCTTGATTTATGGTCCTCACCGCGCGGCCAAGACTCCACCTGCTGCGCTGCGTGGCGGGCTCAGCCTATCCGTGTCCCGCGCCGCGCTCTCTTCTCTCCCCCACTGGGGACGACGCAGCCTCCGGCCTGCTCCCAGCTGCTCAGGGGTCCGCGGGAGGGGCGCCACTCTCACACGGCACCGCAGCCACCGCACCACGATTCCGCCGTCTCCTCCCAAAGCGAAGCCACCGCAGTCGCCGCCATCTTACAATCGTCACAGCGGGCCCATCGGAGCCCGGCACACCACTCGCAGCAAGGCGACCAGGGGGGGAAATCACAGGCCCCCAGCTTTCACAGGAACCGGGCCCCCATTGAGGCACCGGGGCTCGGGCCGGATTCCCGGGTATAGGCGGAGAAATGGCGAGGCTAGCGCGGAGCTCCGAGCTCACGCGTCCGCCATCCTCGGCTCTCAAGCCACGCCCCCTACTGAGCACGTATTAATAAAAAGAATTACAAAAATAATAATAAAGCACTTCCTGTTGCTGCTTCTTATATTGTTCTGGCAAATAACTTTTTTAAGCTGCTGGTTTTCCAAGGAGTGTTCATGTTAGCACATTAGTAGTGAGATCTCTTTAGTGGGTGCTTAAGTCAATGAGACGAATGTAAAGGTGGGTGAGTGAGTGAATATCTGAGTATGGACACCATTCTCACTCAGGTGATATTCCATGTCAACATCCTGAAAGTCCTTCTGTTATCCCTCTGACACCTTCTGTTTATGTTCATTCTTTGGTTTTCAACATATTGAGAAGTAGTCGTAACCTAGTAGGTCATTGTGTTTTGGAGCAGTCCAATAACAGCCTAAGTAACTATGCTCTAGACAGGCACACAAGTGCAATCTTTTCTAAAACATTTTGAATGCAGCCACGACGGTGGCTCTGCAATCTCAGTCTCGGTGCTACATCTTTTCAAAACATTGAGGGCCACCATTGCTCTTACCTGCCTCCAGTTTTTTAAAAATATTTATAGGGTAGTCTCTGCCACACTAGAGATTTATAGTGTGTTGGCAGTTTCTTTTTTACAGTTATACTTTTTAGACATTAGATACACTGACACAGCAATTGGAATTCAGTAATTTGGTATCAATTTACATTTTTACAATTATTCATTCATTTAGCCTGATACATGCAGACTCACCTCCATATTCTGTTTCAGGAATTTCCTTTTATCAACTTGATTCTAAGTCCAGCACCTTGTTGTTTTTGAATTTGCTGCCCTAAGTGCGCTGGGTATGCCCAGACTTGGGTTCCTTGCTCACTTTGCCACTGGATTCAAGATAGCCTGGCTGATGAGGGGTGAAACCCTGAAACCGGTCCCAGGATGCTTGTTTCCGGTCCACGAAGGACCTGGCCTGTCAGTTCGGGCTGGACTATTCCCATGAGGAGCAGGGTCAAGACTGATTTGCATATGGCTGGGTCCAAACTTGAGTGGCTTAGTGAGCAGAAGAACGACGGTGGATTCAACCCAGACTGGGGGTGAGTGTCTGAAAAGTTTCAGCACTCCGTCCTTTATCTTATTGTGTTTGGTGGACTCGTAATTAGGGCCTTAGTCTTTTCCACATATATATTTGACAACTGTGCAGTAAAACACACTTTTTTCTCTATTTTCCCCCAAATGTTTCTTGAGAACAAATCCCTCCAAACATCCTGTCGCAGGTAAGGGTATTAACTGCTGTTGCGGGTACAGAACAACGAGTAGATATAAAAATAAAGGGGAATATTTCAAACCTGGGAAGTTTTAATTTCCGCACTTTTATCCCCTATGTTCTCATCTTGGTGACCACCTCACCAGGAACATTATTAGGGAACTCTCTCTTTGAAACCTCAAGAGCTCCCTTGTCTTTCAAGGGTTGTAGCACACATGGATAATGTGAGGATGAGTCCAATGATAAAGCAGGCCATCAATTGACTGGGTGATGGATTTCGTCCTATTTACATAAAGAATCTTGCCACATTTGAGGTCATCATAGTTTCCCCCTGTTTCTTTGTGTTATGCAATATGGAAAGGCCCCTCCGCCCCTTCAACCTGTATGGCTCTACAAGGTAAGAGTCAGTAGGCAATCAGTCTCATGGGGTAAAAGTAAAAAAAGGCCTGCACCATAGCGCTGTCAATTCATTGCCACCATTTGTTCTGCATTGAACTGGACATTGAGACAGTAGTCACCCATATTAAAGAGAGTTCCTCTGGGGTAGAGCCCTACAGCCATAAGAGTATAGTACTAAGCTGAGGAGCACAATATAAATCATGGTGACCATCTGCTATGGACTTTGAGAGTCAGTGTTCTCTGGGTCCACTGTCCACACGATAACCTGCTCCTCATTTAAATGACAGACCTGGTATGTGTTCCTGTGACGGAGACCTGCACCATGAATCTCCTGACCAGAGTTGTGCATGAATATATTGTCTTGCTCATCAGCAAAGTACTAGACTCTGTTGGGTTTCAAACAAAGTGGTACTCCTTTTAACATGGGTGGCTAAATTCCCATGACCAACCCACAATCCTATTACATCAGTAGTTGGTGGCAGCTGATTATAGCTGATTTTACCTAGTAGGGTAGTTTTCCTACTGACTCTACCTGTTAAATTTGACTAGTATATCATAATTTGGCTCTCATTTCACTGACTGTATTTAGTGTCTGCCAGAATGTGCATGGATAATAGGTGAGAGGGAGTACCCATGTTGAGGTCCTTTTGTGTATGTAGCCCCTGTGGTTGTAGGATGAACACATGGTTAGTGGTAGTCAGAGATAGCAGTCTCCTTTCCCCCGCTTTGTCCCCTTATGCTGCTCCTCAGATTCTACTTTCTCACTAGAATTTGTTGCGAAGCCAAATGCACTGCCTGGCTGAATAGTCATCCAGAGGAAGTACGTTTTGTTGCAGTGAACTGCAACGGAACCAATTCCACCAGGTCAAGTTGTGCCCTATCACTGAGATAAACACTAGACTCACATTGTGGCCTGGAATCATAGCCAGGGGCACACACATCCCACAGCAAGGATTACCTGCCCATCCCCCATACACTGTGCTTTGTACTGAGTGATGAAAATGTCTAGCTGGAATCCACCAAAGAAAGGTGGCAGTTTCAGATGGTATAGGTTGCCTTCGAGCTGTGTCCAACTGAAAGGAAAATGCACTCCAACAGAAGCCTCTCCCAATCAGCCACTCACCGCATGGGAACAGTTCACCACACAGAACACCAAAGCCATCATGAACTCCATCTACTCTGGAGCACCCACAGACCCCTGCCCCCACCACCTCTTCAACCTCGGAGGCAAGGATATCATCCGCCAACTCACCACCATCCACAATGCATCCATCGCCACAGCCACCTTTCTCGATGTATGGAAACACGCAGAAGTCAGACCTCTCCTTAAGAAACCCTCCGCCGACCCAAGCGAACTCCAGACCTCCCACCCCATCTTGCTGCTCCCTTTCCCTGTCAAAGTCCTCGAGAAGGCCATCAACCAGCAGCTCACCAAACACCTGGAAAGAAACAACATTCTAGATGCCTCCCAATCTGGTTTCCGCACCAACCACAGCACCGAGACTGCCCTGATCACCGCCACTGACGACATCCGCACTCTCCTCGAAACGTCTGTGCAGTGTTCGACACCGTATCCCACCACACACTCATCAAGTGACTGCACCATTTTGGGATCTAGAGAGACGCCCTCAGATGGATTGCATTTTTCCTTATGGGACGAACTCAGAGAATCCACCTACCTCTCTTCACCTTAGAGCCCAAGAGCACCATCTGCAGCATCCCTCAAGGTTTCATCCCCCTCTAGCCGACATCGTCAGAATCCATGACCTCAACATCATATCCTATGCCGATTACACCCAGCTCATCCTCTCACTCTCAGCAGACCCCACCTGTCTGATTCATTCAGCATTCCATCCATCATTTGTGGCCACTGCACTTTTCGCCCTAAGTCGATTGGGTATGCCCATACTTGGATCCCTTGCTCACTGTGCCACTGGATTCAAGCTAGCCTGGCTGATGAGGGGTGTTACCCCGAAACCGGTCCCAGGATGCTTGTTTCCGGTCCAGGGAGGACCTGGCTTGGCAGTTCGGGCTGGAATGTTCCCATGAGCAACAGGGTCAAGACTGATTTGCATGGGGCGTGGCCAACCGCCGAGAGACATGGCCGCTTTCTAAGGCGGCTCCGACCGAGCGCGCCCGTTCCACGACAAATCTGCCCATAAATCCGTCTCTAAACTGGTCAAAAACGATATGGTGAGGCACCGGAACACACCACAAATCGAATGAGCCATAGGACCGCCGATTCCAGCTAGCGGTTCCGGCTATTGGTCCGACGACGCACTTTGCGGCCCGGCGGAGGTGCTGCGGGGACTACACATCGGAGGAACCCGAACCGCCGACTGGGGCTCCGTTCCAGGCAGTTGGTTTTGCCGGAGACTGCTGCGTCTCTGCCTCCTTGCGGTGCCGGGGGCTGATTGGAGGCCGGGCAGCAGCCCCGGGGTGACAGCTGTGACGAGCGGAGGCCGGCTGAGACGAGAGCCACACCGCTGCCATATTGAACATTGCACGGGCCTCAGAGCTCGCGCCACGTAACTCACTCGGCGCTGACCATCACGGCGCCCGCTGAAACGCCGGGTACAACAGACGCCGGAAGAAAAGGGCGCTCGCCCACATTGGGGAGGCTCAGAAGCCCACCACCCCACTGTTCCGAGAGAGTGGCCTTGGGACCAGCTAGTGGGCCCCAAAGCGGGAAAGTTCATTGAGTGCCCCGGGACAGGTTGTTCCGGTCCTGAGAGCCACCCGCCTTTGGGGGTAGGAGACAGGGGGAAGGACGCGACTTCAGGAATCCCTCGGCGCCCCGCTTACTACCTTCCTGGCCGATCGCAGCCCTAGTCCGAGGCCACCACGGGACGCAGGGGCGGCCGCTGCCAGACGCTGCGCAGTGGAAGAGTTCACCCCCCCTGTGGTGGCGAGGTAAGCTGCTGGGGGGCCTTGCGGCCAGATTGTGCTCAGAGCAGGTGGCGGGGGCTGAATAAAGAGACGTTGGAAGGCGTAGCCTGGCCACCTTCATTAATACTGCGAAGTTGCCGCGCTCGGTGACTTACAAAAGCTGAGGTGTTAGCCTACGAACTGGAAGAGGGCTTGAAACCTTGTCCCCGGGGTGTAGCATATCGGCCTGTTACTATCGCCTGTTCCCCGATAGCCCTCGGCCCACTGCATCATACACAGCCGTGCAGGAAAAGCTCTATTGGCAATTGGTATTGGTCACCAGCTGCGCAGCACTGATTTGCTCCTCTCCCCCGGATCACACACTGATCAATTCGGCTTAGCCATGGCTGGGGGTCGCGGCACCAAAACGGCGATCCAGGCCAAGCTGAACAAATTTGCATGGGACAAGGCCCCTGGGGCAAGCCCGAAAGCTGGAGCGGCCACATTGGAGAAGCAACAGTCCGGAGAAGAGGCAAGAGAACCGACGCTGCAAGACATTCTCACAGCCATCACGACGGTTTGTACATCGTTGGAGTCGCGAATTGACTCTGTGTCCACAGAAGTATCCCTTATTCGGGCAGATATGTGCTCCATGAATACGCGACTGAAGGATGTGGAAATCAAAGCAAGCTCCTTGGTCGACGACACCTCTGAACTGCAGCGCAGGATGGATGACCTTCAGGCCCACACTACCAAACTAGAAGCGCAGCTGGATGACTATGAAGGGCGCTCAAGACGCAACAATGTCCGCATACTGGGGGTTCCGGAGAGGGCGGAAGGGCCGCAGGCGGATTTGTTTGTAGAGGAACTGGTCACCACTTACCTCAAACCCAGCAGGCTCTCCAACTTCTTCTCCGTGGAAAGAGCACACCGAGTGCCGGGCGGCAGACCTAAGCCAGGGGCCCCTCCGGGACCCTTACTGGCTAGGATTTTTAATTTCAGGGACAGAGACATCATCCTGCAGACGGCTAGATCTGCGCCCCCACTGGAATTCCAGAACAGTCAAATCACCTTTTTCCCGGACTTCACCCTCAAGGTGCAGCGACAGCGACGCAGCTTCCTGGACGTTAAAAAGGTGCTTCGCGAGAAGGACCTGAAATACACCATGCTCTTCCCGGCCAAGCCCAGGGTGGAATCTAACGGAAAGGATTGGTTCTTCGTCACCCCCGAGGAGGCCTGGGACTGGTTGGACGGATGGCGCACTGCAGGCCGGAAAAACAACCGTGCCCGGGGAGCGAGGGGCGAGAAGGGCACTGAAGATTCCGATGGAAGCACCCTGCCTGGCGAGCAGGAGGCGGCGATGGGAGGGTCCGAATAACTGGTCTGTATGCTATTCTATTTGTGGGTTGGGGATCTATTTACTTGCCGCTGGACTGAGATGCGGTCCGGGCCCTCTTAGTGGTCGAACCGTTATTGATCTGTGGTTCGGGGACTCCTTCATGATGGACACACTGTGTTTTGGATACTGAATGGTAGTCTAATGCTTATCTTTGATCAAAGTATATGTTTACCAGTTGCAAAAGTCTCTGGGACGGGTGCCCGGCTGGACACACGCACGCACAAGTTTAAGGGGTGGGCGATAGGCACTCTGCAAGTTCGGGTGGGAGGGAGGTTCTGATACTGCCATGCAGGGAGGCAGGGAGGGGGGCTCAGTTTTTTGTTTTTGGGGTTCTTGCAAGGGGTGGGGAGGGAAAGCTCTGGTTTGTATTGTTGTTTTTTTGTTTCACAGGTATGACACATATGACTGGCTCCGTGTAAGGGCAATTACTGGTTACATGCTTTTGGTATTTCTGTCTATGAAGGGGATATGGTCTACTGATGTGTCTCCTCCTCGGGGCACTCACGGGTGGCTCCCCAAGCGACTGAGTGAACACGAAATAAGGCGTGATGGGCACGACGACTAGACAAGGGCTCAAGCTGCTGTCATGGAATGTTAATGAGCTGGGAGACAAGATCAAGCGGGGCATAGTGCTCCAATTTTTGAAACGACACTCCCCCGATGTACTCCTCCTACAAGAGACACATTTGCTTGGGAATGCATGCAAGGCCATGTCATGATGGGGTTTTCAGCTGGTGGCACACTCGGCTTTCGGTTCTGGCTCCCGGGGAGTGGGTATACTGGTCCGGCAGTCATTCCCCATGACAATTGACTCGATCTGTACTGACGTCCTAGGTAGATTCGTTGCTGCCTCCGGGACCTGGGAGGGGCACATACTCAATCTCTTTCTGTCTACGTCCCGCCGGGACTGCATACCCAGGCCTTCACAGACCTTGGGGATCTCCTTTTAGATTTGCTGGACGGCAGAGTGTTGATCGGGGGTGATTTCAACTCTATTGTCTCTGATTCCCTCGACCGATGGCCCCAGAGGGCCGTGCCGCCCTCCCGCAGGCGGATCCACAGCTTTCTGGGAGCCATGTGCTTGGTGGATGTCTGGAGGGGACTGCACCCGACCGAGCAGCAATACACCTTCTACTCAGGCCCACATCGTAGTATGTCCCGTATAGACTATGTGCTGACTAGCACATCAACTTCACAGCGTAAAGGAAATACAGCACCTGGCCAGGGGAATCTCCGACCATTCACCTATCCTGTGTCGCCTGGAGGTGGGGGAGCCCACGGTTGGCCGCACTGCCCCGATTAACTCCTGGTATCTTATGACTCCCCACATCAGGGATAAGGTCTTGAGCGAGTCAGACCTTTACTTTCAGGAGAACGAAGGGTCGGTAGACGCGATGACAACGCTTTGGGAGGCCTACAAGATTGTTATACGGGGGTGGCTTTGGCCCAGATCTCGGGACAGCGTAAAGAGAAGGGTGCAGATATGACTCGCCTAGAGGGGGAAATCTTACACTTAGAGGACGCACTTCGGATACATGACTCGGCGGAGGTGCGACAGAAACTGCATATTAAAGTCAAGGAATTCACCGACCTGGCAACCGAGGCTGCCAGGACGCACTACAGGGCCACGCTCAGCAGAATTTATGACGTTGGCGATAAGACTGGCAAACTGTTGGCTTGGCTAGATCGCAGAGATCAGGCTCACCACGTTGTGGTAGAGATGGAAACAGACTCCCACTCCCGCCTCACTGCCCCCCAGGATATAGCGGATGTATTCGGCCAATACTATCAGGCACTTTATATGTCCCACACACCGCACACGGAGGAAGAGGCTTCCTTGCTTTTACGTGATATTTCATTGCCTTCACTCACTGAAGAGGAGCATTCTGATCTTGACTTAGATATCACAGTTGCGGAGATCGAAAAAGCCATCCACGACCTACGCGGGGGGAAAGCATCGGGCCCTAATGGCTTGCCCATCGAGCTGTTCAAGCTTACAGCGGACAAGACAGCACCCTATCTTACCGAAATGTTCTGCGAAAGTAAGAAGGGGGGTATTCTGCCCGAGGACCAGAGGCTCGCCAATATTGTTGTCATTCATAAAGTGGGCAAACCGGCCAACAAGTGTTCATCCTACAGACCCATCTCGTTGCTCAACTGCGAACCGAAAATCCTAGCAAAGGTTCTTGCCTCTCGACTGCTTAGGGTCCTTACCCGCGTGGTCCATCCGGACCAATCGGGATTTATGCCTGCTAGAAACACCTCCCTCAACTTGCGCAGGCTCCATGGGGTGCTGTGCCGTGCCGACACAATCAGAGAAGACGCTGTTGTGGTATCCCTTGATGCTGCTTCAGCATTCGACACCATTGAGTGGCCCTACATGTTTGCAGTCCTTCATAAATTGGATTTTGGCCCCGAATTTATCATTTGGGTTCAGCTTCTATACCAACAACCGCTCGCCCAAGTAGTAGTCAACAACAGTAAATCTTCCGCTTTCACTCTCGGCAGGGGCACCAGACAGGGCTGCCCCTTGTCCCCGCTTCTCTTTGCCTTGGCCCTTGAGCCTCTGACAATGTGGGTCCACAAGAACCCCGTTATAAGGGGCCTCAAATGGACGTCTGGATGGGAGGACCGTATATCGCTAAATGCAGACGATATTTTGCTCTATCTGGCCTCCCCAGCTGCATCCCTCAATGTGGTCCTGGACATATTTCGGGTGTTCGGTAGATTTGCTGGTTATTCTATAAATTGGACTAAATCAGTGCTATATGTCCTCTATGGCAAGAGGCCTTCACTCCCTCGGGGCTATCAATTGGCGGAAGCCACCGATGGCTTCAAATATCTGGGGATCTGGGTTTCTAAAGATCTGTCCAGATTTTACAATCGTCATCTCCTGCCGCCTCTAGTGCGACTTAAGTCGGATGTCCTACATTGGAAATCACTCCCGTTGTCCCTCCTGGGGCGCGCGGCCCTGTTTAAAATGATGTCCCTTCCCAGATTCTTATATGCGCTGCAAAACACTCCGCACCCTGTTGACTCCTCGTACTTTAAAGAACTCGACTGTATTATATGAGACTTGCTGTGGGAGGGTAAGCCACCTCGTATTGCAACACACAAACTCACGCTAGGGTGGTTTGATGGGGGCATCGGACTTCCAGAATTAAGGAAGTATTACTGGGCATCGCACCTCGCAACAATCAACCAATGTATGTATAGGCTGCAGGGTGACCCGGCCTTTCAGATCGACAGATGGCTCCTCCCGGGAGGCAGCTCTGAAGGGGCTCTTTATGTGCGGTCGTTGAAGCCTGCTCTGACTGGTCCGACTGGGCATGCAGCGCATGTGTGGAAAGTGGCTACTAAAAGCTTGGGATGGGAGGGGAAACTCACACAGGCCACACCACTCTGGCACAGTGAGCAATTGGGCAGGCTGATCCGCTCGAGGGGCTTCGATCGTTGGGACCTCAACGGTATATCTAGGGTGGGTGATTTGTGGAAGTCGGGTGAGGTGGTCCCTTTTTCTCGGCTGCAGCAGGAATACGAACTAGCCCATTCTGAATATTTCAGATATCTCCAAGTTAGACACGCCTTGCTTGCAGTTCTTCCTAAGGGTAGCGCACTCCCCGAGTCCTCCCCGCTCGAAGATAGTTTTGGATGGTGACCTACCGGAGAAGGCCATATCACTTATTTACAAAAAGCTGATCAACAACATGACAGATCCCCTGACCCGCTTGAGGGCAAAATGGGACCACGATGTAGCGGGATTGGACGATGAAGAGTGGCTGGTGGCGGTGGCCTCCCCTCGGGAGGTGGCCTTCTCCTCCAGGCTTCGCCTGGTGCAGCTAAAGCTTCTCCATAGATCATACCTGCCTGGGCCCCTGATGGTTAACATGGGATATAGTTCAGATGGTGGCTGTGTAAGACAATGTGGGCATGAAGGGACCTTTATCCATACACTTTGGGAGTGCACAGCTATCCAGAGATACTGGGAGGCGGTGCTGCACCTGATGGAGGAGGCGTTGGGGCAGCAGATTGATTGCAATATTAAATTGGCCCTCCTGAATATATGGGGCCCTACCGACCTGAACTCCAGGGAGCGAACATGGGGTACTTTGGGGCTGATGGTGGCAAAAAGAAACATTGCGAGACTGTGGAAGGCTCAGAGCCCACCGAATATAGCAGAATGGGGCAAAGATATGGACTGGTGTATGGTCACGGAAAAGTCCATATACGAAGCAAGGGGGGGCCCGAATAAATGGACGCAAATATGGGAGCAATGGAATTTCCACAGGGGAGAGATATGTGAACCTCCAAGATTGAGAGAGGATATTATCAGTGGGACCTAATTGTGTTCGATTGGAAAAGGTCACTTTTATTTCAAGATAATTATGTTTCAATGTACCACTCGCAATGTAACACTATTGCCAATCTGCGTGTAACTTGATTATTCATATGTCATGCCTTGTTTTCAATAAAAAAGAGTTATCAAAAAAAAAAAGACTGATTTGCATATGGCTGGGTCTAAACTGAGGTGGCATGGTGAGCAAAAGAAAAATGGATTTAACACAGATCTCTTGACTGGGTGTGAATGTTTGATTTGCTCTGCATTCCATCCATCATCTGTATGTCTTTTGCCACCACCCCGAAGACCAGTTTCCACAACTGCACGAAGAACGTCGCCGACTATATGAAGACCAACTGTCTAAAGCTCAACACTGACAAGACCCAAGTAATGATCTTTGGCAACACCGCCTCTCCCTGGATCAACACCTGGTGGCCTGCCGAACTCTGGCCCACTTTCACACTGACAGACCACGCCCGCAACCTCAGCATTATCCTGGACAGCAAGCTCACCATGAAGGAACAGATCAATGCAGTCTCCGCTGCCTGATTCGACACTCTCCTCATGCTCCAAAGATTCTTCAAATGGCTCCACATCGGCAAGAGTAAAACTGTCACTCAAACCGTAGTCACCAGCCGGCTGGACTATGGCAACGCACTGTACGCAGGAAGCACCACTGAACTCATTAGGAGACTACAGATAATACAGAACTCAGTGGACACACTCATCCTCGATCTGCCCAAATGGACCCACATCACCCCACACCTTAGGAACCTCCAATGGCTCCCCGTTCAGAAAATATGCCATTCATGATACTGACACATGCCTACAAAGCACTCCATGACCTAGGACCACCATACATCAACCACTGCCTAAACTTCCACCAGCCATCCAGAGACCTTCACTCTGCCGCCCTCTCCCTCGCACAGACACCGCGCATCTGCTGAAGCCCCAGCAGAGGCCCTTCCTTCTCCTACCTCCCTGCCAACTCCTGGAACGACCTTCCTCTCCACATCCGGACATCAC
This sequence comes from Calotriton arnoldi, assembly GCA_963921515.1. Classification (NCBI taxonomy): domain Eukaryota; kingdom Metazoa; phylum Chordata; class Amphibia; order Caudata; family Salamandridae; genus Calotriton; species Calotriton arnoldi. Next base: position 380,762 of record CAWUFW010011309.1, on the reverse strand, counting down.
CCTTGTTTGCAGAATTCAGGCACAGACTCAAGACCTGGCTTTGCGACAGAGCCCTGCAACCTAGGATACCCTCACCAGTGATTAGTAAGGCTAAACAAATACTGTTTGATTGATTGAAATCCCTCGCCCCCCCAAACCTCTGGTGCTAACTCTAAATTTGGCTGGACAGTTGCTTTGGGCCAACTATCCACAGGACTGAATGTTACCTAGCTCCTCTAGCATATCTAGGGTTCACCTGCTACTTCTAGAAACTCTGAACAGTGTTATAGAGAAAACCAAGGACTAGAGGCAGGATCCTTCGCTGCCCAGAGAAAGGAGCATACACGTGGTGCTGTGAAGAAATTCTTCAGCTGGCGGACCCAGTAGGTACACTGTCTGACATGGACAGAACCTGAGTTCAATGCCAGCTCCTTGCCATGAGGTGAGCCACCAATCCAGTGGGTCCTTGAGTTGCAAACTTGTGCTCCGCCCCACCTACGTTCTCTCGTGTGGATTACCCTGCACCGGATGATTATGAAATTCTTGTGTACCTGCAATTGCATCACTGCATCTCTACCATTACCCAATGGCATAATGGCCAGAGCTGCCCACTTTGAAACTGGGGATCCAAGTTCCAGTCTCGGTGTAACCTTAACATCATGTGATTCTGGGCAAATCACTTAATCTCCCTCTGCCTACCAAAAATGAATGCATCCTTGTGTAATGCAACTGGTGCTCATGTAAAGTGCTCCAATACCTATGGGTTGAGTTTGCGCTATATAAAACTGCAAAAAAAAAATTTTTGATTGTAAGTGGCCTGTGTCTGCACCTTGGCCCCTATCTATGAGAAACTAATGCAGCGCAGTGCCGCAAGTCATTTTGCTACGCCGCGCTGTGTTAGTTTCGAGGCACAGGGATGCGACATATTTACAACAACATTTCGCATCTCTGTGCTTTTCCCTGTGCCGGCGTAGAAACTTCTGCCATGCACCGGGGCAGCACCCCTGCACCATGGTGCAAGGATGCCTGCGTCGTGGGGAGATAGTTTTTTGTGCAGGAAGGTGCCCCTTCCTGCACAAAAACAATCAATTGAGGTGATTTCCTCTTCCAATGCGTGCTGTGGAATGCAGCACACATTGAAAGAGGAAAAAAAACGAGGAGAAATGAAAACATTTCTCCTCGTTGCGCCTCGCTATGCCACCCCTGGGGGTGGCATAGCATTCTGACGCATTTCCATGTTTACGATTGCTCGTAAATCTGGAAATGCATCAGTGGACATGAGTGTTGCATGGGAACACCCACAGCAACACCCATATCATAATCCGCACCCGACATCGCCATAGCCATCCCCGACGGCTACAAGATCACCCGCAGAGACCGCACCAACGGAATCGGAGGAGGAATCGCCATCGTCCACAAAGACACCATCAGGGTCTCGAACAGCACCGACGACACTCTCAGCACCGCCGAACACATGCACTTCCAGATCCACACGGATCCCAACACCACCGTAAGAGGCACCCTCATCTACAGACCCCCCGGACCGCGACCCCAGTTCAGCGACTCCATCGCCGACTTCATCAGCACGCACGCCCTGACCTCCACCGACTACATCCTCCTCGGAGACCTGAACTTTCACCTGGAGAACAACAACGACAGCAACTCCTCCACCCTGATCGACAACCTCGCCAACCTCGGACTGAAACAGCTCGTCACGACGCCGACCCACATCGCCGGACACACGCTCGACGCCATCTTCTCCTCAAGCTCCCACGTCTCCGTCAGCCACATCTCCGAACTCACCTGGACCGACCACCACTGCATCCACTTCACCTTCCGGAAACCCGCCGCACACCACCGCACCCTACAGATCCCCCGCAGATGCTGGAGCAAAGTCACCGAAGACCAACTCCAGACAAACCTCGCACTCAGCCCACCCACCGACCCCTCCAACCCTGACGCCGCTGCCCGCAATCTCAGACGATGGATGGACGACTGCGCCAACACCTTAGCCCCGCTGAAAAAACCAACCTACAAAGACCCCAGCAAGAGAGACAGCTGGTTCACCCCGGAAATCCTAGCATCCAAGCGCACCTGCCGGAAACTGGAGAACAAATGGCACAGCGAGAAGACGCCGGACAGCCGCGCAGCCCACAAAGACGCCATCCGCAACCACCATCACCTCATCAGGTCCGCCAAGAGGACCTCCTTCAAAGACCGCCTCGACAACAACACACACAACAGCAAGGAGCTCTTCAGCATCGTGAAGGAACTCTCCAACCCCAGCTCCAATGCCAACGACATCCCGCCGTCGCAAGCCCTGTGTGATTCCTCGCCACCTTCTTCCACCGCAAGATCGCCGACATCCATGACAGCTTCGACTCCCGGACGACCCCAACAGGCCCCGACACATCAGACCCGCCGCACCCCATCGACCACGACCCCCTGACAGCCTGGGTCAACGTGAACACCGAGGACACAATCAAGACCATGGGCACAATCCACTCCGGCTCCCCATCAGACCCTTTTCCACACCACATCTTCAACAAAGCCGGCAGCTCCATCGCACCCCACCTGCGCAACGTCATCAACCTCTCCTTCGAGACCGCGACCTTCCCAGAGAGCTGGAAACACACCGAGATCAACGCCCTACTCAAAAAACCCAAGGCGGACCCGAGCGACCTCAAGAACTTCCGGCCCATCTCCCTGCTTCCATTCCCAGCTAAGGTCATCGAGAAGATCGTCAACAGACAGCTCACCCGCTACCTCGAAGATGACAGCATCCTGGACCACTCCCAGTCAGGATTCCGCAGCAACCACAGGACCGAGACCGCCCTCATCGCCGCCACAGACGACATCAGGATCCTGCTGGACAACGGCGAGACGGCAGCCCTCATCCTCCTGGACCTCTCCGCCGCCTTCGACACTACCACCGCACACTACGCACACGCCTCCACGACGCAGGGATCCGAGACAAGGCCCTGGATTGGACCACCTCCTTCCTTTCCGGCAGAACCCAGAGCGTCCGCTTCCCCCCATTCCGATCCGAAGCCTCCGAGATCATCTGCGGCGTACCCCAGGGATCTTCCCTCAGCCCGACACTGTTCAACATCTACATGGCTCCACTCGCACGCATCGCCCGACAGCACGACCTCAACATAATCTCCTACGCCGACGACACTCAACTGATCCTCTCCCTCACCAAGGACCCCTCACCGCCAAATCCAACCTCCACGAAGGAATGAAAGCCGTCGCCGACTGGATGAAGTGCAGCCGACTTAAGCTGAACACAGACAAGACGGAGATCCTCATCCTCGGCTCCAACCCATCAGCCTGGGACGACTCCTGGTGGCCCTCGTCACTAGGGGCACCCCCGACACCAACCGACCACGCACGCAACCTGGGAGTCATCCTCGACTCAACGCTCACCATGACCAAGCAAGTCAACGCAGTCTCCTCCTCCTGCTTCAACACCCTCCGCATGCTCCGCAAGATCTACAGGTGGATCCCGACAGACACGAGAAGAACAGTCACCCAGGCCCTTGTCAGCAGCAGACTCGACTACGGAAACGCCCTCTATGCAGGAGCCCCGACCAAGCTCATCAAACGACTGCAAAGAATCCAAAACGCCTCTGCACGCCTGATCCTCGACATTCCACGCCACAGCCACATCACCCCCAACCTGAAAAACCTGCACTGGCTCCCCGTCGACAAGAGAATCTCCTTCAAACTCCTGATCCACGCACACAAGGCACTCCACAAAACCGGCCCAGCCTACCTCAACAGTCGACTCTCCTTCTACGTTCCTAACCGTCAGCTCCGCTCCGCCGACCTCTCCCTGGCCACCGTCCCGCGCATCCGGAGAACCACCACCGGAGGCAGATCCTTCTCTCACCGCGCCGCCAAGATCTGGAACACCCTTCCCCTCAACCTACGACAGACCCAAGACCTGCTGACCTTCAGGAGACGACTCAAGACCTGGCTATTCGACCAGTAGCGGCAACACCCCCCCCATCTCTCCCTCAGCGCCTTGAGACCCTCGCGGGTAAGTAGTGCGCTTTACAAATCTTGTGATTGATTGATTGATTGATTGATTGATAACACAAAGTGTTGCGTGAAAAGGGGCGATATTTACAAGCACACGTTAAGCCACGCAGGGTGGCTTTACGTGTGCTTGTAAATATCACGCAGCAGGTTGAGTCGCAGACGCATCACGCAATGTGATGCATTAAGCAGCACACATAGAAGTTTCAAATTGCCATTTCAGATTGTTTATCTGCAGGAAGGATACACCTTCCTGCACATAAACAATCACTTCCATCAATGCAGGCACCCTTGCAATATAGTGCAAGGGTGCCTGAGTTGGCGCTAGGCAGCTAAATTTAGCAACAGCGCAGGGAGAAACGCAGGGCTGCACCATATTCTTGTAAATATGGTGCAGCCCTGCGTTTTCTAAAGTGGTGGAACGTGTCCTTAGCCTTCTTGGCTTAACGACACGCTTCGCCACTTTCCTTGTAAATATCCCCCCTAATTTCTTAAATATACTGAGGAGATGACAGCTTAGCTCCACTGAGACTTTATCCTCTTTTTCAGCCTGCGGATGGCTTACGCCAAACTTGGGCTTTTGTGCCTGCTTCCTCTCCTGCCTGTTATACTGTGCGACATGTTCTTCGCTTGCGCCACCCCTGTGCCCAGCGGCCAATGAGGATGGTGCAACCCTTGACGAATAATGCAGTGCCTGTGTGCCGCTTCTGCTACCTCCGTGAAGAGAACTACTAAGGCTGTCAAGTATTTAAATGTGAAATGTGCATAAGTGCATAAACAAAACACAAGCAGGTGGTGCACATGGCTTTTAGGTGGAGATTCCCCCCCTCTAATGGATCCCTTATTCATGAGTGTGAGTGTCGAACTTATAGCTAGTGAGCATATTTCTTTTAATAACAATAAAAGGAAAAGGGTAAAACTGCTTGGACATTCTATTTTATTGAAAGTGAACCAAACTCCCTTGACACGACACCGATTGTTCTATCCAGGGAGATCGGCTTCATGACCTAGGTGCAGTGCAGGAAGCAACCTATTTCTCCATTCGGCATGCTAGTGTTCCTCGGTATTTACCTTCTAGGAAGAGGTATTTGTAAAACTGTCAGTGGTATCAGGAATAGCGCTGGCTCTGGGTTCTCAAAAGGGGCATTAGGAGTGATCCTCAAGGTAAAGAAGAGAAAACCTGCAATATAAGTTCCTGGGGCTGGTACTGGCACGGTGACGGTGACGGAGACGAATAGCGATAGGGTGGGTGGGTTCCATGAGCCCCAGTGTAGCATTGTGGGTCAGAGCTGTATTGGAATGGGTGCTGGCGGAGGAAAAATATATTAAACTAGCCAGGAGGGATACAAAACGGGATTGAGAATTTGCAGATCTCCTGGATGACTTTGTAGGAGCAGTTGGATCAGGGGTGGGGACTCCCACACATGTGTAAGACTTGGGAAGAACCCATGCAATGTACAAGAATAGACATACCCAACACGTGTACTGGTCACTAATTAGACCCATCTGGAAGGGAAGATCCTCATGCCACGAAGTGTTACGCTCCTCCAGCTTTTAATATATTTGTATTGTGCGGGGTGATATCCGGCCTTTATATGTATGGACCAAGCAGACTTGGCAGCTGAGGCGTACTGGTATTGCTATCTGTGCTATGCTCTCGCTTTGTTTTTGGTTCATATTCACAAAAAACTAATAAAGAAATATTTAAAAAATAATATATAGCTTCATGACCTTTTTTTTTTTTTTACTAAGAGCATGTAATTATGTTTTATATCTCTTTTGGAATGCAGAATATTGCTGTGTATGTAAAATGGAGAAATGGAGAAGACATTCTTACTGGATTATTTGTCATACAAAACAATCATAATTTTTATTTGTTGTGTCCCCACATCTCCAGGCGCATTCTACAGTCAACGACTGGCGGATAAGGACTTTGTTGGCAGTGTAATTGTCCTAAACACAAATCTTTATTATGATTCTAATAATCAGACTGGTAGCCTGGAGGACCCTGGAGGGCAGTTTGCATGGCTTGAAGAACAGCTAACCTATGCATCAAACACAGGAGACAAGGTAAGCCAACATTTGTCTTCCTTTTTTCACGATCTGGATATTTTTATTGGAGATAATATCAACTTGAATTAACAAAGCCTAGGGCCTGGTGCCAGTTACATCCAAAGTACTTAGTACAATATTTCATCTGAGATATTATGTCAAACTGCTTCCCTTGTATGCTTCTCTCGCATCCTCACATCTATAACTTCCCTCCCTACCTTTCCCCAAAGCCATTCCTCTCCTCCCCCACTTTTTCATCTACGCATAGGCATGCACCTCTAGCACCATACATTATCCCCTTTCACACTGAAAACTTAATTGAGATTAAAACTAGTGTTACCTCCTTCAATATTCTCCCTCTTTAAACTTCTCCAAGTAACCATCCAAATGTAATCATAAAAAAACCCCAGTGGCTTTCACATTACCTACCACCCTCCAGGCCATGAGATTGCCTTCCCTGAACACTTCAGTGATCCCATTACAACCATGATGACCCACCATACGAATATTATTTCGCTAGGTGACTTCAATATCCCTTGAAACATATTATTAACAGAAACCTGCATAGTTCACAACCTCTTGCGCCTTGTTCCTCTCGTAAAATACATTGAACATAACACCTATTATGTCATCATCTCTATCCTAAGCCCAACCACCTTGAATGCCCAACCAAGCTTGAGTGGGCAGAAAAATATGTATTACTATGCCACTCTACCATTCTATCCATGTACAAGAAAGATCAACATCCAGCAATACAATCTATGCAGAGCAGTGCTTAATTTGTGCCGGTGGCTTCCGGTGCTGATCACCAGCACCTATTTCTCAGGGCCGGATCTATTGAGTTTTTCTCCCATGCACAGTCGGTGCACTGGCCAGCTCTGTGCACAGGCCATTAAAACGCCCCTCGGAGCGAGGCTTGTGCAGCCGCACGTTCAGATTTGGTGCATGCTGCTAGTGTGCTTGCTTTGGTGCACGCCAGTGCCTGGTCTTCAGGGTGGGGGAAGGGCGGGTGTGTTGTGTCATGCACAGTATAAACTGCACGTACGATGAACTGGGAGCATAATATATGCGGCGCCAGCCAGCGGTCTGCGCTTTCCAGTGTCGCCGACGCTGCTAGGTTAGGTGAGTTGTGCGTGCGTTATTTTACACACAACTGTTATCCTACAGGTAAAGGAGTGACAAAATAGTGCTTGGCCGCGAAACACGGACTCCATCGTTAAATTTCTGCACAGCAGCACCCGCAGGAAACTGCCCAGTAACTGCCTGCCTCAGGAGCCCAGACAAGGCCTTGCAGTGTAAAATACGGGAAGCAGCTCAGGGTGGTCCGAAAGTGAAAACATTTCTTCCTGCCGGTCAGTGTATTAGTACCTCACTCCTACCTCTCCCAGTACCGTCTCGTCCCTATCAGACCCGTCCTCTCCCTTCTGCAATGGCCATCATTGCAGCCACTAGCACCTTGAAGAACACCTCCCATCCCTACCACTGTGACTGTGCCCCACCGCTACCTCCGACGGTGCCCCTCTCTCCACAGTGGCCTTCTCCTGCTATCACACTGCCCCTCTCTCCACAGTGCCTTTCTCACCTGTATCTCAGTGCCCCTCTGCTTACAGTCCCCTTCCCCTCCGTATCACAATGCCTCTCTCTGCCACAGCACTTGCTCACTCCTGTTACAGTGCCCCTTGGCTCCCGCCCTCGTTCCCACAGCACCCTTCCCCACCATCGCTTTGTATTAAAGCCTGCACTGGGCCCTGAGTACCCATACTTTCAGAGTTTGCACTTGAGACCGCGAAGCCCTTCTCAGTCTTGGCCACTCAAACTAGGCCCATATGCTGCTAAATGACTGACGCAGACTCAGTGACTGTGATTATTCAACTGGCCACGAGCACGTGCACTCGGGCCCTTTTATTAACATGCTCACGTCACTCGTGACGCCTGTGAGGGATGCGTGTGGGGGTGCAAGTGTGCCCACTCCCATAGGGGAGTGGCTACTAACTCTGTGTCTGTCGAGACACTAGAACGTGTCTCGCAGGACACAACATTCCTCCCAAATTTTAATAAAAACAAAGGCTCCCTAGTCCAACCTGTAGGGAGAAACAACAATGAAATATACACCACAGGGTCCATCAGCTTCTCGGGTCAGGCATCCAGAAGACAGCAGACCAGGACTGGTGACTCCGACTGTAGCAGGACGATCTCAGCAGGCACTCATCATTTAACCTGAGTGATTCAGGACACAAACGCTTGCTTGGAGATGTCAGCTACACTCCAGTAACTTGCCGGTGGAAACATGTCCTTTGGTCCCAGGTAACTTCCTTTCGCTGACATGGAGGATGGCGTGTGGTGGATAACAACAGTTCATTGACTGGGTGCGTCAAGATCATGGTTGGATTCCGTTGGTGAAAGTTCACCGAATCGTTGCAGGATCACCTGAAATCTGTGTTAGACTGTCTTGCTGTGTCTGGTGAACTGTCAGTGGGGCAATGTCTCTTCCACCTCTCCCGCCTGGGGAGGCCCTTCATCGGGTCTGCCACGGGACTGCTTGTAGGCTGCGCTGGGGCTGCGTGTGTGCCGACTGGGGGCAGCTGCAAAACCGCCGAGGAGCCAGTAGCCAATCTCTCGCACAAACCTCAAGGGTGTATGGGTCTTGGTCAGGACATGCTCTCGCTGCCGCAGGGTTTTGCTTATCAGCAGGTTTGGCAACAGTGTAGAACTCCAATCCATTTGTATTCGAGATGGTGTCGGTGGACGCACTTGATGAGGACTGGCATGGTGGCATTGCCAGCCGTGTGGTGAATCTGGACGATGGCGGGTGATGACTTGTCTTGATGGCTGCAGACATTCAGTCTGGAGTCTATCAGCTGAGGCAGGGATTGGCCAGGTACCTCCATGTCCTTTGTGGAGGCACTTGCGTCCGTTCACATGAACTTCTTGGGCTGTTGAGACGTTGATGACAGGGGAGTGATAGACACGCTGAGAAACGTAAAGCTTGAGACTCGGTTCGCGCAGGCTGTGCGGCTTACTCTCGGACTCCCGCTGTGCAGTTGCCAGTTCCTTCTCGGGTTGTCACCCTCTTCCCTTGCTGTCGCTGTGTCAGGACTCGCTCCTTTTGTAGGCCGGGTTCTCTCCACCGTCCGGCCCTGCCACTCATGACTTCCCCTTCTGACCTCAGTTGGTTGTCCGATTCTTGGTGTAGACCCTCCGGTCACACTTCCACGTTTCTTGCTGAGTGCGGTGTCATGCACATAGCACTGATGACGTAGCTGCCATTGGGCCTGGACGACAGGTGGCGATGATCAGCTAGGAGAAGAGGTTTCTGGAGGGACGTCGTAGCTACATGACTGCCTCTTCTGAATCTGTTCTTGTACCTCTGGCATTTGCGGTCAGGAGCAGGGATGCCGTTCGACTCCAACTGCCGACACTCGGGCTGGACGGTCTCACTGTGAAGCGATGGGAGCAACGCGGTTTGCGCTTGCTGCGGCTTACGTGTGGTTCTCCCTTGGTGCTGTCTCCAGGGCCATCGGTCCGCCTTGGTGGCTGTCTGGTGTCTTTGGAGGTGCTCTTGGCTTGTGGTGCTACGAGTCCTCGTGCTTCTCCTCTCATTGTCCTTAACGCACCTGTGTTTGTCCAGCTCTTCTAGGTGACACGATTGCCACTCTTCTTCTGCTTCTTCTCCGGGTGCAGTGACATGCACCATGTTCCAACAAGGCCAACGGGGCCTTTTAACTTCACTGGTCTCTGGACCATGCGGGCGAGACTTCTGTCGCTCTTCTCTGCTGCGTGGCGAGCAGCCACTCACTTCGGGTGCTTCATCTTCAGGCAGCTTCTTGAAGCTCTTACTCCGTGTGTTCCCTCTTCTGGGAATAGCTTCCACGAGCAGTAGGGAGCTGTGAAGGCGGCTGGCCACTTGTGGTGTGCGACTCTCCTCCTGCCTGCCTTGGGTCACCGACGACTCCGTCTTGAGGCAGTGTGAGGGAGGACACTGTGCTGCGTTTGGCGCCTTCCGGGCTCCGTTGCTGCTGTCGAGATGTATCGGACCTCCCAGCTGATTCCAGCAGTGCTTCTTTCTTTCGAGAGGTCTCTTTTCCTCCTGGGCATTTGCCCGTGTTGATGCGCTTCAGGGAGCATGTGGCGCGCACCTCGGACGGCGCACTCTTCATCTGTTTGGGTGCCCTCTTCTGGCATCTCGTGTGCCTGCTGGTCCTCCCTGCGGTGTTAGTCGTTCACCGCTAGGGGCGTGTGGCGCGCTCTTCTCACTTGGGGTGGCGTTGGGCCGCCGCTGATGGCGCGCTTTCTGCACCAGCATTTCTTTTCCCTTCGGCAGGGATGGTCACCTTGAGACTTTGGTGTCTTGTGGATCCTCTATCCTTGCTGGTGGTAGCGGTCGTTGGCGTTGCTGCTTTGGGCCCCCTGTTTTGGCTTGACCTTTCGTGGCGGCGCATGTGAGCAGTCTCTTTCTGTCAACCTGACAGGCAGCCCATGGGGCCATGTGGCACTATCTTGATCAGTTTATTACTGTGACGTCTTGAACAGTGCTCAGTGTAGCAGCTGTTCCTGTGCTGCTGCACACTTGCTTGGTGCTGTGTTTTCGTTTACTCCTGGCGCGTTCCTGCGCATTGTTTCTTCATCCGCAAAGGCTGTGTGGTGGCCTGGCACCACTCTGGCACATCAGTTCGCTGTCACATTCGCTTCCCGTGGCTTTAGGCCCTTTGTATGCACGGCTGCTTAGAACTGCTGCTGTGGTGTGTTTCCCTGTCTGGGCGTCATCGGTGTGCCTCAGGCAATCTTTGCTGTGCCCCCAGTTCTGTTGCACTTTATTCTACTTCATCGGGTGTAGTACCGCTGATCGGCCACTAGGTGGCAGTGTTGCTTTGCTTTTCAATGGCCTCGGCAGCTTCCCAAACGCTGCGGGCCTCGTGCAGTTTCTCTTTCGGGCCGAGAACCAGGCCTGTGTTCTTGTCCCCGGCAGTGCAACGGGCCCATCTGGGTCTGCCCCCAGACTCCCAACAGTCACTCTCTCTCTCTCTCCTTGGCGTAGGTCCCTCTCTGACTGCAGTCGCCCAGGACACCCACACGCAGCCGGACTCCGCAGGAGAACTTCCACCTTCACTGCGGTGAGTGTCTTTACTTCCCTTGTGTTTCTTTATTTTCTTGGGGGCCGAGCAGTTGCATCAGATGCCTTTCAGTGTTGTGGGGAGGAGGCTTCCACACCGCATTTCTCGATGGCGCTGGCTGCATGGAGACATTTTTTTTTTTTGTTCCGCCTCTCGCAGCAGGCTCACTCAGCACGCGAGCTGCGCGGGGGCAGGAGCTGCCACTTGGAAGGCCTGCACTTCTTCGGCGTATGGATCGGCCACCGGTGCTTCGGGCAGTGCCCTCCCCCACCCTTTAACCCACCGCCGCAGTCTTTCTCAGTCCTTACGCTGTGTGGGGAGAGGGGGGCTGGAGTTGCGGCACGGAAGCTCCGGACTCCCGCTGTGGGGCAGTGTTCGTCACGGGGTTGTGAGGGAACGGGTCACCGCTCTGCTTTCATCCTCCCACCCGTCAGGTTTTCTCTACTTCGGGCTCTCACCTTCTGCCCGTCGACTGCACCAGCACTGCAGATGCGGGGTGGGCTCCCGCTCGGCCGCAGTTGGGGCTCAGCAGGCCGCTTGTAGGGGCACGCCACCGGCTCCTTTGCACGCCGCATGGTGCTCTTACTTTTTCCTCACAGCGGTCAGATCGGATGCCGCCATACGCTCACGGGCATCACAGGTGCGGGGTGAGCTCCGGATCACCTCTTTCATCCCCGGGGCTCTTCACTTGCCCCACGGGCTATCGGGCGCGGCCGGCACCTCCTCGCAGGGGGTGCCCTAGCCACGGGTAGCACTCTTCCCCCTTTTCCCAATCTGCTGGGCTGCTGCACGCATGGGCACAGCCCTCTCATCGCCAAATGTTGTGTTGTGGGCCCTAGGCCCACATGCTGCTAAATGACTGACGCAGACTCAGTGACTGTGATTATTCAACTGGCCACGAGCACGTGCACTCGGGCCCTTTTATTAACAGGCTCACGTCACTCGTGACGCCTGTGAGGGATGCGTGTGGGGGTGCAAGTGTGCCCACTCCCATAGGGGAGTGGCTACTAACACTGTGTCTGTCGAGACACTAGAACGTGTCTCGCAGGACACAACATCAAACCAGGAGGCTTTCCCAATTACCCCCAACTAGAGAGAGGATACACGGGGAATTTCTCAGCTTTGACCTGGAGAAAAATACGTGCTATCAGAGGGGCTAGGCTGTGTTGGGCGCTCTGTACCTCCCCCCACGCCATGAGCCTGCTGAGATCTATCGCCCCACACCGTCTCTTCACCTCCAAAGACCCATGTCCCATAAACCCCTGCTGCATACTTACAGCCTTTTGTCCCAGTTGGAGAGAGATCAGAGTTTTGCCTAGTTGTAGTTTTGACTGTAGCGCAGAGGGGTTATGTGGAACATGTACCATGCAGATGACAGAACTGTATTTATGTGGATAGCTCTGTTTTTGTCACAGAGGTCCTTTTGTTACTCGCTGATCATAAATTACAATCCTAATATAGCACAGGTGGCAGATTCAGTTGAATTTTGTGCTTTATTAGTTAAAAAGTGTGTGTGGAAGCCTCTCTGAATTTGAAAATAGGCGGCAGTGGGATTTCGCGACTTATAGCCTGATCATGTAATAGAACTATTTGTTTGAAGCATGAGAGCCTGGTTCTCCATCAAAGAGTAATCCCAATGGTATAACTGACACTTTACTATGTTTTATCAGGAATACCTATTGTAATGGCACAAAACATCTTTTGATGGCATAAAACTTAACACAGTTAAAGAATCGCTATTGTGTGCCCTGGACAGCACAGCTATGCATTGATGAGACAGGCCAAGAATGATACACTCCTGTCACCCCTCAACTTTACATAATTAATTACTGTATATTTAATAAGGCAGAAGTGTACTCTTTTCTTGCTCTCCCTCAGTATCTGCTTTTCTTCCTCCCCTTCACATCTCACTCCTTCCCTTCTCTTCATTCTTCCTTCACTTTCTGCCCTACATCCGCGTTTTCTCTTGATCGCCACCTCCCCTCATTAAATGCTTTTGATTGTTCACCTCTCCCTTCCACTCTACTCTCACACGCTCCCCACTGTCCGCTCTTATTCCCTTGCCTTTCTCCTCTTTTCACTTTTCCTTCTCATCACGTTCAACTCCAATCTTGCACTCCCAATCTCTGCTTTCCACATTTCTCTTCACATTCATTGTCTACCGTATCTATCTTTGCCTTCGGACCTCTCCTCCTCCCTTTTATTTTTTTCCTTCTTGCGCATATGTTTTTATCCACTCCAGGAATCTGTGTTCTATCTCAGGGTCATAAATTGAAATCTTGGTGTGGCCACTCAGTCTTTCATCTTTATGTGGTCGATAAAATGAGTGCAATTGAGCTGGATAACAACATTTTGTGATTTGGTGTCAGGCCCCCTCTAGTGAATATGTGCTTTACAAACATACATGGTATGTTTCTCCCTCTATCCCTTCATTTCTTCCTTTCACATTCTTTTCTTATTTCCTCCTTCTTTCATCCATTACTTATTTATTTCCTTACTCAAGTGCTCCTCGTCCAGTCTGCATTTATTGCTACCTTCTTTAATGCATTCCTTCCTTCATCCTTTCCTTTCTTTTAAACAGCACAGTACAAGCACATTTTCTTTCATTTGCAAGCTGCCTCAAGTCCTAAAATGACCTTTTCTAAAGCTGTATTTTGAGATTTACATACATTCTCTAATTTGAGTTCACTTTTAAGTTGTTGTCATAGGCTTCCTATATGTTATATTATGTAATGTTATTATATTGATTTGTATAGCGCACTAATCGCCCGGGAGGGTATCCAGGGGCTTGGGCAGGTGGGTGGGTGGGTGTGAGGTCCCTGAGGTGCTTATGTGAAGAGCTAGGCCTTCAGCTTCTTGTGGAACTCAAGAAGTGAGGAGGTGGCTCTGATGTGTTGAGGCTTGTGGATGTGGGTGGAGCAAATAAAGGAAGTGGGTGGAGCCACTGGAGGAAGTGGGCATAGCCGGGGAAGTGGGTGTGGCCGCTTTAAAAACTGTGAGCACCTGCACTTAATATTTTACAAATTAAGCACTGATGCAGAGTCCCCATAAAAGAGGCCCCCTTCCAACAAGTATCTCCAGAACTGATGGCATCAGTGAAAACCCCAATAATCCCTCATTCCATTAAAGAGCTTACAAACCAGAACTATGAGAGCGCATATAGCACTATTTTTCGTTTGACTCCTCTCGTGCTCAGGTCCATCAAGTTAAAAACCTCCTCACTCTTGTACACTAGCAATCTCAACATATGTAGGAGGACATCTAGAAAAAAATGAGAAAACTTGGAATAAGCTCAAAATTCCGGAACTCTTACAAGTGCTGAATTTGCAAGGAAAAATCAACAAAGGGCCATATTCTTCCCACCACAGTCAAAGATCTCAAAGAACAAACCAACCAGGACAAACCACTCAAAAATGCTCTTTCAAACTACCAAACACTGTATAAACACAGTATAAAAGCCAAATCTTGCGGGTTCCACTACCACCTTAACTAATTTCTTTTGTGATACGAAATAACAGTACACGAAGAAAAAAACCTGATCTTCAACTCCGCTTATTACAACAGAATAAGTTTACAAAATGGTCATACTTAAAACCACCTGATACCCAGTCTCTCCTACAAGTAATTGCATCCATCAAGCTCTCTACATATGCTGATGACCCTATTAGAGGAACTTTATAAAGCATACACCCAACGAATAGCCTGCCTTATGCTCAGAATCATCAATTCCTCCTTCGAAGAAGGCACATTTCCTTCTGCTCTAAAATCCTGCCAAATGACACTTCTTCTCAAGCAATAAACCTCTGGCCAGACCATACAGATTTTTAAACACCAAGACTAGCTTTCAAAGGTCCCCCACTTGGAAAAATCATTGAAAAAGCTGTATCACTTAATTTTGTTTCCCACTTTGTTGCAAACTATCTACTAATCTCCTTCCAATTTTGATGTCAACACAATTGCAGCACAGAACAAAAACTGACCAAATTCTTGACACTATTCTAAATGCACTGGAAGAGGGAATACCATTGTCCTAGTGCTACAGGACCATTCAGCAGCATTCAATAAAATGAGACCCTATTTGATATATTTTTTTCCTGAATGGGGATTGAGGGTCTAGAATGCACTTTGTAAAAAGGGACTCTTTCACATCTGCTTCTCTACCGAATAAATGAGCCCTTCTTAACCTTTATATGAAAACTCTGTACTCAATGATGTAAGATAAAAAGATCACAATGGAATAATATACTTATAAGATACAACTTTACCTCAAAATCTCAAATCCATGAGACAAATTAAAACCCTGATTCTGAGTGCCCTGGACGGTGACCTTAAATTTAGTGCACCCGATAAAAAAACAATACCCAGGTATAAGAATTCATCAGGTGTGATAAGTGCCATCTATTGCAAGTTTTGCCCTAACAATCGCAAACAACGCCCAGATTTTGGTGTTTCGCACACCAAAATCTGCAAGCCCAGGCATTCAGCAGGCCTTTTTCACCCAAGAAATTAAATCAGGTTTGAATTGCTGATTTTTAACAGGGGAAAACCCAGGAGTGTGAACTTTATCGCTCCAGGTAATTAGTGGGCACGACACACTCTGCATTCTTGTAATTGCTCCCAACTTGTTCCCCTAAGAAAGCTGAAAATTAGGGACAGCTTTAGGACAGTGTGACTGGTGCAGCGGCACCTGGCTGTGAGCTGGCGGGAAGTGTGCTGCGTTAGAAATAACTTAAGGGTTTAGAAGCACCTGCTGCAGTGCTCCTCTGCCCAGCATGTTTCAGGTAACAATAAAAATGTCAACATAACTCTGGTGATTAATGTTCATGCTGGAGAGAGATCACAGTTTTGTCTAGTAGCAGTTTTGATTCATCAGAACGTAGCACAGAGGGTTATTATGCCTGCTGCAAAATACATGTACCATGCAGATTACAGAACTGTATTTTATGTGGATAGCTCAGCGTGGTGCTGCTTTTGTTACAGAGATCATTTTGTTACTTGCAGTTCATAAGATACATCCCTAATATAGCACGGTGACCTGCATGGAAACTGCATGGTTTAGGTTAGAAAGTTATGTTTTTCCTTGTACTTTTCCCCCTGAAAAGTACAAGGAGGGCCCCCCTTCCCCCCCTCCGGAGTCAGTCAGGAGCTCTCAGGCCAAGGTACTGTGCTGAGGGGGGGTGCTGGGACTTGGGGCCTACCCGCACCGCGGGGGCCCATGTTATGCCACTGGTCTTTCATAACTATTCCTAATGTTGCTAAAAAGCACTTGTTTTCGGTAGAAATACATTCTTACTAGTAAAGCCAACCCCACCACAGTGTGTGTGTGTAATATAAAGTGCTCTGACACCCTACACTGGTATAAGTAGTGCTACAAATACAAATGAAATGCATGTAAGAGAGGGGCTAAGGAAAGATGTGGTGCGCTGTTGGAGGGCGGTGCCGAGGGAATCCATGTAGACGGAAGTCATAGGGGGCCCATCAAAAACGATTGTTGCACAGGGCGCCACCAGCGCTAAAGCCGGTCCTGAAGAAACAATCAATCCCCTCTTCCAGATCTGCAACAGTGTTCAATCATTAGGTCTTTCCCAGCTAGATGGCAGCAGAGCTATCTTTTCTGGTCTTCCCAATTGCACAAGTGCTTCTCCTAAGTCCATACCTACTACAGCTGTTGACAAAGCCTTGACTTTGACAGAGCTCACGTATGTGACTGAAACATTGGCTGTGGCGTGTGGTTGCTCCTCATCACCAATTTTCTATTTGCACTTTTGGATGGAATGAAATCAATGTTTTTCTACTTTTCCAATCTTCATGGTCCGGCTCTGGATCTATCTGGACTTAGACATGAGAAAGCACATGGAACAATTATGGTATGTAAGCGTATGGCTTTTGGAAGTTTCTTTACTAGAGGCGCTAAGACATTAGACCATACATGACCATATCCCTTTGATTCCAATAGACCTCTATTGAATACTCCTGGAAGCTCAAATTCGCTTCCAAATAGCATGCATCTTGCACAAAGCCTTACATATTGCATCTGCCACCCCTGCTAGTTGAAGGACAAAATACACATAACTTGAGGCCAAAGACACAGTAGAAGTAAAGCTCATCTAATACTGGAAATTCTAATAAACGTCCAAGACAGTAAACCTGTCCCTCTCATGCCGAGCACTGATGCTCTGTAATTGTCTTCCTGACACTTTGAGGCTGAACACCAACTTCCTATCCTTCCAGAGCGACTTAGAGACACATCTGTTCAAAATATACTCGTGAGCCAAGGTTTAGGTTACAAAACAGTGAAAGGTTGGCTGAGAGACCAGCTCTTTGGGGAGGATCTGTTCAAGAAAGTGTGGGTTGGAGGCTTGCTGGCTTACTACTTAACTATGTGTTGTTCAGTATTTATATGCAGCTTCCTTTTATCTTTGTAAAACTTTGATTGATTTGCCAATCCATGCTGAAAACACTACGATTCCCTTACGGATGTAGGGTATCCAGATTATTACAGCGAGGCCAACCATTATCTTCAAGAAATTAGACAATGAATGGACCTTAGAGGGAAGCAACTTAACAGAGATAAAACCGGGCTTATATATTTCTACATCAAGGGTCGAATTTGTAGATGAAGAATTAACCAATGCTTAAGAGTGGAAATCAAGGAAGAAGCCAGAAAATGAAAATGCCCCCGACATTGAACCATTCATCTTCTATCTACCCAGCCACCAATTAATCCATCCATTCTCCCAACCATCCATCTACCCTTCCACACACCCATTTATTTTACACCTTATCACCCATCCCTTCACTTTTCTATCCATTGTTACACTTTCCCACCTATCCATTATTTTACCATTCCATAAGTTTCTCTGATTAACAAACTAATGTGTATTATTTATGTACTTCTTCCGCCGTGACTACAAAATAACACAATATTAGTTCTTGTCTGGGGTTGAAAAAGGGTTCTATGGGGTTTATTGGGTTTGTTATTTATTCTGAGATTAATCCTGGGCTCCAAGAGAGAGTTCATTATCGGTTTCTCAGTATTTCTTTTTCTATTTTTATTTTTTATATATATATCTGCTTATTTTCTCTACAGGGAGATTCCCGACACCCTTTCTCCCTAACCATTTTTTGTGTCCTGGGTGCAGTCAGCTTTATCTGGCTGTTGCCCAATACCACCCATCAGCTATTTTTGGCACACAGGCACATTTACACACAATGTCACTGACAGAACATTATGGCTTTCCCGTGACATAAGTGTCTTCAAGTTAATATGCGTGGTCTATTGGCGCCACCCTGTGTCATACTATGAGTAGTACTACAGAAGCAGGACTGCGAAATGGGCGTACCATAAAACAAGCATTTGCAAAGCAATAGGCCTCGCATTATCAAAACTTTGACTTATTGGTATTGTAAATGAGAATGCCTTTTATTATTGCAGGTTTTTTAAATACATAAATAAAAGGCATTGTTATTTATAATGCCAATAGCTCAAAATCTCGCAATTGCGCAATTTACCTCGCTTGTAAGCCTGAGATCCGAATGCAACTTGCAGGTTAAAAGTTATATTTCCTGCAGAGGGGAGACGCCTGTTCGATGCCCATGATAATTTAATGAGTTGGTTAATACTGTGATATGATAATAAAGCGCTTAGGTAGACTGTAGTAAGAAAGAAATGTCTAGTTTATCTATAAACTTAAGCTGACATTTAGTTAATTCTGAAGCAAGTTTTATGTTTGCAGATTAAAAAAAATGGAGGCATAAGGAAATAAGATGACTGGCCCACGATCAGACAATGTGGTCAAATTGAGATGCCACAATCTGCAGCCTGGGTCCGCTAGCACAGTCAGTAATGTAGTTTTGATTACATAGATTGCCCTTGTACCAGCGGAATTTTGCACTAACATTTGGACCAAGTATCGTTGCATGACGTCATATTTGTGTTTGTCAGTGCACATATTGGTGCAAAACGACCAGTGCACTCAATGTAAATCGGCTTTGTTCTGCCCATTTGTATCGTAGTAGACTTGCAACGTGATCCAAATTTTCAAATACCTTAAGTACAGCCTCGGACACTCAGAGGTGTCAGTTTCAAAGTAATTATTAATGCCTAGAAGATATTTCAAAAGATAAGCCAAAGGGTGGTAAAAGTAACGCCCTTGACATCATACCGAAACTGAAACATACGTCGATTTGTAGGCGTTAGGAGGAAAGAGTTGCAGGAAGTAGCGCCTATGTTGAGACTTGTATTCCAGGCGCCTGCAGAGAATACAGGGGCACGCGGGATTAAGAAGTTTATGCCGGGGCCTGGAGATGATTCTGGAGTGCTCTGAATGGACTCTGGAACCTCTAGAAGTGGAACGTCGGAAACCACATCTCCGGCCTGAACCCACTGAGTTACCTTAGGCTTAAGGGAATTGTGAAAACTGAGCAATTCACACTTGGTTTCGCATGATTACGCCTCAGAATAAGAGCGTGCCTGAGGCAAGGCTGTCACATGGGTCAGTCCTTATATTGATTCAGATTTTTCAGCATATACCATGGTGTTTAGTCGAGTGCCCAGAAGTCGCAGTGTGTGGCGCTGTACAAAACAATGTAAACGTACAAATGTCTGTCCCCGAAGCTGGATCCGTGGTCGATTCAGATCACTAGTTCTATAACGGGTGCACTTTCCCTTGTTCACACAATCTGCAGCAAAGACCTCTTCAATACATTGAAGGGGAGGGGCATGCTGTGTGCAGGGTCCTGGCTCCACTTTGCTGTACATACCATATATGCTGAAAGAATGCCTTGTGCGTGAAAAAATAACACAAAGCGTGTCTTAAAACAACGGTGCTTTAAAGAAAATATATTATGGCGTGAGCATCGTTAAGTTAATAGCGCAGCCACCATTCTTGAATCAAAAATCATAACATAAGTTAAAGTGGGGCCACGCAGCTTAAATGATAAAGCTGTTGCAGGAAAGCATGTAGTGCCTGCAATTGGAGAAAGTCATTTCACAAAATAGTGTTCACTGACTTATAAAGCAGACCGTGTAATACCACTAGTAAAAAGTCCAGTGGTTATGGGCGGTTACAAATGCAGACAAGAAGGTACCAAGGAGGGACTACTAAGCCTATTCACAAATCCAAAGCAACGATTTGCAAGGAGAGTAACAGGAGCCAATTGAAAAGATGGGCGGGAAATGGGCGGAGATCTATGCGTACCTCAATAGAGCATGCCTTGCAGAGCAGCGCATGCGCTGCCCAGGCTCGACCTAAAAATATAAGGTACATAACATAAAAGTAGGATTTTCAAAAGAGTGGTAATGGGAAGGCAATGCAACCCAAAAACTCACCCATAAATTAAATCGGCCAGTAATGGTGATTCACATAACACGATATACACACAAACTTACATAACAGCCTTTCAAAACGTATAATTGATTAGCCCAGCTTTAAGTCCCAGAGGTAGTAGATGTCAGGCACGGGTAGCAGCTAAATAACAGCAACACCACGACTAAAAAACAACACAGAATGCTGGCAAAGGTGCTAACGACACACAATAGCAACATATTACACAGAAGTAAAATATAACATGTAAAAATGAAAAGTGAAAATTAACCCTAATAACTCCACATCCGAGCAGTCATTACTCAAAACAAGCATTGGCATGGCCAATAGGTCTCGCCTTTGGGACCTTATAAGTGATTAGCCATGCAAATCCTTATCCTGGGTGCTGTGCCTCCAGGGACTGAAGAGCTATACAATTCCTACTTATGCAGTCTGATTCAAGAATACATTCTTGCCTCAGGAAACATTTGACACATTCGCCATCTCACCACCAGCGCACTGCATTCTGAGATCTTACATATACCACCAGTGCACTTCAGTCAGAGGTGTCGCAGGTGCCACTGCGCACTGCACTCTGAGATCTCAAATGTAAAACCAGTGCACTGCAGTCAGACAGGTCTCAGGCACCACTGTGCACGGTACTTAGAGATGTCCTTATTTCAGAAATGTCACATGCACCCACAACCTGCCATAATGTGAAAAATCAGAAAGAAAAAAAATGCCCTGGTGTCACAAATGCAATAAGGAGACATGACAAGATGGCTGACTGATTAAACACTCCCTGCTGGCACCTGCTTTACTTGTTTGGGAACCTTTGGGCAGCATGAAGGCCCCTTGTGTAACATGGCATGCACGGTAATCCCAGACAGTAGCTACTTGGATTGCATGGATGCCATGGGTAATAAGCTTAAAAATATTTTTGGGCACATACGTTCATCTCCCTCCCCTAGCAAAGCAATAGCCCTAAAATATGTGAATATGCACAATGTAAATGGCTAATGAAGTTATAATTCAATAGGTTTGAAAAACATGAGTATCTTATATGCACACATTGTCTGAATTGTTAAAAAAACCATGTGGAAGGTTAGGGTGACGAAATGGTGCGCATGCAGTTTGTGTGCTAATAGTGAGGGCACGGGCAGACTGTTTTAATGCACCTTTCCTAAAAATAAGATGGCCAAATGATTATTTATGCATATGAATGGCGTAGAGTTTGCATGTGGTTACGTTATTAAATGCCTACCTTGCTTTTGGAACCTTCCTCAACTGTAAACAGAGATGTAGTCCTTAAAACAAACACCTGATAAGGAGCTTATCCCAGATGCAGCAGTCGTTTGACGTGCTGTTAACAAGACAGTATCTGTATCTTTTTATTGTAACTTTGAGTTTGGTATATGATTGTGTGTGCTTGAAAAAGTGCACGTTTTGTTTGTGTTGTGCTTGTTAGTAACATGCTTGTGCGGCATATTAAGGAGAGCTTATTTGTGACTTTGTTGCTGTGCATTTATATTGTAATTGTCAAATTCGGTGAAAAGAGACAGGCTGCCAGCATGCAAGCTGTTTGGTAAGCGCTGATACCTTATGGTCTTGGCAGTGAAAAAGGTGCGACACGGAGGGAGGGGTAACTGAGCAGAGCTGAACGGGCTCTGGTTAAGATAAGAACTGAAAGCAGAGGCATAGCTATAAAGATTGCTATCGCTCTTCCACACGACATATGGGCCTTGTTTGGTAATCTAAATATTTACTGAAGAGGCCATACTTACAGGATAGGAAGCTTCACACCGTGAAATAACCCTGGATGAAATAAAACAAGTGATAGGCACATACATTTACCAACCAAAAAATAGAAAACCAGCTGTAACTAATCCTGTGAGGTAAGCACGGTCACAAATACATATCTCAAATAAAGTGTAAATGCCTTCAGCGTGCGTGCATAATTTCAGGCCACCAATGCTGCTACTAAGTTTTAATAAAGAAAAACGAAAAATACATATTTCAAATAAAGTGTCAATGCCATCAGTGAGCGCGTTTAGTTTCAGTGCACCAATGCAGCAACAAAGTGTTAAAAAGTGTTACTAAAGAAAAACCAAGCATTTGCAATGCAATTGGTCTCGCATTTTCTAGAGTTAGAGCTATTGATATTGTAAATTAAAATGTATTTTACCCTTGTGTTATGCAGTGGTGTGGAATTATATGGGTTGGATTGGAATTGTTAGTTGTGGAATTGTGTGGCATTGAAACGTGTGGTGTGGAGGGGATGTGTGTTGCAGTTTCTGAACAGTTATGTGTGAGACAATGAAATGGGCAAACGAGTTGCACATAGGCCAGACTAAAACATTACACACTAAAATATTAAAACAGGACGCTGCAAAGAAAAACACATTGCTTTCTGTGTACAACATATGTATGAGATTGAATTGAATATGTGATGATCACAAATACAATTTTAGATGTATAATAATCCTTAGTGTACTTAATCCCTATGTGTAAGAGATGCGCTATACTAGAAAGAATGTTATTTATTAACTGCAAATAACAAAAATGTGCCTGTTACAAATCAGTAACCCGATGCCAGTTGCATGAGGGACTGACATATTCCAAAGCATCAGAGAAGCCCTAAACGAGATTAAATTTAAAAAATAGGAAATCAGGGGCAAAGGTTTTGACACTTTGCCTAAGTAGGCCCATTTAGTGCTGGAGTAGCAGGTTGCGACGAATGGACCTGAACACAAACAAACTAATATGCGTGAAAACATCACTGCGAGCAGCAGCATGAACAGCAAGCTGCAGTGGGATGATGCCACATGGGTGTAAGGGTCCCTGCTGTCAATCATCACATGACGGTGAGGAGCAGCAGAGGCCAGCAGAGGAGATATGCAAACAGTCTAACAACTAACACCAGGTTACTATGTGACGCCGCGTCGCAATTGTGAAGCCTCATGCAAGTCTTTGGGCTCAAAAATCATGTTCAAGTATCAAATAAGTCACTGACCTCAGAAGCGAGTAGTCAAAATGACAAAACCTTCTAACACTGTAGTTTGCAGTCTTTCGGTGGGGTTGCTTTTGCATCAAAACAGGGTTGGTAACACTGAAGTAATGACTTAGCTTAAAGAATTGATTGAATGAAGCAAAGAAACAAAGCTCTCTGAACCGAAAGTAAAAGTACAAGGTCCTTAACGCCTAAGCGACATCCGACTCAGAGTTAGGAGGCATAATCAGTGACAGAACAGGTGGGTGGGTGTTATACGTACCGATTTTCAAATGCATTATATTTAACTTAGAGCAACATGCGCGGGACTCCAGCCCTAAAAAAAGCTGCATACTTCTCCCAAAAGGAAGAGTCTGCACACACTAGCTGCCTTAGTGGGAACGACTCCCCTAAGAAAGTCATATAAGCTCCTGGGCCATTAGGCGCACACCCTGCTTCTGCAAACCAAGAAGACTAACTGGGAAGCAGCGCAGCTTTCAATTACCGTCAGTGACACCACTTCTCAGTATTTCCTTGCTGCTTATACTTGGAAGTTACAATATTATGTCTTGAAATTTTTTACCTGTCTAATAACAAACCGTGTATTCTCCCAGTAAAAAAAAAGTATCCACCAAACATATTAACCTAGATAGCCACTTAATTGATATTGGATCCTTAAATTAGTCGATTAATATTCGATCTGTACAGTGGCACCAAGCTGTATTCCCTAGTATGTCAGAGCCCCGTACCTCCCAATGCTTTTTGGGCCCAAACTACTTACCAGTTGCTGTTATTAAGTCAAGTTTGCCATCCATCACGTTTGTGTATTTCTGAATGCCCCTGGAAAAGTCTGTGGGGCTGGAGAGTTCTAGTTGTTTTTAGACTCTGTATCAGCGACACAGAGCAGCTTCACCTCTGTTACGGGTGCCATATTTGCTTAAAGACTGGCAAAACGACAGTACCTGAACACCAAAACGTGCATGTGTTGTCTCACCAGGAAGCCAGATAAATATAAAGGATTACATTTATATATATTTAGACTACGTGCTCATTCCTGTTTAAGGGAAACACAGCTTTTGTGTCAGAGGGTGGGTGAAAGCGGTGACAGGTGTGCCGTCTGATTAAGGGAAACGCTGTGTTTGTGTCGGAAGGTGGTGGGAGGGCGGAAGCAGCGACCGGCATAAAGCAACCTTTTAAACAAGCTGCGAGACGCGCTCTGTGGTGGGGGAGGGGCATTGAAGCGAGGCGCGCGCGCTTGGGCGAGCGAGAGGAAAGCCAGATGGCGCCTCTGCTCGTGCCTGTGCGTGTAACCGCACACTGTATGCCATACAAAGCTGTGGTCGGACTTTTAAAAGCCCACTCACAAAATGTCTCGCCAGAGCAACGCATGCGCTGGCTCAGGCGAGACCTAAAAATGAGCCCCCTACCAAATCGATGCCATGCTACTGACCCAGCGGAACCAACGGAGGAAGAGTAAGCCTGCTTTCACCACATCGCATGTAATATTTCTCCCGGTTTCTGTTTTTTGTTTACCCTTCAATGTCTGTCCCTACTACAAATAAAAGTGAAGCATAAAATATTGCTTCGTAAACCAGAGTGAAATCACTCTCTTGTTGGAAGCGCACTTGTTAAAGTCTGACACACACACAGACTAAAATCAAGGCTGTTTGTCCTGCATTTTTATTTAACTTGTGCATTATAGTGTCAACACAGTACTGAGGCTTTCCAGGTGAAAGAGTCCACCAGGGATAGGGAAGGAAGATTAATCAGCATTATGGGCACACTGGGAGGGAAGGACACTACACATTTCTCAATATATGTTCTCAATGGGGATACAATTTCTTTCTTTTACAGCATGTTTCCACTGATCTCCAGATTTCAAAGGGGCAAACATGTCTTAGGAGGGAACGTATACTGAGTGATTGATCAACGAGAAGTTAAATCTCACATTAGGACAGTGGCACCAACCACGACACACAGCACTTCAACGTGGGACTCGAACTAGCACCCTCTTCACCTCCAAGAAACTAGCTGTAAACTCCTCCTGTCCATAGAGGGGATTCCAAACTCGACTATAGCCTAGCTAGCTCAGCATTTCTATAGTGTATGCAGTCCCCCTCTGTTGGTAACTGAATGACACCAAATCACACACATCAGTTGTGACTCTCCGGACTACTGTAGAACAGTCACAATCAGGCTACCAATGTCATTTGTACAATTCAGTATTCAGGACCCGATATTACAGGGGAAAATTGTTGAGATCATCAAGGAATATTTAGCACAAAATGCCAAGACAGGGATTACATGAGAAATGCTAGGAAGGAACTATATGGGAAACCATATGGGAGGTGGTAAAAGCAGCCACAATTGGCAAGATTATGAAGCGGTCTGCACCTGTCAAGAAAGCAGTACCTGCCCTGCATCTTTAAGTAGAAACCCAAATATAGCGGAATCAAGGAAATAAGACTTCACGTTCCTTATGGGAAGAACAAAATGACCAGGGTAATAACAGAGTACAGTCGCACTCTCTTTTCCAAAGACAACCTGTGCCCAGTTTACCAACAGCAGTACCTAACAGAAATCATCCTTCCAGAGTTAAATACAGAAATGATGAACCAACTTTACCTTCCCATACTTGAAGGTGAGCTTAAACTGGCATTGTCACCAGTGGCAAATAACAAGGCAGCAATTTACCAGAAATGTTCTATCAGTCATTTAGGAACAGTTTGGCAAAACCTCTTGCAACACTGGTCAGTTCCCTCTTTTGTACCGAGAAGGTTACAACTTAGATAATGGAATCTACTCTGGTGTTGTTATTGAAGACAAATAAACACTCACAGCTGTTTCAGTCTTATAGGCCTATTACACTTCTAAAAACCAACACCAAATGCGAATGTACTGATAGCACACTGGGAAGGCATACTGCCTAAATTAGTGCATCCAGACCAAACAGGGGTTTCTAGACTCTGAAAAGTGAGGGACAGAGTAAGAAAAGTCATAAATGGAATACATATTTCTCTTAGACCCAAAGTACCATTTGCAAAACTCTCTCAATGCAGAAACCACTTTTGGCTGAATTGATTAGCACTTTATCTTACTAGCTCTTCAAATATGGATACAGATCCATATAATTTTTTTAATAGTAAATGACGTCCATGCACCCTTCCCTAAACTTAAGATAAATAAACAATTCTGTCTGCAAAGGACACTGAAAAGGGAAACTCACCCGAGATATCCTCTCTCCTTGGATTTTTCCATTAGCAGTGGAGCTATTTGCCCAAAGAATTAGACACAACAACAGTATTCATGAATTAGATTTAAGGTTGGCACATCACAAGTTGGCATTATTCATAGCATCTGTAATCTGCCTGATGAAAAATCCTAAAAAATATAACAAATACACTTCTATTGCTACTAAATGAAATGGACAGTTTCCAAAAAGCCTCATGATTTTGTCTCAGCTATAATAATTCAAGGGCCTGCAGCATCTGTGAAACTTGTGAGATGGCCTGTTCATCAGAACGGCCGTATAGATTTATCTGAGAAAAGCAGAAAATCAGATACCATGCGGGCAACATCACCCAATTCAGTGGAGTGCTGGATATACATAAGATTCCGAACTTAATAGAGACATTACAAAAAGAGCTCCAGGAATGAAGGAGGCTGCAAATATCCTAATTAGTAAGGATCAAATTGTTAAAATAAACCTGCTCCCAAGACATCTGTATGTAGCATACGTTTTGCATATTGAAACCCTCATGCAAGTCATCAAAATTACAGGAAAGAGTGGTTGCTTGGACTAGGGTTGGGACTACTGGTAGGGCTAAGGCCTCTATTGGACATAGATCAGGGTTTTTTGAACTGATTGGATGCTTGGAGTAGGGCTAAGATTGGCTGTAAGGTCCTGATCTCCTATTGGTTCTAGCTTTTAGGGCTAATGTTGTGATTGGATAGTATTAGGGCTAGGGTTCCCATTGGCTGACGGGGTCACCTGATTACTAGGGGTATCAAAGGCCAGGGTTAGGGCGTCTCAGCCCGGGCGTCGAGGCTAAGGGCAGAGAGGACAAGGGTGAGTGCCTGTTTGAGCCTGTTCGAGACGGGCCAGGGCCAGGAATGCTGCCCATCTTCCCATTAATTAATGTGTCTATTACTTTTCTCCTGAAAAAGCATATCTAATGCACTACCCTATTTCACATCCGCTACCTCTATCAATATTTTTAATCTGCATATACTTACCTTCTTTATGCATCTATATACTCTCAATGTACTTATGGATCTATATATTTATCACTTTCTTCTAATTTAGCATTTCCAATGCACTACCCTATTTCTCAGCCTATACTTCCCTCAATATATCTTCTAGCCCAACTTTTTGACTCATCTCAAACTTCTTTCTACTACTTTTTCCAATTCACTACCCTATCTCACCCTATACATCTATCACTATATCCTCTACACCCACTCTCTCATTTATCGCAAACGCCATACCACTACTATGTTCCCCAAAATAACCCTTTCTTGACTCTCTCCTACTCTACCCCTCCTTGTATCTTCTGACACCTCCTTTACTGTACCAATGCCCAAGACAAACCTTTCTAAACTCTTCCCTCTGACTCTTCCCCTCCAAAAACCCTTTTTACTCATCAAAAAGCCTCCTCCTACTGCTATGACCTACAAAAAGAAATCCTTCACTCTTCTATCCCACAACTATCCTTTTCAATCAAAATAACAGACTAGCATGTTCACTTCACTAATTCCATATTCCACTATACTAATTCATCACTAATCCTTTATGGGTTCCAGAGTAGCGTGCTACTCGCCAACAAAGCGCTTCAACACCCACCAGGGGTAACAGGCGCTATATGAATGCAAACCTTTCTTTCCCTTCTATCCCTCCACTATCCTTCTCACTCCAAATAACTGACTAATATCCACCACTCAAATTACTTTCATATTTCACCATACTAATTCACCACTAATCCTTTATGGGTTTCCGGAGTAGCGTGCTACTCGCCCAAAAAAAAAAGCAATTCAACACCCATCAGGGGTTAGAAGCGCTATATATATGCAAACCTTTTTCCCTCTTCTATCCCTCCGCTATCCTTCTGAATCCAAATAACTGACTAACATATCCACCACTTAAAATTTACTTGCATGTTTCACTATACTAATTCAACACTAATCCTCTATGGGTCCCGGAGTAGCGTGCTACTCAGCCGAAAAGCGCTTCGACGCCTCGTCAGGGGTAGTAAGCGCTATACAAATGCAATTACAATACAATACAATACAATATTCATGTAGGCTGGCAAATCAGCCAGATTGACCAAAATGTAATATGACAAGCAACACAAAAATTGAAGCCTGGCTGTCCCCGAGTTCCATCAGTAATTTCATACAGTGCAGTTAAAATTAACGTTTTGCAGGCCTCACTCCAGTGACACAGGTTAACGAGCATTGGCATAGCCAATAGGTCTCGCCTTTGGGGCCTTATAAGTGTTAAGCCAGAGCTATTGACTTTGCCAATGTCTTTAAGCTGTGCTGTAGAGAAGTGTGGCTGCTGTGCGGCTTGCTGAAAAGTTATAATAAAAAAGTGACAGAAGCATTTTTGTTACTTTATATATGACCAAGAAGGCATTATGTACAACTGAACGACCATATTTAAAAAAGTATTTAGAATAAAAAATGTCCTCAGTTTTCTTTTGTTCTTGCAATGCTGGCAACTTGTTTCTGCCTATTCAATGGTTGTTTGTTAAAGCTTTTTTTTGAGGGGGCATAAACAATCGGAGGGTGAAGGTTGGGAACTAGTACCTGTATTATAACACTAGCAGCAGCCAGACGCTAGGGAGAATCAATAGATGCCAGATTCCGAGAGTGGGCTGAGGTGGTGCTGAGTGATGCTGATGTGGTAGTGGTGGTGGTGGTGGTGACTGGTGCGGAGACGATGCTGAGGTGATGCTGAATGATACTCAGGTCTTGCTGAGTGATGATGATGTGGTGGTGTACTAGTGCAAAGGCGATGCTGAGTGATACTGATGTGGTGCTGAGTGATACTGTGGTAGTGCTGAGTGATATTGTTGTGGCGCTGAGTGATGCTGTGGTGGCGCTGAGTGATGCTGTGGTGGCGCTGAGTGATGCTGTGGTGGCGCTGAGTGATGCTGTGGTGGCGCTGAGTGATGCTGTGGTGGCGCTGAGTGATGCTGTGGTGGCGCTGAGTGATGTTGTGGTGGCGCTGAGTGATGTTGTGGTGGCCCTGAGTGATGTTGTGGTGGCCCTGAGTGATGTTGTGGTGGCCCTGAGTGATGCTGTGGTGGCCCTGAGTGATGCTGTGGTGGCCCTGAGTGATGCTGTGGTGGCGCTGAGTGATGCTGTGGTGGCGCTGAGTGATGCTGTGGTGGCGCTGAGTGATGCTGTGGTGGCGCTGAGTGATGCTGTGGTGGCGCTGAGTGATGCTGTGGTGGCGCTGAGTGATGCTGTGGTGGCGCTGAGTGATGCTGTGGTGGCGCTGAGTGATATTGTTGTGGTGCTGAGTGATTAAAAAAAAGAGCTGGGAAAGGTGCCATTCAAAAAGCACAACGGTTTATACAGAGAAACTCCCCGGGGCAAATGTAAGGAGGCACTGTGGCGGTGCCAGTTTACCTGTGCCATGCAGAACAGGTACTGGAAGGGGGTGGGGCGGTACAGTGAAATAAAAACACCACATACCGGGCATTTCACGGGGCCTTGGGCACCGCTGACCTTCGCTCAGGCCTGTGCCAGCCCCGTCGGACTGCGAGGCGTGGGTGTGTGGGGGAGATTCAAGGGGGGGCGGGCAGGGTATGAAGGAAGGGTTGGGTAGCATAAACATAGGTGAAAACATGCACTATATTTTAAAAGAACGCACTGCCCCTAAAAAGACACGTTCCCCCTACGCACTGTATGTACACTTCCAGTGCCAACTCTGAACAGTGGCAGACAGGGTGTGGGGGTTGTGTGTGGCAAGAAGCATTGCGTTTTTGTTTAATAGAAAATCACACATAGAACCAGATATATATTCTAGCGCTGTGGGTGAGCCAGGCGCTATACAACCCACATGGGGAGGGTTTGAGCAGGGTGGAAGGTAACTAGCACATGGCATATTGAAGACAACTTCTCTAAACACTTAGCGTCGCTTCCCCCCAAAAAATTAAACACCGAGAAATACTAAAAGAAGAGACGGGGCGGCGTCATATAGTGTGGTGAGTGCGTTTCAGAAGCTCGTGGGGGCATCGCACTTCATACATCTACTTTCTCAAACCACCTCATCCCTTTTACAAAAATATAATATCGGCCCAAACAAGCAAGTGCCATGTGGTGCCAGTCTCTCTGCAGGATTCGGTGCCCATGGGCAGAGGGTTACTGTAGACAAAGTGCGCGTGAAAGAAACACCAGCCGCCATACAGGGAGTGGGCACAGTTTCAGCAAATAACCCGCTGTGTACCCTCAAAAACCTGCACCACCACTCCTGTTAAAGATCAGGTGGCAGCGGTGCCAACTGACTGGCAGAATTCACTGCCAAGGGCACAGTGTGGGACCACAGAGCGACGCCTCAAAAATCGAAACCATCGGCTCCACACAAAACCCCGAGGCCTGTTGAATGGCGGACGGAGGCGGGTAGTGCCCAGGAAATAAATAAACTGCGGAGACTGGCAGTGCCCAGAGCGTTATACACTTCACAACGCATAGGAAAGGAGTGCGGGCAACGAGGGCCGCAAAATAATAAAAAACGCCGCTCCTAAACAACAGTATTCCTAAATAAAAAGCCAAAAATACAAGTGCAGCCGCAGTGCCAAGGGGCATGGCAGTGTTATGGCCAACGGTCCGAGGGGGAGAACACATAAAACAGAACACCCTAAATCTGGACTAAACTCCCCCAAAATATATTTTTCTGAAATAAAGTGATTAAAAAGTTCGGTTGGCACTGCCAGGCTGCAGCGGAGGCCGCGAAGGGGAGGGGTGACTAGCCGGCGGGCACAGACGAGCTAGACGGGCAGTGCCCGCGTACTGCGCACAAAGTGCGCACGCACGTTTCCCAAAATGCCGTGGCACTGCCAACCTGAACGGACCTGCCCCGCAGACCAAAAGAGATGGCTGAAACACACGTGCCAGACAAGCACCCACATTCTGGAAGTATTACCCATCAGCAGCACCCCAAATAAAGTGCACGTTCCCGTCATGTGTGCCCTGGCAGTGCCAATCGTTGTCCTCATATGAACAGCCAGGGTGAAGCAAGTGGTGCCATCAGGCAGACACACGTGGAGTCAGTCTGCAAAGGTCGTGCCCACACCACGAGGGACAGTGCGCGTTGGCAGTGCCACCCTAAAATATGTAGAATGCTGAGGAGGCGAGGGGCACGCTTTCTAGACACAAAGGAAAGACAACTTTGAGAACAAGCTGTAGCCCGGTAACTGACGAGGAGGGAGAGGGAGAAGGGAGGGGGTAGTAGAAGGGAGGAGGTAGTGAGAGCAAAGAGCAGGGGGTGGAGGAGCATAGAAGGAAAGAGAACAAGCTGTAGCCCGGTAACTGACGATGAGGGAGGGGGAAAAGGGAGGGGGTAGTGAGAGCAGAGAGCAGGCACGCAAGGCTTAATGAGCCTTGACAGAAACCCACATGGTGGCTGCGCGCGTGCACGCTCGCGTGAACGCAAGCTTGAGGCCAGCAAAAGCCTCTGGTAGCACTTTCTAAAAGCCACTCACTAAATTTCTCGCAGAGCAGCGCATGCGCTGGCTCAGCGAGATCTAAAAAGGACCTGTTAACTCCTACTGATCATAACACGGTATGCTGCCACCACCGGCCTCGAGCTGTTTAACTCCTGGTAAAGGCACTAGCCTTTCATCACTATGAAGTTAGCATTGTGGGCGCCCCTCCTAGTCCAACCAGACCGCAATCCGTGAGACAGGCCTATGTATGAGGTTAGCGCTTTGGGCACCCCTCCCAGTCCAAGACTGTTGGATCGGGAGGGACCAGCATCCTTGAGACAGGCCTATGTCATGGCGCACACGCATGATCCATGATTACCTATGACAACAAAAATCAGCATTAGGGATCTAGACATCAGTTTAGTTCCGTCACTCAGGGCATGGGTGCATGTCCATTACCGTGCAGAGGACTTTTCTGTCCCAGCAGTGGCCATGTCATGTTGTTCAAATTCTCCAGGAACAAATCTTATTATGCATTAAGAAGGTCATAGAGGTCGAATCGCCCATGGATCTCCTAGTTACAATGCTGGAAGCTACAAGGGAGGACATAATCTATACATTACACTAGCCTATAAGTACATTATTTACCAGTCTGTTGGTAAAAGTGGGAAACACAAGACAAACCTCATATTTCTGTGATATTGGCACATCGTTGTGATGGAGAAAGTCAAGTCTTCTATATGTAATAAAGTACACTTATACTCCAGAATATGATCCTCATTTCTGGAGCATATAGAGGACGAAACCCCCAATGCACCCAAAATAGTTATCTAGCATGTCATTGTGTTGATATATGTTTTCTGGAGAATTTGTGTTTTGTTTTTTCTTTTCATCTTCGCCACCTAAAAAAAGTTGACGTTGACCTAGTTGCAGATGATCATGATTAAAAACTGAAAGGTCTTCCACAAGAGATTGTCCAGACTTGGGAGCATGAGAGGGTCTTGGGAGGCGTGTAGGTGAAATCGCAGCCTTTAAAAGGTTCTATGTGTTCTGCTCAGATTGCCATCTTTGATTGTGCTTCCAGTTGTTATCTCACTCTTAGAGCATAACTATAGAGCAGTAGGCACTATATCGACACCTTTAAAAATGTGCACATCTCTGGCTATTGTCACTAACATTGCTGCTGCAACTGTTACTTCCCTCATTTGGCGAAACTGCTGTACCCCTCACGTGGGCATGTTACAATCTGGATCACTGGGCCTTCTTTGATTATGTCTTTTGGTGTAAACTCACACAGCGCTCCGCTACCCATCTGGTTGGGCTTGTGCTATGTAGTTGTCTACATGTTGTCTCCCGCACTGGATAAGCCTACACCAAGCAGGTTTATTGTGCAGAATATTCAAACATCTAGACCCAGATTTACTAAACCTTCGAGTCACCCTTGCATCGCCAGAGGGAATGCAGAGCAACGCAAAGGATTATTTGGCATTTGCGAAGCCACATTAAGCCTGATTTGTGTTGCCTTGTGTGGCTTTGTAAAGAAATGTAACGCAAAGCAGAAGCCTGGGCTGCATTACATTTCTTAGTTATAGGGGCGTTCCATGGGTGAAGTAAAGGCGTTCCTGTGCATCCACCAATAATTTTCACGCACGTCCACATTTATTTATTTTTTGCAGAGTTTTATATCGCGCGAACTTGACCCGAATCGGGTATCAGATCGCTTTACATAGCACCAGTTACGTTACATTAGGACACACATTCATTTTTGTTAGGCACGGGGAGATTAAGTGATTTGCCCAGAATCACAGGATGTTCAGCGTCATTGCCGAGACTCGAACCCAGTTCCCCAGATTTGAGGTCGGACGCCCTAGCCGTTAGGCCAACTCCTCTCCCAATTTACTAAAGTTTGTAAAGCTGGAATTGCCTGAAATCGTTATGCCTACCACCGGAAGGCTTAACGAGGAGAAATATGTTTATTTCTCCTCATTCCTTCCCCTTTCTATGACTAATGCATTCTGCATCACACATAGAAAGAGGAATATGCCTCTTTCAATTGTGTTTGTGCAGGAAGGTATTCCTTTCTCCACAAAAACAATCCTTCCCCTAATGCAGGCCCTCTTGCGCCATGGTGCAAGGGTGACTGCTTTGGTGCTAGGCAGCCACAAGTGCTCCAGCACAAGGAGAGAGCTGAGGAGCACCATATCTTAGTAGATATGGAGCTCTTCAGCTCTCTCCCGTTCATCCATTGCAACAACTTTGCTTGCTGTCCTATGTTGCATGAACGTTTGATAAATATGCCCCCTAGTTCCTACATCCAACAGGAAACAGTAGACATTTCACCTCTCACATGTCCTGCATAGTGCAAATACACAATGTACCTGGATAACATTGTGCTCACAACAGTAATTGCCTACACGCAACAACACACAAGCATTCAAGACAGTACCTCAGATAGTGCTCTGGACACTGATTCAAACATCTAAGATATTACATCAGTCATGATAATAAACGACACGCATAGTAGAGCACAGCAGATGGTGCTGCACAGTTGAATGCGGTGCAGGCCAGATGTAACTTTTATTTGGATCTCGCTTTCCACGCAACCTTTCACTAGAAAATAGCAGCCAACAGAACGCTGCACATTTAACATAGCTTAGAGTTGTCACATAGTTGAATACATCAACCCACTGTATACAAACAATATACAACTCCTCTACAACGAAATACACTAAACGAATACCCACTTAACACCCCGAGCAAGTCTAGTTTTTCACACAATATTCTCAATTACCTCAGACAGATGCTTCACTCTGGATAATGCGCATACCAGCTTTCCCAAATGGTATGTTCCCAAATTGTTAACAAGCATTGGCAAAGCCAATAGATCTCATCTATGTGAGAGCTATTGGCTTTGCCAATGTTGTAGAGGAGAATGGCTGCTGTGCAGCATGGCTGAAAGTTATTAAAAGAGTGCTGTGACGAGGGAACAGGATGCTAAAAAAATCACTGACACTCCCAGTACTTGCCCACTCATAGCACCTTTTTTTTTTTTTCTTATGGTGGGTGTGGGAGCGGGTGAGGGGGCAACACAGACAATTGGAGGTTGGAGGGGTCAGAGGGAAGAGGTAACATTGGAGAACTCTCTGACGATGTTGAAGAGTTCTTTGCTGTGGTTGGAACCTGCTTCAATGCGGTCGGCAAGGGCACTCCTTTTAGTTTGTTTCAGGAGTTGGAGGTATTGGTTAAGGGATGTCTTGATCATGTGGCTTGGTCTGTGAGCTCATTGTTAGTGCACCATATCCTTTAGAGTCGTTTGCAGTTTTGTTTGGAGAACTTCTTGACTTTGGTGTGCCTTATGGGGGTGAATGTCAGCTCCGTCGGTGATCCAGGTGGAGAAGTTCTTGACAGCCTGTTCTAGGTTGGTTGCAGCATGTGGGAGGGAAGTGTTGTGGGCGGCGGTCCATTGGCTTTTTGATACTTTGTTCCAGCTGCGGTGTGAAGTGCTGGGTGGCTTGGAGGCAATGATGCAGGAACCTGAGATGCTGTAGTGGATGATGGCAAGGTTCGACCAGGTGAGCTCGGTGACATGGCTAAACTTGACTATTTTGCTGGCCGTGAAGATGGGGTTGAGTGTGTGTCCTGCGATGTGTATTGGGTTGGTGACAAGTTGGGTGAGGCAGATATTGTCCATGCTCTCAAGGAGGTTGGTGGTGTTGGAATTGTTGAGGTTGTCGAGGTGAGTTTAGTTCGCAGAGGAAGATGTTGTGTTTGGAGTCAATGGTGGGCGGTGAGATGAATTCGGTGATGGCCTCCCAGAAATTGGGGCAAGGACCTGAAAGTCTGTAGACGAGGTTGCCTCTGATGGTGGTTTTGTCACTAGCTTGAAGTTGGAAGTTGAGGTGTTCCATGATCGGGGTGGCGTCTGCGGTGGTGGTACAGTGGATGGTTTCCTTGTGGATGATGGAAATTCCACGTTTGTTGATATGGTCATGATGTGCTATCTTGTAGTTGTCTGGCGTAGCTGAGGCAATGTTGGGTGCGAATGCGGGTGTGAGCCAGGTCTCGGTGATGAAGATGACATCCGGGTGAGGGAGGTGATGGTGTCCCAGATCTCTGTGGCATGCTTGCAGAGAGATCATGCGTTGAGCAGGAGGCAATAAAGTTGATCGGAGTGGTCATGATCGACTTGGTGGTGTTTGTCGTGCGTGCAGAAGCTTCAGTGTTGCAGGAGAAAAGGTAGTGCCAGCAGGTGAAGGGTCCTAACATCAAACGGGGCGAGGTGTGGCAGAAGTTGTTCTTGCGGAGTCCGGGGTCCAGAGCTCGGTAGAGGAGTAATTTCAGGAGGTGTAAGAACCACGGTTCCTGGCACTGGGCGTGGTCCAGGCACGGATGGGTGCAGACAGGCTTGCCTTTGGCATGCGGCCAGCATGCCCCCTGCGAGCGTCTGCTGCGAGCGCTTAAGTAGGTCAGTAATGCCAGGGCTCCTACAGCGAGAGCACCGCTGCGGCTGCCCGGGCTCCGACACGGGCTGTTGAATGCTGCACGCGACTTCACGGAACCCGACAGGTATATGCGCAGCGAGAAAGAGCACCGGGGACACCCGCCTGTTCTATCGTTGGGTTAAGCACCCCCATCTGCCGATCACTCTTTGGTGGGAGAGGGAGGAATACTGACATTGCAGCCCAAGTCATACGCCATGCCTGACTCTAAAATGGCGGCCAGGCTCTAATCACCGGCATCAGCTCCAGAGCCGCTGCTTTGCTCCTCATAGTGCACGGCCGGCATATCCCCATTGCCGTCCCACCAGACCAACAAGCGATCTCAGGGCCGAGCAGTGGCTCATTCTCTGACGATACGAAGTGCACCGGGAAGAGGAATATTGGAGCTCCCCAAGAGGGCCGCCTCCCCAAAATAGGTGTTCCACCTCCCCCTATTCTGAGATCGGTGGCTGAGAGTCCCTTCCCCTGCACTACTTTGGACCTACCGAGCACGCTGCGGCCGCTCGGCTTCAGGGGCTGCCTGATTCCAAAATGGCGCCCGAGAGCTATGGGATTGATGCAGCTGGAGAGTTGGGACGGCGACTAACAACTGAAACTCTGCTGCAGCCACGAGAAGGTAGGCTATGGATTCCCACTGAACCGACGGTTGCCGCGGGAGGGGGTCACACATTGACCTATAGGGATGACCCAGATTTACTCCCTGGTTATGTGAGAATGACTCTGGAGGCGCCACGCCTGACCTGCTAATGGCGGCTACCTCTCCCACTGACGGTTTTTCTCCCCATCACTCACCCCCCTCTGAAGACATGCTGACACTGTCCTCCCGCCGCATCACTGCATAGATTACACCCCCTATGTTTTTGAGTCATTGAAAATTTTGGGGACCGACGGAACTTAACACCAAGGTCATAACCCCCTTGCCTGACCTCAAGATGGCCGCCTCAGTTGGTCTCTCCACGACACTCTACCACTCCTGGACAATAGAACTGGCCATCGACCTGATCTTAATCACATCCCTCATCTGACCTTGCGCTCCCTCCAGGACTTGTACTCTTTGAACTTTCCCTCGACCGTGGAGACCCTGCTATTTGACCGAGGCCCGGTGGAGCTGAAGAGGAGATGTGCTGTTGATTCCCCCTCGGCCGTCACCTACCCAGCCGGACTTTGGGCAGACTTTTCTTCGTCTCTCTGTCGTATCCCCCTCCTTCCCCTACACCCTACCCCCTCCACCCTCTACACTCCCTTCTTCCCGTCCTCTATCCCTTTAATGTTTTCCTGTTGAGACCTAGCAATTTGAACGATGCCCGGTAGAGCTACCTTATAGCTGAAGAGGAGATGGGCTGCGGATTCCCCCTCGGCCATCACCTACCCAGCCGGACCTTGGGCAGACTTTCCCTTCGTCTCTCCGTCGTATCTATACCCTACCCCTCTTTCCCCTTCCCCCCTTTCCCTTCCTCACTTCATTTTCCTTTTCTTCCATGCTCCTTTAAAGTTTCTATTAATATCTTTGGTAACTTGTAACTGATGTAAGTTTTTACCGGACCTTGGACGCGGCTTTTACTCGTCTACCGGTTTGTGCCCCCTTCACCCTCCCCCTTCTCCTTCATGCTCTGTCTCTCACCCTCCCCCACTGCTTTCCCTCTTTCTTTCTTTGTCTACTCCCTCTGCTCCTATCCCCTCTCCCCTGATTCTCTCCCCTTGCCTGCTACGCCGCCTAGCCCCCTGCGCCCTTTGACTAAGCACTCCTTCTCCCCTTATGTGTTATCTTTTTGTATTAATGTGATTTTTCTTTTGCCGTCTGTTCCCCCTCTGTTGACCTGCCAGTTCCGACCCGCCTCCTAGCCCCCTGTCCCTTGTTGCCCTTTGACTAAGCACTCCTTCTCCTCTTGTTGGGGAAAGATCCAATATTCATACTCTGGAGTCTCAGGGACCCCCTCTGAGAGAGTCCACAGTGTCAAGGGAGCCACGCACAGTTGAGGTATGGTATGGCGCCCCTTACCAAAGCACTCCCTCTCCCCTTGTTGGGGAAGGATCCAGTAGGTAGGCCTTGGAGTCTCAGAGACCCCTCTGAGAGAGTCAACTGCGTAAAGGAGCCTCACGCAGCGGAGATGTGGGAATGATACCACTTCCCTGGGAGCACAGCTTACCGGACCTTGGACGCGGCTTTTACTCGTCTACCGGTTTGTACCCCCTTCACCCTCCCCTCCTCTTTCATGCTCTCTCTCACCCTCCCCCACCGCTTTCCCTCTTTCATTCTTTGTCTACCTCCTCCGCTGAATCTCTCCCCCTGTCTGCTACGCCGCCTAGCCCCCCTGTCCCTTGTGCCCTTTGACTAAGCACTCCTTCTCCCCTTGTTGTGGAAAGATCCAATATTTATACTCTGGAGTCTCAGTGTTCCCTCTGAGAGAGTCCACTGCGCTAAGGGAGCCACTCACAGTTGAGGTTTGGTATGGCGCCCCTTGTCAAAGCACTCCCTCTCCCCTTTTTGGGGAAGGATCCAGTAGGTAGACCTTGGAGACTCAGAGACCCCTCTGAGAGAGTCCACTGCTTAATAGGGAGCCTCTCGCAACGGAGATGGGGAATGATGCCACTTCCCCTGGGATCACAGTTTACTGGACTTTGGACGCAGCTATTACGCATTTACCGGTTTGTGCCCCGTCACCCTCCCCCTCTTCTTTCTTGCTGTGACTTTCACCCTCCCCTCCTCTTTCCCACCTTCATTCTATGTCTACTCCCCCTGCTCCTACCCCCTCTCCCCTTGTATCTCTCCCCTTGCCTGCTTTTTCCCTTGCGTATATGTCCTTATTGTTTGTCTCGAACTAACATGTAATTATGTAGCTATGCTCTAATAACTGTGTAACCTTTGTAACGATGTAACCTGCAACTATGGTCTGATTCTCATGTAAAGCGCTCTGATACCTCCGGGTCTAGCCAGCGCTATATAAATCCTTTCAAATGTTGCCTACTAGTCACCTATGCTACCCATATACTACTATCTACCTCTTTTGTACTGAATGGCGAATACCGAATGTATGTATACTACCTCAACCATCTAATGTTTAATAACTGTATATTGTAAAGCGCTCTGATACCCTCGTGGGTCATGTTCGCGCTATATAAAACTTTATAAATAAAAAAAAAATAGGTACTGAGAGGTGGGAGGGGCATTATGGTAGAGGACAGGGCAGGTGGGAAGCGGGAGGGAAAGAGAAACAGAGGGGAAAATATTGTGGGAGAGTGACGAGGGTGGGCACGGCTCAAACAAGGGAAAACATCTGGCAAAACAGAGGCAAAACTGTAACAACAATGAGGCAGCAACAGAAGAAAATGTAGGGAAAAACAATCAGGCAGAATATGCACAATAAACATAGATTTCACTGCAACACTGCTACACGCCTTTTCTGCATCCGGAACACCCATCCTGCATACATTTTACCTGTTGCAGGTATAATGCAGCGCAGGGGTTTACAAAGTGACGCATCTGCCTAGATGCGTCACTTTGTAAATATGGCACAGTGTGGCGCATTTTTTACGCTGCCGCAGCTATACAAAAAGACACACAACGACGGTGTAAGGGCCTCATTAATAAGGCCTGTAGTTTTAAAGAAATCTTGAACTAAACATGTCAAAACATTATAAACTCTCTGCAAACTTAAAAAAGTGTATTTTATTAACATGCATGAGCGTTTTACCTTAGTAGATCAGATTGTATCACTGCATTGAGAGGCATTTATTAGCAGTGATAGTTTTCAAGCATGATCTTGGAAACATTCATGCCGCCCCATTCTGAAAGCATTGCCATTAGTGAACCAACAGGCATGTAATTTGTCAGGTGCACCTTATGTCTAGCCTTTTTGTTATATAATTGGAACAACATTATAGTTTATAAAAAAACACAAGAGAAGGTTTTGTACAGCACACATCCTGAACTCACACAATTTTGTCAAGTGGGGAAGCCAGGAGTGATACTATGTTTTCTGGTTTCACATTTTGCAATTCAGCCACCAGATGAGTATCTCTTTCCCTCTCACATTTTACATTAGAAATTAATGGTTTGGCTTTAATTCTTGATGCATGAGAAGAGCGTTGGCGGCACACATAAGTCATGTGAAAGCTTGGTTTGTTGTCCACAGCATGCATCTGCCTCAAGTCCCCCTATGCCCACTTTTCATCACCCTTTCCCCCGCATTGCTG
The DNA here is from genome assembly GCA_963921515.1 of Calotriton arnoldi. Lineage (NCBI taxonomy): Eukaryota > Metazoa > Chordata > Amphibia > Caudata > Salamandridae > Calotriton > Calotriton arnoldi. Next base: position 339,935 of record CAWUFW010011309.1, on the reverse strand, counting down.
GCATCGGTGCGGCCCTCGGACATGCCACAGACAGTACTTTTTGGCCCCAGGGGAAATGTTTGTGAGCACCCAAGGCCTAGATCAACAAACTGTCCTCCTCCTGCTTTCATATTCTATGCCTTCTTCACTAAAATCTTTCCTTTCCTTTCTATCTCAGTACGCCAAACTGTGGCCCAGATTCTTGTTCTCTCCCACTTAGACTACTGCAGTTCTGTCTTCCTTGGCTTCCCAACATCCTATGTAATCCTTACGCACTCAAAGCTACTTCCTCCTTCTTATCGGTTCTTCACTGGCTTCCTGTGAACCAATACATCATCTTCAAATTTCTGTGCCTGGTTCACGGGCCTTTCACCGCCAGGGCCTCTTTTTTCATCATTGCACGTTTCATCACTGCATTCCATCTCGGCTGCTCAGATCCCCTTGCCTATACCTGCTGGTCCTCCCTAAAACCACTCTTACTCAGATAGGTGGCCGCTCTTTCTCATTCCTAACCACCAAACACTGGGATATTCTGCCTCTCCAAATGAGATCCTCAGAGAACCACTTCTTCCATAGTTATGAAACCTTCATCTTTAAGACTATAGCTCTCTCCTTACCATCCCAAGTGCTTTCTGCTAATACCCTTAGCCCCAGGATGCCTTTTGGGGTGGTTTTGCACTTTATTTAAAAAATTCAAAATAACATAAACATGGAAGACAACCAAGCAAGTCACTGGTCCCAAATGATGCCTGGTGTGCCTGCCTGTCCCTAACCCAGCACATGCAAAAGGCACACCAGCATCATCCCACAATTTTGGATTTTGCCACAATGTCAGGACCAATCGCCAACCCTATGTATGTCTCTCTTGATTAGACGGATATGTTTGACATTGGGGGTATGCAGTGAATCTTTTGTTGTAGAAGACGCGTGAAGGGCCCGCGATGAATGCCTACCGTGGGCGGGACCCCCAGGGCACAGAACGGGTAAACCCCCAAACCCACAAAATTGGAAGCAGACGATTGGGCGGCATGGTTCAAACCCCCAATCAGAAGGAAGAGGCGTGGCGGGAAAAGAAGGTTAAAAATGCAGGGTGCAACACGCTGGGCATAACTTGACCTCTCACACCTGCTTAATGGCCGTAAATCAAGGGGCTGTGTGGGAAGTAATGTAATAGTTATTGCAGACCAATTAATCAGATTGTTTGATAAAGATGACAGATGTGATGAAGTATTGAATTCTTGGAGCGGTCGAATGACTTTAAAAATGCAATGTTTATGTTCCATGTTTGTGAATAAACTGCGGCCGTTATGCCCCAACAGTGACTCAACTTGTGTTTACTGAGAGGGGATAAAAAGGGTGTAAGAGCAAGGCCGGGAGGGACTGGTGGTTACTCGCACGTCTGGGAGGGGTTTGAGGAAGGGTCTTTCTATCGTGCACATATATGCTGCGTCATAGCCAGGTTGCGCCTTATTAAAGCCTGATGATGCAACAGGAGATTATATGTATGAACTCAAAATGGCTTAAGGATGGACATGTATAAATTATGCAGGGCTGTCTGCTGCCTTGCCTTAGACATCTAAGACCAACCACTCAGGCATACCAGTGAGTGGCACATCAAAAGTTACAGATATCATTTCGAATGAGGGGCAAACATAAAGAAATGCAGTTTTGTTTTCTCCTTGGTTTATCCCCTACGGTTGACCCGTTAGAGCAGAGTACTTTTACTGATAATGTGGTACTTGCTTACATGTCACAAGGGTGGAGAGAGACAGCTTGATTTAAGATTTTGTTTCAAGTGTATCGCTTTGTCTCTCAACAAGCCTTCATTTTTTATTTCAGGTTTACATTGTCGGTCATGTTCCTCCTGGTGTCTTTGAGAAGAAGCGAAGTAAACCTTGGTTTCGGCCAAATTTCAACCAGCGCTATGTGAAAATCATCCAACAACACAGCGAGGTCATTGCTGGACAGTTCTTTGGTCATCACCACACCGACACCTTCCGGATGTTTTACAACAGTGCAGGTGATGGATTGTGATTGAAACTTTTCCTTTTTATGTTTTTAATAAACTTCGACAATGACCTTATGTTTACTTCATCTGTATTTATAAAGCACACACCTAGCCACAAAGAGCTGCGATGTGCTCAACATTAGCAGAAGGACACACAGGTATCATGTGAGGGTACTGAGACATAAAAGTGTATTTACAGTGTGAACTGAGGACCATTAGGGGGAGATTTATCAATATTTCGGACAACGTAGCAAGACACCCTGCTGCGTTGCGTGAAAGGGAGAGGGCAGGGATGCGCCATATGTAACATTATATGGAGCATTCCTGCCCACTCATTGTGCTGGTGCCCTTTTGAGTGCCTAGCGCAAACGCAGGCACCCTTGTGTCATGGTGCACGGATGGCTGCACTGCAAGCATGATTGTTTTTCTGCAGGGAGATATACCTTCCTGCACGAAAACAATCCTCCATCCTCTGAGGCTTTTTTCTCTTTGTACGTATGCTGCAGAATGCAGCACATGTAGAGAGGAAAAAACACCTAAGAAATCAATATTTTTCTCCTCGTTACGCTTTCCCTGGGAAGGCGTAGCTTTTTGACGCATTCCCATGTCAACCATTCATGGTAAGTCCGGGAATGCACCAAAAGCTATGGGTGGATGTGTGAAAACACCCACACTCTACCCATGGAATGGCTCCCTAGGGCAGAGTAATGCAAGACAGCATTACTTCAAATTTACCAAGCACCGCAGGGCCATGCAAGGTGGCCTTGCGTGGCATGGTAAATATAACTTTAGTGTTGCATCGCCCTTGCATTGCAAGGGCAATGCAACACTTTGATAAATCTGGCACTTAATATAAAAATACAAAACTGATCACAAACATAACAGCACAGTGGGATGAGGCATGGGGGAACAGGATATAGTATAGGCTAGCAGGAAGACTGTGAAGAAGTGGATGTGAGCCCTTTCCTAAATTGCATCAACAAATTAGTAGTGAGAGGCACACATACCGCCATCATTGACAAGGCAATTCAGCACATTACTGAAAGTAAGATTGATGCATTTCTGAAGTGCAGCAAAAGACTAGTGTACAATGCAGCCCAGCACCCATCTGGGCATTATAGGACTGAAACATGTTGGCACTAGGGTCTTAGGACCATAATCTCCCAATTGACCCTTTTACTCATATTTTAATATCCCTGACCGATCCAAAAATAAAGGGAAACCGGGATCTGACTGTGGATTTTTAATCTTTAACTCCCCCTGGCCAAAACTATCACTAAGAGCTCCCTGGAATGTGGTCGAGCCCACCCTGACTTCTAGGCGTCAGGGTGACCCGATGAAGAAGCATGACACCACTAGGGTGTGTGAGGGTAAATAAGACAAAAGGAATTCTTCCTTCCCCACTCCTTAGTGGGTTAAAAACCATAGCTTCACATAGGGACTTCCCATCACTGTCTTTTCAGGATTCCCCTGAAAATAACCGTGGGCTGTAGCCCAGGTACTTGAGGAGTACATCTTGTGGTCAAGTGGTATTACGTGGGAGGGTGTACTCCCTGTTGAGAGTTCCTCTCAGCCCTTATGGCATAGGGGAAGGGCCCTTCCCCCATTTGCCAGTTTTGTGCATCACTAGTGTACAATGCCTTCAACTACTTCATAATCGGTCACTTCCGGGGCAGTATGAAGTCACTGCAAAGCCATATGGCACCACCTACCTGTGCATTTGAAGCATTGCTAAAAGAAAAATGTCTGGATACAGTCTGGCACCTGGGAATATTTTAAAGGTGAGGAATCTGCAAAAAGAGGATCAGTGAAGGTAAGCAACTTGTTCATTGTGGCAATGAGTACCTCCATTTACACAAATATCAAGGGGATCACCCACTCCCGCTGTGCAACTTTTCTACCTTTGTGGCTGTGATCCCACTTTTAGGGTGGTCTCCTGACTGTGCACTAATCATCTAAGTCCATCTAACAAAAGGACAGCATCAATGATAGCCAGACTGTGTTTATAGGAAGTTTAGCAACACCTCAGAGGAATCTGTGTGGGGATCTATACAGAGCCGGTGTTATATGACAGCTGTTTATCCATAGGGTACAACACATCAACTAATGTCCAGGACATTACTACATTTAGGACTACATCCCTTCACAGGGTTGCAGGTGGGCATGAGTGAATTGATGAACATGTGGCAACCGTGCACATGAGGATTAGTAGATACAATATTTGAGCGGTTTCTGAATGCAACCTTAGGTTTCTTCTGTTGTGTCCATGGATGTTTTGGGTTTTCCATTTTATTGTTTGCTCTATGGTTACTGTGATTATCAATAAAAACAAGCATTTGCAGTGCAATAGGTCTCACATCTGGGGCATTATAAGTTTTTAGCTATGAAGCACACTATCCTGGGTAAAGCGATTCTGGTATTTTACTGACTTCTGCAGGTTGTTTTCTATCAAGACAATTAAATAGAGGTAGTTGCTAGAAAAAAAGTAGTCCCTAATCAAACGCGGAGCTAGACAAGCCCTGGGGCAATGCTTCAAAGCACACAGAAAGTACATACAACAGATTTTTCAGACAGCGCAAGCACTGTCTAGGCTCGACCTAAAAAATTATTTTAAAAATCTAGGTCTTAGCAAATTTCAAGCAGAAAGAGCTTGCTTAGTCCACTGGAGGATATGGTCCAAAGACAATGCAATATTTGTAGAATTGTTTGATCACTTGTCTATCCAGAAGTCGATTTGTGTATCATCTACATACATATGGACATCTGCCTGGCACTCCTCAAGCAGCTGTGGCGGTGGATGTATGTTTATGTGAAATAAAGGAAAAAGGAGGCTGATCCTAGTGTAAGGCCAGTGAATAAAGGGCTTGTGAGCAACTCTAATGACCTGATCCTGACTTCTGAGTAATGTTGGATTTAAATAAGTGGATCTCTGAAAGGGCAGGGCCAAGTATGCATGGCCATTGTTCCAACCGTTCTATCAATATTTTGCTGTTGACTGTGTCATAGACTACAGAGAAGTCGAGGAGTACAAGGAAAGTTTTCCTCTGGTCCATAAAAAGAAGAAGACCCACTTTAGTTTTAGCTAAATCTGTTTCAGTGTGTCTTGAGGGTCTAAATCCAGGCTGGTAACTGGGGAGGAGATGATTTCGTTCCACATACTGTTCGAATTGTCTAATCACCTCCATGTCCTGGATCTTGGGGGAATGGGGAGTAACTTGTAGTTTGCTAGTATGTTTTGGTCTGCTATATTTTCCTGAGTTGCGGGAGGAGAGGAGCAGAAAGACTCCAAGAGGGAAAAGGTTATTTAGAGATCATTCTGTGCATCTTTTTCTGGTGATTACTGAAGAAGTCATAGGACCTCTGTATGTACTGATGTTCTCGGGGGAAAGATGTAGTGAAGGCTATTGGGAGCCTACTAGCATTTGTGACATCTTGGACAATATTGTTATTTGTGTCATAAGAAGAATTTCAAGATTCTTTCACCTGCAGGTGAATATATGGGAAAATTAGTTAAATAAAAATAAAATACCATGGCGCAATGCATTTATTTCATTGTTTTCATCGTTAGGGATTTTGTACCGGAAGTTTCAAGTTGAGATCTAGGAAGCAGAAATTGGAACTGTTTACACTGAAAAGGAGGACTCTGCTGTCAGCTTGTCTTGAGATATTACAGTTGATGCTACTGGTCCAGTTGGTAGGGAGATGTGGAGAATGCAACAGATGAGTGTAAACAACACTTGCTTTGTAAATGTACAGTCGTATAGTAATATAACATAATTCTAAAACAAAAAGTTGTATAGTTTTGTGTTCTACTGTCAGATGCTTGTATGAAATGTTCTTAGCGGTACAGCCAACAGGCATTTTGCTCATTCTTGGCATACAGGCCTAGGGCTCTCTCAAGGTTGAAAAGAGTGATATAAATTATTGATACCATAACACTGTCACTGCACAGCATATTAAGACCATCACTGAAAACTGTGTACGTTTATATAGTGAGATACAACAAATTTAATACACATAGAAAAGCTACAAAGGTGAAGTCTGGAGAAAACACAGTGCAAAGAGTACACAATTTATGGAAGCTTTAGTAGTCTAGATATCCTACACTCTTTTGATCTCAGCCGGGGGCTGTAGAGGGAAAATTACTATGCGGAGACTTTAATCGGGATTTGTATGACTGAGTAAATTGAAGGTGTATGGCACATGAATTACCTTCATTTTTTGTTACCAAGTATTTTATTTCTCTACAAGTAAAACATTGCCTAATATTTCAAGACAAGGAAGGAGGCTTGGAAGGAGATATAAACAAGTTCATGGATTGGGGTGAGGATAGCTCACTGGTCTTGCTCATTGGTATGAAGTCATCGTGGTCTGGTCTACGGCAGCTGTCTAGTAGGAGAGTAGTCTCATATTTTATGTTGTAGTCCGGTGTCGTGCAAGAAGTGAGTTCACCTATTTTCTAGTGAGTGGGTGGTGCTAGCGCATGCATTAAAAAGGCACATCGTTTTACAGCATGTGGTTTTAACACAAGGCCTAAAATCCAGCAATTTCAACCTGACGGGGAATAAGCCAAATCAAAAAACGTATCCCTCAAGGCATCCGCCCCCAAAAGCAGGTCGTAAATCATTCAGATCCATAAATCGACACTCTGATTATAACTTTCTAGGAGAACACTTTGCAGACAACACTGAAAATGTAAATGCAACTTTAAAAATGGGAAGAAATTTTTTATTTACATCATCAACCCATAACAGTGCCACAGCTACCATGATTCGGAACACTTGAGTATCATCATGTACAAAGGTGATAACAATCAACCCTGTGGCCTATATAGGCTCAACAGACATTCAGAAGCGTGAACTTGGACGCACCCGTCGTACAGCATTAACTTGCACTTCTCCTGATTCCATTACCATGTGCTGTGCTACTGGAGGAAGAGAACCAAGATGCACAGCACCAGAAGGCATTAGTAGTCCCAAGCCAAAGGAGAAGTCTGAGGATTCCATGACAACATTCACTCCTTTGAATATCTTGGGTCCTCGCAACTTGTGGTCTCAATATGGAGACAATAAAGCACTTCTTGTCTTCCCTAGGGTTTGCGCTTGAGCCAAACATTGGCAATTAGTGTCTTCCGTCCTCCTCAATTACTAGCACTATCACATGTTTTGCAAAAGGGTGATTCACACATCCTACCGGTCCCTACCATGGCCAGGGAGCAAGTGTACCAAAAGCGGAAACACCGTCAATGTCCAAATGGTCTGTGAAGCTTCCCTCATTTCTATACTAGATTCCAGAGTTCCATTGAGCACTACATGATCCCGAAAAATAGCTGCATACCATATACACGCATCATCGGGTTAGGACATTGCTCCTTATGGAGAGCATGGTGCTACCACTTCAACATAGACAAATCACCATTGTGGATTCAAGCATTTGATGTCCTGTCTGCTACATATTAGCAAACAATAGTTAGTTGTTGGCTCTTTCTAAGCTCATCCTAATGAACATAATGCTGAGTGGCTCCAGGAAATCTTTTTATACTATTGAAAATGTGTGGAAGTGAAACACTTGACATGTTAGATGTATGAATCTGCAGAAAACAAAAAGCAAAACAGGTGATGCACAAAGTAATTGTCCTCAATTGCAACATGCAGACATTCATCAAAGTGCTCAAACCTTTCACCAGGTTTCTTCTTCTATCACTGCTCAAGGCTTAATTTTCCATCACTGAGCAGCAATATCATAAAACATAGGTTATGTGAGTGATATCCATCATGATGACTATATTCGAGAACTCATTACTGAGTGTTGATCGAAACATTCACCTCTCAGGGCTTCCTCCAACCAAAAGCAGGCGGTAAATGATCCAGAATCATAAATTGACACCCTAATTATATTTCCCCAACATATTACAAAAATTCATACAAAATAAAGAGGGGCATATTCACACTTTTAAGCCGCCAGTGTCACTTCTGTGACACTCCGGAGGCCCAGTGTGCCGGCCCATATTTACAAGGCCACGCATAGCCACTCTGCGTAGCTTTTAATGGCCTTGCAAATATGGAGTAACGCATTGCCTTACTCTGCGTGGAAGGGGCGCTCCAAGGGCAGGAGCAGCCGGTGCAGGTAAGATCGGTGGGGCGGTGGGGCCGGGTCGGGATTCGACAGACGTCCAAGAGGGAAAATTAAATAAATAATTAATTTTCCCTCGTCGTTGTCTGTCAAAATCCCCCCCACCCGACCCCACCGCACTTACCTGCATGGGCTGCGGAGGTCCATGGGTGTTGCAACACCCAAGGTTTTTTACACTGCCCAAGATTTACAACATAGCGTAGTTCTGGGGCAGCACCATAACTAACGCATTCCTAAAGCAGGCGTAACGAGGAGAAATGTTTACATTTCTCCTCGTTTTGTTCCTCCTTCGACGAGTGCTGCATTGTGCAGCAGACGTCGAAGGAGGAAAACGCCTCCTTTGATTATTTTTGTGCAGGATGGTGCACCTTCCTGCACAAAACCAATCATGCCAACAACACAGACAACCTTGCACCATGGTTCAAGGGTGCCTGCGTTGGCGCTCGGCTGCAGTTTGTGTGCAAAGGACAGGACAGGAATGCGTTGTATCTTGCAAAAAGTACAGATGATGGACAGAATGCTGAACAAATCAAACATTCACCCCCCGTCCCAGATCTGGGTTAAATCCATCGTTTTATTTTTGTTCTCCACGCCATTCCAGTTAGGGCCCAGCCATATGCAAATCTGTCTTGACCCTGCTCCCCATGGGAACAGTCCAGCCCAAACCACCAGGCCAGGTCCTACCTGGACTGTAAACAAGAATCCTGAGACCAGTTTCGGGGTATCACCCCTCATCAGCCAGACTTGCTTGAATCGGGTGGCATAGAGAGCATTGGACCCACGTCTGAGCATACCCTTCCCACTTAGGGCAACAAATGCAAAAAGAACAGGTGATGGACGGAAAGCTGAACAAATCAAACATTCACCCCAGTCGCAGATCTGGGTTAAATCCATTGTTTTGTTGCTAACCACACAATTCCAGTTTGGACCCAGCCATATGCAAATCAATCTTGACCCTGCTCCCCAGGGGAACAGTCTAACCCGAACCACCAGGCCATGTCCTACCTGGGCCGGAAACAAGCATCCTTGGACTGGTTTTGGGGTATCACCCCTCATCAGCCAGACTGGCTTGAATCGGGTGGCATAGAGAACATTGGACCCACGTCTGAGCATACCCTTCCCACTTAGGGTGGCAAATGCAAAAAGAACAGGTGATGGACGGAATTGTGAACAAATCAAACTTTCACCCCCAGTCACAGATCTCGGTTAAATCCATCATTTTTTTGCTCGCCACACCATTCCAGTTTGGACCCAGCCATCTGCAAATGTCTTGACCCTTGCCCCCCATGGGAACAGTCCAGCCCAACCTGCCAGGCCAGGTCCTCCCTGGCCCGGAAACAAGCATCTTGGGACAGGTTTCGGTAATCAACCCTCATCAGCCAGGCTAGCTTATATCCAGTGGTGCAGTGAGCACGTGACCCGCGTCTGGGCATACCCTTCCCACTTAGGGCGACAAATGCAAAAAGAGTAGATGATGGACGGAGTGCTGCTTTTGTATCTTGTAGATACGGCGCATTGCTTCCCTTTTCTTTAGACGTAGTGCAGCGCAGCTCGAAGGGTTGTGCCGCTGCCCTACACCAAAATATTGTATATATTCCCCCGAGTATCTTTGTGTGCTCCAATGAAGGTCCCTAAGGTCTGGGCCATGTAATCCATATACTGCACCATTACTGAAAGGTAACATGTCTCATTGTGCACAGCCATGATGAAATCTGAAAATTCACAGCTCCTTGCGCTGTGTAGTTGAGACTGGAAATGGAAAGAATATCTCTGAAGTAAAGGCATTTTAGATATGCCATTTTTCTCTTTTTCTCTGTAGGATTAGCAAGTGTATTCTTTAAGACCTAAATGGCCACATTAGGTGGGTACCATGAGTCACAAAACTAGTTACTCAGATAAAGGGCTGAAAAAGACTTCTTTATGCACCAGAACCATGGGATTCCTGGCCCCTTGCAGAAAACACCAGTTCTTAGCGATCTCGAATGTCAGACTCTAATCATTTTGTGTCTAGGTTTTCACCAAGAAATAACTGGCTTTATTAATAAATAATCATTATATCCAATTCCTTGTGTACAACTAATTTACTGACACTCTATGAAATTCCCAAAATTATTTTTGATAAACTTATTTAGGATTGATATTACTGTTTTAGTCAGTGTTTTCCCTCAAACGCTCCCAAAGGATTTTGTTGTGTACTCTCTAATCAGTGCTTTGACAGAGAAATTATTTTTGTGCTTTTCTAAATTCAGGTTAGGCCCTTCAAATTAGGACAGTTAAAGGGTTATCTTTTCACTCTGTACTTTCCCGTACAGATTATGTGAGAACCTAACCCGCAGTTAATCATAAAAAATCCCCTATACCATATCTCAGGTCTTACTGCTTTTTAATTGTTTTCCTTATGCTGACGTGCATCACTTTAAATTTTCTGACATTACTGTTCAGCTTTTTCACTGAGACATACTGTTCAGTCACCTTTAGAAGCCTTTGAAGAGCATTCCCTATCTTTGCAGTTAGAGCTGCATTATCTGTGATTAATGAGATTGACATCTGGGCAACACCTAACTGGAAACATCTGTCCTGTTTTCAGTTAAGACAGAATAAGAAATTGATGTATACAGTAATCTGCCTGGGGGCCTAGATGAAGCCATTGCACACCCCTTTGCCTTCCTTAAAACATTTTGTTTGCTCACCATTATTCCCAACTTTTGCACTTGCAGTATTATCACTATACAATAACATTAAACATATCAGTCACTTTTGTATTCCCATTCCTTGTACTGTGATCCAGAGATTATTTCTATTCATTGTGTCAAAGACAGTTTGCATGCAGGTAAATGCTAAGTAGATCCCTTGCCATGCTTAGTTGCATTTCATATATTCTCCAAGTATAAAATTAGGATCAGAGCCCTGCATCATTTTGTGGACATTGCTTTTTGTAGTTCATACATAGCTATTGGGGAACAACTTGTGTTGCATCAACTGATACCACCAGACACACTCAGGGTAATATCTCACTGCAATCCTCTCCTTTCTCGTTACTATTCTGATATTATGGCGTCAACAGTCATTATTATACCTTCAGAGCACGCTTCTCTCAAATGATCATGGTTTAGGTCCTTGCCTACTCGCTGTTTGGCAAGTTGCATACCTGGAGTTGTTGTACTAGCTCCTGCCCGGCAGCTATCTCTGCTCTCATCCCGAGCAGGTGGGACGTGTAGCCTCCGAGCAGCGGGGGAGAGGCTGGCAGGCTGCCGCGTCAATCCTCCTGCACACTTACCTCACAGTGGCCAGCTCGCCGATACCATCTCCCACAAGTCCATTCCTCTCCTTGGGGAAACTAGTTTGGGAGAACGCGGTCAGCATCTCCATATTGTTCCAAGTTCTTCTTCTTCCCAGAATCTTCCTGAGTATTTATATTACCCAATCCAAGATGTCAGCTCCTCCTGCCTTTCCTGTTCCCTCTCAATCCTTCATGGCAGCAGTTCCTTCCTGTGATGCAATTCCTGGTTTACCAGTATAAACACCATTTTCCACTGACTCCCTGTGTTGCAACACTTCTTCTTCCTGTGGGTGTGTTACTCGCTCCTGTGAATTCTGTTTAGTGCACCTGCAGTTCTCAGATTCTTCTGTGTTCAACTTGTCTTGGGGTCCATCTTTAAGTACCATCTGCTAGTGACATCCATCTGCCATTAGGAGTTTCTTTCCCTGTGGGCTTTTTCCTCCTCAGGGACTCCTTCTGGAATGCACCATCTGCTTAGGTGCTTTCCTAGTATCGGCGGCATCATGGCTACCAGAAGGGGTTGCCAATACCTCTGGCAGACCAAGACTGTTAAAGACTGGGTATCTAGGTCTGACAGATTTCGATTCCCAAATAAAGCTCCTGAGTCATACACCATGGATACCGCTCAGGCCACCAGCTCAATCCAACCCAAGCTTTTGTCGAGACAGTTTAACAACTTTGTGAAGAGAACTTAGCCCTATGTCAAGCTTTGCTGCCAGATTGTCCGACGTTCCCTTAGTATTCTGTGCTACATAATAGTTTTCAGGGGATCCAAGCAAGATGAAGGAATTTCTGGACTGTTTGACAGTTTATTTCGCCTTTAGCCCAGCTCAAATTTCACAAGAAAAGGTGAAAGTTGGATATTTGATCAGTACGTTAACTGGCCCAGTGTTAGTGTGGGCGACCCCTTTAGTAGCCACAGAAGATCTGTGCTTGTCTGATTATTTGATATGCCTAGCCATATTTAAAAGAATGTTTGAAAGGCCCAACCTTGAGTCCTCTGCTGAAGACGCTCTGTGTGACATCCAGCAGGATAATCAAGACGTATTAAGCTATATCGCCTGTTTTCGTCAATTGGCGGCAGAAACTACTTGGGTTGAGTGGACGTTGGTCAGCCTGTTTTGCAGAGGTCTTAAGAAAGAAATCAAAGACGAACTAGTTATGAGAACGTCAATTTGAGAAACGCAGGTCCAAACCATCTTCTTGTTCTGAAGAAACTTGAATCCTGATCCGAAAATCAGAGACCGATCCAGAAGAAAACCATCTGCCTCTTCCAGTGAAGAGCCCATGCAAATAGGTCTTGCTCGTGAACCCCTATCAGAGTCAGAAAGAGAACATCGCTGAAGACTTGGGCTGTGTTTATACTGTGGCTCACCTGAACATTTAATACGTGCCTGTCTAGTCCGACCTCGAACGGCTTAGTGAAATGCCACATGCCGTCGTTTTAAAAGAGGAAAGGACGCGAATATCAATGAGCCCTTTGATTGGTTTTTCAGGAGATATGGAAAGGAAACCTCATTGTTCCTTTTGCCTATGCAGCTGGAACTTCCTGCAGGGGGAGTTGAGCAAAGCTTGGCTCTTCTTGATAGCGGGCTGGTGGCATGTATCTGGATTCCAACTGGGCCCAGGAAAGGAAGATTTTCTGGATCACCAAGGGTATTATAAAACTGGTACAAACCATGGATGGAACTCCCCTGGCATTTGGCCCAGTTAAAGAAATTAAAGCACCTATGAAATTGACCTTTGGAAAACATTGTGAGATAGTGTCTTTGGACTTGATCACCTCTTCTAATCATATATTAATAGTCGGAATTCCGTGGCTGGTCTGTCATAGCCCTTACATCAACTGGGAGACAAGAACTATATCTTTCTCCTCCCATTTTTGTCACCGGTTCTGTTTTTCCACTGAAGACTATTGGACTCCAAAGTAGTATCAAAGCATCCCGTAAACAACAAAAGTTCAAAGAATCTCCTCCAAGGGCTTCCTGCACCTTACCAAGCATATCTTTCCCTTTTTCAAAAGCCTAAGGAGGTGTCTTTACCATCACACCAAGACTTTGACTTCACCACTCCTTTAGAACCAGAAACAGTAGATCCCTTTGATCAGATAAAAAAAAATTCTGAGTCAGAAAAGGAGGCCCTAAGCTATGGATTTCTCTACCCCCTCAGATCAGAGCCCTTCCTACTCTACTGGCGTTCAGGAAAAAAATTAAAGACCTGGCTTTTTAACAAATAGGTTTCAACTAGCAGTCCATTATCTTGACCGAGGAGAAGTTTAGCGCTGAGACAAATGTTGGTAGTGGTGCGCTTTACAAATTGTTATAACATAACATACTTGGAGTAGAAATTGCATTTTGGGCTAATAACTTGATCCACTTCACCCACGGTGATAAGTTTTTGGTGACAAAGATGACGAAAGATATGAGACCTTGTATTGATTTTAGGGGATTGAATAAAATTATCATCAAAGATCGATATCCATTGCCCCTCATTACGACATTCTAGAATCTGTTCGGGAAGCCAAAATTTTCACCAAATTAGCCCTTTGCAGAGCATATCATCCACTGCGAATTAAGGAGGGAGACGAATGGAAGACAGCCTTCAGGACCCCTCTTGAACACTTTGAATACTGGGTCATGCCTTTTGATTTGAGTAATGCCCCAGCTATCTTTCAACGTTTCATGGACCACGTCTTTGCCGGCATATTAAACCACTTTGTAGTTACCTATGTAGATGACATCTTGGTTTACTCAGTTGATCTTATACATCACCATCATCATGCTTTTCAAGTGCTTGTGAGGCTCCGTCAAAATCATGAATGTGAATTTGATCATTCTGAAATAGAATACCTAGGCTACCGAATAAAGGACACAGTAATAGCTATGGATCATTAGAAAGTATATGCCATACTAGACTGTCCGACCCATTCCAATCTCAAGAAAACACAGCATTTTTTCTTGGATTTGCCAATTTTTACAGTCAATTAATTGGGGAGTTTCCCTTATTAACTAGTGATATCACTCGACTCCTTAAAAAGGAGAGGCTTAATCTTGGTTTTCAGTGCTATTGATCAAGTGGAAGCCACCTTTATCAAACTAAAGTTAGCCTTTACTCAAGCTCCAATACTTCATCTTCCGGATACTACAAAGAAGTTCATTGTAGAAACCGATGCATCTGATCGTGCCACTGGGGCCATCCTTCTTCAACAACAGGATGACGATGACCTAGAACATCCCATCTTCTAACTCTCGCATATTTTATCTGAATCAGAAAAGAACTACTCTGTTCTGGAACGAGAACTTTTAGCCATGAAGGTGGCCTGCACCGAATGGAGAAACTTTCTGATAGGAACCAGGGAACCTTTTGAAATACGTGCCTATCACTGTAATCGTGAATGTCTTCAGAACATGCAATGCAGAAATAGTCTTCAAGCCCACTGGGCTTATTTTTTCAGTCAATATGACTTTTTTACCACATACATCCCTGGCATTGAAAACATTGTAGCAGATGCTCTCTCTCGCTGATATCCTGAGTCACCATTTTCCTTCAACCAGAACATTTTCTCTCCACAACAAATTATTGGAGTAGCACAAACCTTCCTGGATAGAGTGCTATTTTCTAAGATTTCCAAAAAAGACATAACGTCTGTGTTAGGTCAACTCCAAAAAAGAGACAACCAACTGTTCCAGGGAAAAACTCTTTTCATACGCAACAAGCCACTTAAACTCGAAGTACTGAAAATGTGTCCTGATTCTCCTGTCACTGGTCACAGAGGCGTTAAATTCAGAGAAGACACTGAGCTTTATGTTAACTCCTGTCCAGTCTCTGCTCAAAATAAGTCTTCACATTCTCAACCTTCTGGGTTACTTCAACCTTTAATAATACCTATAAAGTATCCCTCCTGACTTTACAGGGCTGGGCGCAATGAGAGGAAATGCTTGCCACACCTAGACTCCACTAAACTTGAAGTGGGAAAGAAAAGAATTCCTTTTTTTTTTTTTTATATATAACCCTCACACACTCTATTAGTGTCATGCTTCTTCATCGGGTTCACCCTGACTCCTAAAGGTCAGGGTGGGCTCAACCCTGTTTCATGGAGCTCTTAGGAGAAAAAGGAGACTAGGGAGCGTAAATATTAGATCAAAATCCCTCATCCACCCCAAGGTATCCGTTTATTAGCGGTGGATGGGGGCAGTTAAAAATGAAATATGGAAGGGGACTGTAGGATTCAATGTTCCTATGACCCTTACTCAACCAACATGTTTTAGCTCTACTCTCACAGACCTAAAAAGGTCCGGGGCTTTCATCAGGGTGGGTTCCGTTTTTGAACACCCCCCCAGTGACGCAGCTATTTCCGGGGTTAGAAACTCATGTGAGCATGCAATTACAAACGCATGCCCCGGCAGGAGGATTTTGGGTTGGCCCTGTAGTCACACACCTAAGAGAGCAGGAACCGAGTAGGTGAAGGTGCGGGGAAGGACCCTTGACGAAGGTTTGACTACAGGGCCAACTCAAAATCCTCCTGCCCCTGTGGGGTCAGAAAATACCAGATTGTGGGTCGCATCAAGAGCGGCAAGTATTTACCTGCCAGGGCATGTGTTTGTAATTGCATGCTACACATGAGTTTCTAACCACGCAAATAGCTGCGTCAGTGGAAGTTCCACAATGCTCATACTATTTGAGGCTAATTACTCAAACGAGGCAATGTCCTGCTTTCCATTTCTGCATGCACGCTTTATGCAGTTTTCCCCCAGCGTTTTCTTAATATAACCAATCAAATCCCAATGCCTTTGTCTTCCTATACACCCAATAGAGTACTTTGTCCAAAAAGAACTACTACCTTTATGTTTCACCTCGCTAATACTGTAACATTGGCTAGTACTATTGTAAGTAGGATCATTCTCAGTACCTCTGAATGGCTCTATTCACTAGGGATTATGCTTTCTAGTAATACCCAAATAACCACTGTTAAGTTCATCTTCAAAGTCTGTATGTTCATTCCTTCCTTCCTTTCTATCGCCCGCTTCTGCACTTCACAGAGGGTAGATAGCTTGAGACTTGGTACCTCTCCTCTGTGATTCAGCATAAGTCTGCATCACCACCGTTCTTCTCCAATATCTGCGCATACTTTCACTGGGAATCATTAATTACGACTTCTTCATCAACCTTGTGTGCTCATGCCTGACAATATCACTTGGGAGCAGCTTACCCCCACTCTTAGCTGTTGCAGTAACAAAAATCCCGAATCAGTCCTCACAACTTCACTTTGAGCTTTGAATATTGTTTCAAACACATAATGCATGTACCGTATGCCGCTTCTCTCCAACTACACAATTACCCTGTTGATGTGATTACGTCTTTGTAAGTCACTAATAATGCAAGACTTTCCACTAAACATGACAATAAAGCCTCCCCTCCCCATTTTTATCAGGTTCATTGTCTGAGACATGCTATTTATTAGGAAATGGCATGCCTTAGCAGCAGTAAACTATTCTTAGATCGTACATTTTTCTCTATGCCCTTTGGACAGTTTCACATTTCTTTTTATAAGGCCTCTTTCCATTTCCTGGGTTGTATGTCTAAATATTGAATACAGAAATATTGACTTAAACACTGTGCGCTAAATATCGTTTACAAAAATGTCAGTGTGGATATACATTTTCTACTATTAACTTCAATGGGGAGACATATTTTGTAGAATGTATTTATGTCAATATTCTGAGAATGATATTCTGGTACCACGCACATTCTCTGTGGACCTTTGTGCCTTGCCTTTTTGTACCTGTCACAAAACTTTCAGTAAACAGCATCAAGCGAGTTTTATTTAATCATAAATAACTACAATAAAATCATACCCTTAATGGACATTCAGGAAAACCTAGCAAACTAAGGGAATACCTGAATAGCATAAAAGGCACCCAAGTTCTTTGTTTCTCCCTTCTCTGTCCAGCCTACGGAAGGCAATACGATAAGCTAAACAAGCATTGACAAGTCCAATAGTTTGGGTGTTGACTGCCAGCCTTTTGGCTTTGCCAGTGCTTGTTTTATTTCTTCATTGTTTTTTCAAAACTTCATTGTTGGGGGGAGTTAGTTGGGCCCTCACCAATATCAAAAAAATGCCTAAAAGCCGAAATATTGTTTTGGTCTCAAAAAGCACACTTTTCCATAGTAGCCTCTAACATTAAAGGAACTACTTTGTGTGTGGAGGTGTTCCATGTAAAAGCGAAGAATTCTGTCTCTCACAGTAAAGGTGGCCAATGGCTAAGTGGGCAGATCAATTTCACCATGCTGTAGTGTGAAGAAGAAAAATGTGAATTGACAACAACAGACCAGAAGATGAAGAGTCCTGGCTGAAAGACCCTATGAAAGAGTATGTTATATTAATAATTTTAATAAAATCAAATGGTCTTGGCTAACCCCAGACCTAAAAAACCCAGTGCTCTTACTTAACTAGATTTTTCTCATCCTCTTCACCACGAAGCACGCTGCAAACCCAAGATGGGAGATGAGCACTAATGCAAACGAGCTTTCCTGGCCCAGACGTTTCCTAGGCCGAGCCCTTGGGATGCCTCTGCTTGGCCCTGCATTCAATTTGTGGTTTGAGTCCCGCCGCCAGCTAGAATCAGGGGTGCAAGTTAGGAGCAAGGCACCAAAGAGTGCCGCAGGGTGCTGGTATTTGTGGACCCACAATAGCCCACTGCATGCAACGGGAAGAAGCAAAAGGTAGAGCAAGATTGCAAACTTCAACATTTGCTTTCACAGCAATCCTGCACACATATTCTGTACCAGGTTTGGGACCTCCGTCTAGCTACACAATGCGTGAATCATAGATAAATCGGACTGTTGGCATTGTTGTGTAGTGGCACAATCTTACACATAGTCTTTAGCACACGGTTCAAGAAATGTACAACATAAATAATCCTTTTATTGCAGCTTTAGCTCTCCTTGGATCTAGGATGCTCCCACACCACCTTTTTAACAACAGAGGACAAATATTAGTTATTATCTGAGGAGCTGCAATAGTAGCAGTCACCAGCAGATAACATCTCGTATAACAAATGGTTGTTCCTTCATGTGCTTCACATTGAAATGTCACAATATTAATTCTGCATTCAAGTGGCAAAAACCAAGGTTATGATAATCTCGGTATGCTAAGTAACATCATATATTCATACTCCCAAGTATTTGTATGTATCAACAACTTTGACGGCACTCCCCTCGATGAACCATGCCCCCCTTTTTTTCAATTTGCATGAGATTATCATAACCTTGGTTTTTGCCACTTGAATGCATAATTAATATTGTGACATTTCAATGTGAAGCACATGAAGGAACAACCATTTGTTATACGAGAGGGAATATATGATGTTACTTAGCATACCGTTACTCCGCAGGTATTTACTTCGAAGTTTTTACTTTGCAAATACCATTACTACGCATGATTTTAGTGCGCATGCTTTTACTTCGCAAATATATACAAATACATAAAAAATGCTTTTACTTCGCAGTTAATTATTACGCATACCATTACAACGCGTTATTGGTACTTTAAAACAAAAAATGAATTGTGATAGTAACCTATCCCCTGGCACGCACCCTGAACCCTAAAAATACCCCCTACACCCCAAAACCCTATATCACCCTGACCCCTAAAAATATCCCAGCACCCCAAAACCTAAACGCACCCTGAACCCCAAAAATACCCCAGCACCACAAAACCTTAAACACACCCTGAACCCTAAAAATACCCCCTACACCCCAAAACCCTATCCCACCCTGACCCCAAAAAATATCCCAGCACCCCAAAACCTAAACGCATCCTGAACCCCAAAAATACCCCAGCACCCCAAAACCTTAAATGCACCCTGAACCTTAAAAATACCCCCTACACCCCAAAACCCTAACCCACCCTGACCCCTAAAAATACCCCAGAACCCCAAAACCTAAACGCACCCTTAACACCAAAAATACCCCAACACCCCAAAACCTTAAATGCACCCTGAACCCATTAACAGAATTAATACTACAATGCACAGTAACTCCATTATGCGTAGTAAGTGCATGCTAAGTAATGGAACATGCTAAGTAAATGCATGCTAAGTAAATGCATGCTAAGTAATGGCATCTGCGAACTAAAATATGCGTAGTAATGGTAATACGAAGTAATGACCGCGTAGTAAAGGTAGAATACCGGGAGTATGGTTGGATCATAGGGGCTGCATGGCACCGCACATCCGCGCCCACCAGGCGGCACCAAACTCCCTGGAATGGGACTTTCTCAAGTTGCGGAAATCACTAGTGAACGCCCGACCTGCGGCCCCTTTTAAAGGTGATGGGCTGCAAATTACTTCCCACCATCGCATATGGTGCAATGACATTCAGAGACAAAATGGCTAATTGGCTAGACAGGGCACAGTCCACCTGCTATCGAAGAGTTTTTTCCCTTCCTAATTGTACATCACACACCCAAATGCGACAAGAGTTTTGCCTGTCTTCACAGTGCTGAATATTGAAGTCAACGTTTTTAGCTTACAGCCTTAAAGTTAAGCAGGTGAAGAAAAATACGTTAAAAAACATAATCTGTGAAGCAATAAAAAAAAAACATACAAGCTGGTACAAGTGCCTAAACCTTGCCCTGGAGGCACGAGAGATCTGGTCAAAAGTGCCTCCCAGTGTCTCAAGTCTACCAAACTGCTGACTAAGCAAGCAAATCTAATATTGAGGGAACAAGATGCACAAGCCCTGAAGAAATTGGCACATGGTAGCTGGAACTTAACACTGTATGGCCCAGGGGTTCTGCCTACTTACCTTTCATTGCTTTTTACAACAACTGATGAGCCTGCGATTTGGACTCTGATTGGTAAGGCCAGAGGAATCTTGACGACTCTGACAGACAATGCCGTTTTTGTGCAAAAGAAGAGGAATCACTGACACATAATCTATACATCTGCAAAAAGTTGCTCCCACTAAGAAAATTCTGTCTGTGATTAATATGGCGTACCTTAAATATCAGGACTTGCCGAGTCGCCGTGGCAGCTTGCCTGAGAAGCGATTCGTCGCAGCTAGCAGCACGATATCTGAAATTCATGAAAGCCCCACCTGTCGTTGCACTAGACTCTGAACCCTTAATAGGCTCCTAAAAACGAAAGCCTTAATGCACCATACTGTGTATATATATATATATATATATATATATATATATATACACCTCCAGAGCTGCGCTACCCAAAGAAGAGCAGGAAAGCTCATTTTCTTTCACCAGCCCCTAAACCCAATAAGACAGCCAAAACATTGCATTCCTTAAATACCTAGGGGCCGATTCCGATCTCGGCCGGTAGGGCTCCGAATCGGATTCGGATTTACCGGATCCGATTCGGAGCCCTGTTTCCCGACCGAATCGTACGCGGGTCCGGCCGAACGAGTACGATGCAGGCACCCGTGAAAACTCCGACCGACTCGAACGCGGCTTCAACACGCTCCGACCGACTCGCAGGGACACGACTCGCACCGCGCTATGGAGACGTTTCCCGGCCGGGTAAGTACGATGCGCGCCGCGAGCAGTCCGATCGACTCGCGCCGTCCAGCTCGAAAAAGCTGTCGGAGCCGGACTTTGGGGGTCCGCGTCGGACCCCCCTGTACGCGTAGGCGTGCGAGTCGCACACAGGGGGGACCCATGGGTCCCCCCTACCTGTGCGTGTACGGCGCGAATCGCTTGGACGCGTACACGCTATAGGGGGGCGCCCTTGTCCACCTCGCACCCATTGAGTCAATGGGAGCCCGCGTACGCGTTGTACGACAGGCTCCCATTGACTTCAATGGGAGTCCGACCGACTCGAGTCCGATGGCATGCGTGCGCATCGTACTCGATCGGTCGGACTGCCCGAGTCCGATTCGGTCGGAAATCTCTCCGGGTCCGGCTCGGTCGGAGAGATTTCCGGCCCGAATCGGAATCGGCCCCCTAGTCTTGTTCTGTGTTTATCCTTGGAACTCATTTTTGAGATAAAATTTGCACTTTATGCCTTTGAAAGCACCTTAATTTAATGCAGTTTAACTTCATTAGGATGTAGATTGGGGGTAAAGGGAGCATTCTAGACAGCGGATGGAAAGGGTTCTCCTTCCCCCCCTTTGTAAATTGTTGTTTTTGAACTGCTATTTTATACGTTTACCCTATCAGCCCTCACTTGTTTGCTGCTAATGCTCTTTCTTTTTTAACTGTTGTAACTGTCATTTTTTATGCATACCCTTTTAACATTTTAATTGCCAGCGGTCAATTCTGTACTTTGCTTGCCAGGCATCTAGGAGCTCCATTGTAATGATTTTAGTTAATCGCACAATAAATAATGTAGTTTTATCTATCTGCAACATAACCAAGTGTATAAAAATAACTTGGTTCCCAGTCAAAGCATACTTACAGGTAGGTAGCTAGTCTATCGGATTACTTAATAAAGATTTGAACAATCGCTGTTTAGTGTACCCTCCCGCATATGTAGATTATGGTACATACAGGAGGTTCCCTTGAGCTGTAAATATTGCATACGATGTAATTTAGGAACATAATAACAATGCTTTAATTTATCCTATGCCCCCCATATCTGTTCTGATGGAACGTTTATTCAAAGGACCTGTCTATCATCAATTAGCAGTATGCTTTAGCTGTGAATGACCACATGTCACCGGTTCTTTAAAAAAAAACTATAATAGTTTAGAGGTACAGAGAGAGAGAGTAATAGAGTTTGGGTCAGCCATTGGCTTTCACATGTTTTAAATGGTTTGCTTGGGTGACCTGTCCATCAAGGTATTGGCATTTCATACACGATAACAGTGTTCCCTTTGTGGATTTTGGCGATGGGGCATCCAGCAGTCCTTTTGTTAGACTGCAAATGCCACATGAGATGCAGCTTATAATTGAGAGCTCGTGTGTTCTTTAGTGTCGTTACTTTGCTGACACAAAAACATTTTGATTTGTGATTTATGGTACTTTTGTTTAGGACATGCATGCTTTTTGGATGCTTCAGTCTGTAAACTAAAAGGTTATTGTGGAATGCTTGAATTAATCTTAGCCACTGGTAATTACTCAAGCCACATACCAGTCCATTGTTTGTTTGCCCTCCACACCACGTCAGATTAGACACAGTCTTAGGCAAATCAGCTTTAGTTCTACTTCATCTGGAACAGACCAGCCCAAACTGCCAAGCCAGGTCCTGTCTGAACAGAAGACAAGCAATCTAGGACTGATTTTGCCTCAGTTGGGGCACTTCAGTAAGGTGCAGCTTGGCTCCAGTGCCACAGTGTGCACGGGCACTACATATGAGCATACCCGTCGAACTCAAGGTGTCGCAATGAAGTAAAAATAAGTGATGGGTGGAATGCTTGAATTATTCTCAACCACTGTTAATTACTTGGGCTGCATCTCAGCCTGTTATAAAGTCACTGTAATATTCACTAATGCTATTTGCATGTTCATTTGTTTCACTTCACTATCACAATAGGTTGAATTTATGGCTTTTTGTTCATTAAGTAAAGATGTGTGCACACAGCTTACAAAAACTTCATCTTCTGACTCCTGAACGTAACCTAATTGTAATCTTGACTTTGACCTTAGATCATCCTCCCTTCAAACCTAACAGAAGCCATTTCTCTAGTGGTAGTGTTGACCCAGTCCTTCCCATCATTCTAATTGCAATTACATTTATTTCTGTGATTTGATTTTTGTTTCAGTAAAATGGGTATTCAGATAAAGCAGTCGCTCATTAATCCCAATTCCAATACATACTGACATACACGGCCAAAAGGTGCTAAAAAAACATAGATCACTTCAATTAATACCACTTCACATGCAGCGGAATCTCAGTTCCCAATACATCAATCTGCAAGTCCAAATACACAAAGAATACACATATATGCTTCATGCAGTGTGCATCCACTGCTTGTGCTACAAAGACTCATCCCTATTCCAACAACTAACTTACCCTAAAACGTGAGAACTGCCACGTAAATCCCTAAACTATAAAACCTCTACATCTGTGGTCTTTAATTAGTTGAGGCTTTACAAAGTCTAGAATTAAAGTAACCGTTCTGTATTAATGAAGAATTGTGATTTATGAATGATTTAATCACTGGGCTTTAGGTTACTCTCAAGGGTAGGTGTTGCATATATGTGTTCTTGACCCAGACTCCTGGGGATTCATTGGATAGTCCTGTCGTTGATGTGACACCGCAGAGATAAGCCCCAGCTACAACCAACTATTTACGTTTAGACTTGTTTTTTTGTGCACAGGTTCACCAGTTAGCAGCATGTTTATTGCACCTGGAATAACTCCTTGGAAGACCACTTTACCTGGAGTGAGTAACGGAGCAAATAATCCTGGGATTCGCGTCTTTGATTATGACAGAGGCACCCTGCAAGTGAAGGTATGAAGTCTTCAAGAGCCCAAATAATCATGTTATTTTTCTCAATCTGAGCTCTGGCATCAATGGAATAATGCACTAAATTAAACTAGAGTAGTGTCAGGTGTTACAGATGTGAGTGGCAGCCTTATTCCAGACTCTACTACCCCTTGTAGTAGTGCTCAGGTGGGGTATGAGATGCACGTCTTTTGTAGATGGGTGATGATCATCGTGGGGCATCCAATCGAGATGACTCAGTGGTAGTCACATATAGAACACAGCCCCAGGACAATGCTGTAGATCAAGTGATCCACAAGAAAATAGCTGATTCAAAGACTGTGTGATAGTACGGCAAATTGTAGAACAAACAGATCAACCAGGAAACCAATTGACATGGGTAAGAGACAAACGAAGGATCAGAGTAAGGAAATAATGGAATGCAAAAGAAAAGCGCATAGAACAGGCATACTCAAACATGGCCTCTTGGACCCTATGTCAGGGGCAACACTCTGCCTCAGAATAAGTCGATCTCATTTTTGAGTCAGGTCATCGCAGCCTTTACATTTTCATGGGTCAAATGTTTTAATTGCAGCCTCAGGGGTAATGTGACTTGATCTCAGCACAGCATCTCCCCCTCAGATGACATAGTAGAACTTGTCTTTGAAGCCAACTGTAGGACAAACTACCGCTTCCAGAGTCCCAGTAAATGTATGAAACTGGGGACATCGGAACGAATCCAGAGCCCAATCTGAAGGCACACAGCAAGGAACATGGTTGCATGCACTTTTCCAAGGGTTCTACAATAGAGGAGGGAAGAATAATAATAGATGTTATTGGGATTTGCACTGTACATGTCAAGCCAAAAATCTCTTTCATGGAGATGTTGCAGGGTGGTGGTAGGGGAGGAAGATCTCTGCTCCCTATAAAATATAGGGGGCTATTACAGTCCTGTTGCTTGGCACAAGAGATGCAGCGAGATGTGGATTCCACATCCGTGCCAAGGGGCTATGAGATCTGTGACTCCCAGGCACAGGGGCAGAGCAAGATGTGATAGCCCTTCAACTTCAAGAAGACAATTTCCATCTTGGGCTTCACTCATCATGTCCTCCTCATGGCAAGCACTACCTGTGCAGCACACATAAAGCACTCAATAAATGACCCCAGCTATAGGAAACAGCATATGTGAGCATGAGTACCAATGAGTATCTAAATAAGCTCTATTATTTAGATACCGTCACCAACAGCTGCTCCCATAAACGTGACGAGGGGCAGTAGCTGCCCTCTGCTGTGGTAGGGTAAGCATTATGTGTACCCACAATCCAGCACACTCTACTGCTCACAGAAACACATGGAGTATCTGAGTGGTCTTGAGGATAGGGAAAAACAAACAGGGCATCCGGTGGTCTCCCAGACTGGTAAAAACCAGAAACAGAGGGTCAAAAAGTGGGAAACAGGTGCATGGCGCAGCTCTCTGCAAGGTGTGGGAGCTTTAAAACTTATTGAGGCCGTATGCATTGGCCCAAGCATACTGACCGCTTACTCCTCCTCGTTCTCGGTCTACTGCACCGTGATGCATACTGAGCCTGAAGCCCATCATAACGTCCCATAAGGGGGGAGTTGGGACTGAGCATTCTAGTGGATCAGCTACCAAGAGTGGTTCAAAAGACCCAGGGTAATATTTACTAATTTCTATAGTAACACAGTGCAGCACCTAAAGTTGTTGTGCTAAACTGTATAAGGTGAAGAAAGCAGCACAGAGCTATAGTTACGAAATACTCTCTTCCCCTGCACTGGTGCACAAACAGGTTACCTATCACCACGCACAACCTTTGCACCATGGTACAAATGTGTGTGTGGGCGATGTCTAGCATTGGTTTCGTACTGGAAGAATGTGCTTCAGTACAAAACCCTATGCCTACACAATTTTTAAAATATTTCACACATTGGATGCATGGCGTACAGTGCAACACACTTGCAATGTGTGAAATGTTTGGCGAAATGAATATATTTGTCCAACCTTGAGCATCAAGGAGGTGTTATTTTTTTTATGCTAAGCCTGCTCTGACAATTTTAGTAGATAGGGCTTTGCATCAAAATCATGGGCGCTTGTGCTTGAATGCCCAAGTAGCATTACGCTCCTGGGGTCTGCAACTTTCTTGGGGGACCCAGCAAGCAAGCGTATTCTGTGTGAGAAGTTGATCAGTACTTCATTTTCGAAACTCCATCATTTGAGATGGCATTATCTTTTCAGGCAGACCAAGTATCCTCTTGGTCTATCACATCCACACATGACAGCACTTGCAGTTAACCCACTACTTCTAGGCCCTGACGTGCATTTCCATCTAAGAGGCTAACAGAAGAAAGGCATACGCGTACCCATACTGCTACAGTCTAGTAACCTGGGACTTCCAAGCAAGCGATTATTCACCGGGCAAGGAAAGCTCCTCCTGAGACCCCTGTCATTGTCCTGACCCTCAGGGTGTAGGGCACCTCACTTGATGGTCATTCGACTGCCCGTGCCCCCTGTTCCTTCCCAGGGCTGACACTGCACCATCCACTGATGCACTGTCTGACACCTCCTAGGACATCAGTTTCAGTTACTAGATTGGGGAAGTTTGGAATATATCAAACATATCCTCCTCTCTGCCTCCCATGACTTCGTCAGAGATTTGGGTAAACAGGCAAGGAAGAGGCGCAGTTGGGAAGCAAGCCTTAATTCTATCCCGCATATGGCTAATATATCTAAGTTTTTTCTGGGTGTCTTTAAGACCCCAACTTTACGTTTTCTGCTGCCAGTTTTGGAAAGCCTGCTATTGTTTGGTGTAGCCTTGTTTTTAGATTCCTTCAAATACTTTTTGATTGGCTAAACGTTTGAAAACAAATGTATTTTCCTCTGGAAGGTATTTGTTCCTCTCTGTGCAATATCCTAGTTCTTTAAATACCTGCATGTAGGGTGTCCCTGAGAGACGCTACGGAGACTGTTGTATCAATTAAGGGGGAAACGAGGTGTTTTGATTTACTTACTCATTATAGTAATGTCCCTGCCAGCCTATAGTTGTAGGCAGGAGTATGTGTTTGATAAACCACTAACAAAAAGAATTGTTTCATAAATACGTGCATATTCTTTTGCAATAGAGGGTACACAAAAAGAGGGCAGGAGTCCTCTTATACCGAACCTTGGTGGTTTTAAATTTAGAATACAAACGTTTCTAGAACCTGTCACGTCTAACAGGTTTCACAACAACCAGCATATGCATGGATGACCTCACAAGAACAGGAGCATAAAGCCTTCAAAGTATTAACATAAGCGCATAGTTTCTACTGAAGCAGAACTTTTATTTTTTGTTTTTAAATCTCACCCTGGGAACCGTCAGCATTTCGTGGCTCGAACCAGAGATGGGAAACACTGGTTCAGGCTTTAGCGGGGGTTTATGGGTTACAATAATCAAGAGAGACCATTCATTTGATCAGACACTTGCACCCCCAGAGCAAATATAGTAATCCTAAGAATGATCTACCTTGTGAGCCAAAAGTTAAATTCAAGTGATTACCATGCCAATACCACACACATGCATGGTCCTATAGAGGGACAGCTGAAAGGACATCCCAGACTAACTATCAACTAGAAAATTGATTTATTGGGGAGTGGGGTTGTAATCTTCCAACCTTCCCTGCCCTACATCAGAGGATACATACCTGGCTGTCTTAGACTGAAGACATGTCTGACTGAAGAAATCAAATGCTAAAATAAGTACTGTATTTAGTGGAAACTTCTTATTCCATAAAATTGTTTTTCTCTCTAGGACATGGTGACCTACTACTTGAATTTAACCTATTCCAACCTGGAGGCTCCGCGATGGGAGAAGGAGTATCGCTTGACCGAAGCCTTCCAAGTCCCTGATGGCTCTGTGGAATCCATGCAAGCAGTTCTGGATAAATTATCTACAAACAAGTGTTACTTACAGAAGTACTATGAGTACAACTCTGTTAATTACGACCTGGAAGACTGTGATCACAACTGCAGAATTGATCATGTATGCGCCATTAGAGAAGTCGATTTTGCAAATTACGACAAATGCCTAAGAACAGAAAGCGCCTCTGCCAGGATTTCACTGCAGTTGCCACTGTTAATCACCATAACATTACTATTCTTCGGACTGTAAGTGGCTAGTTTGCTGTGTGTAGGTTTGTACATATGTAAAATTATTATGAATTAAAAACAATTGTACCTTCTTTCTCCATGTTTACTGAAGGTAGCAGAATACTCTTGTGAACTTAAATATAATAAAAATTAAAGCAAAGGCTTGAGTTGCTAGGAAATACTTTTTCACATTTTATTATAGCAGATTGCTGGCATGTTTTGCAGGTTAGAAAGCTCTCTAGCAATTGGAATTCCAAACACATGCAATCTGAGGGAATATATTCTGGGCAGTGTAACATAGAACAAAAATTCTGAGCAGTGTAACATAGAACAAAGACCTTGGAACACATACCTCAAAGGACATGAATAGTGCAGACATCCTCACTGAGACCTATTTTTCGTCATTTCTACTGATTGTTAATCTTTTCTAGCTGCCCTCTCTTTAGTCTTCCTTTGTCCCATCTGCAAACACATTGCTCTTTTGGGACCTTCTTTCACTGCTTCCTCAGTTCCATATGTCAGTTTTCTCTTCTTGACCTTTGCCATTCATTGACTGCATACCCTACTTTTTCATCTGCTTCCTTGATAATATTCATTTTATCCCTGCACATTTTAACGTTGGGAATGCCCTTGCATCTTCTCAAATCCTCAAATGTTGAAATCCTTGTGTTATATTTTGGCATTCTAAGATAAGTCCAAACAGCTTGGTACACTACATTAGTTAAAGACAATTTATTAGCTACCACTAGAGGTACACACTTGCTAGCTATTTTGTTCGCCCACTCAACTAACACTTTACCTTGAAGATGGTACAAACCACACTTTCCAGGTTCCACTTCTGTACTACTCATTTTTGATCATTTTCCCTGAAAGGGTACTCTGTAATTCAAGACTAGAACTTTCTCCAAAAAGACATCAGTCAGTAATTCTTTAACAACCTTGGTGTGAGGGCTTTTAACAAGCATCTTCTATCCACCTTGAGAGATAATTAACTATGTAACGCATTTGTTCATATGCTAACACATGGACAGGCCCAAGACGTTCATCCCCACCTTCTCCAACCGTCCATTAGATAATACACCTGACAACATTGTGATGTGCAGTAACCTCTTATATGTGTTTTAATGATGTTAATACACTTTACTAACCTTGCCATACATTATCATCCTCTGTATGTGTGCATTTGAGTGCATTCCATTTGCATAAATTACCATTGACCTTACAATGAGGTTTTAAAAAGGTAATTCAGCTGCTGACTAGAATGTAAAGCCTGCAGCTCAGGTACGTAAAATAGCAGCAATACATACATCACACAATAATAGAGCTCCATCTCCAGGCTCCCCAGTGATGTATGTTTATTGCTGTGGGTCGGATGGGCTCCCTAAAGTCACATGGCCACAAGTATGTTAACTAAATAGTACTATGAAAAACACAGCAAAAAAGTCTGCCTCACTTAAGAACTCACAAGTTTATAGGCCCAGCTCATAATGGTGTCTCAGCTACTCTGCATATGCTTCATGGCCACTTCTGGTGGCCATTAATGCTAAAAGGAAGCCACTTATATGTATTGTCTTGTAATATATTGCAGCAAACAATGCCAAGTGTCGGTCGACTTAGTTAAACTGCACCACGTGGTACACCTTCGTCTAATAGCACTGCCACACAGGCTACAGGTCACAATGCAACAAGAAACTCTCTCCATGATCTGCAGCGGTGTCAGGCGACAGTAAGCACTTTGGCTGTGGAGGGGAAAAACGACGATACATCTGTTATCCTTTTTAGGTCTCGCCTGAGCAAGCGCATGCACTGCTCTGGCGAGACATTTAGTAAGTGGGCTTTTAAAAGTCCTACCACACGCTTTTGCTGGCCTCAAGCTTGCGGTTACACGCGCGGGCACGCGCGCAGCCGCCATCTGCCTTTCCGTCATGCCTCATTAAGCACATCGCTTGCGGCACCCTTACAGCGCGATCACTTTCACTTTTTCCTGCTGCCGCGCGCTGCTCAGTCTCAATAAACAGTTTCCTCTTTGCCTCTTTTCCCCTCACTTCTGTGACATCACTTAGGTGTCATATTCTTAAAATGACACCTCCACAAATCTCTTCTCTTCCCACATATGCCAGTGCCCCTTCTATCTTTTCCAATCCTCACGGCATCCTTCACTGCCTCTTCAAATAACTCATTTGTTTCTCCTCCACCCACCATTACGCGTTCACTTTTTATTTGTAAGAGGCAAATCATTTTGTGAAAGTGTGCAATAAATATATTAGCTCTTTCTCTTCCCTGCTCCCTTTTCTGCTACAATACCCCTTTTTGCCTGTGTTTTGTTTTCATATGCATCTTTTACCTATTAGCGATACCCCCAGAGCTCTAGGGCAAACGAAAGGCACTCTAATTAAAACAAAAACATTGTTTGCTCCCTTTCCTCTCTACGCCTTATTTTATTGAGACAGTAGTACGGAGAAAAAGGGTTTGTGTCACCTCACGTCTGTTGCTCCACCTTCCTCCATTTTGGGTCTTTTTGTTTCATTCGGAGCCTTTATTGGTGATTTGTTTTATTGCATTTTTTAAATGTTTCCCATGTTCTGAAACAGCACACCAAGCCCCCTATGGATAACCTCCCAAAGGCTTCTCAGCTCTGCACTTAATAATGGCTTCATGAGGAGATGGGCCGGATCCATTTGGCAGAACAGAAGAATGCATCTGAAAGCATTTCTAATCGGATAACCCCCGTGTCGATTCTGGCACTTTACATGCACGGAATGAAAGGAAGTCATGCCAGAATCACCAGTCGCAGCTAAGGCCCTTCACATTTTTCATACTCTTTTGGTTTACCTTCTTTAAGGGGTATGGTGGCTCTAAGTGGGCGGGGGCGGTGACCTAAATTGTAGATTTCAACAAAAAAGTTCAAGGTATAGCGCACGTTCAGACATGATTTTCCTTGATATATTCCACTCTGCAGTTTTATACCACTTGCATTTTCTTTTTAATGCTTTTAAAGATGCTTCTCTTAAAATATCTTAATGCATTCCGTATATACAGGCAAATTAACCCATCCCTGTACTTATAATTAATGTTTTTTTTATTTGCGTACAGGGTACGTTTTATAAACCCACATTTATCAGCAGCTAGCCACAGCATGCTAATGTTTCTCTGTCTTGATATGCATTGATTGAAGACAGCTGTGATGTCTGAAAGGAGTGAGTGATCTTTGACAACTTCACTGCGAGCCAGTATGTTATGGAAGTTGAGCTCTTTTAATGCCACCCTTCAGTGACATTGCTCGGTTGTGATGGAGTAGAGTTTCAGACCTTGTACTGATTTTAATTATGTGAGTCATGTTTTCTGTGTACTTTTCGTATCCTAATTTAATTCTGGGAGAGCGGTGAAATTTGTTATGTGACTTCGCCAAGGCATATCTTTATGTATTTCTGTGGTTCATGTGTTTTATAATACAATGTTGACATGTTCATGACGATCGGTTGATACGTGATGCCACTTTCTTCTGCTAGTTTGGTTTTGAGTGGTGCTAATTTGTGATGTTTTCTTTCCTACTACACTGTTTTCAGCGGTACTCAGGTGATGTCATTTCATTCTTGCACACCAGTGTGTTTTGTTCTCCTTTAGTGATCTCACCTATTCCTTGCCCTAGCAGTCTTGTATGTGGCTGGAGATCTGTAGTCATCACAGAGTGTCTAAGTATTCTGGAAAGGACCCGTAGTAACCTACAGTGCTTGCCTACTCGGATCAAATTTGGCAAATTATCTTATCACTTCTCTAGATTGGTGGGTTCTTTTACCTGTTGCTAGCCAGTGATCTTCTTCTTAGCACATTTTGTTGTGTAGGGAATTGGTTGGATTATCTGTATCATTCAGGTGTGCAGTGCTTTGAGGTGGGAGGTACAGGGGTATAAGTTAATTGCAGTAGTAATTCTGAAGTATACTGTTTTGGAGACTATTTCGCCATTGGACGTAAATGTATAACCCTTGTCAAAGCATTTTATATCTCTGTAATTCATTTACCATTGTTAAAATTGTGAACGCTTAGAAATGCTCTTATCTGTAGTAAGTTCTATATAAAAACTGGACATTTACATAATGATAATCGATTACAGTTATTACCCCCAGGTCCCTCCAGTCCTCGTCCCATTCCTTACTTATGGAGATAACCATCTCCCTGACAGTAAAAAGAACAGAGCAGTGCTGGGACCCCTACCCCACCCCCCTCCCACCGGGAGTACTTAACCAGTACTTACCCAGCATTCCCCCTGTTCTTTTTAGGTCTCGCCTGAGCCAGCGCATGCGCTGGTCTGGCGAGACATTTTGTGAGTGGGCTTTAAAAAGCCGACCACAGCATTTTTGGGTGGCCTAGAGCGTGCGGTTACGCGCACAGTAACGCGCATTCCTCGCATCGCTCGATCAGGCGCCATCTGGCTTTCCTCTCGCTTGCTCTCCCAAAGATTAGGCGCCATCTGGCTTTCCTCTCGCTTTCTCTCCCAAATTGTGTCTAGTAAGAATTTTTTTTCTGGTAGCTTTTCAGCCTGCCATGCGTGATATTTGACAAAACTCCTTTCCTTTGTGCATTTGTAAAAATAGTTCTGACTTGTGTGCATGATGTTTAAACAAAATACTTGAACGACCACAGTTCAGCTACTTTCACATGATGATTTCTGCAATTTTACATGACTCGTCGCCGCTTTCTTAGTGATGATGAAATCTGAATCTTTGGTCTAACTTACTCCCTTTGCTTAGCTTTTGTTCCACACTATACTACATACTGCATCACTCAGCACCACCACAGCATCACTCAGGTCCACCACAGCATCACTCAGCACCACCAAAGCATCATTATGCGCTACCACAGCATCACTCAGCGACACCACAACATCACTCAGCACCACCACAGCATCACTCAGCACCACCACAACATCACTCAGCACCACCACAACATCACTCAGTGGCACCACAACATCACTCAGCGCCACCAAAACATCACTCAGCGCAACTACAGCAACACTCAGCACCACCACAGCGTCACTCAAGCACACAACAATATCGCTCAGGGCCACAACAGCATCACTCAGCACCACCACAGCATCGCTCTACGCAACCACAGCAACACTCAGCAAAACCACAGCATCACTCAGCACCACCACAGCATCACTCAGGAACACCACAGCATCACTTAGTACTACCACAGCATCACTTAGTACTACCACAGCATCACTTAGTACCACCACAGCATCACTTAGTACCACCACAGCATCACTCTGTAGCGCAACAGCATCAATCAGCATCACCACAGCATCAGTCAGCATCACCACAGCATCACTCAGGGTCACCACAGCATCACTCGGGGCCAGCACAGGATGACTCAACGCCACCACAGCATCAGTCAGCACCACCACAGCGTCACTCAGCACCACCACAGCGTCACTCAGCAACACCACAGCATCACTCAGGACCCCCACAGCATCACTCAGCACCACCACAGCGTCACTCAGCACCACCACAGCATCACTCAGCACCACCACAGCGTCACTCAGCACCACCACAGCAACACTCAGCACCACCACAGCGTCACTCAAGCACACAACAATATCGCTCAGGGCCACAACAGCATCACTCAGCACCACCACAGCATCGCTCTACGCAACCACAGCAACACTCAGCACCACCACAGCAACACTCAGCACCACCACAGCATCACTCAGCACCACCACAGCATCACTCAGGAACACCACAGCATCAGTTTGTACCACCACACCATCACTCTGTAGCGCCAGAGCATCAATCAGCATCACCACAGCATCAGTCAGCATCACCACAGCATCACTCAGGGCCACCACAGCATCACTCGGGGCCAGCACAGGATCACTCAACGCCACCACAGCATCAGTCAGCACCACCACAGTGTCACTCAGCACCACCACAGCATCACTCAGGACCACCACAGCATCACTCAGCACCACCACAGCATCACTCAGCACCACCACAGCATCACTCAGCACCACCACAGCTGCACTCAGGAACACCACATCACCACTCAGGGCCAACACTGCATCACTCAACAACAACACAGGATCACTCATCACCACCACAGCATCACTCAGCATCACCACAGCATCACTCAGGGATACAACAAAATCACTCAGCGCCACCACAGCGTCACTCAGCACCACGACAGCGTCACTCAGGTCCACCACAGCGTCACTCAGGTCCACCACAGCGTCACTCAGGTCCACCACAGTGTCACTCAGGTCCACCACAGCGTCACTCAGGTCCACCACAGCGTCACTCAGGTCCACCACAGCGTCACTCAGGTCCACCACAGCGTCACTCAGGTCCACCACAGCGTCACTCAGGTCCACCACAGCGTCACTCAGGTCCACCACAGCATCACTCAGGTCCACCACAGCATCACTCTCCTTCACCGCAGCATCACTCAGCACCATCACAACATCACTCAGGAACTCCACAGCATCACTCAGCGCCACCACAGCATCACTCAGCAACACCACAGCATCACTTTTTAATTACAACTTCTCAGCATGCTGCACAGCAGCCACACTTCTCTACAGAACAGCTTAAAAACATTAGCAAAGTCAATAGCTCTACCTAAACACTTATAAGGCCCCCCAAAGCATAGCCAATAGGTCTTGCCTTTGGGACATTATAAGTGTTTAGTTATCCAGCACAATATCCTTCATTAAACAACATCAAGTGTTGCATGGCTAATCACTTATACGGTCCCAAAAGCGAGACCTATTGGCTATGCCAATGCTTGTTATATGTTCCTCTTTGTGTCCTTTTTGTGGCTCGAACGCCAGGCATTCACTGCAATGCATTTCAACAGGGCAAAATTGTGGAACCTCATCACCCAAAAAATATCCAGCCTTGTTAGTACTATGAAAAACACTCCCTCTAACAGTTTTGTGAATCTCATCCCACATTTTAAGGGTCCTATTTAGACATTAGCAATATTATCCAAAGGGGAGGCACTCCGAGGTAGTTATTGACCAGGATGCACAAGGGCCCTCTGCCACACCCTTGTCAATAACTACAAGGGAGTGCAACTCCATGGATATAATATTGCTTAATGTAATTTGCAGTCTTGCCCAGCAATAGAGAATGCTTAGAATGCAGGCCCTAACCACTGTTAAGCCTTACAGAAACAATGAAGGAGGTTATTCAAACTCTGTGTGTGACATTCATTTAAGACCCATGTCAATTTATAAGCTATTATATTACCTTAACCAATTCTCTTAGGACATATTAAAAAGTCCTCTCCTACATACCAGCTCATGTGCAGATCCAAGCCCAGAATACATTGACAACAGCAAGCAGCAGTCTTTAATATTGTAGGCACAGCTAAAGGAAACCGTCAGCAGGTGCAGCTGTGCCAGGCAGTTCTTCAATTAAGGGCAGGTTCAAAAGGCAGTCATTATTATTTTCCTCAAGATTCACCAACAATATACTCAATACAGTAGTCACACCTATCTCGATCTTGAAGCATGGTACCCCCCCCACTTTTGAGGGGACAACCATACTTACAGTTCCTACTCTGGCCCCTTTCTCTGTACCGGTCAACAGGAAGGGGAAAGGTGAACTTGACTACCTGGCTCTGAGGGACAGGTTAGATCACTAAAACTTGGTTCTTCAAACAAGTCTTTACCTGCTGAGGAGAGTATTTTTTAAAAAGTGTTTAAACTCGATTTGACTTCTTTTTTCCCTTCTTTTCTTTCGTACTGAACTGAGCTACCCCTTATTACTCACTCACATTTCTTTTTTAGTGCCATGAAACCCCTGGTGAATGCGTGCTCTATAAATAGAAATGACATAACATTACACATATCCAGAAACAGTGGAAACTGGCTCAAAGAAAAACAAGGTAGTCAAAGATGCACTTCATCATGTGAGGGGGTTCCAGTCAGTACCAGTGTTAATAAGTTACATGGAAGTCAGCTTTCCAAAGGGTGCAGTTACTTTGATTCCAGTGGTGATGGCAGGTTCGTTCCCTATACGCTGACCGTGTGTATCAGGTCCAACCATTATCCAACCAAATAAGGGCTGCAGTCAGCTCTCTTGGTCGAGATAGACACAGGATGCAGAGGATGGGCAGACAGGCCATCTCCTCTGTGAAGGTGATTTGCGGTGGTGTTGCCGTGGCTTCTCGTTCATTGTTCAGGTATCCCCTCTCAAGCCATAGGCCGGTCTGCTGAAAGCCACTTAAACTAGAAAAGGTGGGCAGAAAAGATTCTTCCTGCTCCATTAAAGCAGATGTGAATTCAAAACCGGACAGAACAACTTACTCACAAGGGCTGATGCTGGAGGTGGGAACAAATGGGAATAGACAGACGTGAAGGGAGAGGGAAATCACATTCTTTTTACTAATCCTATGAAGTACCCTACACCCCTGAGGCTACAAGTATACTTCAGCAAACTGGGATAACCTGCCCCTCACACGGCCAATGACAACTAACACACACCTCTGATATTCAGGGAGAATAAAGTGACCCAATAATGAGCCAGATTTTATGAAGGAAGAGCCAGTAGGCAGGTTCCACATTTTCGGGGACACGTAAAAATGCCTAAACCTAACAACTGTAGATCAGTTGCCACCAACCAAGCATGCCATGGCCTGATCATGGGAGCAGTAGTATCCCATGAAAAAAGAAGTTCCAATTTGGGTGGTGCCCTATTACTATGCTGGGGAGCAACATTAAAATCACCTATCAGGGGACTCTTGACATGGATCCTCTGCTCAGGAAAAGGTACCCGGTTGATCAGAATGATGACAGGAGTCATAGAATGGGATATGGCAAAGCCAGACCTTCAGCCGAGCGCTATTCATCAGATGTGCCAGTCAAAAGCTGTGTATTTTTCCTGTATTGTCTGGACTGATGATACTCAGTGTCCCTTAAGTGTCAAGTTTTCTGTAGGTTTGGAATGACAAACTGCAGTGACCTGTAAAGGCTTTGTATTTAATGTATGCCTGTACTGATGAAAAAGAGGCCCACTCGAAGGTGCAGATCCAGCTATGGCTCTAACCATTCCATATCAAGAAGCGTGAGAATTAATTGGTCACAGTGCATGCCACCTTGCCCTGACCAGAGTACCTCTAACTCTGGACAACCCCAACTGCCATCCATTGCTCTTGCCGTTTGTAGCACAAGCACCAGTTAGTGGCCCCCCTTCATTGTAGTATTTAGTGGAGGTGGTGGTCCCTGGGGACGAGGGTCTGCGACGGACCCCCTTACATTAATTTATTTCAGCCTCGGGGAGGTGGAGGTCCTCGGGGCTGTGGGGCGGACGCGCGGGTCCCCGCACTCTTTTAGTGTTGTTAGCCCCGGGGAGGTGGCAGTCCCTGGGGTGCGGACGAGCCCAGGTGGCCTGCCCACATACATATTTTCAAATGGTGACAGTTCCCATGGATGCAGGGGGGCTGCGCAAGCCCTCTTCATTCATTTATACAGATTTGCCCCGGGGAGGTGGCGTTCCCCGGGGCTTTCATAAGCCCTGAGAGGGGGGCCGTGCGCCTCCCTCCTATTTTTATAGTATGCCCCCGGGACCTCGCCCACCCAGGAGCTCTAATAAAAACAAGTGCTGGAGACCGCGAATGTTTTATTTTTTTACTGTGGATTCATGACCACGTTGCGTATTTGCGGCAAAAATAGAAACCAAATGTTTTTTTTGCCCTTTGCAGGGTCCCTGGCCCCTTCACTTTTTTTAAAGTTGTTTTTTAGGACTCCTAAGATGGCTGCCAGCCCTTCCTGCTTGTAGTGTTGGCAGCCAATCACATTTCAGCATGGGGACTGTTGGATCCTCGGAGGATCCGCGTCCCTATATATACACAAATTAAGATTCCTTTAAATATCTTAAAAAGTACTGAATGGATTTACACCAAATAACAAAAAGGATTCTTTCTGAACAAAGACCTACCTTCCTGTCAAATTTGGTGTAATTCCATCCAGTGGTTCGGGCTGCAGGTGTCTAAAAATCTCTATAGAAATTAACATTTGAAAAACACTTTTTTGACACCCCTCCTTACCTTGATTGCTTCTCAAAGTGGCCCCATAAAATACCGCTTGGCAAGCCATTGCTTGTGATGGGGAAAAGAAGACAGTAGCAAGGCTCAGGTTTCCAATCCTTTATTTGTGCAAACACAAGGACGAACGACACTTCAACAGGGTCAGATGCAGCACATTGTATGTGCATGATGCCCAACAGTGCAACCAGATGGTAATGGCATGGGTAAACATCATGTTGTGATACTTTATGTTGCTCAGAGAGTTTCTTCTATGTTTACACTTATAGTCCACTGTTTGTTTCTACTCATGGGTAATTTAAGCACTGAGTTTCGCCTAACATGGCCATGTGATCAAGGCCACAGGGATGGCTGAAATGCGTCTTGTTGGTGGTAAAGTGAAGTTGTCCACGTAAACTTCGAGTGAGCATTTTCTTGTGGTGTTTGACCCTGGACTCTATATTTTCAGCCGGTGCGCTTGTCCGGCATCTGCACTCCACTCCTTACGGGCCCCAGGCTTTTATTTAGAGCAGCTGGTATTTACATACATACATATATAAACGGTGACCTTGGCCTCGGTGGACAATGGAACACATTCCTTCGGATGGTTCCTGAAAGTTTTGCTCTGTGGATGGCAGTGCAGAGGTTTAGATACCTCGGTAGGTGGAGGTTGGACTGTTTTCTGGGCTACATACAACACATTTAAGAGCGAGTTCTTTATAGTTGTAAGCATCCTCTTGCTAGCATCCCCTGAAAGGCGTTGAGTGTTTCCAAACTTCTTTTTTTAAGGGGGCAGTTTTTATATCGCGCGAACTCGACAGGGAGGGGGGTGGGGAATTAAGTGATTTTGCCCAAAATCACAGGCTGTTGAGCTGACTCCGAGACTCGAACCTGGTTCCCCAGCTCCCAAGGTCGGCAGCTCTGGCCGTTAGGCCACACATCTCCTCGTTGCTTTCTGTCTCCTTGGGAGCGCTGGTGCTCAGGATCACACCTATTTCTGTTGGCAGCCAGGACACTCCTGCAAGGCTCCTGCGGCAGGCGGGCTTCCAGAAATGGTGCACAAGGTCACCCCGGCATCCCTCAGGGCCAGACAAGCTGCCAGGATGTGTTTCTGCCATGGAAAAAAAGTTCTATAATATGCACAAATTAGTGTTCATTATATTAAC
This sequence comes from Calotriton arnoldi, assembly GCA_963921515.1. Classification (NCBI taxonomy): domain Eukaryota; kingdom Metazoa; phylum Chordata; class Amphibia; order Caudata; family Salamandridae; genus Calotriton; species Calotriton arnoldi. Next base: position 300,819 of record CAWUFW010011309.1, on the reverse strand, counting down.
GTCGTGCTGCTGCTTTAATTTCTGTAAGCAACTCAACCAAGGGCCTTACTGTTAGGGAAGACATTTCTTTCACTGAAATATTAACGTGTAAACACCCCCAAATAATGCAATTAATGTGATATTTGTACAACATAAGACCACCATTCTCACGTGTTCAATTTCGTCTTGGCTTCTGAAAATGAACTGATGGTGCGGCACATCCAGTTAATGATGCAAACAAACACCTCCTGCAAACAACGTCCTTGCTTGCGTTCCACTACCCACCCAAAACCATTTTGCACTCCTTCGGTGAAGGATATTTTTCTGAACTAGACACAGCGCTTGCGGCTAACGCCTCCCCGGCCCCGCCGTCCTTCTTTCAGAGGGGCTCAGCTTTCATGTGAACATGTGAAAGCGAGCGGATTCCTAATAGCACCCCTTCTGCACGGGCCCCACAAACTCCAACGTGAGACAAAGACAATTGTGAATATGGTCCAAGCCTCTGTATTGTCAGGACAACAAAAAGCTAACGTGTGGCTCGCCATGTTAATTCATTCAGACACATCTAATCGCGTTGTTTGCACCATTTTCAACTGTGTTCTTTATAGCAGCACTTCAGTTGTAGAAAGAAATAGCGCAAGCCTTCAAACCGGTAGCGATGATTGGTTTTAAAATGGGCATCTTTAGCACACATTCCTGTGAAGTCTTAATTTGTAGGTCTCGCCTGAGCCAGCGCGCATGCGCTGCTCTGCGAGGCTTTAGTAAGGGCTTTAAAACTCTGAACACACGCACGTGCGTGTGCTTTTTTTTTTATCACCCGCTATTGGGCTTTGCATGCGTCTTTCTAAGAAAGACAGCACGCAATTGGCCCAAGGCGGGTGCATGTCCCGCCTTCTCTGTTCCCTGGCCTAGGGTGCTTGGGAGCGAGCAGCAGCGCCATCTGTTTCCAATTATCGAGCCCGCGTCTTGCGGTCGCGTTAATTGGAAACAGATGGGCAAACGCGGCGCTTTCACTTTCGCCGCCGACCTGGCACGCGCGGCCGGACTTGTCTTTCGCGGTCGCGCTTTGTTTGTCATGTACTGACTACTGCAATGACTGTTGCACACAGATTGCAGCCACATCAAAGCGCGACAGTGTGGTCATTGTTCAAATAAAATTAGCTTGGCGACAGAAAGACTTCATAGGTGTGAAGCTTAAGGAAATGCTGACCTCCCCTCACTGTCCAGGTCATATCGAAAGCTGTAAATGCATTTCCTGTGCTCACCACGTTGATTTATAAGCGGCAAATAGAAATATATCGGGGCTGATACGTGACATGGGTCAAAAATAGTTTTTAGATAGATTCTAATTTTGCAGAGCTTTTACTGTATCATTTGACGTCTGACTGAGGGCTCCAACTCACTTTTGCATTACAATGCATTGAACACAATTAACAAGCTAAGGTGGCTACAGAAGACAAGTTGTTTATTTGTATAAGCTAAAATTAAAAAAAGCAATTTTTGCGGACAAAATAGGGAGGCCCGCCTAAAAATAGAGCTTGGGCATCTGCTCTAGCCGGAGACGTCTTCCCAGCGTAGAAAACGTGTGATGCAATTTCTCCGAGGCCCTTGGAAAGGGGGTTACAGCCTGCCTGATCCCTCCGACACAGGATGCGCCCTCTATTTCTCGCGAACAAGAAGATGGCCTGAGTCCTAAAGAACAGGCACGAGGTGTGATATGGTATAAAGCTCAACCTACTCATTTCAGCCATGAGCACTGATAGCTTCTCCCATCCGGACTCGACAAAAAAAGTGCTTGAAACTAGAGACAGAGCATACAGAATGAACTAAAACGGGCAGACATGAAATGAAGATTAAACTGTTTGTTGGAAACCACGTTACCTTCTACTAAATATGTATGTAACCATCGTGAAATATGTATGCATTCCTTGTACTGTAAACCTCTGTATCTATTAACCAATGTAAGCCTGAGTTTTCCTCGACAGTGTTTTTGCACGCTTGTGCATTTCTGCTTAAGTGTGTGTCCGTAGGTGATAGCTTGTGTGTGTATGTTTATGGTTTAGATAATGTTCAAGTGCTTCTGTTTGTAGGTGTTCGTTACTGTATACCCGCATGTTGGTGCCTGTGACTGTGTTTTAGAGTACATTCGTGTCTTTTTTCTGCGTGTTGATTTTTGTGTGTTTAGTGTTACAGTCGTTTTGTGCATGTGTATCTCCGCATGTCTGTATTCGTAAGTTTGCGCATTTCAGTTTTCCTGAATCCAGCAAAGGAAAAATGCGAAGAAAAACACTTCGAAGAAAAGAAGAGCTTGTTAAAAGAAGGAGACGGAAGCCGCGTCGAACTATCGTGGAACGTGGCGGAATGCTTGGAATGTACAATTCTACTTTTATAAAGTACAATAGAGAGGGTGTTTGTGTCTACTGGGGGAGACACACAGCTGTCTCTCAGGGACTCCTGGTGACACAGACAGCTCTATGCGTACCGTGTTTCAGTGCCTGCTGGGTAACAGCACAGCTCTAGGCCGACAGTGTCTCGTAGCCTGCTGGGGGACACACACTCATCTGAGTAGATTGTGTATTGGCGCCTGCTGAGGGACACGCAGAGATCTAAGCAAGACTGTGTTTTTGTGTTTGCTGGAGACACACAGCTCTGGACAGGATGGGCCCCGCCCCGGTATCTTGTGTGGGTCACACAGAGCACTGGGTAGTCTGTGACACACATAGCCCTGAACATATTGTGTTTTAGTGCCTTCTGGGGGGGACACACTCCTCTGCGTAGACTGTGTATTGGTGCCTATTGGGGACACACACATCGGTGGGCAGATCGTGCCTCGGTGCCTGCTGCAGGGAGAGGGAGGCACACAGGTTTGGACAGGCTGTACCTCGGTGCCTGATTGGGGGGAACACACAGCTCCGGCTAGACTGTGTGTTAGGGCTGCTGGGGGACACAACACAAAACACTCCACATGATGCCACTCAGTGCCACATAATTACACTTTAATCAATGCAACATAAATACACTCCACATACCACTCAGTACCACATAATTACATGCCACATATTTACACTCTACTCAATGCAACATAAATACACTCCACATAATACCACTCAGTGCCACATAATGATATGCTAAATAATTACACTGCACTCAATGCAACATACACTCCAAATAATACCACTCAGTGCCACATAATTACACGCCACATAATTACACTCTACTGAATGCAACATACACTCCACATAATACCACTCAGTGCCACATAATTACACGTCACATAATTACACTCTATTCAATGCAACATAAATCCACTCCACATAATAACACTGTGCCACATAATTACACGCCACATAATTACACTCTACTCAATGCAACATAAATACACTCCACATAATACCACTCAGTGCCACATAATTACACACCACATAATTACACTCTACTCAATGCAACATAAATACACTCCACATAATACCACTCAGTACCACATAATTACACGTCACATAATTACACTCTACTCAATGCAACATAAATACACTCCACATACCACTCAGTACCACATAATTACATGCCACATAATTACCCTCTACTCAATGCAACATAAATACACTCCCCATACTACCACTCAGTGCCACATAATTACATGCCACATAATTGGAGTCTACTCAATGCCACATAAATACACTCCACATAAATGCACTCTATGCCACATACCACCAATCAGCATAAATGCACTCACACCATGACCCAATTTCACTCAGCATAATTTCACTCAACACCACAGTCCAACTCCACACATTTCTAATACACAGCACATAATTACACACCAAACAACATATTTCAACTCCACAACTCCACAATCCACAACGTACCTCCAATCCACACCATATAGTGGCACCACCTGAGCACCAAACATCACTCACCACCACCATTTTGCATCAGCGCACCACCTAAACATCACCTAAGCATCAACTAAACATCACCTAAGCATCACGTCAGTCTGCCCTCGGAATCTGGCATCTGTTGATTCTCCCCTAGTGTCCGTCCGCTGCTCGTGTTCTAATTAAATTACTGTTTTCCAAACTCCACTCCCCGTTATTTATGTCCCGCTCCCCCATAACAAAAAAAATTATAACAAACAAGCATGAGAAGAGGCAGGAAGAAGTTGCCAGCAGTGCAAGTACAAAAAAACTAGAAGACATTTTTTATGTTAAAATCTTTTTTAATCAGGTTGTTCAGTTGTATATAATGTCGTCTTGGTTTGTATAAAGGTAACAAAAATGCTTAACACTTTTTATTATAACTTTTCAACATGATGCACAGCAGCCACAATGCTCTACAACATAGCCAAAAGTTCTGGCTAAACACATAAGGTCCCAAAGGCGAGACCTATTGGCTATGCCAATGCTTGTTTATGTTTGTTCACTTGCCTTAAAATATCATACGCTGTGTCCACTGTTAAAGCAAAACTGTATCTGTTCCCTTCGATGATAGTTACTTTAATGATAAGGCTCCATGCATCCTACTTTAATTTTGAACGTGTGTGCGCTCAATTTTTCCCTACCAGGGCAGATGAAAAAATATTTTTACATCGTTATAGGCTTCTTTTCTTCACATTCTGTTTGGACAGTGAAAAATTTCCTACAAATGGCTTTTAACTTTCCGTAAAGTAAGTTAACTGCAATATCGACTTCAGCATCTGCCTTGCTCATTAGAGCCTCTGCATAGTTGCATGCTGAGAATACAGGTATAAATATGAAACTACACAGGGTTGTCTTTTTGCTACTTTCTCTGTGGTGGACAAAAATAACATTGCTTTACATTTGCCTAGGAATGTCGGGGAGTATTGGTTAAAGCACAATTTGTCAAGCAGAACGTAAGAAAATGTCACAGTCGTACATTTTTGTGTCTTACAGTTCTTTGTGCCAACCTTTACTTCTCAATTGCACCTATAGTAAACTACCACCGTCATTTTAAGTGTGGATTAAGAGCTCAGTTATGCCTTTTATATTTGCATTTCAAGTACCCCAAAAAGTTGTATGTATGGACAACTCTTTTCTGTATTTGTGCACAGAAATACACCCGCAGAAATTCTTAGCAGTACAGTATTAGCTGTGCACTTGAGTCTCAACTCTGATTTCCTGATTTTAGCAGAGCCTTTTGTATACTGTAGAAAAGCAACATTTTAATGTATATTTAGTGTATATTTGTGATATGTTGAAGTTGTATGTAGTTAGAATTGTTTTGTTAGCTGTGGAGTAGTTTAAAGCATAGCGTTAGTAGGAAAAGAGCAGTGTTTCAGATTTGGGAGGTGAATGAATAGAAGAATAGTGTATGTGTTAATTTCGTATAGTGAGGATTACAATAGCATGAGGCACACGAAAGGGGCGAGGGGAGAGCAAATATATGCACATATCACAAATATACACTAAATAATGCAAAGCTACAATACAATACCATTAGCAAAGCACATGGCTTTAACTTAATCAAATGCGAGACCTATTGCATTTTCAATGCTTGTTTTTTGGGTTGCGATGGTATAGATCTTATTTCCATTGTACTCAATTAAGCCCTGCTGATGGGCCGCTGTCAAGATTCTCGTTTTGTCCCTATATCGCAACATTCTGCCCATGATCATCTGCAGCTGCAACTTCCGCTGCGGCCTCCTGTGAGCTTAGTCCACTTGTATGCCTTCTGATCCCGCCAAGTGTGACAAAATGGAGGGCAGCAGGGTCTCCAGAAATTGTTCCATCGGAGCAGTTTCTGTCCCTTCCGGAACACCCAATATGCAGACGCTATTGTGTCGAGACCTGTCTTCCAAGTCTACCAGTTTCTCTTCTTGCCACTGTAAATGTCACTCCTGGTCCACTAGTTGGCTGGAATGGGTTCCCAGAGTCACAGTGGTGTCATCCGCTCTGGTGCTTAGATCCTTGACTCAGTCTCTCATCGTGTCCATATCTTGGTGCAGCAGTGCCACGGTAAACGCCACACCATCAATTTTCTCCCCATTGCCCTCCAGTATCAGTGGCTTCACTTCCAGTGTGGAGTGCGGCTCTATATCTTCGGGCTGAGGCCCATCATTGGATGTCACATTCTGTGCCATCTTTGCAATGCCTTCCTCGATCGTGTGCCGAAGTTTCGAAGTCACCCCCAGACCGCCCTTCAGCTTAGGAGGCATCCAGAGTCTCTGTCCTGTATAACCCCATGGGATCCTGTCAATGTCCTTGCTGGTCCCGGCTCCCGCTGGCCCCCAATGCAGCTTGGGTCATCATGATATGCCAAGTCTCTTTGCAGGCAGAAAAGGCCCCTCTCTGTGTGGGCCCCTGCAAAACAGCAGGTCAGTTCATGTGGCACCCTCCACTCCACACCGGGGAACCCAGAGCGTGCCTCTGCATGTCCCTCCTCTGCTGCACCACTATCTGCAGATGGCCCACTCACTCACCGCCGAGGCCTGATGGAGCTTATTCTCCTCCTGGCAGCCATCCCCGCACCAGGTGCCGTCCGCACCTCGCTTCCAGCAGACTCCGGCAAGGGCCCAGCACAATCACGCTCCTCCGGCCTCCCAATGCTCAGTTGAGATGCTGGCCTCCAAATTGCTCTGCATTCCATCCATCATCTGTGTGTCTTTTACATTCTCGCCCTAAGTGCTCCGGGTATGCCCAGACGTGGGTCCCGGGCTCACTGTGTCACTGGATTCAAGCTAGCCTGGTGTCGCATCAATACGTTTTGGGCCCTTGCCTGTCGCGGGTACTTGGGCCTCCCACACCAGTGAAGCACCATTTTTATCGGGAGACCTGGGGGAATGCTGGGTGGTAGGAAATTTGTGTCAGCCTGGTGATGCCACAACTTTCCCACACAAAAATGTGTGAAAAAGTGATTTTTTTCAGCTAAATTTCAGGTTTTCAGGGGATTCTGGGTAAGAAAACGTTGGGGGATCCACGCAAGCCATACCTCCCTGGAATCCCCGGGTGTCTAGTTTTCAGAAATGTGTGGGTTTGGTAGGTTTCCCTAGGTGGCCGCCGAGCCCCAGGCCAAAAAGTCATGGGACCCCCCTTGCAAAACCAGGTTGGTTTGTGATAGGTAATTTTGATGTCGCCTCAATAGGTTTTGGGCCCTTGCCTGTCGCGGGTACTTGACCCACCCACACAAGTAAGGTACCATTTTTCTCGAAAGACTTTGGGGAACGCGGGGTGGGTGGAATTTTGTGAATCCACGCAGATTCCAGAACTTTCCACCACAGAAATGTGCGGAAAATTTGTGTTTTTTTTACAATTTGTTAGGTTTGCAAGGGATTCTGGGTAACAGAACCTGGTGAGAGCCAGTCAAGTCACCCCATCCTGGATTCCCCTGGGTGTCTAGTTTTCAAAAATGTATAGGTTTGCTAGGTTTCCCTAGGTGCCGGCAGAGCTAGGGTTCAAAAACTACAGCTAGGCACTTTGCAAGAAAAGGGTCATTTTTCGCTGTGAAAATGTGGTGTGACCACGTTGCGTTTAGTGCTGTTTCCTGTCGCGGGGACTAGGCCTACCCACACAAGTGAGGTACCGTTTTTCTCAAAAGACTTAGGGGAATGCGAGGTGGGTGGAATTTTGTGGATCCACGCAGATTCCAGAACTTTCCACCACAGAAATGTGAGGAAAATGTGTTTTTTTTGGACAAATTTGTAGGTTTGCAAGGGATTCTGGGTAACAGAACCTGGTGAGAGCCAGTCAAGTCACCCCATCCTGGATTTCCCTGGGTGTCTATTTTTTAAAAATGTATAGGATTGCTAGGTTTCCCTAGGTGCCGGCAGAGCTAGGGTTCAAAAACTACAGCTAGGCACTTTGCCAAAAAAGTTTCAATTTTCACTGTGAAAATGTGGTGTGTCCACGTTGCGTTTTGAGCCGTTTCCTGTCGCGGGCACTAGGCCTACCCACACAAGTGAGGTACCATTTTTATCGGGAGACTTAGGGTAACACAGAATTGTAGAGCAACTGTTATTACCTATTGACTTTGGATGCATTTCTGCCTTCCAAATGAAAGACAATGTGTAAAAAAGAAGCCATTTTGAAAAATGACCTATAATTCTCATGCTAGTATGGGTACTCCCAATTTCGGAAATGTGCAAATATCTACTGTTTCTAAACTCTATATTTTGTTCCCATTTCAGAAATAAATTTTCCCAGAATAATTGCTATATACCCGGTACATAATAAAAAAACATTGCAAGACGCTGCTCAGTTATTGGCTCTGAGTTCGTCGGGTTCTTGGTGAACCTACAAGTCCTATATATCGCCACAACCAGAAAGGTCCAGCGGATGTAACGGTATATTGCTTTCAAATAGCTGTCATAATTAGAAGAAGTTACATGTGAAAACGTTGACACAAATGGCTGTTTTTTTCAACTAATTTTCAATTTTTCCTATATTTAACTGTTTGTTTCGATAAAGAAAACTTGAAGGATCTACACAAATGACCCCTTGCTGAATTCAGAATGTTGTCTACTTTTCAGAAATGTATAGCTTTCCAGGATCCATTATTGATTTCATACCCATTTCTACCATTAACTGGAAGGAGGTTGAAAGCACAAAAAATAGCAAAAATAGGCTATGTCCCAGAAAAATGCCAAAACTGTGTAAAACATTTTGGTTTTCTGACAAAAGTCTGCTCGTCCCTGAAAGCTGGGAAGATGGTGATTTCAGCACCACAATCCCTTTTTTGATACAATTTGCAGGGGAAAAACCAGACGCTTTCATCTGTAGCCCTTTTTTCGCATTTTCCCCCCCAAAAACTAAATTTAGCTGTATTTTGGCTAATTTCTGGGTCCCCTCTAGGGGAATCCACAAACCCTGGGTACCTTTAGAATCCCCATGATGTTGGAAAAAAAAGGACGCAAATTTGGCGTGGATACCCTATGTGGTCAAAATGTTACAGGGGCCTAAGTGCGAACTACCCCAAATAGCCAAAAAAAGGCTTAGCACGGGGGGAAAAGGCCTAGCAGCGAAGGGGTTAAGAGAAATCGTAAACCTGGGAATGTGTCAGAATTAGGCCCAACGAGGAGAAATGCAGCACACACAGAAAGAGGAAATCGCCTGAATTGATTGATTTTGTGCAGGTAGGTGTCCCTTCCTCCACAAAATCAATCAGCCCGGCAACACAGGCACCCTTGCGCCATGGTGCAAGGGTTTCTACGTTGGCACACAGCAGCCCATTGTGCGCCGGCCCTGGGGAAAAGGATAGGAATGTGCCATATCTTATAGATATGGCGCATTCCTGCCCTTTATTTTGATGTAGGGCAGCACAGCAAGATTCCTGGCTGCTCTGCCCTACGTCAAAACCTAATAAATGAGGCCCTTGGTTCCCCACAACAAGTCAAGAAAACTAAAGGTTAATGGATAGTATCGGAAAGCGAACAAAGAATGTTTCCAAAGTTGCTTTGTACAAAAATGGGACAAGCGAGGAAGAAAGATGAAAATACTGACCAGCAGCCTACAGTCCTTAAGATTAGACATCGGCCACAATTGATCAAGCTGCCCCACCACAAAACATCAGAGAGACAACCAAGACCACAATGGTTTGTAGGACCACCGCGTAAATGGAAAGACTACATTTGACATTGACTTTTTGATAGACCACAAAATATTTTCTGTTCATGCATGTTATTTTACATGAAAATGGGGGGGAGGGTCCCTTGTTATGCTATTGTTTTTTGCATTTTTAAATATTTGTTTTTTGCTGCTAAGGTGAAAAAGACTTGCAATAATATCTTCTATGTCTTCTCTATCTTGAGCGGCCCTCCTTGCATGATCCTTATAAGATAATGGAACATTCGTGCATGGACAGTTAAAGCACTAACAGGAAGCCAGTGGGGAGCTATAGTGCCTTTTGTCAGGGACATCCATTGTATGAACACTATTGATGACTACATCTACCAGAATGCTTTGTGTGGGCTGCTGCAGGTAGTGTGCTCCTCTCCCCCCACTGATTACATTTCCTAAAGGATGTTGGGTTGACAAACACTGGCAGTGCACTTGTGTGGTTGGAGTGGGTGAGGACCTAATCTACTGAAAGGTGGTTTACTAAGCACCCCCAGAGCAATGGATTGGTCCTGGCTGATGAGTGCCAATTAGTACGTAATATGTCCAAGGATATCCAGAACTTGCTGTACCAACACTAGAGGGCATATTTATTAAAAACTTACGCAGCACAGCCCAGCAAGCGACCTTGCTGCGCTGCGTGATGGGGAAAGGGTAGGAATGCGTTGTATTTAACATTATACGGTGTATTCCTGCCTTTTTCCTATGCTGGTGCACAAGGTGCTGCCTTGCCCCAGCACAGGCACCCTTGCACCATGGTGCAAGGGTGCCTGCGTTGTAAGCAGGATTGTTTTTGTGCAGGAAGGGGCACCTTCCTGCACAAAAACAATTCCCTGAGTCATTTTCCTCTTTCTATGTGTGCTGCAGAATGCAGCACACATAGAAAGAAAAAAAAACGAGGAGAAATTAAGATATTTCTCCTTGTTCCGCCTCCCCTGGAGATGCGTAGCATTTTGACGCATTCCCAGGTTTACCAGTAATGTAAATCTGTGAATGTGTCAAAATCCATGTGCGGATGCGTGGGACTACCCACACTCCACCCATGTAACGCCTCCCTTGGGCAGAGTAACGCAATGCAGCGATTTGTGCTGCATTGCGTTACTCTAGATTCTTCAAGCCACTCAGTGCCACACAAGGTGGCCTTGTGTCGCTTTATAAATCTAACTTAAGAGTTGCATCGCTCTTGCGCCCTGTTGCGTGGCACAAGGGCAGCGCAACTCTTTGATAAGTTTGGCTCTAGGTATCAAATGATTTGAGAGGGTATAAACACTTTTGAGTACTGCATGGACTAGAATGCTTATGGAGGACTGCTGCAGGTAGGCAGACTATCAGTGTGCTCCGCTCCCCCACAGTTATTCTGAAACTGGACTCCAAAGTCAACACTATGGCAGGCACCATCTAGCTCCGGTTAACTATGATGTGTAAACCATATTGGTCTAAAGATAATAAATTTCAAGGAAGGAAGCAATGGGGATGATAATTTTTGTTCAGCTTAAGAGTGACTACTTAAAAGAACAGACCCCCTCAAGAGTCTGGAAAAAGAGGGCGCAATGTGATGGGTCCAACTTTTTATATTTAGCAGTTTAACACTTCAAAGGAAAGGAGGCAACAGAGGTTGGATTCAATAAAAAAAAGACATTCATCCCTACTGGAGTGAAGGCTTGGATTGTATTTCCAACCAAACCGATGAGGCTCTGACACAATAAGCGTTATTTTTTTCCGGACGCTAACCAGGCAGGAGCTTTATTGAAGTGCTAGCAAAGCAAGAACAGAGATGGCGTACCGATGAGAAATTAGGTAGCAGTGCAGGTTAAGTGGGTGGGGCATGCACAATATTTTACTCTTCTCCTATATGCTTATTAGGAGCCACGAGTACTTGTCATTGAGCCAACAATGGGATATGAGATTGAGCTTGGATTGGGTGTTGCATGTTGTTAATTCATCCTGTACAGAATCAATTCTCACTACCCAGTTGCATTGCCTTTATATCATCACCACTGGCGTTAGATGAGGCTTATTCAATAATCTGCCGGCAAAATTCTTTTGGGATACAATGTATGTGGTCCCCTACTCGAAAATAATTGATAAAAATAAGTCTGAAAAAGCCATTGTTTTGTTTTATATTAATGACACCAAGGTTCCTATGTATACTGTGGTACCCCAATGTGGTTTATTGACTGAAGATGAGGAGTCGCTAGTTGTTCATCCTTATGCTGTGCAGGTGCTGAGCAGTGGTACTGAGGAACTCGTGGTTCCATTGATGCAGCCATTGAAAACCCAAGAGGGTATCCAGGCGCTTGGGCAGGAGTGAGGTGTTAATGGAGGCCATTCCATGTGTTGGGTGCGATGTAGAACAAGCGACCTCCAGTTTTACTTTTGCAGATATAGGGGAATGTGTGTGAGTGAGAGTGAGGCAGAGCATAGGTGTCTGGTGGATTGGTGAAAGTGTATGCAGTTGTTCAGGTATTCTGGTCCTGTGTTGCGTAGGGCTTTGTATGTGTGCATGAGAAGTTTGAATTGGCTGCGCTTGTGAATGGGGAGCCAGTGAAGCTTCTTGAGATTTGGTGTGATGTGGGTGTGGCGTGCGAAGTCGAGTATGAGTCTAGTAGCGGTGTTCTGGATGGTCTGGAGTCTGTGTAGGAGTTGTTTGGAGATTCTGGCATAGAGATTGTTGCATTAGTCCAGTCTGTTGGTGATGAGTGCTTGCCTGAGGGTCCGTCTGATGTTCTGAGGCAACCATTTGAAGGTCTTTCAAAGCATGCGTAAGATGTGGAAGCAGGAGGTACACACCGCATTGACTTGAGCCGTCATATTGAGCTTTTCGTCTATTCTGATCCCTAGATTTCTTGGATGGCATGTGGGTGTAAGTGTTGGCCCTTCCCTGGCAGCCACCAGGTGGTGTCCCATGAGGAGGTCTTGTTGTCAAAGACCAGTACTTCTGTCTTGTCAGAGTTCAGCTGCAGGCAGTTGGTTTGCATCCAGTCTGCTACCATGGTCATGCAGTTGGTGAAGCATGCTAGCAAAATACCTGAATTGGATTATCTACTCACACATGAACTCTGAGAATTTTGAAACCTCTGCTTGCCCTCACATAGGTAAGCAGAGGTATGTGACCTGGATAAATGATTGTCTTTTCAAGAACGCTGCAGTATTATTTAATTACACCAGGCCATGTCTGTGTGCCTGGAGACATGAGTGAAGGGGTTTCACTGTAAGAAACTGTCAACCACTGATTGAAAGTCTAAGCCCACGCTGGCAGGTCTCCATCCAGAAGGTAGGTTTTACATACTGCAGCAGGCCCCACTTACAGGGAAAAACCTCACTCATAGGATTGTGATCCTTCCTGGCAGTAAACCTGGTAGCGAGTCTAGGGGGTTGTATGTCGATGAGAGCATATCCTTGTTCTGTCTAGTCCTACCTGGTAGTTCTTAAGTGGTGAACTCCAAGTTTATTAGCCTGATCGTGTGGCACCGTGACGGGATGTTATATGCAAGGATGCATGAAACATCCATCCAAAAGTGGCTTTGATTTGTGACTTTATCACTATTGACAAACATTCATTCCACAACACCAATGACCTCAACTCAGAATGCATTTTTTGTCTTCAACAATTTGACCATACAGTGAAAAAACTGAAGCCTATTCAAAACGTTAAGAGCCAACACAGATAGGGAAGGTCTACTTCTACTAGCTCTAGTCTGCCTCCTCTGGGGAGGAATCTGTGAAGAGTGACCCTCCGATATCTTCCACCAACTATAAAACGTGTAAGAAGAAACTGGTCAGCACCATAGACCAGATCAGAGCATCTTCCTCTAAGCTGCAGACTTCTAATTCAAGTTGCAAGTCCTCTGATAAAGCCAAGAAACTCTGGCATTCAGGTTCTTCTTCGATTGCTTTTCCGGCTGCATGTCTCTTGCTTCATGTACAAAGACTTCACCGTGTATGGCTTTGAAGGATTATTCAATGGCTTTGAAGGCTTATTCATTCATGAAAGACCGTCAGTTTGCCGAGTCCACTTCACTGATGGCTGCTTCATCAATGAGAAGGCCATCAAAGTGCTTTACATCAACGAGCACACCATCCATGACCATACAGCCAACGAGAACACCATTGATAAGCACACCCCTTTGTCAATGACCACCCACCCACCTGTCATCCTATACCACTAACGGAAAATACGTGTTTTTTCTTCCTGCCACTAAGTCACCTCACGCCATTGGATGTTGGACATTACCCAAAATCGCCATATCATAGAATTTGTCTTCAAAACACCAACAAATGTACCAAGGAATGATCACATCTCTTCTTTCAAGCTATGTAAGCAGAAATTCTCAAACTGTACTGAAACATTCTATTGAGCGTGTACCAGCATTACGCCATCTATTTAAGAATCATCTTTGCCTGCACAATTCCAGGGACTAGCACTCTAGCCTTGACTTCTGGACGCTCAACAAGATTAAATGGCAACGTTTCAGGATGGTCTCCCGCCTGAACATATTTCAATCTATCAATCGTGCATATTTCCTGGCTTCTTTAGGCCTGGTAGTCACTTTCTTCAATATCCTTGACACCTCTGCTTCATTGAAGATGGTCCAGAATACCAATTCAAAGTACTGCTCCTGGGTGTTTACCAGGTGCTTAGCCCCAGTGGCGGCCCACCTTCTTCATCTAGCTGTAAGAATCTTTCTGTACTTATACAACTGGCTCCTCAAAGCACCCATGAAACATCAAGCCTTTTGAGGTGTCTGTGCCACTCTATGCCTCCTTAACTGGTTTGGCATCATCCAGAATGAACATAAATCAATTCTCACCACCAACTGGCAGGCACTATAGCCAGGAGTTCAACGGTGCAGACATTCTAAAGGCTATCTAACCCGAGAGGGAGGGGTAAAGCTTTAGGCTTTGGTTTAAGAATGCCACTTGAAGTATACTCAGAGAACACAAATAGAAAGTCCTCTGAGGCTTTAGGTCATACTGTGTTCCTTTGATCCCACTGTCTTATTTGCAGATGAAACACACCAGTAAATGGTGGGCATTCAGTGCAGCAGTCAACGAGCCAAAAAGATGAGTTCATCATCACACAAAAAGCCAAGCCGATGTGGACTTGGTGGAAACATAGCAGGCACTTCTGTTGCTGGACAAGATCTGTATGCGTAGAAGCAATTCATGATGGAGTTTTCAACAAGCAGACTCTGAGCCCCTTGAGAAGAGACACTACACGTCAGAGTTCACTCTGAAGATCTTCTTGATGTTCATCTCGCCTCAGGAAGGTCTGGTTAGGGCAGACAGAATGACTAATCTCCGTCCATAATCTGCTCATCAGAAAACATGAGGGCACAATACTCTGCTCATCAGAAAACCTGAGGGCACAATACTCTGCTCATCAGAAAACATGAGGGCACAATACTCTCTGCACATACCATACTGTGATGCTATAAAGAGACATGCAGCACTAGATCATACAACATGGGATGTGGCAGATGCCTTGAGCAAATAGGACACTGTCCTGTCAGACCCCAGGCAGGGCAGACAGGGACTACTAAGCCCCAACCACAGTGATCGAGGTTGTTTACCACTGGTGTATTTGGGTTTGTCCTACTATGGCTCTACAAACTGAGCCAACTACAACCCTGTATGCACATGACTGTCAGGGGGTCGAGGGTGAGCAGTCACAGGCTTCTTGTTGTGGAGATGCACGAATTGAGAACTGAACAATCAACCAATAGACTAAATAACTTCAATGTCGAGCCCAGTGTTTGTCTTTTTAAGGAAAGAAAGTATGTTTTAATCTCTTCACAGTACCAATTACTAAACAATTCAATCCAGTATACAGGGCAGAGATCCTGATTTCCCTTGGGCTAATCCCACTCGGGGTACACCTTGATAACCTCCCACCCGGCAGTTAGAGCAGTAGCATAAATCAGGCTCAAGGGTGGTGTCAATTATCCCAAAACTCAAATGCACATGAAGTTCATGTTTTTCAAGGTTCTTAACCCTACTGCAGTGGGTAAAGCACTTAGGGGCATATTTATGCAAGGCTTGCGCCACGTTGGAACCACGCAAAGAGGTACATGCGTGACACAAGCCTCTAAGTCAGATTTATAAAGCCACACAGAGCCACTTTGTGTGGCTTTGAATGGCTTTATAAACCGGGAGTAAGGCAATGCATCACAAATTGTTGCGTTGCCTTACTCTGCACAAGGGAGGCGTTCCATAGGCATTGCGGTGGGTGTTCCCACGCAACTCCCATGGTTTTTGATGCATTCCCAGATTTACAAGGACTTTTTAAACTTAGGAATGCACCAAAATCTTATGTCTACCCAGGTGAGGCATAACGAGAAGAAATATTTTTATTTGTCCTCGTTTTTTCCTCTTTCTACGCGTGCTGAAATCTGCAGCACACCTAGAAAGAGGAAAAAGCCTTTCAGGATTATTTTTGTGCAGAAAAGTGCCTCCTCCTGAACAAAAACAATCCTGCCTACAACACAGGCACCCTTGCACCATGGTTCAAGGGTGACTGCGTTGGCTCTAGGCTGCCAACACAGCAAAAGCGCAGGAGGAAAGGACAGGAATGCGGCGTATTGGATAAATACGGTGCATTCTTACCCTTTCCCTGTGACACAGAGCAGCGCAGCAAGGTGACTTGCTGCGCTGCGCTGCGCCACAATTCTCATAAATATGTCTCTCACAGTCCTCCTGAGCGGAACCAGTGGCCTCGCCATCCTCTTTTGATTGAGACCCATGGCGAGCGAAGACAGTCTCATGGGCTGCCAAGGAAGCCAGACACCGCCCCCATCTCTGTGCATGCGGTTCTGTTCAGTGGTGAGAAGCAGCTGTGGCGCTTATGCGCAGGTGCCACCTCGGCCACAGGATGGGAGTTAGCCCCGAATGGGCTATTCAACTGAATCAGGTACAGGCGTGGATCGGGCCCCCAGTCACCATGGTAGTAGTGGTCCAGATTGGACGGGCACAGTCACCACAGCAGCTGTAACCTCCATAGTGCCTTAGCAGTCACCACAGGCATTGTAGCCTCTATCAGTCTGCAACATTCACCAAGGAAGTTGTAGCAAAGTGAGTCAAAGGAGGCAGTTACAGCCCTGATTGGGCCGACAAACTCACAAAGGCTTGAAGAGGTTCCTGCTAGGAACCTTCTCAGAGAAACCACGGGGACCCTCTGGAGCACAGGCCGCAGCTGGCTTTGCTCTCAGGTAGTGCACTTCCTCTCCATATCCCTCAGTCCCTGGGATCCACTGGGACTCTTCTTTTGAATAGTCTCAACTCCTATAGAGCCAAAAGACTCCTTCCCTTTTTAGGTCTCGCCTACGCAGCGCGCAAGCGCTGCTTTGGAGTGACCTCTTGGAATCACTCCGGACTTTTTCGGAAACTCGTGCATGTACTGCACTGTTTCCAATGAGCACTCGTGCATGTACGGCGTTTACCTTGCGGGAGCGAGCAGCGTCGCCATCTGTTTGCAATTATCGCGCCCATGCTTTGGAAACAGATGGCGCCGCTGCTCGCTCCCGCAAGGTAAACGCTGTACATGGACTGAGCCTCGAAGCCGTGCCCCCGTTCCCCACCGTGGCGTTGCCGGCCCCGCTCCACTCAAACCCCCCACTTGCTAACTCGGGCCATCTGTTTCAGACCTGCCACTACCAAGCTTCGAAAGCAATCTTATTTACCAAATTGAGTAAGGCAATTGTAGAGGTAAACGTCTTTAAAATAAACGGCTCTGCTGGTTAAAAAGAAGCATTTATTTAAACACAATACTTCGCGCGTTATCTAAACCAGTGAACAGTAACGGTTCAATGTTTGGCACCAGAAACTAGCATGGCAGCAACCTTCGTGCCTGCCAAAGAGCCCCTCTAACCATCATTGCTCCATTAAGAGCGTAAACCCAATTAACACGCGCAATAAGCGTCCTCTGTAAAGTATGTTATATTATGGTAAAGTTCTAACTACCTTTTCACGTGCACCATTAGAGAATGCATGCATCGGTGAACTTCGCAATGTCACAATTTGGCGCTGCACTGAAGACTGGCGATAATGCCGTTCCGCAGCTACGTCATCCCTAGTATTTCTTTTGTCATACGCGGGTACACATTATTCAGATGGATACCAATGAAACGGAAAGAAGATTTGCCAATCCAGGGTGGTATTGGGACTACCCTTTGCGTAAAACATGTACATTAGATTGTTCTAAGATAACTTTAGTTTTTGGGGCATCTTAGTGCAAAGTGTATGCATCGGTATCGTGCACATAATCTCTTTTATGTCAGTGGTAGTTGAGGCTGTGTTTTTGCTAGGGTGTGTACCTCTCATGAACGTCTGCCACTGAGCAGCCGAATGTGTTGTAGAGAAGGCCAGGCTGTAACACTGGGTACACCGGACCTGGGCGAAGAGCACTTGTGTACATAACACGTGCACGCAGGTTCCTTTCAAACCTTGCCCTTTGTCTGCAGCCCACGACCTCTCCCCGAGTAAATCTGATGATAATAATACACGCGCCATTTAGTCCCAAAGATGATATATTATTTATAGACGTAATGCGCTTCACCTATAAGTTGGCCAGTGGGGTTACTAAAGGTCAAGGCAACGTCGTACACAAAAACAAAAGATTGAATCCTCACAAATACTACAAGTAAAACAATCACTGTTTTCCTAGTTTTCACGTGGGACTGAGAACAAACATACTGCTTTTTTCCCAATCTCTTTGTGGGGCTGAAACAAGAATCCTGCTCCGAGCGCAGGTAGGTGTGGCAAATGAATGCAGCGAGTTCTAACTAGTAAAGAGGCAGGGCGGCCAGGCTCTGCACAGGCCGGCTGTCTGCTCCATTGTACGCTTCTGAACAAAGTCCCTCGGCTAATGACAACGTTATTTGTCAAGTGTTTGTTTACTTGGTAGATGATGGGTGCTCCACAGGGGCTTAAATATGAAAGCGGGGTAGCCTGTCAGCAGGCCAATAACAGATTGTCTTACTTTCAAGGCCATCAATAACCAAGCATAATATTACAACAGCCACTAACGATATTAGACAAGCATTGGCATAGCCAATAGGTCTCGCCTTTGGGACCTTATAAGTATTTAATTATGCAGCACAATATCCTTGGTGCAACATCAACTGTTGCATGGCTAAACACTTATAATTAAGGCTCCCGGTTTTCCGTTTTTACGGATTTTTACAGATAAATACAGACAGAAAGCCATGTGTTGTCTGTCTGCATTTATTTTTAAAAGTGGATATATTCAGAAAACTGGGCTTCTTTTAAGTGACTCTCCGTGCTGTCTTTCATGTATTTTAGCCCAACAGCTGAGCAGAAGGACAGCTTGAGAAGTTAAAAAACAGGATGAAATGTCTATAAATAATGGCATATGTCAACATAAATTTGTGGTATAATGCTAATATTTACCTGTGGATGTATTGTTATGTAATATTTGGCAGCTTAAATAGCTAAAACACGACAGACATCAAAGTATGACTGCGTGTCTATCAGTTAAATAAATATGGAAAAATACAGTTTTACAACTTCATTTATCTGTAAACCACTAAATAAATATGGATAAATACAGATAAAATGGCCCAAAAATAAATATGGATAAATACAGACGGAAATGTTAAAAAAATAAATACCATAAAACCAGGAGCTCTACTTATAATGTCCCAAAGGCGAGACCTATTGGCTATGCCAATGCTTGTTCAACTTGCAGGCATGCTTCTACGCACTAGGGAGATCCTCAGCTCCGCCAGCACAAAGTGTAGACTTCAGGTAATGTTACCTCACTTCTGGGATACTAGCGGTCAAGCAAACATAAGGGCCTGATCAGAAAGCAGTCCAAGTACTCTGTGAAACACTTCCTTCCTTGCTCATGAATGACTTGAAACTGGAACAAAGTGAGGTGGTTTGGGTCGCACTTTCTACACATATTCTAGACAGGGTATGTAGATGCAATGTGTCCTGCTCTAGAACTGGTTTTGAGGTGGTTCTCCTTTCAAGTGTCCTTTTCAGGCTGCTCTCTACACATAGGGGAATATTTATGTGAGGGTTGCGTCACATTTGCACCATGCAACACGGTACCTGCGTGATGCAAACCTCCAAGTCAGATTTATGAAGCCACGCAAAGCCGCTTTGAATGGCTTCATGAATCTAGAGTAAGGCGACGCAGCGCAAATCGCTGTGTTGCCTTACTCTGAGCAAGGGAGGCGTTTCATGGGCATTGTGGTGCGTGTTCTCATGCAACTCCCATGGTTCTTGACGCATTCCCAGATTTACAAGGACTTGTAAACCTGGGAATGCACCAAAGTCTTACGCCGTCCCAGGTGAGGTTAAACGAGATGAGATATCTTTATTTCTCCTCGTTTTTTCCTATTTCTACGTTTGCTGCAATCTGCAGCACACATAGAAAGAGGAAAAAGCCTCTTGGATTGTTGTTGTGCAGGAAGGTGCCCCTTCTTGCACAAAAACAATCCTGCCTACAACACAGCCGCTCTTGTATCATGGTGGAAACGTGCCTGTCTTGGTGCTACGCTGCCAAAATGGCACCAGAGCAGGGGTAAAGGGCAGGAATGTGCCGTATTGCCTTAAATACTGCACATTCCTGCCCTTTCCCTATCATGCAGTGCAGCACAGCAAAGTGACTTGCTGAGCTACACTGCATGACTTTCCCTTAAATATGGCCATTAGTCTTTGTGTAGAGTGAAGCTTCTCACAGGAGAATGAAGTCCTGGCTGTCCACAACCTCTCTGATGTAGTACTCAAGGACAGTCAAAAGGGTGGGCCTAACCTAGAAGGTTCCTCACCTAATACAACAGAAACTACTTTCCCACCATTCACCCCTACCATCAACAAAATGGCGGTGCTCAGGAAGAATCAATCAACAGCCCCATGGAATTTCTTAAGGCAGCCCTGTCTTCATCTCATCTGTTCAGTGTCTGGATCACCACCCTCCAGCCACATGAACTCAAACTATACACTTCACTGTCTAGGGAAGCTGTCCTCATCCTTCATCTTGTGCTATGCCAAACCAATGGTGTCCAAAATGGATGCCAATGCCTTCATTACTCAGGCTTCCTCACACTCGGACCCTTTATACTGCACATGTCCTACATGCACACTACCCACAAACACACATGATGCCAGCGCAAGGTTTGGCCCATATACAAAACAGCAGAACTTTACACAAGAGGGGCCTGAGGGCCACACTTTCAGTAACGCAGATTAAAAAGATCTCGTCAGACTATTAATCTCAAAAACACCATATTCTACCATCACCGCTTTATATGCTATGTGTGTGAAGTATCGGGGTGGCTAACAAACTATGCAGGAGCCAATCATAGGTCAAATTGATAGTTTATTCTTGAAGTAAACTCAAAGTAGAGGACCCACAGCTATCGCCAGTTGCTCAGGAGAAAGGTTCTAGAATGGAATATCAATACGTAATAGGGAAACAAGAACATACTGAAAATACATGGCATAGTAAGGGCATACAAAATGGAAAGACAGAATAAAGGTAAAGGACACTACATCATCTCCCCCATAAAAAGAACATCAAGATAAATCATAATCATTAAACCGGAGTAGCAATCTAGAGACTCTTTTAGTAAAACAGGTTCTGAATTATAAGAACTTGTTATGCGAGGACACTGTGAACTCTGTGAGTAATAGGTTTGAGACACAGGAGTATACGGCATAGAGTCAAGTGGTGTAGTTTGCTTAACAAGTAAACTCTGTGAAGTACAATGTGAACTTTCAGGTGGAACCAATAGAGATTCAGTAGAGTGTACAACAGAATCATTTGGAGCATCCATATTAGGACACACACAGAGAAAAGATACCTCACCTGACTTAGAAGTACTGGCTTCATAAATGATAGAATCATCACCAACAGGAGTACGCAATTTCAAATAAATCTCTTTCTGAATATCCGAGATAGGCACTAAACTGTTTTTATTTCACCAACCCCTCCTTTTAAAAAAAGCTGAACTTTTACTAACCCGCTAAATTTTACAAGGAGAGGGGTAAGCAGACTCCCTTTCCTGACCTTTACAGGTTTATTGATGAGAACCCAAGATCCAATCAGAAATTCTCTATCAGAGATATACTTTGTAGAATCAAAATAGAGTTTCTGTTGTTCTTGTTTCAACAAAACATTCCTTCTCACCGAAGGTACTGATAAAGTATCATGTGTTTTCAAACCAGTCTGAATATCAAGTCATGTATATAAAAAATTGGATCTGCTCTTCCTACCCCATAACAATTCAAAAGGGGTGAAACCAGTGGTTGAATGAGGAATTGTGTGATAAGCATTGATTTTATCTCTTAGGTAACTGTACACATCAAGACCTGAGGCAAGGGCAGATTGGATACCATCTTTGATAAAACAGTTAGCTCTTTCCACTAGCCCATTAGCCGAAGGACTATATAGAGCAACCTGAAGATGTTTTATATCAGATTCAACAAGAAATTTCTCATGAGTGCTGAAGTAAAATGCATTCCGTTGTCCGTCACAATGTCTCTCGGGGTTCCTTCAAGAGGAAAAATACATGTTGTAGGAAATTTAATAAAAATAGTCAATGAAGACAATAAGAAACTGTTAGATTTGGGGGTCTCTAGTTGGCATAGGTAGGTACCTGTGACAAATAGGGACCCTATGCGTCTAGTCAGGGTGAGGGGCTACACTCCTAAAATAACCCCTGCTCACCCCCTTGGTAGCTTGGCACGAGCAGGCAGGCTTATCTCAGAGGCAGTGTGTAAAGCATTTGTGAACACATACAGTAATATAGTGACAACACTACAGATGGACACCACACAGGTTGTATTATAAAAATAAGTATTTTTATATAGACTTAACACAAGACCAAACGACAAAAATCCACAATACTGTACTCAAAAATAGACTTGAAAAGGTTATAAAATAGTTCAGTTCTCTCAAGTTGTAGATGCAACACTTTACTCTCAATGTACCTTGAATGCGTAACGCAAAGAAAACAAAAGGGTCGCAGGGAAGGTGATGCGTCGGTTCCGTACACTCAGGGGAGTGGATGCGTCGGTTCCTTACTGCTGCGCAGGGGAGTTGATGCTTGCTTCCTTACTGTGTGGGGAGTTGATGCGTCGGTTTCTTACTGCTCTCCGGTGCGATGCGACAGATGGCACCTCGATGCGATACTCTTCTCCGGTGCAATGCGATAAAAATGGCGTCTTGGCTGCGATGCGACAACGTTGGTGCGATGCGTGCACGCCCGACGGCCGTGCGGTGACTCGATGATCTTGGGAGCCGCGACAGGCCCTGCGACGCGCTTCTCTGGTGATGCGACGATGTCCTCTGTGGCAGCGTCCCGCTTCTCCGGCGATGCGCCGCGCTTCGGAGTTGCGATGATGGCAGCGGCGTCTCGCTTCCTCGGCGATGCGATGACAGTGGCTGCAGCGGCGACACGCTTCTCGTTGTTGCGTCGCGCTTCCAGCTCCCAGCGACACGCAGTCTCTCAGAAGGCCCAGCACAGCAGCAGGCACTTCAATTCCCAGCATGGGAATTCAGGGGGGAGCTGGTTGGTGAAGTCTTGTATCCCTGAGACTTCAGGCAGGAGGCAAGCTCTAGTTCAAGCCCTTGGAGATTCTTCTTCAAGTTGATAGAAAGCACACTCAGTCCTTTTCTCCTTTCTTTGGCAATGAAGCAACCACTGCAGGCCAACCCCCAAACACACAGCACAGGGGTAGTCTCCTCCTTCAGCTTCCTGGTTCTTCTCCTCAGCAAAGGTTCGTCTTGATTCCCAGAAGTTATCTAAAGTTCTTGGGTCTGGGTCCCAATATTTATACTACTTTTCTCTTTGTTCTCTGAAGGCAGAGAGGCCTTTGCCTAGTCCAAAACCAGTTCTGGTCAGTCCTGGAGCACTTTGTTGACAAGACTCCTTCTTTCCTTTCACAGTGTAGGCCAGGGACTTCAGACACACCACAGGAGGTGGAGCCAGCATTGTGGAGGAAAGGCAAAGCCCTATTCAGGTTCCAGGTGCAACTCCTCCCTCCTATCTGCATGCAGATCTCTCTATTCAGCCCTGTGCTGACTCACCCTGTCTCCTGGAAGCCCCCAGCCCCTGTCACTCAAACTCCAGACAAGGAATACACAACCTAGCAGAGGCAGGCTTGGATAGTTAGGCAAGAAAATACCTACTTTCTAAAAGTGGTATTTTCAAACACAGAATGTTAAAACCAACTTCACTAAAAGATGTATTTTATCATTCTGAGTTCAGGCGTACTAAACTCGAATTTCTACCTGGTTCCCTGAGTCAGTTAGGATTATAAGATGTAATAATCTAACTGCCCATTGTGGCCTATGGGGAACAGGTAGCCTTGCAATAGTGAAAAACGAAAATGGCTGTAATTCACTATTAGGACATGCCACACACACCAGGGCATGTCCTACCTTTTACCTACAATGCACCCTGCCCTTGGGCCTACCTTAGGGGTGACTAATATGTATAAAAGGGAAGGTTTAGGGACTGGCAAGTGGGTACACTTGCCCAGTCAACATGGCAGTACCAGACTGCCCACAGGCTCTGCAATGGCATGCCTGAGACACACTTTACAAGCTGCTCCGGTGGGTGGCACAACCAGTGCTGCAAGCCCACCAGCAGCATTTGATTTACAAGCCCTGGGCACACGCAGTGCACTGTACTAGGGTCTGACAGTAAGCCAAACAAGCCAATCATGGAGTCACTAATCCATACATCAATTTACCATAGGGAGCACTTGCACTGTGGCACTGAACAGCAGTGGCACAGTGCCCAAAAGCATCTAAAACCAGCAAAAACATAAGAGGCAACAGCAAAAAAATGGAAGGGAGACCCACGCCAATGGTGCCAGGTCTAACACGTGTCCCCTCCAGCTGAAATGTGGGGAGAACTACCCTACCTCCGGGGAGTTCTCATCACTAAGGCGGAAAAATCTGGACAGACCATCAGCATTGGCGTGTTCTGTACCAGGGCGGTGTTCCACCGTAAAGTCCATCTCCTGTAGGGATATGGACCACCTCAACAGCTTTGGATTCTCACCCCTCATCTGCATCAGCCATCTGAGGGGCCTGTGGTCTGTCTGAACCCGGACGTGAGTCCCAAACAAGTATGGTCTCAACTTCTTCAGTGCCCAGACCACAGCAAATGCCTCACGCTCAATTGCACTCCACCTCTGTTCCAGTGGAAGTAACCTCCTACTGATGAAGGCTACAGGTTGGTCTAGGCCCTCCTCATTAATCTGTGATAGAACAGCCCCCACACCATGCTCTGAAGCGTCTGTTTGCACAATAAACTCTTTTGAGAAGTTGGGTGCCAGGGGCACGGGCGCCGTGCACATGGCAGTCTTCAGGGCATCAAAAGCTCTCTGACAGGTGTCAGTCCAAATCACTCTCTTGGGCTGCTTCCTGGAAGTCAGCTCTGTCAAGGGTGCAACAATGCTGCCATACCCCTTGACAAACCTCCTGTAATACCCAGTGAGTCCTAAAAAGGCTCTCACCTCTGTCTGGGTCTTGGGGGGTTCCCAAGTCAGGATGGTCTCAATCTTGGGTTGTAGGGGCGCCACCTGGCCGCTCCCAACCTGGTGTCCCAAGTACACCACGGAACCCTGCCCGATCTGGGACTTACTTGCCTTGATCGTGAGGCCTGCTCTCCGCAGCGCCATCAACACTTCCCAGAGGTGGCACAGATGTTCTTCCCAACTGGCGCTGAACACTGCAATGTCATCCAGGTAGGCAGCACTGAACTCTTCCAGTCCAGCCAACACCTGGTTGACCAACCTCTGAAAAGTGGCAGGGGCATTCTTCATCCCAAAGGGCATAACCCGGAATTGGTAGTGCCCATCTGGTGTGGAGAATGCTGACCGCTCTCTTGCCCCATCAGTCAAGGCGATCTGCCAGTACCCAGACGTTATGTCAAACGTGCTGAGGTACCGGGCAGCCCCTAACCAATCAATGAGCTCATCAGCTCTGGGGATGGGGTGCGCGTCAGTCCTGGTGACGGAATTGAGCCCTCGGTAGTCCACACAGAACCGCAGTTCTGGTGAGACACCCGGCGTGGCAGCCTTTGGGACCAAGACCACTGGGCTGGCCCAAGGACTGTTAGAGGACTCAATCACCCCCAACGCAAGCATCTTGGAGACCTCCTCCTTGATGCAAGCTCTCACCCTGTCAGTCACCCTGTAAGTTTTGTGCTTGACAGGAGGACTGTCCCCAGTGTCTACATCATGGACGCACCAATCAGTGACACTGGGAATGAGGGAGAACAGGTCAGAAAACGGTCCCAGCAACTGGTGACAGTCATTCTGCTGCTCAGGGGTCAGGGTGGAAGAGAGGTTCACTCCATCCACTGACCCGTCTTGCTCTGTTGCAGACAGGAGGTCAGGAAGAGGCTCAGTCTCCTCCTCCATTCCAGCATCTGTTGCTAGGAGCATGCCCACTTCGGACCTCTCTAAGTGGGGCTTCAGGCAGTTGACATGCAGGACCCGCAAGGGGTTCCTGGGAGACCGCAAGTCCACCAAGTAGGTAACCGGACTCTTGCGCTCCACCACCTCAAATGGTCCGGTCCACTTATCCTGGAGCGCACAGGGCTCCACTGGGGCCATGACCCACACTTTCTGACCAGGCTGAAGCTCAACCAGAGTGGCATTCTGGTCGTACCACCGCTTCATCTCCTCCTGGCTGGCTTCCAGATTCGCCTCAGCGAGTTTTCTGAATCGCCTAGTTTGGTTCCTAAAGGCCAGCATGTAGCTATATACATCCTGGGGAGGTTTCCTGGGAGATTGCTCCCAGCCTTCTTTGACCAAACTCAAAGGTCCTCTCACTGGGTGTCCATAGAGAAGCTCAAAGGGACTGAACCCTAGAGATTTCTGTGGCACCTCACGGTATGCAAAGAGAAGGCATGGTAAGAGGACGTCCCACTTACGCCTCATGGGTTCCTCAAGACCCATAATCATGCCTTTGAGGGTCCGGTTGAATCTCTCAACCAGCCCATTACCTTGGGGGTGGTAAGGAGTGGTGAACTTGTAGGTTACACCACACTCCTGCCACAGGGACTTCATATACTTGGAAATGAAGTTGGTACCTCGGTCTGACACCACCTCTCTGGGAAACCCCACGCGGGAGAAAATCCCCATCAGTGCACGTCCCACCACGGGGGCCGTCACTGTCCTGAGAGGATGGCTTCCGGGTACTGGGTGGCATGGTCCAGCAAGACCAGGATGAACCTGTTGCCCATGGCTGTCTTGGGATCCAGAGGCCCCACAATGTCAATGCCCACCCTTTCAAAGGGGGTGCTGACCACAGGGAATGGCTGGAGAGGAGCCTTGCGCTTCCTCCCACTCTTTCCACTTGCCTGGCAAGTCTGACAGGTCCTGCAATGAGTGTCTGAACTCTTGCGCATTTGGGGCCAATAAAAATGGGTGACAAGCCTTTCAAAGGTCTTGTCCTGCCCCAAATGTCCTGCTAAAGGCACATCATGAGCCAGCCCCAGTAGGAAGGCTCTGAAGCGCTGGGGTACCACCAGCACACGGGCTGACCCAGGCTCAGCAACCTTAGGCTCACTATACAGAAGACCATTCTCCCAGTAGATCCAATGTGATCCAGACTGATCACCTGCTGCCTGGTTTGCAGCCTGCTGCCGCAAACCCACAAGAGAAGGGCACTTGTTCTGCTCCTCACAGAACTCTTCCCTAGAGGGACCTCCTTCCTGCTGCCAATGGGTCAGCTCAGGCAGGTCTCCCAGTTCAGCAATCTCTTCCCCGGTAGGCTCCAGGGCATCCCCCTCAGGGTCCGCCTCCTCCTGGGCCGTGGGAATCTCAGGGGCCGGTTTCCCGCGCTCCCTACCTCCTCTCTTTAAGGCAGGCACCTGGGCCATTTTCTCAGGCTCCAGGTCCTCTTGAACACCCTTACTGGCTGCCATAGACCGAGTGGTCACGCAGGCCCACTCAGGCAAACCCAACATCTCTAAATGAGCTCTCCGCTCCACCTTAGACCAAGGGGAGCTCTCCAAATCGTTACCTAACAGACATTAAACAGGCATGGCTGGCCTCACAGCTACTTGAAGAGTCCCTGAGACCCCCCCCACTCAAAGGGAACCTGTGCCACCTTGCAGTGGCTCTCTGTGTTGTCAGCGGCAACAACTGGGTAAAATGCATTTGGGACTACCTGCTCTTCAGACACCAACCGACAACTGACAGCTGTCACACTGGCTCCGGTGTCTCTAAGAGCTTCCACCCTCTTGCCATTGATGGTCACCCACTGCCTGTATTTTTTAGTGTTATCAGGCAGCTGGGTCCTGGGGACCACCTCACAGTCTCCTAAAGAGACAAGGGACATCTCTGCGGGACCCCACCCACCTTGGGCACCCATCTCCTCCCCCAGGGCTACACTAGCCAACTGCCGGGGTGGTGCACCAGTGGGTGCTGTCTTCCCATACAAGGGACATCTAGCATCATAAGAACAGTGGCCTACTAGACCACACTTAAAACAGGTCTTGGGCCCCTTGTGAACAGGCTTATCTGTCGGGGCCACTGCCTTCTTCTCAGGGGGAGGCTGGGAACCTTTCCCTTGGTTCCCTTGGGGATTACTTTGGGGCCCTTTCTGGAACTCCCTCTGTTTACCCTTGTCCCCCCACTCTTCTGCTGGGGACCCTGCCCACCTTTGGCGAAGTCTCCCACATGACCCTTCTGGACCCGGGTGCTCACCCAGCGGTCCGCCTCCTCAGCAAGCTTCCTAGGGTTAGTCAGCTTGCTATCAATAAGATGCTGGCGTAGCTCTGGAAAACAGTTATTTGACAAGTGCTCCCATGCAAGCAAATCATAGAGCACCTCAAAATTATCCACTTTGCTACCCTTCACCCAACCCTCCAATGCTCTGCAAAAGAAAGACACATATTCCACCCAAGTGGTAGACTCCAGTTTTCTGCAATTTCTAAACCTTTGTCTATATAGCTCTGGGGTCAAACCAAATCTGGACATTAGGGCTCCCTTCATATGGGTATAGGACATCTGCTCCTCTGTAGGCAAATCCAACAAAGTGTCCCTCCCATCACTAACAAAGCGGCCCCACAATCCCGCTCCCCAATCCTTCTCAGGGACCCGGTGGGCCAACATTGCAGCTTCATAAGCCCTAAACCACTGACCAATATCCTCATTCTTGTGGAAATCTTTAACTACATCTTTGGGAATGTAGGTTCTTGCTTCTACATGCACTGGCGGTGTGCTGCCACCAGAGGGAGGAACCTCTACTTCTTGGCCTTGAGTTCCAATTCCCTCAATCCTCTCTCATGCTCAAAATGCATTCTCTGTTCCTCTAAGGCTAACTTCTTCATTTCTAATTCCATCCCAAGCTCTATTTTCTTGCTCTCTATGTCTTTCTGACCATCCATTTTGAGCCTAGCTAGCTCCAATTTATGCATCCTCTCCTTGCTCTGTCCTCCAGCTCTCCTGGGGACAACCCTTTGGAAGAAACACTGCTGCCCGCCCCTGAAGGTGCTTTCCCTCCAGTTGGGCCCACTGGCCCCTCAAGGTGCTCATTTAAATCCTCTGCCTCCATTACTGGCTCCTCAGGATGCTCACTGGCATTCCTAGATTCTACCCAGGCCCTCAGCGCCTTTTGGTATTCCTCTTTCCTGGTGAGGCCTTTCACAGAGATTTTAAATTTCTTGCACAAAGCTTTGAGATAAGGCACAGTGTAAGTATCAATTCTCTCTTCTTCCAAAACAATGTCTACAGATACTATGGATGCTGTCTTGCTCATGGTAGCAAAAAGACTGGCAGTTCTCAAGAATCAAAAATAGAAAAGAAGTTCCAAGGAAAAAAATTCTCAAAAAGTATGTGGTTGCGTTATGGTCTGCACTCACTAGTAGTGTACACCATTCACTGTATATGAATCACAAATGCAAGTCCAAATCCCCACCGCTGACCACCAATGTTAGATTTGGGGGTCTCTAGTTGGCATAGGTAGGTACCTGTGACAAATAGGGACCCTTGCATCTAGTCAGGGTGAGGGGCTACACTCCTAAAATAACCCCTGCTCACCCCCTTGGTAGCTTGGCACGAGCAGGCAGGCTTATCTCAGAGGCAGTGTGTAAAGCATTTGTGAACACATACAGTAATATAGTGACAACACTACAGATGGACACCACACAGGTTGTATTATAAAAATAAGTATTTTTATATAGACTTAACACAAGACCAAACGACAAAAATCCACAATACTGTACTCAAAAATAGACTTGAAAAGGTTATAAAATAGTTCAGTTCTCTCAAGTTGTAGATGCGACACTTTACTCTCAATGTACCTTGAATGCGTAACGCAAAGAAAACAAAAGGGTCGCAGGGAAGGTGATGCGTCGGTTCCGTACACTCAGGGAGTGGATGCGTCGGTTCCTTACTGCTGCGCAGGGGAGTTGATGCTCGCTTCCTTACTGTGTGGGGAATTGATGCGTCGGTTTCTTACTGCTCTCCGGTGCGATGCGACAGATGGCACCTCGATGCGATACTCTTCTCCGGTGCGATGCAATAAAAATGGCGTCTTGGCTGCGATGCGACAACGTTGGTGCGATGCGTGCACGCCCGACGGCCGTGCGGCGACTTGATGATCTTGGGAGCCGCGACAGGCCCTGCGACGCGCTTCTCCGGTGATGCGACGATGTCCTCTGTGGCAGCGTCCCGCTTCTCCGGCGATGCGCCGCGCTCGGCGATGCGATGATGACAGCGGCAGCGGCGTCTCGCTTCCTCGGCGATGCGATGACAGCGGCTGCAGCGGCGACACGCTTCTCGTTGTTGCATCGCGCTTCCAGCTCCCAGCGACACGCAGTCTCTCAGAAGGCCCAGCACAGCAGCAGGCACTTCAATTCCCAGCAAGGGAATTCAGAGGGGAGCTGGTTGGTGAAGTCTTGTATCCCTGAGACTTCAGGCAGGAGGCAAGCTCTAGTTCAAGCCCTTGGAGATTCTTCTTCAAGTTGATAGAAAGCACACTCAGTCCTTTTCTCCTTTCTTTGGCAATGAAGCAACCACTGCATGCCAACCCCCAAACACACAGCACAGGGGTAGTCTCCTCCTTCAGCTTCCTGGTTCTTCTCCTCAGCAAAGGTTCGTCTTGATTCCCAGAAGTGATCGAAAGTTCTTGGGTCTGGGTCCCAATATTTAAACTACTTTTCTCTTTGTTCTCTGAAGGCAGAGAGGCCTTTGCCTAGTCCAAAACCAGTTCTGGTCAGTCCTGGAGCACTTTGTTGACAAGACTCCTTCTTTCCTTTCACAGTGTAGGCCAGGGACATCAGACACACCACAGGAGGTGGAGCCAGCATTGTGGAGGAAAGGCACAGCCCTATTCAGGTCCCAGGTGCAACTCCTCCCTCCTATCTGCATGCAGATCTCTCTATTCAGCCCTGTGCTGACTCACCCTGTCTCCTGGAAGCCCCCAGCCCCTGTCACTCAAACTCCAGACAAGGAATACACAACCTAGCAGAGGCAGGCTTGGATAGTTAGGCAAGAAAATACCTACTTTCTAAAAGTGGTATTTTCAAACACAGAATGTTAAAACCAACTTCACTAAAAGATGTATTTTATCATTCTGAGTTCAGGCGTACTAAACTCGAATTTCTACCTGGTTCCCTGAGTCAGTTAGGATTATAAGATGTAATAATCTAACTGCCCATTCTGGCCTATGGGGAACAGGTAGCCTTGCAATAGTGAAAAACGAAAATGGCTGTAATTCACTATTAGGAAATGCCACACACCCCAGGGCATGTCCTACCTTTTACCTACAATGCACCCTGCCCTTGGGCCTCCCTTAGGGGTGACTAATATGTATAAAAGGGAAGGTTTAGGGACTGGCAAGTGGGTACACTTGCCCAGTCAACATGGCAGTACCAGACTGCCCACAGGCTCTGCAATGGCAGGCCTGAGACACACTTACAAGCTGCTCCGGTGGGTGGCACAACCAGTGCTGCAAGCCCACCAGCAGCATTTGATTTACAAGCCCTGGGCACACGCAGTGCACTGTACTAGGGTCTGACAGTAAGCCAAACAAGCCAATCATATAGTCACTAATCCATACATCAATTTACCATAGGGAGCACTGAACAGCAGTGGCACAGTGCCCAAAAGCATCTAAAACCAGCAAAAACATAAGAGGCAACAGCAAAAAAATGGAAGGGAGACCCACGCCAATGGTGCCAGGTCTAACAGAAACCTATTGCATGAAGGTAGAAGAGTGAAAGGACCAGCAAAATCCAAAACTACTTTCATTCAAGGACCATCAGGTAGAGATACAGGATGCAAAGGTTTATGTACAGTTTTCCAATGCTTATCAGATACAATGCACTGGGGCCACAAATCTACAAAAGAAGAAACTTGCGTATTCATAGCAAGCCACCAATAATGCGCCCTTCATTTTTTTGCAAGTAGCCGTGATTCCCAAGTGCCCCTCATGAGCTATTTTTATTAAGCGTGGCCTAAGAGAAAGGGGAGAAATTAATTTATCATTTCCGGTGCACACCTGATTTTCAATAGAGAGCTCAGGAGAAATTTGAGCAAAAGGTCTTAATTCATCAGAAAGATTACGCAAAGGAGGCCAACCATTCCTGATGTGCTCTATAACTCTCTTGAGATCTTCATCTTGGGACACAGCTTTCAACCAGTCTTTTCCAGAACTGAGATCACAGCAAGGAGACACAGCATCCAGTGCAGCCACCACACATTCACTATCTTCCTTGATGTCATCATCAAAAGGCAGAGGTAAATGTGAAAGGCAATCAGCCCTAAAATTCCTCCCTCCCTGTATGTACTTGATAATAAAATGGTATTCTCGCAGTTTCGAAAGCAATCGTACCAGGCCGATGATGCTTTACCAAGTCCGTTACCATGTAGCAGAAACACAAGAGACTTGTGATCAGTAAGAGTATCAAATGAACAGCCCCACAAATATGTTTTACATTTCTGGACAGCCCAGACACAAGCTAATGCTTCCCTGTCTATGGTGCTGTAGTGGGACTCAGCCTCCGATAGAGCTTTAGATGCAAAGGCTATGGTGATCTCCTTCCCATCGACTCTTTGCCCAAATACTGTACCAATGCTCTTCGTGCTGGCATCCACAGAGATTATGCATTTTTGACCTGCAACAAAAGGACTAAGGGGCATATTTACGTTCCCTGGCGCATCCCTGCATATCAGCAGGGATGCGCCAGGGAAAATGCGTCACGCAAGTTTACCCTTGCGCCACGTCCGATGCGCCGCATTTACAATGCGGCGCATCGTGCGCAAGGATAAGCAGATGCGTGACGCATCTGCCGGCGGAAGGTTGGCGCAGTGCTGAAGTCGTGTCGCAAGCGCGACGCAACTCCAGCACTGTTCCAACCTTCCTAACATGGTGCGTCAATCCTTACGCCTGCTTGAAGCAGGCGTAAGGATTGGCGCACCAGCGTCGAGAAAAGTGACTGCGTGAAATCTTGTAGATTTCACTACGTCACTTTTCCGAGGCGCACCTGCGCCGGAACGCCCCCTGCGCCGGTACGCCCACATGAAACCTGACGCAGGTTTCATGTGGCGCAGGGGTTTACTACGTGATGCATCTCCCTAGATGCGTCACGTTGTAAATATAGCGCAACGCGGCGCATGGTTTGCGTCGCCGCTGCGTCACTTGCGTGACGCAACGGCGGCGCAAAAGTGGCGCAAGGGGCTTGTAAATATGCCCCTAAGTGCAGTCACTACTAATTGCTTAAGATCAGTAAAGAATTCATTGGTTTCATCAGTCCACATGAATTTGACCCCTTTTTTGAGAAGGTGTCTCAAAGATTGAACTGCATAAGATAGTACAAAATGTGCATAATATTCACAGAGACCTAGAAATTATCTTAATGAATCTCTGTCAATGGGTACAGGAGCTTTTAAAATGGCTTCAACATTGCACAACTT
Source organism: Calotriton arnoldi (assembly GCA_963921515.1). Classification (NCBI taxonomy): domain Eukaryota; kingdom Metazoa; phylum Chordata; class Amphibia; order Caudata; family Salamandridae; genus Calotriton; species Calotriton arnoldi. The sequence goes on along the minus strand of CAWUFW010011309.1, from coordinate 267,358 downwards.
TGGTTTGATACCATTGGGTGTTATAGTGTGACCATGATAATCTAAATTTTGAACTAGAAAATTAAAGTTTTTTAGGATGTCTAGAACTCTGTCCAAAATCAAATAATGTTCTTCTCTAGTCTCAGTAAACCCAAGAATATCATCTTGGAAGGCTTGGACATTCTTGAGATCTTTAAATAAAATGTCCATAACCTTCTGAAAAACACTGGCTGCCAAAGCAAGACCAAAAGGTAGCTTTAAGTATTTAAAAGCCCCAAAGGGAGTTATATAGGTGGTAAGTTCTTGGGACTCAGTAGTCAAGGCTATCTGATGGTAAACAGAGTGCAAATCTATGGTTGAAAAATACTTGGCTTGGCCTATATTGGACAGCATTTCTTGGATGTGAGGTAGTGGGTGACAGTTGACAATAATGTTACGATTTAGAGATTTCAAGTCCACACAGAGACAAAGAGTCCCATTCTTCTTTTTAGCTAAAATGATGGGAGATACCCATTCCGATGAATCTGTGGGCATAATAATTCCTTCTTCTGTAAGTTTGTTAAGTAATATTCTTAATTCAGAGCGAACACTGACTAGAACAGGTCTGAATTTGTGTATGATAGGAACAGCATTTTTCTTCAACCTGATCTCATGCTCAAAACCATTAACAGTTCCTATCTCATCCTTAAACTTAAAACCTGCTGGGAATTTCTGCATTAAATTGGCCAAAACATCAATCATGGAATCATCAGAAAGAGATAGCAAATGCATTTCTCCCAGGACAATGGGATGTTTGTGACCCGGTTTAAGGTATATGCCCAACATGGTTAGATCCATCCAGCCAACAAGGTCTTTACCATTAATAGCTACATACATTTTGGTATGTACCATTCTGCCTAAAACTCTTAAATCATCAAAGAAAAATCCAAGGAAATCAATTCCCTTATCCCCAAATGCCTTAGGACAAATGTCAGGAGCATTCAGTTCAAACGTAGAAGGCCATAACAAATAGAATGTGCTGTCAGTTAAGACTGTTATGGGTGCACCTGAATCCGCCATGACTTGCAGAGACTTCTCTCCAATAAAAGCTTGACAAAACGGACCCTCCATTTTACCCCAGTCCTGACCGTTTTCAATGGTGAGTACAACATTAGACAAAATATATGTGCAACTACGAACAGTATTGTCAGGATTGTCCTGACCAGTTTCATGTTGTACGTCAACTCTATGTATTCTTGTTTTACGAACAGTGGTCTCTGACCTACCAACTGTGTGAATATGTCTACATCTTTAACACCCAATACATTTCTTACCAATAGCAGGACATATGGGATTGTTACCAATATGAGTCTTAGAGCCACAGCAATAACATACATCCTGTCTCTTTCTATCCTTGCTAAACTTGATGGCAGAAATGGTACTATCAACAGTTACAAGTGCAACAGAAGGCCGTCCCTCGTGTGAAGCTGAGCTTGGGTAGACAGAATGGAAAGTGAACGATTGCGATAGGTTAGTAATCTCTCCTGCATCTTCTTGGAGAAACAATTGGAAACAAATTGATCTCTTATATAGGTGTCAACGGAATTCTCAAATTCACAAGGAGCAGCTAAGACATGCAAAGCAACTATATACTCTTCTACAGTTTCATCCTGCGAAACTATGCCTCTCTAACAATACGCTGGGTTCCTCAGAATATTGTTTCTTAAGCCTCTCTTTAGCCTCAATATACACATCCCACACAGAATCACCCACAGGGCTATAACAAGATTGTCAAAAACATTCTGGCCTGCAATACCCAGGTGACTGAAAAGCAGTGCAAGTTTTCTGGCAGGTGTGTAATCAAGGCCATCTATGGCAACCAGGTAACGCTCAAAATTGCGTAGCCATTGCTTTTATTTAATATCTGGTTTACCAGGTTTCTGTAAAAAAAGAGGAGGATGTAATACAAAAGGAGGAGGATGTAATACATTCTGTGAAGAGGCCTTACCTGAAAAGGAAAGTTATTAAAATTACAGTGATAAAATATAACGCAGAGTAAGCATAAAATTCTAAAAAAATAAAACATTGTGTGGAAGAAAAAACTAAAAACGTTGTATACAGTAAAAAAAAAAAACAGAATCCAAAGTATACAGCACAATCTAAAGACCACTGTAAAATAGTCGCTGTATGAGGATAAAGAGTTGAAGCAGGAAGTGGAGAAGTCAGTAGAAGAAATGCAGACTAGGCAGCCCAAACAGAAAGTGACAACATCAAGGAAGCACAGTAAATTATGCAGTAATCAGTGGTCTGGGCTGGAGCGAGAATGCCGAATCTGCAGACCAAAGCTCCCACAGCAGAGGAATTACACAGCCTGAAGCACACTGGAAGCTGTGAAGGCCAACGGAAAGCTGTGCGAAGCTAGCAGCCAAAATCAGGAGAAATCCAAGGTGCGCGGAGACACAAGTCGCAATGTCATGTGGCAGTCTCGAGCATAATAGAGCTCGAGGAAGATGCCAAGTGCGTGGAGCGCACAGAGACAAAGGATGAACGGTCTTGAGCAGCGCAAGGACAAAGATGCCAAGTGCAAGGAGCGTGCGGAGACAAAGGATGAACAGTCTTGAGCAGCGCAAAGCACGCAGCAGCAATGGGAACGGAATTCCAAAGCTCAGTTGGGCACGTGGGGCTAACGGTAAGGGATCCTTACCGAAATGAATAGTCAGGAAATAAAAGTCAGGCATCATTAAAATGAACATATTAATGGCTTTTGCTGTAATACCTGAGACCATTAATGCTGCTTTACGAAGTGACAATAGACCAACACCCCGGAAGCAATATAAATGGTTCAACAGCCACTGTTCACAATCTCATAATAATCTTGTGAAGGCACTGAGAACAAAAATGCGGGATAACTTAGTGGTAAAACATCTCCGAAATAAATATAAACGGGCTTTGGAGAAACGCAAACTGGACATAAGGAAAGAGGCCTGAGAACAACTGCATGAAGCATGTCAAAACAAAGACCCTAGACTCTTCTGGAAAACTGTTAACTCTAATTTCTTCCATAGTTCCCACAATAGTAGTATTGATGCCACAATTATGCCTGATGCGTGGGTACAACACTTCTCCATTCTATATAGTGGTAATGGTGAGTACTGTCCCATCTTAAATTATGGGACCTCTGATCTGGCTTACCCTACGCTCGATGAAGTTGAAAGGGCATTAAATCAAACAGTGAAGAAAAAGGCATCTGGCCCTGATGGCGTCCCTGCCGATTTGTTTTTGGCCACTCCCGTCCTGTGGCTCCCCCTGTTGACTAACATTTTAAGCTGTATAGCTTCCCAGGGCCCACCCAAATCATGGGGCTCCGTGATTATAGTCCCCATTTTTAAAAAAGGGGACAGGTCGGACCCAAAATGCTATCGGCCTATCTCATTAATTGATTGTACTTGTAAACTGATGGGCAGGGTCATACTAGAACGGTTGGAGACCTGGGCAGCTGAAAGCGGGAAGTTTTCAGACGTACAATATGGCTTCAGGAGGGGCCTGGGAACTGTCGAACAGTGTCTTAATCTGCACCTGGTCATAAGCAAGTACACAATAGCCAAGACCGGATCCCTTTATCTCGGGTTCATGGATCTTACATCAGCTTTTGACTGGGTGCAGAGAGGGAGATTATGGGGAAAAAATGCTGGATTTGGGCATTGATCCATCTTTAGTCCATTTTCTAGCCCAGATGCATCTGGATGTGACTGGGAGGGTCAGGTACGGAGCGGGTGGTGAACTTACAGCTCCCATCAAAATGAACCGTGGGGTTCGTCAAGGCTGTGTCCTTGCCCCTTTTGTATTTTGCTTGTATATCAATGACCTAGAAAGTTTCATTAATCAAGGGAATGTGGATGTCCCTAAGATAGGTACCAGAAATCTTCCGGCATTACTTTATGCCGATGACTGTGTTTTAATGTCCAGAACCAGTGTGGGCCTACAGAAGCTTGTGACTAGGTTTAACGATTTTATGACCGAATTGGGTTTAAGGACTAACACATCAAAGTCCTACACTATGGTGGCAGGTAAATCTCCCCCCATTTTAAAATCATGCTTTATTGACAATGAATGGCTGTCTAATGTCCCAACTTTTTCGTACTTGGGAATCCCGTTTGATCAGAAAAGCACTTGGCACCATCTAGTTGAAACAAGGGTCAGTAGTTTTAATCAAAACCTGGAGGCGGTATTCAGGTTCACGAAGAAGCTAGGCTCAAGACCGATCAATTCAATAATCAATATTTATAAGGTCCGCTCATGTTCTGTCACTTTGTATGGGGCTGGAGTATGGGGCCTCCGCAATCCGGCTCGTCTCCAAGCAGCTGAGAACAACTTTATGAGACGTTTGTTGACAGTCCCCAGTAGTCTTCCCCATACCATCTGTCATAGTGAACTTGGTTTGACCCTTTTGTCCTTTTGTGTACAAACTGCTCCAATTTTACTGTGGCATTCAATTTGGGTAAAGGAGGAGCCAGCCCTTAATCGTGCAATTATCTTAGACTGTTTTAAACTTGATTACATGTTGAAGATACCCTGGTTTAGTTATATAAAAAAACAGTTGGAGTCAATGGGGCTGGCAGATTGTTTTTATAATCCAGTGACCATTGTTAAGATCCCAAAAACCAAATTGAAAAAGGACTTCTTGACCTGTCTAAAGTTGTCTAGTGAGCACCTAGAGATGGTAAAAAAGAGAGTCTCGGAACACTCGCTTCTAGTACGTTCCCAAGGTGTTGAGCCGTATCTCTCTTTTTATTTCTGTCACACTAAATTGTTTTATCTTATTAGATTCAGGTTTGGCATCTCGCACCTTCTGGTTTCTTACCCCCGCAACGCCTTTTGTGATGCTAAACTGGATCTTTGCCCTTGTGACTCCAAATCTACACAGAGCATGCTTCACTTTCTGTTCTTCTGTCAACTTTATATCAAGCCAAGGCGAGATTTTATTATTCCCCTTTTAAAAATTTTAAATATCAGGAAATGTAGGCCAGCTTTATATCATCTCCAGCTTTTAAATGATGAATTCACTTGTTTAGTGGTCTACAGATGTATCTCTACAGCTCACCGTTTACGTAATATTGTTGGGAAATGATTTCTTTTGTTCGGTTTTTAATTAATTACTTTTGGATTTTATGGTCCATGGGACAGGGGCTTATCACAAAGTTCATTATACACTGTTTCTAGATCTTGCTGCTATTTCGTAGAAATATTAACTTAATTAATTACCTTTATTACACTTCCATTATGAATTACCACTGTCTTGAAGTGTACCATACATTGTCTGTATTACATTTTTAATTCGTGTTTTAAATATTTTTATGATGTATTCTTTTAAGGCTGGTGGGTCCAAGAACAATGTATCAGAAAGGAAGGAAATGTCAGCAGTACCCCACTCCTGGTACCAGATGAAGTATCGGGGTGGCTAACAAACTATGCAGGAGCCGATGATAGTTCAAATTGATAGTTTATTCTTGAAGTAAATGCAAAGTAGAGGACCCACAGTTATCGCCAGTTGCTCAGGAGGAAGCCCAGAGTGTTCTCTTTTCTCCTGGCAACCAGAGATGGGTTGTAGAATGGAATATCAATACGTAATAGGGAAACAAGAACACACTGAAAATACATGGCATAATAAACAAGCATTGGCATAGCCAATAGGTCTCGCCTTTGGGACCTTATAAGTGTTTAGCTGTGCAACATTTGATGTTGTTGACGAAAGGATATTGTGCTGCAGAAGTAAATACTTATAAGGTCATAAAGGGGAGATATATTGGATATGGTAATGATTGTTTTTTTTTAAGGACAAGAAGTGATTTTAGGCTGCGGCTGCCACTTAGTGTACCGTATTATACGTAGACGTTGTAGCTATATTTGAGAGAGGTAGAGAGAGGTAGAGAGAGGTAGAGAGAGAGGTAGAGAAGTATAGAGAGAAGTAGCGAGGTAGAGAGAGGTAGAGATGTGTATAGAGGTAGAGAGAGAGCTAGACAGATGTAGAGATGTAGAGAGAGATAGAGAGGTGGACAGAGGTAGAGAGAGGTAGAGAGATGGACAGAGGTAGAGAGAGGTAGAGAGGTGGACAGAGGTAGAGAGAGGTAGAGAGGTGGACAGAGGTAGAGAGGTGGACAGAGGTAGAGAGGTGGACAGAGGTAGAGAGAGGTAGAGAGAGAGGTAGAGAGAGAGGTAGAGAGGTAGAGAGAGAGAGGCAGAAAGGTAGAGAGAGAGGTAGAGAGAGAGGTAGAGAGAGAGGTAGAGAGAGAGAGAGGTAGAGAGAGGTAGAGGTAGAGAAAGAGATGTAGAGAGGTAGAGGTAGAGAGTGGTAGAGAGAGAGAGGTAGAGAGAGGTAGTGAGGTAGAGAGAGAGAGGTAGAGAGAGAGGTAGAGAGAGAGAGAGAGGTAGAGGTAGAGAGAGAGAGAGAGAGAGAGAGAGAGAGAGAGAGAGAGCGAGAGAGAGAGAGAGAGGTAGAGGTAGAGAGAGAGAAAGGTAGAGAGGTAGAGAGAGAGAGGGAGAGAGGTAGAGAGAGAGAGGGAGAGAGGTGGAGAGGTAGAGAGGTAGAGAGAGAGGTAGAGAGAGAGAGTTAGAGAGAGAGAGGTAGAGAGATACAGGGGTAGAGTCAGAGGTTGAGTGGCAGTGAGGTAGAGAGGGAGAGGTAGAGAGAGAGGGAGAGGTAGAGAGAGAGGTAGAGAGAGATAGGTAGAGTGGTAGAGAGAGATAGGTAGAGAGAGAGAGGTAGAGAGGTAGAGAGAGAGAGGTAGAGAGAGAGCGAGGTAGAGAGAGAGCGAGAGCGAGGTAGAGAGAGAGAGAGAGGTAGAGAGAGAGAGGTAGAGGTAGAGAGAGAGAGAGAGGTAGAGATAGAGAGAGGGTGAGAGGTAGAGGGAGAGGTAGAGAGAGGTAGAGAGAGAGAGGTAGAGAGAGAGGTAGAGAAGTATAGAGAGAGGTAGCGAGGTAGAGAGGTGTATAGAGCTAGAGAGAGAGCTAGACAGATGTAGAGATGTAGAGAGAGGTAGAGAGGTGGACAGAGGTAGAGAGGGGTAGAGAGGTGGACAGGGGTAGAGAGGTGGACAGAGGTAGAGAGAGGTAGAGAGGTGGACAGAGGTAGAGAGAGGTAGAGAGGTTGACAGAGGTAGAGAGGTAGAGAGGTGGACAGAGGTAGAGAGGTAGACAGAGGTGGACAGAGGTAGAGAGAGGTAGAGAGAGAGAGGTAGAGAGAGAGAGGTAGAGAGAGGTAGAGAGGTAGAGAGAGAGGTAGAGAGAGAGAGGTAGAGAGGTAGAGAAAGAGATGTAGAGAGGTAGAGGTAGAGAGTGGTAGAGAGAGAGGTAGAGAGAGGTAGTGAGGTAGAGAGGTAGAGAGAGAGAGGTAGAGAGAGAGAGGTAGAGAGGTAGAGAGAGAGAGAGGTAGAGACAGAGAGGTAGAGAGAGAGAGGGAGAGAGGTGGAGAGAGAGAGAGGTAGAGAGAGAGGTAGAGAGAGAGAGTTAGAGAGAGAGAGGTAGAGAGATACAGGGGTAGAGGCAGAGGTAGAGTGGCAGTGAGGTAGAGAGGGAGAGGTAGAGAGAGAGAGGGAGAGGTAGAGAGAGAGGTACAGAGAGATAGGTAGAGTGGTAGAGAGAGAGAGGTAGAGAGAGGTAGAGAGAGAGCGAGGTAGAGAGAGAGAGAGGTAGAGAGAGAGAGGTAGAGAGGTAGAGAGGTAGAGAGAGAGAGAGGTATAGAGAGAGGTAGAGGGAGAGGTAGAGAGAGAGAGGTAGAGAGAGAGAGAGAGAGGTAGAGCGGGAGAGAGGTAGAGAGATAGAGAGATAGAGAGGTAGAGAGAGAGAGAGAGAGAGAGAGAGAGAGGTAGAGAGGTAGAGAGAGAGAGAGGTAGAGAGAGAGAGAGGTAGAGAGGTAGAGAGAGAGAGAGAGGGAGAGGGAGAGGGAGAGGTAGCGGGAGAGGTAGCGGGAGAGGTAGCGGGAGAGGTAGAGAGAGATAGGTAGAGAGTTAGAGCGGTAGAAGGAGATGGTAGAGTGGTAGTGAGGCAGAGAGAGAGGCAGAGAGGTAGAGAGAGAGGTAGAGAGAGAGGTAAAGAGAGGGGTAGAGAGAGAGAGGTAGAGAGAGAGGTAGAGAGAGAGGTAAAGAGAGGGGTAGAGAGAGAGGTAAAGAGAGGGGTAGAGAGAGAGAGGTAGAGAGAGGTTGAGAGAGAGAGGTAGAGAGAGAGAGTTAGGGAGGTGGAGAGAGAGAGAGGTAGAGAGAGAGAGAGGTAGAGAGAGAGAGGTAGAGAGAGAGAGGGAGAGAGGTAGAGAGAGAGAGGGAGAGAGGTAGAGGGAGAGAGAGAGAGGTAGAGAGTTAGAGAGGTAGAAGGAGATGGTAGAGTGGTTGTGAGGTAGAGAGAGAGGCAGAGAGGTAGAGAGAGAGAGAGAGGTAGAGAGAGAGGGGTAGAGAGAGAGAGGTACAGAGAGAGAGAGAGAGAGAGAGAGAGAGGTAGAGAGAGAGAGATGTAGAGAGGTGGAGAGAGGTAGAGAGAGAGAGAGGGAGAGAGGTAGAGAGAGAGAGGTAGAGAGAGAGAGGTAGAGAGAGGTAGAGAGAGAGAGGGAGAGAGAGAGAGGGAGAGAGGTAGAGAGAGAGGTAGAGGGAGAGAGAGAGAGGTAGAGAGAGAGAGGTAGAGAGGTAGAAGGAGATGGTAGAGTGGTAGTGAGGTAGAGAGAGAGGCAGAGAGGTAGAGAGAGAGAGAGGTAGAGAGAGAGGGGTAGAGAGAGAGGTACAGAGAGAGAGGTACAGAGAGAGAGGTAGAGAGAGAGAGAGGTAGAGAGGTGGAGAGAGGTAGAGAGGTAGAGAGAGAGAGAGGGAGAGAGGTAGAGAGAGAGAGGTAGAGAGAGAGAGGTAGAGAGAGGTAGAGAGAGAGAGGTAGAGAGAGGGAGAGAGAGAGAGAGAGAGGTAGAGGGAGAGAGAGAGAGAGGGAGAGAGAGAGGTAGAGAGTTAGAGAGGTAGAAGGAGATGGTAGAGTGGTAGTGAGGTAGAGAGAGAGGCAGAGAGGTAGAGAGAGAGAGAGAGAGAGGTAGAGAGAGAGGTGGAGAGAGGGAGGTGGAGAGAGGGAGAGGTAGAGAGAGAGAGGTAGAGAGAGGTATAGAGTACAATCTGTACTCTAAAGACCCTCTACAACGATGATCATTCCGTGATGTGAAGCAGTAGCTGAAAGCTGTAAAGCTGACCTACATGCTGCTTTTCTCTGCTTGCCTAAAGGTGCTTCAGAGAATGCACTCCCACTTCTTCCACACCCCAGAGAGCACCTGGAAGTGGTTTGAGGAAGCGAGAGAGAGACTCATAAGACCCCAACCTCACAAGAGGGTCTCCCTTCAGGTGGCTCGTTCTGGGGAGGGGAGATCCTGGCATGGATGACAGTGGGCTGGGCTCAACCAGCTGGATCAGTGAGACTAAAGTTCACCATTCTCTCATAGCAGAGGAAGACACAGCGGAAGAGTTGTTCCCCGCATATTAACCCCATAATTTTCTGTCTGTTAGGCGCTTTGATATCCCAGACCATAATCATGTGCTGTGAGTATGAGTCCAATAACTATTGGCAGTGTCTCAAGTCTGGAGCAACCGGTATCACGGAAAGAAAACTGGCTGTCGGGGACTCACTGACGCCATGTGCCGCTGGGTGGCAGAGTTAGTGGCAACAGGAAAAACCTGGTAATAAAAGTTGTAATGTATGTTCTTGTTTGGGTCATTAATAAGAAAGTCCACCCCCTATTACACTCTAGAACCTAATAGTATAAGGGTGTCATTTGATGCAGTTTTAAAGCATAGACTGTTCTCTTTAGTAAGTTCAACTATGGGCGACAAATGCTTCTTGGGCAGAAGTGTGGGGAGGGAGAGGAGTTGCGGGGGAGAGTTTATGTTCAAGTTCAGGTTTGGTTCTACCAAACTTCGTGGAATGCATTATAAAATATTCCGTTTTCAGCAGATAACGCCTGCAGCTGGACACAGTGAGGCATTAACTTCCATTACATGCGAAATTGTACACTGGAACGTCATCGGGCTTAATAACAAAATAAAACCAGCACAAGCGCGCGCCTCGCGCGGCAGCAGGGGGAGAGGGGCCTGCGCGATTCCCTTGCGGGAGCGTGCAGCAAGGCGCGATGATTGTGGCCATATGGCGCCACCATATGGCGCCGCGCGCTCCCGCAAGGGAATCGCCAGACGTGCACGCGTTGCCATTGCAAGCAATGCAACGCGTGCACGTTTTTGCCCCCAAAGCTGTGCCGATAGCTAAAGGTCTCTCCTATGCAGCGCATGTGCGCTGCGTAGGCGAGACCTAAAAAGCATACACAATGGAAAGACAGAATAAAAGTAAAGGACATTACAGTGTGGGCAGGGGCGGTCGGTGTTCAAGGGCAAAAGGGGCATTACCCTGCCATAAATTGGAAGGAGGAGAAGGAAATTCGAGCAGCTCATGTTAAATAAATTAGCTATGATTTTTTTGTTGTTGTGAGAGATTGATGCCAGAACTGGAGAGCCCTACGCAGGTGTGGAGGGAGGAAACACTCGCCCTGCAGGCACTAGCCAGAGCAGTGACATCACAGTGGTGGGCATTGAAAGGTATTGCAGTTCTACATCTGTTTGCATTTGGCTGTTTATAGCTCTGGCCCAGGGTGATTCAGTAGAACTCCATTCAAGTAACAGGTCGGGCGGAGCTGATCAATGACGACAAGGAAAGAGTCGATGGTAATCACCTTAGTGCGGACTTTCCCCTCCTCCACTATCACCCTCTGCTGCTTTGCTTTTCAAAGCTAATGGGCAGGCTGGAGGAGGAGCCCAGAATCTATTGGGCCTGACTTTCAGTTTTATTTGTTGAAGTGTTGAAGAGCACGTTCTTGAGGAGGAACAGCTCTTCATCTTTTATCAGCTCAGTCCACTCATTAGTGAGTGTTTCGATAACTTTATTTACCTTTTAACAGAGCTAGTGCTTTCCCTGCACTCAGTGGTGGCTGGTGACATTTGAAAGTGGTGGGGCGTAAAAGCTCGGGAAGAGTGCCCTAGGGTGAGGGAGCGACCCTGAGAAAACTCTTTTTTTAGAGTTGGCAAATGGTGCACTTTCAAGCAAACGTGAGAAAGCAAGAAGGTCAACAATGCACTTCTGAGTTTCCACTCCTCCACAGCGCCTCTCTCATCCACCTCAGACTCTGCTCTCCCCCAGCCGCTCTCTCCCCCACCTCCAAGCATCCACTCTCCCTTCAGTCTCTCTCTCCTCCATCTTCAAGTCTCAGCCTCTCTCTCTCTTCCACCTCAAAGGCTCCGCTCCTCCTAGTCTCTCCCCTCTCCACCCTCAAGCCTCTGCTTTCCCTCAGTCTGTCTCCCTCCTCCTCTTCCAACTTATCGCAAGAATGTATTTTTCATGCTGCTGTTAAAATCTGCAGTCTGTCTGAGACCGTAAACCTCGAAGATATATTCGTGGATTGGCGCACATGCACCAGTGAAATATGTTCACCCCTAGGGCGTATCCCCGAAACTTGGCGTAGCATACTTGTCACTCTTGGACACTAAAAAGGCTAACACGAGTGTCCTGCTGATTGAAATAACGTTAACATCAGTTAGCAGCGATTTGAAGCTTTGCCGATTTACAGCACATGAAATGCCACTATCACTGTAAAATGAGGCTTGAGTACGATTAATAAGCGATTCAGACATGGGTATGATTAATACGCCATGTTTTTGGACTATAAGGCACAGCTTTTTTTAAATATCTTTATTTTTTAATAATTCTAAATGCTCTGATTATATTGCGCTCCCTAGTCCACAGCTCCGCTCTTCCCATTAGCCCCCACCCCTCCCTGTCTAATGTAGCCACTAGTCAGTAGAGACCTGCCCTGCCGCCGGATTAGAGTGGCCTATGCTTCGCTGGCAGTGCGTTCAGAAATGGTACATTCCTAATAATCAGCACTGTGTGTGGACACAGACTGCTCCCCAAATTTCAATTTTCAAGAACATCTTCATCTTTGTTACTTGAATTTACCGTTTCCTTTCCAGCTCAAAGTACGAGGACTGTTAGCTTCAGATTTCCTCCGCGCGCGGACCAGGAGATAACGAGAGAATGTCAGCTGGAGCATTGTGCATAATTATCGGCAGGCATGTTCGCGGGGGGAAGGTGCGGGGGGCATAAAAAATTAAAAATGAATCCTACCTTACTGGCGGTTACCGACCTGCCTCTGCTCCTGGCTGGCTGGCTGGCTGGCCGGTCGGGTCACGGTGTAATAGTGCAGCTAGGTCCCACACCCGCCTGTTCCGCAGGAACAGGAAGCAGCCAGCAGGCAGCCTCCCTCCCCTAGGCAAGCCAATCACAACGCTGCAATGGCAGCGTTGTGATTGGTGAGGAGCGGCAGGAGAGCGCCCCAGCCGGGCCATTTTCTCTGCATAGAGAAAAGGGAGAGTGGGCGGTCCTGCTCGAGGGCAGGGGAGTGGCTTACCCACTGTTGTGGGCACTGACTGTTTGGTCGGCTCAGGGCCGACCAAACAGTCAGTGCCCACAACAGTGGTAAGCCACTCCCCTGCCCTCAAGCAGGACCGCCCACCCGCCCGCCCCAAGCACGCACTTCTGCTTTCTCGTAGTGCGAGAAGCAGAAACATAAAATGGTAGTTTTACCATTTTATGTTTCTGCTTCTCGCACTGCGAGAAAGCAGTGGGGCGACGCCCAAACGCCCCTATGCAGCAGCCGCCACTGCTTGTTGAATAAAGGTAAGCAGCTGTGACTGAAGCAACAGTCACACCCCTGGTTGATTGATGTGCGTTATTAACTGCATTCAGGGAAGCCTTGGTGCAGGCGTAAGAGTGGTCTTTTGGTTTTCTCCTTTAGCTGCACGCATTTGGCCACGGCATGCCAGAGCACAGAGGCAAGGAATGTAGGGGAGCGGGAGAAGCTGGTTGCACAAATGAAGACGATTGACACTCCTCTGAACAGAATGGCCTCCCAATGATTTGTTTTAAAAAATAGTGCTGAGTGCAGATTTTTCATATGTGCCTGCCACCACATTATGGTATTTCCAAGTAGTAAAGGTAGACTAATGTTGATGCCACCTAATGCCTCTGACTTCCACAACCTACACTTCCTTTCTCTTTTTCTCACTCTTGCAGGCGTTTGTATCCCTGCTTTCTATCTTTATCACAGTTTAACTATATTTCTGCTCCTCCCTCATTATCACATATCTGCCTTTCCCTCTCTTGCTTTGAGTCAATGTCTGATAAACAAATAAGTCTTGGTCTCCAGAAATAAGTGCAAGGGCCCAACACTTGCAACCACTGGCATAATTTAAGCAGCTGCTGCCACATGTAGCATTAACTCATCAGATAACTGGGAGGGAACTGGCCTGCCCCTCTCTCCTGTCCACCCCCGGGAAACAGCTGTTTGCTATGGCTCAGTGGGAGCTTTACCGCTCCCACCAAGCCATAGCAAACTGTGCTTCACTTTCAGCACGCGAGAGCATGGAGAATGCTCTTGCTTGCTGAAAGAAGAGCACAATTGCTTTTACAGAGAGGAAGTTGCATGTTAGCACCTCCATCTCAGGAGACTTGAGGCTCCCCCGTGGTCTCCATCATTGCTGAGTGTGTGCCCTGGGTGGGACCAGGGCACCCACAACAGAGGCTGGGCCCCGGGCGAAATCGGGCTGGGAGGGGGGCCACGTGGTCCACAGGGCCAAACTCTGCCTGGGAGGGAGGGCTGCTCAGACCCCCTCCCTTTCATGTAATTAAAAAAATATTTTTTAAAAAGGCCGGGCCCCTGGGGATGGGGTCCCCAGGGCTGAAATCGACCCCCCCACTGCTGATAAATAAATAAATACATTTTAAAAACCTGCAAGTTGACAGAGGCCCAGGCCCCTTTCACCACCACTCTGCAAAGGCACCTCCTGGTGCACTACTAGTTGGAGGATGAGGTCCCCTTTACTCCAGAGGGTCCTTGGGGACCAAATACCCCTCCTGTTACCTCCAGTAAGTCTCACAAGGTGTGACTGCTGAGAGGTTGTTGGAGGCAACGCTCCCTTTCTCCACCACTTTGCAAACGCACCTCCTGGTCTACTAGTTGTTTGGAGATGAAGTCCCCTTGGCTGTTGAGGGTCTTTGGGAGCTAACTACCACTCCTGTTACCCCCATTAAGTCCCTCATAGCGGGACTGCTGAGAGGTTGTCTGAGGCCACGCCCCCTTTCTCCACCACTTTAGCAAACGCGACTCCTGGCACACTGCTGGTTGGGGGATGAAGTCCCCTTGGCTCCAGAGGGTCCTTGAGGGCCAACAAGCACTTCTGTTACCTCCAGTAAGTCCCACAGAGCGCAATTGCTTTGAGGAGTTCAGAGGCTACACCCCCTTTCTCCACAAATGTGCAAACGCACCTTCTGGCACACTGCTGCTTGGGAGATGAAGTCCCCTTGGAGCTAGAGTGTCCTTGGGGGCCAACAAGCCCTCCTGTTACCTGCAGTAAGTCCCACACAGCGGAACTGCTGAGAGTTCCTCGGAGGCCATGCCCCCTTTCTCCACTACTCTGCAAACGCGCCTCATGCACACTGCTGGTTAGGGGATGAAGTCCTCTTGGATCCCGAGGGTTCTTGGGGGCCCAGAAGCCCTCCTGTTGCCTCCAGTAAGTCCGTCACAGCAGGATTCCTGAGTGCTGGTCGGAAGCCCACCCACTTTCTCCACCACTCTGCAAATGCAACTACTAGTTAAAAAATGCTAGAAATTCACTGAAAAAACCAAAGGTTACAGGGACATTATAGTTAGGCTCAGATTTCACTCGTACAAAACCAGTGAAATTCAGCAGTTTTAGTTACCTAAGTTAGCTATAACTTACGCCCCCGCAATGCACTGCTTATGACCTCACATATTACTTCACTCATGACTTGGTGAGTGACATCACTGATGACATCTCAAATGACATCATCCACAGAACCACACACACCCCCATACAACCTCTTGCATGCCACTCCCACACAACAACTCACATACCCATTCACACACCCATTCACTCCTCCATGGAGCCACTCACACACCTACTCACTTGTACAGCCACTCACTCACCCATAAAACTACTCATACAATCAGTCACTCACCCGTACAGCCCCTCACATAGCCACACACTCACCCATACAGCTACTCACACACCCACTTTTTTACTTATACAGTCACTCACACACCCACTCACTCACCCATACAGCCTCTCAACACAGCCACTCACTCACCCATACAAGCACTCACACCTACACAACCACTTACATACCCATTCACACATCCATAGAGGCACTCACACATCGTCACTCACCCAAACAGCCATTCACACAGACACTAACTCTCCAACACAGCCACTCACACACCAACTCACTTAACAAAACACCCACTCAAACAGCCACTCACTCACCTATACAGCCACTTGCAAACCGAGTCACTCACTCATACAGCCATTCAGACACCCACTCACTACACACTCACTTACCCACTTATAGAGCCACTCACACCACCACTCACCCATACAGTCACTGACACACCCACTCACCAATACCACCACTCACACAGCATCTGACTCACCCACACAGCTACTCACACATCCACTTATACACCCATACAGACACGTATACACCCATATAAACAAGGATACATACAGTCACACAGCCACTCACTTAATACACTGTAGAAATAGTATCGCTCAGTAGTAGTGCACCTAGTATACTAATTTAACTTTTGTAGTAGGTTAGTATATATGTATAACACCCATAAACTCTTAAAAACACTTACACTCACTTCATGATGTCATTTGAGATGTCATCAGTGATGTCACTGACCAAGTCATGAGTGATGTAATATGTGAGGTCATAAGCAGTGCATTGCAGGGGTGTAAGTTATAGTTAACTCAGGTAACTATGACTGCTGAATTTCACTGGTTTTGTACGAGTGAAATCTGAGCCTAACTATAAGGTCTGTGTAACTTTTGTTTTTTTCAGTGAATATATATTACCTACTGGCAGTAGCCAGTAGATAGTTATAGTTAGGACTAAAGTTTCCATAGGAAGATCATTTTTGTTTTGCCAATAACTTTGGCACCGCTTGACAAATCTTCACGAAATTTTAAAAACATATACTTTGGTCGATTCAGCTGCTGTGTTGAAAGTTTTGGGGTGACCCGTCAAGCGGGGGCCATGAGAAAAGGGGGATCCCCAAAAACTTTCCCCCCATTTTATGTCTATGGGTATTTTGCTTTTTTCGAACACAACTACAAACCGAACCGCTGATCGGAATTACACCAAATTTGGCAAAAAGCTAGTTTTGGTTACGCAGATCACACTTTCAGTTATTTGGTGTAAATCCGTTCAGTAGTTTTAGAGATATAAAAAAAAAAAAAAAAATTGGGATGCGGATATTCCACGGATCTACCCACGGAGGATCCGGAGGGGAAAGGATGGCCCCGATTGGCTGGCCCTAAACTGAAAAAAAAGTTGCGCCCACCATTTTGTTTTGTCGGATCGGCAAGGTGTGGTGAAAAGACACTGTAAAAGAAATACTAGTGGTCAGTATACAGATATTCTGACCCCATAGGACACAGAGGACCCCTTATGAGCCCAAAATAGAATATTTTCTTTTTCGACGAAACGTTAAAAACCGCAGATCCTCCATGGATTTAAGCCCCAGTTATAAAAAAATATATATATATCGAAATTCACTGATAAAACTAAAGGTTACAGGGTCGTTATAGTTAGGTTGACGTTTTATCCATACAAAACCATAGAAATTCAGCCGTTATAGTTCTACTTATATTTAGACTTATCTGAAGAAACTATAACTTGTGCCATTAAGTAACGCAACGAGTCATAGTTTCTTAACATAAGTATAACTATAAATATAACTATAACTGCTCAATTTCTATGGTTTTGTATGGGTAAAACGTCAGCCTTCCTATAAAGACCCTGTAACCTTTGGTTTTATCAGTGGTAATATATTACCTACTGGCAGTCACCAGTTATAATTAGATCTGTTTTTCCTGTTTTTCCTGTGTTTATTGGTTTGCTAATAACTTTGGCATCATTTGACGAATCTTCACAAAACTTTTCAAAAGAAAAGTTCAGCCACCTCAGATCCTTTCTGGAAAGTTTCGGGATGATTTGTCAAGCAGCAGGGGCAGAGAAAAAAAGGGCGGTCCCAAAACATAAAATCTCCATTCATTTTCTATAGACCTCTTTAAGACAGGTAATAGCAAAGACTGCTGAATGGAATTACACCAATTTCGGCAAGAAACTAGATCTTGGACCACAGAATGAGTTTTTTGTGATTTGGTATAAATATGTTCAGTAGTTTTTGAGATATTAAGGGTAAAATATAATTGTATATTTTGGCAGTTGGGCTCACGAGAGTCCCGTAAAAGCGCAAAATCAAAGATTGGCAGAGAAACCTGTTTTTCCCATGAGCCTTCATGATCTCGCGGGAGCGAGAAGCTTCCACAAGCGCTTTGATTAGCTGGCTTTTGGAATGTTAGAAATGAAATGGCTGCTATTACTGTTAAATATGAAAAATTGGAGGTGTTGTGGAAATTAAGTAAAAAATAAAATACATAAGGGGCAGCTGCCCCCCTACATTTAGAGAAGAGGTGTCTAACTACTGTGAAGATAAATGTATATTGTTTTTAACTAATTTGTACGATCTCTCAGGACTCGCAGGATCGTGAATAGTAAAAAGGAGTAAATGAGTTCTCAATACACTCTATTCGTAGGAATGCATATTGTGGTCTTAGTTTTTGAGAGGAAGAGTATAGGAGATAAGTATAGGGATGATTAGAAAGTTCATTATTTTCTAAAGAAAAGAAAAGAAAATTACGATCTCGCGAGACTCCCACAGGATTATGTAAAGTAGGAAGGAGTAGGTGAAGTTTGAATCCATCTGGTATGCACACTTGTTACTGTAGGAAGGAGTCTTTCTACAGATGGTGTTTATCAGAGTCTACTATTTACAGCTGTGAGTAGAGTTAAGGCTCTTCCAACACCCTACTAAGCACAACGATCATCAAAGAGAAGGGTGTTAGTGTGGAGGACAGTCCCTAGACGCAGCATACTATGCACAGCAGTCATCCAAGAGAGAGGACTCAAGAGAGGACTCCAAGGAGAGGTCAGTCTCTTTCCATCCACCGTAATACGCACAACCGTCATGTGAGAGAGGTCTCAAATGAAAGGCCAGCCCATCCACACACCTATCATCTGAGAGAGAGGTGTGACAGGAAAGGTCTGTCGCTCCCCATACACCCTAATATGTACATTTGTCATCTGGGAGAGAGATCTGAAAGGAGAGGCCAGTCCTATGCACACTCGTCAACTGAGAGAGAGGTCTGAAAGGAGAGGCCAGTCCATATACACACCCTCCTACCCACACACAACATTCTGAGAGGAGAGGCAAGTCCATGCATATACCCTACTACGCACACCTGTTATCTAAGAGAGAGGTCTGACAGGAGAGATCTGTCACTTCCCAGCTACCCTACTACCCATACCCATCATCTGAGAGAGAGGTCTGACAGGAGAGGCCAGTCCCTCCCCACTAACTACTACACTCACCAGTCATCTGACAGAGAGGTCTGAAAGGAGAGGCAAGCCCAGGAACACACCCTACTAAGCACAGTCATCTGAGAGAGAGGTCTGACATACACCCTACTACTCACACCCGTCATCTGAGAGAGATGTCTGAAAGGAGAGGGCAATCCATGCTTACAACCTACTGTGCACAATTGTCATCTGGGAGAGAGCTCTGAATGTAGAGGCCAGTCCATCGGCACACCCTACTATGCACACTCATCATCTGGGAAAGGAGTCTTAAAGGACAGGCCAGTCCCTTCACACACCCTACCACGCACACCTGTCATCCAAGAGAGGGGTCCGAAAGGAGAGGCCAGTCCCTCCACACAACCTACTATGCACACCCATCATCTACGAGAGAAGTCTGAAAGAAGAGGTCAGTCCCTCCCCACACCCTACTAAGCACACCCGTCATCTGAGACAGAGGTCTGAAAGGAGAGCCCAGTCCCTCCACACACCTACTATGCATTGAATAGTTTGCTATTAGATTATTATTGAACTTGCTGGAAAGATCTCTCAATGTGAGAGTTTCAAGAACTGAGTAGATGGACAATCTCAAATGAAATAATGTTGTATTACTCCGTTTTATACTCAGACATCATTTTTTAGAAATAGTTTGCAAACTGTGCGCCCTTTCCTGTAATGTTACAATAGAAAGCCATTCCCTTTCAAAATAATGTCCGCACACACGGTATATTCTCCAGTTATTCTACCATACATGCACTGAAAAAATAATCAATCAATCAATCAATCAAATGCTTTATTTCGATTACAAGAATCATAAAAGCAACAAACAAAATACACAGGTAAACGTTAAAAAATATACAGTATGTCACATGAATATTAAGACATGATTGGGCGAAATTATCAGAATGGCTAAAAAGGTACTAGTAAAACGACTAAAGCCTAGAAATTGATTGAAAAGTTAAAAAAGTTAAGAACAGCGATATAAAAACGTCATAGCAGGGTAAAGGAATGGGGTTTGGGCGCACAGCCAAACATAAAAACAATCTTAAGGGTTAAAACAATTATACAAGCATATATGGACAAATGTACAAAGTCAATCACAAGTAAAGAAGTATGTCTCAGTGTGAGGTACTCTGTAAGACACGGGCATTTAATCAGTGGTACTAAATAAGTAAGCTCTACAGATTGTTACAGTACTTAGATGGTAAAGAGTAAGCTGACATGGGTATTTATCCCTCAGCAAGCGTGCTAGTACCCTTCAGTGCTTTGTTTCTGACAATCCAAGCATGACTCAGAAACTTCGCCACCCCACACGAAAAAAGCACGCTTGTGTCAGTTTTAAGAATACGCAGGGCAGTCCTATGGTCGCGTGTACCCATGATTTTGCAGACCGGTTTTATCCAGTTGGACCTGGCAACGGAATAAGCCGGACAAGCAAAGAGAAGATGGGACATGCTTTCCAACGGAGCTCTGCAGCAAGGGCAAGCCTTGCTTTGATGTTTATAGGAGTGCCATTTGCAGGTGGTTGCATGGATTGGAAGTGTGCCCAGCCTGAATTGCATGTATAACTGTCTGTCACGTGGAATCTGGATAATATCCAGACAAGGCTCTAAGCCTCTACACTGTTTGTGGCGAAAGAACTCTTCTGTCAAACTCCCCAAATCTGGGTTACTCAGCTCTTTGGTATCGACCCAGTTCCAATAGGTATGCTTAAGCTCTGCCTTGTTGGGTGGTACTTGAGTGTCCCACGCTTCCGTGAGACCCAGCTTGGACAACAACCTTCTAACATTGGATATCCACCTGACCCTGTGCCACGTATCTAAATTAGTCACCTCTATTAGGGCCGCGGCATAGTTAGCAAGCTCTGGGGTACGCATCACTCGTGCCCAAAAGAGAAGAGGGCACAGTTTTGCAATGTCCCTGAGCGGCCGTCTGCCCATATCAAACATCAATGGAGTTAATGGGGTGTTGCTGGGAAGCATCACCAAGACCCTCAGAAACTTATTTTCGGACCTGCCAATATCCTCAATGTTTTCGAAGCCCCACAGCTCCGCCCCGTACAGCGCAGCGGCAACTGCTTTCGCTTCGTAGATTGTGAGTACTGGAGCTACTGGCCTATTATAGGAGGCCCGGTGTTCTTTGCTAAGGGCACCAACAACACGTTTGTGGTTCAATAACATCTTAGCTAGATTCGGCTTCCAATGCATTTTATCTGAAAGGCGGATACCTAAATAGTCAAACACATTTACCCTCTCTAGTCGGGTATTGTTTAAAATTAAGTCATTTTTAAAAGTCTTATGGGGGTTAAAAACCATGAATTTTGTTTGATCTGTGTTAATAACCAGGCCCCGAGAGTCACAGAATAATTGGTATCGATTGAGAAGTTTTTGCAACCCTGACGGGGTTTTCGACACCAGGAGGGTGTCGTCAGCAAACAACAATGTTGGAACTTTCTCGCCCGCCAGGGTTGGTGCGTCTGCTGGGGTCTCCTGAAGAAATTTCACCACCCCATTGATGTACAAGGAAAACAGGGTGGGTGCCAAGACACAGCCCTGGCGGACTTCTCTGCTAACCAGGATCTTATCCGTAACCTCCCTTTGAGGGCCCCACCTGACTTGGGCGAAGTTTCCTTCGTGCAGTCGAATTAAAAAGTTAAGAAGAGGGGGGGAGTGCCTAGGTCCCTCAGCGTTTGCCACAGTCTTAATCTAGGTATGAGATCAAAAGCTGTTCTCAAGTCGATAAAAGCAAGGTAAAGACTTCCCTTGCCGATAACGACGACCTTCCAGTATATGAGTAGTAACCTGAAGACTGGTCAATCGTACCTGTGTTACTTCTAAACCCAGCCTGGTATTTGGAAAAAATGTCCTCCTCTTCGGTCCATGTTTGTATTCGCTGGAGGAGGACCCTACCTACCAACTTTTGCATAGCATCAATTATGCTTATTGGCCTGTAATTTGATGGATCTTCCCTGTCCCCTTTTTTAAATATCGGGACCACCAGCGCTCCTTTCCAAGAGTCGGGAATTGGGGATCCATTGGCTATGCTATTAATCAGAAGTTGGATATAACTCGACCAGTTCTTGGGATCAGCCAGAAAGAGGTCACCAGGAAGACCGTCTGGTCCAGGGGCTTTGCCCGGCACTATCTTTGTTATTGCCATTTCAATTTCGGTCAACGAAAAAGGATTGCTCGTATTCCCCACCGGAGGAATGTCTGTGGAGTCGCTTAACTCCTCCAGACATTCATCATCAGGAGCGGAATACAGTTTCCTGAAGTGATCGTGCCATTCGTGGCTTGTAATGTGGTTAGGCAGGGAGACAGAGTCTCTGCTAATCCCCTTACTTACAAGGGACCAGAACTGGTTTTTATTTTTCTCCAGACTGGCGTCTTTCAGATTCTTCCAGTATGATTCGTCCCACTCTATTCTGGCCTCATGGAGAGCTGCCTGTATTTCTTTCTCGCTAGTTTAATCGATTCGGAGTTCTTAAACCTAATTGCTGCTGCCAATACTTGTCTATTTAATCTACATTTTTGGGTGTACCACAGATGGTGTCTTTGCCGGAGTGCATTAGTATTAGTATTATTATTGGTGGCTAAGAAAAGAGTGCTCAACTGATCTATGGTACGGGAGTGAGCTAGAGAGGCACCTACATAGGGTTCGGCAGTCAAAAGGGTTGCCTGCAGAGCTTGGATACCAGATGTGACAACTTCCTTAATACGAGATAGTTTTATTTCGTGGGAGCTAACCTTATGCCATTTCAGGTATCTTTTGCAGTTTGAAGGAACAATATCTATGGCAGGAGCTGTGGCCCTCAAAGTTTGGTGCGAGGACGGGGTGCCCCAAAGCAATTCTAATGTCAGACAGAGAGGATTATGGTTGCTGTCTGTTGTGTTGCCCACATACATATCTGGCATTAGGGCCCACAATTTTACGTCCACTAAGATGTAATCTATCCGCGAGGGGCAACCTACTCTGTTAAAAGTGTTTGCACCATGTATGTCTGAATGAGTTCTGCCGTTGGCAGCTCTGAGACCGTGTTCAATGGTTAGTGCATTGAGTTGAATTGCAAGCGGGGTCCACTTGCTGATAGGGGGAATATTAAGAGGGGGGATCGCCCATTTTGCATCACCGTCCTCCAGCTCCAACATGTCCTCTGAGCTCAAAGGCTCAAAGGTACAGTTCAAATCTCCTGCTACTATAATTCTGGCGTCAGACTTGCAACTGGATAGGGAATGATCTAAAAGTGTAACAATGGGTGATTGTTGTCCTCCCTTGGTTCCTCTGATATAAACATTAAATAACTCCAGTGTGCCTCCTCCCGTGGGACCTTTGATGGTTAGTCTCAAGATGTCCGGACTTGTTGTTGGTTGAACGGTGATTTGGCAGCCTAATGAAATGCTCACCCAAATAATCAACCCTCCTGACGGACGCCCTCTCCCCTTTGTGGTTGCCGGAATACAGTAGCAAGCGTAACCCGATTTGTGGAGTGGGACCAGACTCCACGTCTCCTGGAATAAGCATATGTCAAAGCCTTCTACCAGATTATTCCAGTGCGGCAGCTGTAGCTTGTTTAATAGGCCTGCCACATTCCATGATAGGATTTTTAGCTGTTGTGGGCGTGAGGCCGAATCCCCCTCATGAGTGCAAATCGGGATTAAGGTGCAGGATGGGTCTAAAGGGTCTGGTGCTGTTAATGAATCGAGGAGCGTGTAGGGGACAGTCTCATGCAGGCCCTGTGGGAAATAATTCAATGCCACCCCTATTTCCTCCAGTGAACCTTTACTGGGAAAGGGAACAGAAGGTTCACACAGATTCTGGTTTTGGCTGGCCACCACCATTTCTTGCCATATATAACTGCTAGGCTTATCGAACAGTCAATCTACTGTTTCCAGCGTCGAGCCCCCATCAGGTTGAATTTGCGACCCATCCCTTGGAGATACTTGAGCTCGCCTAAACTGTATAGCCGAGGTAGCAGGGGAGCAGGTTCTAAATTCTAAAGCTAACAGGTTCTCTGCCAGATCAGCATTGGAGAAGGCGAGCTCAATATAGTCATAAGGTTGGTCAGGGATAGTGCGTCTGCATGCCCGAGTGATATCTTCGCGAATCACTGAGCAGCAGCCTCTAGTGTAGCGTATCCAATGTATGACCTTATTGGTCAAAGAGTCCGCACTTTCCATGTCGCTATGAGGGCCAAGTTTGGGTACATTTATCATATAGATATTAGGGCCTTGCAGTGGCGGTAATGAGTATACATGTCTCCGTTGTCGGAGTTGTGGTGGGACCTTCGCGGGCCTAACAGTGTCTCTTGCTCGGCAAGGGCCGCCTGAGACAACATGATCTTTGGTAGGGACAGAGGGTGATGTGAATGAATTGTTTATTAACTTGGGCTCAGGAGTATTCGTGCTTACGAGTGTAGAGCCAGACAACATGTGATTTGCAGAGTTTTTTAGGAGTGTAGGTGCACTTTGCCCCGAATCTGCGCCTACAGTACTTGGTGGGCCAGCCAAAGTGAGAGATTGTCGAGATTGTACAAGTGCCTGTTCCTGGTGTACAGGTTGTACCAAAGGAAGTAGTGTTTTCACCAGGTGTGTGAGCTCTTTAATCAAACTTTTCAAAGATGTAATCTCAGCCCTAAGGGAATCAATAGGCCCAGGTGTATCAGGAGGTGATTGCTCCGCATTGCTACCTCCTTGCAGAATGCTCAGTGGTGTGGCTTGCTCGCATATTGCGTCAGAAGAGGTTGCAAGCAAGGCAAATCTGTTTGAGCATGGGATATTGTGCTTCGTTAGGCTGACTTGCTTACAAGCTAGTTCATCAGAGTCAAGAACTACCGTCTCTTGTGCCCCGACCAGGTCACGATCCTTGTTGACACTCGAGTTGGTAGTTCTTTTACTAGCATATCTATGGAACATGGGAGCAACGGTAAGTGGGCGAGCAGGGGATTTTGGATCAAGGGGAGCTTGGCTACTGTTGCTATGCGGGCCCACGGGATCTGACACCAGTATGGTTTCACACTCGTTGATTAATGTATCTATTCTGTCGAGGACACAATTACTGGCGGCATGTTTACGAGGTTTCTTAGCCTTTTTCCCCTTGCCTGGGCCACGACTCCCAGTCCCCCCCACCTCTACACTCTCCATAGTTTTCCGTTTTCCCATACCTGGTACAAAGACAAGCTTTACCTTTTTTTAGTGTCCACAGTGAAAGTAGTGCGATTTGCCCAAAACGTACAAGTCGGCAAATCGACCCGGGTAAAAATTGTGAACGGCTAATCGTGGCAATGAATCTTACACATCTAAAAGTCCAATAGTGCAGTCTAAAAGCAAGTAGGCCAGAGTCCGAGTCTACCAATTGGTTATTAGGGACTGCGCTTGTAAAACCACAATAAATTGAGAAAAAAGTACCTTCAGTTCAGGGCTGGGGAGCTCTTGTTTGACGGATAAAAAGGGGGGTGGCCCTGCCCTGCCTCTTCCTGGCGATGACGGGCAAGGACGGGCTTGCCCTTGGCCCGGGCTTCGCCCTCGCGCGTCCCGCGATGCGGGAGACCGGCGCCCCTCTTAACGCGCCTCCTGGCGCGCGTGATGACGTCGTTGGCAGGCATCAGCACTGGCCTGCTGGGAAATGTAGTGCCGTTGCCCTCACGGCGTGGAAACAATGAGGCAAGACGTTGTCCTCACGGCTGGAACTGAGGGAGAGATTGGTGAGCAGGAGCCGTTCCCCTCACGGCGGTCTGGTGGCCGAAATGCGCGTTCGCGATGCGGGAGACCGGCGCCCCTCTTAACGTGCCTCCTGGCGCGCGTGATGACGTCGTTGGCAGGCGTCAGC
The DNA here is from genome assembly GCA_963921515.1 of Calotriton arnoldi. Lineage (NCBI taxonomy): Eukaryota > Metazoa > Chordata > Amphibia > Caudata > Salamandridae > Calotriton > Calotriton arnoldi. The sequence continues at coordinate 242,014 of CAWUFW010011309.1, read as the reverse complement.
ACTGGCCTGCTGGGAAATGTAGTGCCGTTGCCCTCACGGCGTGGAAACAATGAGGCAAGCCGTTGCCCTCACGGCTGGAACTGAGGGAGAGATTGGTGAGCAGGAGCCGTTCCCCTCACGGCGGTCTGGTGGCCGAAATGCGCGTCCCGCGATGCGGGAGACCGGCGCCCCTCTTAACGCGCCTCCTTGCGTGCGTGATGACGTTGTTGGCAGGCGTCAGCACTGGCCTGCTGGGAAATGTAGTGCCGTTGCCCTCACGGCGTGGAAACAATGAGGCAAGCCGTTGCCCTCACGGCTGGAACGGAGGGAGAGATTGGTGAGCAGGAGCCATTCCCCTCACGGCGGTCTGGTGGCCGAAATGCAAAATAATGTACTTTACCAAAAACCTAGAAATTCACTGAAAAAACTAAAGATTAAAATAACGTTATAGTTAGGTGTAATACAAATATCTGGTTTGATTTAATAAATAAAACTGTAGAAGTTCACTCAAAAAAAACAAAGGTTAAAGTAACATTATAGTTAGGTGAATTTATCAATGAAAAAATTTGCGTATGAACTTACAAAAATTTCAAAAACACAGAAATTCACCAGTTATAGTTAGAAGTACTAACAATAACTTGCGCCCCCCTGCACTGCTTATGACCTCACATGACATCACTTATGACATGTTCTATGACATCATTTATGACATCTCAAATTACATCATTGATGACATCATGCAATCTTCATTTTCCCGCATATTGCTGTATAAATTGCTATGGCTTTACACGTAGCATAGTTCAACCACAGATATATGGGAGACCCTCATTGAGTACAGTGTTCAATTTGTATACAACTATTCTGAGAAAGCCAAAATAGTGAATGCCAATTCCAAAACAAATGCCCTACTGCGGACAGCTTTTACCTGTCTCAAACCCTTGACACACAAAAAAACCTACATTAAGAAATGAAGTCGGTATCAGTAGAGAACTGAGTACTGTAAACAGTGTTTAAACCATAGAGCGAGTTAATTCTATAGCACACGGTTTGCAAACAGTGAATCTCTCATGAGAAATACACCACAAAGTATTCAAAAGAATCTACTGAGAACAGTGTACAATCTATGCAACAGCTGTCAAAAAGACACTATTTGCTCCAAATAACCAAGGTGCTAAATATCATACTCACACAAAGAGCCCACGGGTCCAAAGTCTCAGTCAAGTAAAGACTGGACCCCCCCAAAATCCCCCCCGCACACGAGGAGCAAGACAGGACAACAAGCGGGTCCAAGCAGGGATCGAGCCTTGTAGTTAATTTGAGCCAACGAGCACTGACGCCAGATGAAACTACCGTTCTGGAACGTGGCTTAGGCTTTGTACCCACGAATTATGGTGACCCTTTCAAATTACAACAGGAGATCCATCAATTCTTTCGAAAAGTGAGGCTTCAGTTTTCTTTGCTGACAAAACCCCCTTGGACAACAATCAAGCAGTAATTAACACCAACCTCTGTCCCAAATCCACCTTCAATCCACCAACCACGTTGGTACCATCGGAAGTTGTCACTTTTGAGAAGGCCGTCCTGAAAGATCTGGATCTGATGACAACAACCCCTTCCCGGACCTATCAGAATACCCCGAAACGGGAACAGCGAGCTTTACGCCTGCTGAAGATGGATAACACCATCACAATCAAGCCTGCCGATAAAGGGGGAGCCAATGTCCTGATGGATACAACGTCCTATAGATCAGAATGTCTACGCCAGCTGGGCGTGCAAACTTCGTACCGCATGCTGCACCAGGGCCCCACAGAAAGGATTGCTAAAACGATATCCTCCATGACCAAGGAGGCAATGGACAATGGATGGATCACGCACAAGGAGGCTGAGTTCCTTTGTACTAAAGTACCGGTGACGCCTTATTTTTATATTTTACCTAAAATTCATAAACCCCAGCGACCACCTCCTGAAAGACCCATCATTTCAGGCATTGGTTCCGTGCTTGAGCCACTGTCCCAGTTCGTTGACTTCTTTCTACGCCCACTAGTTCGGACGATGCCTACATTCTTACAGGACACAAAGGATGTTCTCAGGCTCCTGAGAGAAGTTTCATTCGATCCCGAAACCGACTATCTAGTGTCCTTTGATGTGGAATCACTTTATACCTGTATTCCTCAGGACCAGACTCTGGCTACCATCAAACATCTTTTGACTCACCATCCCCCGGATACCATTACACCTATACCATTCATCATGAAGTGTGCCACCATGGCCATGAAAGAGAACTTTTTCTTGTTTGAAACACAACTATATCTCCAGGTGTCCGGAACTTCAATGGGGAGCACTTTCGCGCCGAGTCTGGCCAATCTGTTCATGCATGTTTTTGAGCAAGATACGGTACTCTCTTCTGATAACCCCTTTCTGGCTCACATCCATGTGTGGAAGAGGTACATCGATTATATTTTTGTGGTCTGGAGAGGTGACGAAATAACCATCAATACCTTTCACACCTGGCTTAATACCCGCAGTGAATATCTCAAGTTCACATGTGAATATAGCAAAAATAAACTTGCCTTTCTGGATCTCTCAATCTACCCATCAGGGGGCCATTTGGAGACTGAGCTCTATACGAAACCGATGGCCCGGAATGCACTGCTTCACTATGAGAGCTATCATCCAAAATCGCTCCGGGACAATCTCCCGTTTGGTCAATTCTTGAGACTGCAACGCAACTGTTCTAACATTGACAGATACAAAGAACACGCTCAGACACTCAGTCATAACCTTCTGGATCAACAGTATCCCAAAGCCCTGGTAAAAAGATCAGCCAAACGTGCACTCAACAATCACAGAGACGCCCTACAAGACAACCAGTCCAGCAGACCAACTCAAACCAGATTAGTTTGCGTGAATACCTTCAGCACTCTCTCCAAAGCGGTCAAGAAGTCGATCTTACGCAATTGGAATATTCTCAACAAAGGTCAGCTCACACTACAAAAACCGTTATTTGCTTTCAAGAGAAGCTCAAACTTAAGGGGCACCCTAGTGCACACAAGACCCTTACCCAAGACCAGACAACAACCCAACACGCTGTGGCAATTACCACCTATTCAGGGTCATTTCCCTTGTGGTTAATGTTTGGTGTGTGCCCAAACACACCCTACTAAACACATAGACATCGGCACCAACAGACCTTGGGAGTTAACACACCACACCAATTGTAACAGCGAACGGGTCATCTACCTCATTACTTGCCTCTGCGGCCTCAGGTACGTGGGGATGACCACACGCAAAATACGTATATGTATACAAGAACATAAGAGCACCATTAGATGTGCCAAGCAGAACAAACGACTGACCAAACATTTTTTAGACCTACAGCACCAGGCGGACTCCAAGACCTGGACGATACTCGACAAGCCCAATATCACTGCCACAACACCTGATCTCACATTGAGGCTTCTGCATATCGAGCAACGTTGGGTTTTTAGGTTGGGCACCTCCAAAGTGGGACTCAACGATGATATCCCTTGGCTTGCATTAACATGAATACCTACCTGATGTTTTTATCAGTGCTCTTGCCCTCCATGGAGATTTGTGCATCCCTACTGCCCTTGCCCCTCCTGTAACTTGTCTATGGGGAATGTTCACACATTTTACCGTTGTGATCTGACAGTCTCCGCAACTGCAGGCTGTCAGCTGCCACACCTTTGCCAGCACAGGGCACTTCTGCCTGGCTTGCTTCTTCTCCATGCTGGTTACCCAGCATGTTTTGCCATTGTCCAGCGCGTTATATATGTTTTTACGCACGGAAGTAATGTTTCCATTTGTGCAGCGCGTTTACCTCTTTACGCGCGATAGTTATGAACCACAAACTCCTTGCAGTTTGCAGTCTGCTCCCTTCTCTACATCAGGTCCTTCTGCTAGACTTGTGGATATTTCCATGTTCCACACGGAGCCAGCATTTCCATTGTCCAGCGCAGTTTAACCTTCTGACGCGGGTCATGTTTCCTCCTGAACTACAACTCCCTTGTGGTTTGTTCCTTTTTTCCCCCAACAGGCACTCCTACCGGACTTTGCCATGTCATGTTTCACTTTTACTACAGTACACTCGTTAGCGTTCACTGTTCTCGACAACTTCGAGAACTACAATTCCCTTGATTCATTGCGCCCAGACCACCACTCCCGTGATCCTTTGCTCACGGAAGTGGCTATAGTCGGATCCCCGGCCGCCCGAGCCGTTGTTCTCTCCCTGCCGGCTGGACAGGTGTCACGGGATACAACGCTCCAACCGAGCGGTAAGTCTCCAGTTTTTCTAGCTCGGCTTTGCGCCACATATGGTGCCCCTCACTCGGTTTCCTTGCCAGAGCTCAGACCTTCATTTTTCCCATTGAAGGCGAGCACCTTGCCAACAGCTTTTTGCGCCGCATTTAGTAATCCCTTTACTGCTTTGCTTTTCCTTCACCGAGCGTTCCCATGTTTTACGCAGGCCTAATTTCACAGCCGAGCGCATTTTGATATGCCTGGGCATGAGCGACAGACAGTTTAAACTACCGCTCTGTCTTGACGCGCCCTCACCGGCCCCTTTCCCAGCTACAGATTAGTCCTTGGCTTGGTCATCCCCTGATGCCAGCCTCCACATTCTATAAAGATGAAACCTGTCGACCTCCCCAGGTCTGGGCTCTGCTTAATACTTACCCAGCCTTGCATTGCCATTTGGTTATTCCTTGGTCCCACTCTAGTCCTTGCCCATCTTAGCAGAGATAATTGCTGGAGACATTGTTTTACTCTCCAGTGATCACAATGGGGTTACCATCTACCTCATGCCTGTCACCAAGGTTACACGCACGGCCTCTTATGAGTACCAGTGTTCACCACTGCACTGCTCTCTATTAACACACCCTTCCTTCTGATAGTACTGGCATCTGTCCAGCTCCTTCTGCCTCTCTACCTTTACCCTTGTTCTCACGCCACCGCCTTTCTCTTTCTCAGGCTGGCGCCTGTACCTATTACTAATTAGTACCGGACAGAAGTGGTAACTATCTCAACCTAAATAGGTAAGTGCCACGTATCTGGTCACTTAAAGATAATAGTAGTGATTTAGCCTTGCCCAATATGGTTTTGGCGACCGAATGTCAGTATTCATGTGGCTCAATCTTATATAAATGTACTGTTTTTGTTTGTTTCCACCGCAGGTTCATTCAGTGGACCAGACTGAACATGAAATTATCTGGTTCAGTATAAACACACCGTTGTTGTTTTCAATTTTTGTGTGTCAAATTTTGCACTTAATCACTTTGGCAGTAGCTGTTTTATTAGATCCTGATGAAGGCCATGACACTTTTATAGGTCTCAAAGGCTGAAACATGTCGATCTTGTCAATGTAGCCATCTTAAAATTTGATAGGCTCATTACACAGCATATTGTTTTTAATCCTGTCATAGGGTAGCCTAATAAAGTCTGTTGCTAACTCTGTAGGCAGTTTTAACTCACTCACACACTCAGCACTGCACTTTATCTTTCCACACACCACACTCACATAGGGTTTTTAGGACAACCCATGTGCTAACATTGAAAACATCCCTGAGCTCCCCCCTCGTAGAGAGGGGGTCGTAGCCGGCGGCAAGACTAGGTCTTAACGCGAGGAGGCACCCCTATGCTGAAGCATGACACCTTTTGGTGTGTGAGGGGAGTCGTCCTTTAAAAGGGATATCCCCCGTATTTCTCACTGTCCACATCTTTACTTGACTGAGACTTTGGACCCGTGGGCTCTTTGTGTGTTTATGATTACAAGTGGGGAGTATACCCACGCTGGTCCTTAAACCTCCTCCAGGCCCCCCCTTCTCTCTTGTGTGTGATATTGCTAAATATCATACTACCTGCACCCTTCATACTGTGGGGGAACCTTTACAGATAGCCCTTTGTCTGAAGCAAAACAATCATGTGTACATTGGTTAGTACCTGGTGCACACACTCTTCCATGTTAAGTATAAATTACCATGCTGAAACGATTCTCTCTAATAACTCAATGCTGCTTACAAAACTTAGTATCTAAAACGTAGAATCTTTCTCCTGTTGGGGACTTTTTCTGCAGAACCACAAGGTTTCATTACAAGACCGGAGGCTACCATTATGCATAAACCTTTCATTGCTGCCCCGACATGTAGCCCTTTAAAAACATTAAACACAACATGTATTCCAAGTTGGAATCTTCAACAGAGTATATAAGTCCATGTCACATAAGCACATTCCTCTTTTATTGGCTGCTCCTGGCAAAGATATGTACTGTTCTTCCATTGTAATAATGTTTCACTTACTTTTGCTTCTTTATCACCTTTAGCTGTTAGTAGGTGTTTTTCCCTCATACTCTTGGGCCTCCAATTTATGGCCAGGTTCTGTTTTACCCTCTCATTTCCTTTTTATCTTTTTTTTTTTTTTTAGCAAGATAGCGTTGTTGTGTTGATTTCAGTTAACATTTTTTTGTCTTGTTTTTTTCCTTATTAAACTAAAAAGGCCTGTAATGTCTTATCAGTGAGGGGCTGCACAGGGAGCCGGACGCGACTTACTGATTTGATCTAGTGCACCCCCCTCTAGCCCCGTGCAAACTTCATAACAAAGGTGAGGGAGGTGCACTTCCTGTGAAGGCGGCGGGTTTGGAGATGCACTCCTTCCGCTCGTTGATTTAAAGGGGTTTCTCACCCGATGCCCGTTTTATTCCTAAACAGAGCAGCCTCAGACACACACGTATCTTGTGCTAAAATGGTAAAAGGAATGAAAGCAGTCCCCATTTTACCAGGGGATTCGCTGTTTATCGCGTCGGCACGTGCATAGCATTGCCATGACGGCACGACTTGTTCAGTTTCATCAACGGAGGTCTGCGGTCTCAGCTGGTAAAAATGAATCTATTATGGATTCCGCCCCCCCCCCCCAAAATAAGGGGGGGGGAGAAGACAGAGGTATATTCACTAAGAGAAGGAAGGAATATATAGAGTATCCTTTTCTTGATCATATCTTGTTCACCATGATAGATGATTTGTCCTCCCAGGGTGGCCCTTCCTCCGGCCTCACTTCTCTTAAGGAGGCAGTACAAGTCGTCTTTTCTAAATGGAAGAGAGATACTCCTTCAGAGGAGGACTATTTCCGGGCGTCAGAAGAGGATTCCACTGCAATTATTAAAAAGGGAGATAAGGTGTCAAAAAGGACAAATTATTTTGTAAGGGAGGAGTCTATAGTCGAAAGAGATTTCAGGCATGGTAGCCATAGCGCTACAAGAGACCATGGTGTCCTTAGCGGCACAACAAGCAGGAGCGAGTATATCGGCACAATTGGAATGGGTGTCTGTCGTGATACAAATAGAAAGAGTGCCCTTAATGGCACAAAGGATGGAAAGAACTCCTGCAGTACAAACAAAAATCTTTATGTTCATTTAGAGAAAACGGATGAATATGTTTTTGATACACAAGAGACCCTAGAGACTGATTTACTTAATGATGAGCTATAACAGCTTTCTATCTAAAAGGCAAATAAAGACCCACAGGGCGCAGATATGTTTAATCCCAACCTCATCACACACCCTCGGGGCTCAGACTGGTGGCCCATGGACCAGGTTACTGCCTTTATGAAATACTGAATAAGAAAGTCTCTCGATAAGGAGACTCGTAATCTTATGAGGGCTGAATGACCAAGACCTTTCCTGGATAATAAATTGGGAATTTCTCCCAATCTTGATCCTGAATTAATAACTTCTCTCTTTAAATCAGGAAAGGACCCAAGGAAAGGATTGGAGCACTGCCTTAAGCAGTGCCAGGACAAGTTATTGGAAGCTTTGGGTCCTTTAGCCAGAATTTTGGATATGGCAAAAGAGGCAAATAATAAGGATTTGCCTGTAGACATGTACCTTTTAAGAGGTTGGAGCCGACAAACAATCTGCCTACTTGGAAATGCTAATGCCGGGCTTATAGCAGAAAGGAGGAAGGCCATCCTCGTGAGGATGAACCCTAAACTGGGTGATCTAGCCAATAAGCAAGCCCCATGTGATCCTAATGGGTTGCTTTTTGGCTAACATTTTGTGAAATCCTTAGGCATGTACGTATCCACGTCTACTGCCTTTAGCAGAGCCCAGTCCAATATGCAGCGCGTTTTTGACACTAGAATGTTTGGAAGGGATGACAGGAGGGGACTGGCTGCCAGCCAAGGGTCACAAAGGTCTCAGTTCTATCAAGAACCGCAGGGTTACAGAAGGAACATTCGTTCCAGCATTCGCTTCTTCCCTCAGAGTAGACAAACCCCTCGTTCCTGTGGGAACAGGGCCAGATCTCAAGGCTCAGGAGATCAAGATACGTTTCAATCATTTCACTGGTTCTTCCCAAGCAAAGGTAGGAGGGAGGTTACGCTTTTTCCACAGAAACTGGCCAAACATAACGAAGGCTTCATGGGTTTTACAAACTGTAAGAGGATTCAGAAACGAGTTTTTGGTAAACCCCTTTCAAAGGATACACCAAAGGGAGTTATCATTAGACAAAGATCAAATGGATTTGGTGGATTCAGAAGTTACCCAAATGAAACAAAAAGGTTACATACTCGGAAGGAGTTTTTGTAAGTACTGTTTTTCTGGTAAAGAAAAAAGACAAAGGGTGGCGTGCCATAGTAAACATGAAGGAGTTGAACACATTTTTTAGTGTACAGACATTTCAAGATGGAGGGAATCCATCTCTTACTAGACGTTTTACAAGAGAAGGATTGGCTAGTGAAGTTAGATCTGAAAGATGCTTACTTCACAATCCCTATGGATGTTAAGTTCACAGAAATACTTACGTTTTAGGTGGAGAAGTATTTTGTACCAGTTTTCCTGTGTTCCCTTCAGTCTATCTTCTGTACGTCTAATAATCTATCTAGACGATATATTGGTGACGTCCCAGGATCAAGTGGAACTGTTGAAACACATGAAGTGGACAAGGGATCTTTTAGAGGCCTTAGGCTTAATCATCAACGTAGTAAAATCTATCATGACTCCAACACAAAACTTACATTTTTGGGGTTCGCAGGTAGACACAAAGAAAAGGAGGTAGTGACTTTACAGGATCTGGCTAGGAGGCATGCTAATCACTGGACAATCACAGCAGCAAAACGAGAATGAAATCAACAGAAAGGATAACACAAATCTGCCAATGTGACATCAACTACCCTCCCCAGCTGTTCCTTACCTCTTTGTTCTCGCGTCCCGTGCAAGTGGTGGTAAGGGCAATTACTCTGGGCAGTGCACAAATGTTTGCACAAAATCTTTCAATGTTTGGGGTTGACTAAGCTGAGCCCCCCGCAGCACCAGCTAAACGCCCACAACACCAGGGCAAAGTCTGGCCGAGGCTAACATTGAGAAAGGGTGACTATAGGGGACAGAATAGGGCCTGTGCACTTAACATCACGGCACCAACCAGCCCTCTTCTAGTAGCAGGCACTTGAACTCTGCAGGGCAATCTCTGGCCGAGGCTAACAGGGTCCCGTGAAACAATGGCCAGGCCGTGTGCAACACTCCAAGCCGCCCCGCGGCTAACCAGCAAACAAAGGCGGTCTGCAAAAACTCCTGCCGCAGGCCCCTGAGCCAGCAGAGATGTATCAGTGATTCCCACACTACAGGCGGCGGGACAAGAGAAGTGAAACAAGCATTGGAAATGCAATAGGTCTCGCATTTCCTCGAGTTCGAGCTTTTGGCGTTGTAAATGACAATGTCTTTTACCTATGTGTTAGAGAGTGTATGTATATCGTGGCGAGGAAGGGAAGCGGAGGTGTCTGTCTAGAACATGAATCCTGAAGAGTGAATGAAAAAAACATTGGTGGTGTAATTGTAGATGCGAGGGTGTGAGTTTTCCATTTAAAAGGAGGATGCCAGGAGTCTGAACAAATCGGTGTTGCTGTGATCCTGGGTGTTAAGAGTCCATGTGCAAAGTGCCCTAGGTTCACACCTCCCACAGGGCAGGGAGTATTTGCACTTCAAAGCATATCACACAGAACAGATAAGGGAAGCGGAGACTAGGGTTCTGAGATGTAAATCACTGAGTGCCTTGGTGCACTTCCTGCACACCCTTAAGACGTGCATGCAGGCAGACTTCGGCACTAGGGTGGAACATGCTTATACATATGTGCGCGTTCATACAGAAGTACCCAGAGGTCATATCCCCATGTGACTAAAGCCAATAGCTTTCAGGAACATCACCTCAACTGAGAAGGCTTCCAGGAAAAGACCTCAATTTTATTACTATGGAAATGGGATCGAAAAGACGAAATGGAGAAAACAGGCCGGCACCCACACAGCACAGGGCCTTAAGACTGCACACCACTGCTGTCGTACCCCAATTGAGCTCTATTACCAAGTCGACAGCTGAGCCTGAGTTGCAGGGCATAGTGATAACGTTACTGAAACCTTCAGTATACACAAAAGAGGGTCAACATGAGAAATGCAAGAACATACATGTAGGTACTTGCAACGCCCATCTGTTGGGACAGCAAAGTAATAGGAAATGTTTGGGCCAGTCGGGATCTCTTATAGTACGGGCTCCTGAGTTTCAAAAGTATTTTTTCTTATGGTTGCAAGATTCCCATCTTTTGGGATGGTACAGCCTTGTGGCGAGGAAAAGATGCAAATAAGGTTAATTCTACACTGGCCTCTTTGGAGATGTGACCACGGTAATCTGTCATTTTTCACAAAAATCTAACATTAGGAAAGTTAGCCTGACAAAAACAAGCTGAAAAAAGTTCATTTTAGAGAAAGGTAAAAATGACTAAATGCATTCTTCACAAAAATATATTTTCGTGGAAAAGATAAAGGTAACAATAACGAGAGAAGGACGAGCATATGCTGCTTTCAGCAAGAACCAGGAATCTTTTACCTCTTGCTCAGGGCGGCTTGTCAGGAACAAAGAGGAGCCTAGGCATCCAGCTGCAGAAAGCAGTCCCGCACTGTAGAGGATGTAGTGTCACGGCCAGAGTTGCCGACTTTGGAGCTGGGAACCCAGGTTCGAGTCTCGGTAGCAGCTCAACATTATGTGATTCCGGGCGAATCACAATATTATTGTTTTTAAAAAGGCAATTACTGAAATATTTGATTGTGTGAGTTGAAAATGAATGCCCTCATCCGATACTGAACTTAAAATGCCTACATCTGCTAAAAGCAGCACCACCACGGAGAACAGAAGACCATATGGCATAACAACCAGAGCTGTAGGCTTTGGAGCTAAGGAACAGGGTTCAAGTCTCGACTTCGACTCAACATCCAATTCTGGGCGAATCACTCGATATGCCGTGTCAAATGTAAACAAGTAGTTTAAGTTGCGCTTATGTAAAGCGCTCCAATACACTATAAGCCACTGTAAAATATAAAGTGTAGGTGGGAGTCGAAAGCACAGTACAAGCAGCGAGGGGCTGGTGTGGCGTGATCAGAGTACAATTACACACTGAAAAGAAGCGGATAGAGGCGGGAGGTGTTGTTCTTGGAACAGCATGGGAGATTAAGTGAACTGCGAGGAGAGAGCGGAAATAACAAAGTAGTGCACTAAAGCAAAACATATGGGCAATAATGAGAGGATCCCTGTAGCATGGGCAGTCTCCAGGACGGAACAAAAAAAGCCCAAAGGCGGACAAATGAATGCTATTTACCAACGAAAAGAATGGAATTTGGAAAGGCAGACAAAAAAACCAATGGTAAGCGCTGGCCGTGTTTAAAAGCCCACAGACCGAATACCATAGGTCTCTAAGCGAGACCTAAAAAGGAAGAAGGGTCCCAGTCTGCTGCATGTCGTCGGGTGGTCCGTGGGTGAGATGCGGTGGCCAAAGACCGAGCCCTGATCTCGCCCACCTTTAAAATGGGGCCGGTCTCACATCGCAACGCAATAGCAGGACCCGTGATATCTCCAGGCCAGCAATAACACTGCACGGTGGGTCACGCCCCTCAACCCAGAGAACCCTTTGACCCGCCGCACCAGAAATGGTGCCCGCTCCAACTGTGCCTCACAAAATGCTCAACCAGCCCCATTTGGGTCACACCTTTGACCAGTCACGTAAATCGAGAAATTAACAGAGTTGGCGCTTCGCAGGGGAACGTGGGCAACTGTGCAGGGTCTCACACCTTAATACCATCACTGCGCCCCACACCAGGGCACCTCCTTTTTAGTTTTTTTTTTAATATGCAGGGTCCAATGTTACGAGTCACAGGGTAGGGCGACCCCCTCCTATGGGAGAGGGTTTCCCTTTCCCTCGCCCCACAGCCGTGGTTCAATGTTTCAAAGCCCATAAGAGGGGCAATGATGCCCTCCACTTGGCCTCGTTGCTGCTTTAGGGTGATCAACACTGGCAGCCCATGCATGTTAGCACGTGTTATATCTCTTCAAGGCAGGGTGCCTTACAGTTGTGTTGCTGGCGCTTCAACTAAATCACATCAACCTCAAGGATGAGTATAGCATTACAAAGAGGGGTGCCTGTACATTGCTCTTCCTTTCTCAGTCTTTTCAAATACTGCTTGCATGGTCTAGTAAATAAGTTGTTTTAGCATATTGCTTTGTTTTTCAAGGGAGTGTTAATGTTAACCCATTAGAAGTGAAATGCTGCATTTGCATTAGAAAGGCGCTCTGTGCCATCTCACCCATTGAACTGTTTTATCTTGTAAGCAGTCACAGGTTAAAAGCAGAAAGTCAGGAACTAATTTTATGTGAATTTCACAAGTTTGCCAAATGGTACTGTGACATAATACTATCACCCATTCCTGGCTTTTCAGCCAACAGCATCTTGCATTGTTGGGATTGAAGTTTAGATTTTAACAATTTTGTTCCGGACTCAAAATCAGAGTATGGAGAGTGCTAGAAACTAAAATGGCAGAATTGGCCATAGTTGTTATAAGTGTCATCTAACCACTTTCAGCAATGTTTTCAAATTTTACAAAGTCATATAATCCATTTTAAAAACTACTTGCTTAACATGTAAAACCAAAAGTAAACTCTGCTCACATATTTTGTGCGGGTTCTCCCTTTCATTTACATCATATATTAAAACAAGCATTGGGAATGCAAAGAATTTAGTCGTATGTGTACTGGAATGTTTTAAATTGAGCTTCGCAACATGGACACCAGCAGCTTAACATTCCTGAACACAAAGTCAATCCCTAGCACAAAGTTTAAGGGCGGGGTAGCAGTAGCAGCATCCCACAATCATCATATGCATACGAGGCAAGTACAGCACCTGTAATTAACACACTAAAGCGGGAGTGATACAAGTTAAAGGACTGTTGTACACTCTCTGTAAACAGACATACACATTCAATAAGTATGAAAATCCAAGAACAAAGAGTCAACCCTCTTATGGAATTATTGTACATTCATGTACTCCCTGTGAGGGTTCAGAGTGCTACTATTCAATGGTTGTACACTCTTCTAGTTACGGGTTTCCTAGCTGGGGTGAGCTGATGCCCCTTATGTCAACAGTTATGTTCTCCCTCTGTTAAACTGTCAGACCTGTATTGAAATTTTTGTGGGGGACCTAAAAATGTTTTTACTGATTTCTCCCTAAAACACAATTAAAAACAGGAAGGTCGAGCAACAGACTCTGCTTCTTTTCTCTACCAACATGTTTCAACACTCTTAATACGTTCTATTCAGGAAGAGGCCTCTTTCTAAGGAGTATAGGTACTTCACATCAAATATTTTGAAACAGTCCCTGTTTCATAGGGCAACTTATTCAAGTGCATTTTATATATCTTTTTTTGTTTGTTTAGTAAGATGGGGCAACAGCAGTGAAAACACCCCTTTCTTCATAGAACAGGTACACCTTTGGCATAAACAGTGCAAGCTTCTTTCCTTCAGAGGACACGTACAGCAAGGGCAATAGCAGTGCAAGCATTCCCATCACAGGACAGGTACAAATAGAGTAGCAGCAGTGCAAGCTTTGCTCACTCACAGAGCATGCATAGCATGACAGTACTAAACCAAATCTTCCTTCCTTTCTTTCTTATAGAGCACAATTAGTGCTTTCTTCCATTCCACGTCGAACAGACCCAGTAGGGAACATTAGGACAAGCTTTCATCACTCACAGAATTATGTACAGTTAAGGAACGAGTGACATGTAGGTTACAGACAGATCTCTGGAACAGGTGCTCAAGTCAATGATAGGACTGTATATGTAGGTGAAGGACTAAAAATGTGAGCTCGGATATCATTCTCACTTGGTGATATTCTGTGTCAGCATCCTGAAAGTGCTGCTGCTGTCACTCAGAGACCTTCTGTTCCTGTTGATTCTTGAATTCGATGGCATCTAGGAGGTCACTGTTTTTTGGAAGAGCTCAGCCAAAGTAACTATGATACAGACAGTCACAAGGGTGCAACAAATCCCAGTTTCAGTGCTGCATCGGTTCAAAATGATGAGGGTCAATCGTCCTGTGTTCTGCAGGTTTGTCCCACTTTTAGGGAAGCTGTCTAGCTACCCACACTGAGCTGATATGGGACATCAAATGTCCTGCACTTTGCTGTTCTCAGGACCAACATACGAAAGGCTCATTAGGAGCACTGTAGAGATCTGTCAGGAAAATCCACTGTTTTTCAACACTCAGTGCAAAGCTTTAACAATTAGTACATTGGTAAAAACATATACAAAATATAGCAGACAAATTCATTAGGGGATGACTTTGACAAATCAATTAATCAATTTTGGATATTTTATATTTAAGACACAAAGGTTTTAAAAATTGTTTCTAGCTTCTTTAAGCATTGCAGTAGAACAAAAGGCAAGAACATGCTTAATATCTTGATTGCCACCATTGCAGAAATCACATATTCCGGTCTTATTTCCTTTATCGGACCAGTGCTTTTTAAAATTATTTAGGCGTAAAATACCTAACCTTAACATAAGTAAAAATCGTCTAATCCTGTGTTCCAGAAATAGCTTTAAATATACTTGATCCTGCTTAAAAGATATAGTGTCCAAGTAAGTCTTCTACATTTCTAGGGACGAACAATGACACTGGTGTAGCTTATTATGGCAGCAGCATTTTCTCGAAACACTAAGTTGTGCAGGTATCTACATCTGTAAGTGGTCGATGGCACACTGTAATTGTGCGAGTGCAACCTTGAGATTATTATTGACAGTATGGATTTGTATGTATCCATTAAAGGTTTCTTGCCTTAGGAAGCGTCTCTGGGGGTGCCTTCAGGTGTGTGTAGTAAGTTGTGAATTGGCAATCTTGTTAGAGGACCTGTCAAAGTTTTTTTTTTTTAAACATCACTTGTATTGAGTCCATTTGAAGTTTCCCAATATTTTTATGCAATGTGTAAAAAGGCAGAGATGTATATTTACTTTGGGTCAGGGGCAGCAGGTAATTTTCCGCATTCGTGGTAGATAGCTTTGTTTACATTTGGTGTTTCCGAGCTTAAGACCGTTTCATTTCATTTGGATAAGAGTTATTCATTTTGGAAACTTGTCTCTCCAAAAGGTAGCAATAGCGAGAAGTCAAGGCTTACTCCAGAAGGTAGTGAAGGTATTGGAACTCAAATACAGTCTGTCATATTAATCATATCCGATAAGCACCTTGACTAGGCAGCCTAGTTGTATCTATTAAGAGTCTGATGTAAAGGAGGTAGTTATAGAACGAAACACCAAAAAAATACTGCCAATAGTCCCCTAACCCCATCAAATGCCTTCTGATGTCTCTGCATGTGCAAAGTTCCCTGTGAAATTAAAATAGAAAGTAGTCCACCCTGCAACACTTCAGTGTTGTGAGACTGAGGAAAGGAGGCCTTACTTGGATAGGCAAGACAAAGAATCCAGAGTTGACTAGCAGGCCTATTGCCAAGGCCAGCTGATAGGACTTTTTTTTTTTACTGCTGTGGATAAACTGTCCCCTCTGCCTAGGCTGGCCTGGTTGTAAGAGACAACCCAAAATGTTGCTGCAGCCTTAGGGCTGGTGTGTGCACACAATCAGTTTAACCATTCTCATAAAGTCAACCAGCTCATTCTCATGTGTAGAATGACAGTGTGCTATCCCTGGCAGGCACAGCATGATGTGTTCCTCCTCCAACAACAAATAATCCTAAACCTCAGGGAGTTACAGCGAGGTATTTGGAATTTGTTGCTTTTGAGCAGCACAGTTAGAACTGACCTCCCGTGGGAGGTGAGACGATGGGGTGAGTGTTCAGGCGAAGTATGATGGCTGAGCACTGTGGGGATTTCTTTGGGTAGGTACATTAATTCACATGGGAAGGATGTGCCAATCTTTGAGCCTATGTGAGTAGGCAGCCAGGATGTTCAGCATGACTAATATTGCATTGTTGGTTGGAAGGACAAAAATGTTTTTGGTTAGGTAACAAGTGGTGTGATTTGACTAAGTTATGGAAATAATCTTGCACTCAATTATCTATTTTAACCAAGCGCCAATCGATTTACCAGAGAACATGCACAATTAGGTTTTACATTTCAGGCTAAATAGGAGGCTAGCAACATGAGCCTTTACAATTTTGCAAGCATCTTCTCCCATATTAGCAAGACCTCTGACCTCCTGATCAGGGAAACTGCTCTCCCCTCGCGCAGCTCTGTCGTTGCGCCGCTGCCCCCGCACCTCTCTGCTTGCAGGTAGGTGTTTGAGGCCCTCCTCCACCCACAGGCTCCTGCCTGCGCCTCATCCCTGGTGGTCCAGTGGGCGAGCCTTGCTTTTCTGCTGGTCCGCTCTGCCAGCCTTTCTGGTTGTCTTCCCTGCTTTTGTCTGTCTGTGCCCTGTTTGTCTGTCTTTGCCCAATTTAACCGTTTTGTGCAGTTTGTCTCGTGCACCTTATTGTTTTTTGTGTCTTTGTCTCTAGTGCCTGTCTCTCTTTGTGCCTCTGTCTCTTGTGGCTTTTTGTCTCGTTTTTCTGCCTTATTGCCCGTTTTTCTCTGCTGCTGCTTTTTGCTCCCTTTCCTGCCACTGCTGCCCCCCCGAGGCCCCAACCCTCCCTGCTCCAACTCCCGCCTCCCAGCTACTTTCCCTCCCCGACCCCTACTTAATGGCGGCAGCGCCAAAATCAAGCTCGTCTGCGCCCGTCCGTGACCCGACCGCGACCAGCGCCAGGGACCCTGGTCCTCCGACCACCCACCGCTACGACTCAGCTACCCTCCACGCACTCAAACCCGGAAGAAACAACAACTGCCAGTTGTCAACGCCAAACACCACCCAAGGCCAGTCCTCCTGCCGACACACCTTCACCCACCACCGGAACCCCACTGCTACCGCCAACCCACCGGACACCAGGGAGCCCAAACCCCTGAGCTGCATCCTCCTCAATGTACGCTCCCTGCACAGACACGAAGTAGCAATCTGGGACCTCCTCAACACCCTCTCGCCCGACGTCACCTTCCTCACATAGACCTGGACCAACGCCAACTCCGCACCCAACATTGCAACCGCCATCCCAGATGGGTACAAGAACCAGAGGAAGGACCACCCCAACCACCCTGGAGGTGGACTCGCCATCGTACACAAAGACTTCCTCCGACTCACTACATCCAGCACAAACGACTCCTCGTCCCCCATGGAACACCTCCATTTCCAGATCAACCCCAGAACGACTCTACGCGGCACCCTCGCCTATAGACCTCCCGGACCGCACGCCACATTCACCACTACCATCGCAGACCTCATCGCACCCCACGCCCTCCCATCCACGGACTACGTACTTCTCAGAGACCTGAATTTCCACCTCGACAACCTCCGCGACCCAAACTCCACCACCCTCCTGGACAACCTCACCAACATCGGACTAAGACAGCTCACCCCCACCCACAAGGCAGGACACACCCTCGACCCCATCTTCGCAGGAGGAAACATTCGCTTCAGCCACACCACGTAACCCCTCTGGACCGACCACTACTGCGTCCACTTCTTCTCGAAACCAACCGCACAAAAGCCTACACCACGCCCCCGGGCAGGAACTGGAGCAAGATCACCGAAGAGCACACCTCAACTCCGCCCTCAACAGCGCTCCTCCACCCACCACGACCGACGCCAACTCTGCAGCCAACGAACTCCACAGAAGGATCACCGACTGCGCAAACACACTCGCCCCCCTCCAGAACTCCGACAGACAACGTACCACGAAAGCCACTTGGTTCACCACCGACTTTCAAGAATACAAGCGCACGTGCCGACAACTGGAGGAAGCGTGGAGGAACAGCAAAACCTCTGAAGCACGCACCACACCTACAAGACCGCCATGACAGAACACCACCCACTCATCAGAACCACAAAGAAGAACTTCATCCAGGACAGAATCCTCTCCAACTCCCGCAACTCTAAGGAACTCTTCAGCATCATACAAGAATTCACCAAACCCCCCCAGCGAATCCTCCGTCGTCCCTTCCTCCCACGGCGTCTGCAACAAACTCGGCTCCTACTTCCATCACAAGATCAGGACTCTCTATGACAACTTTGAAGAATGGAACCAAGCCACCGGCACTATACCCGCCACCGGCAGCGCCACCCAGCCTACCATCACAGCCTGGACCCCTGTCACCACAGAATACACCTCTAAGCCCAGGAGGAGCATACACTCAGGAGCCCCCACCGACCCCTGCCCACTGCACATCTTCCACAGAGCTGCCTCCGCTATAGCACCCGAACTACGACGCACTATCAACTGCACCCTTGAAACAGGCACATTCCCAGACAACTGGAAACACGCAGAAGTCAAGCCCCTCCTCAAGAAGCCCTCCGCAGACCCATCTCTCTCCTCCCCTTCGCAGCCAAAGTCATGGAGAAGATCGTCAAAAACCAGCTCCCGAACTTCATCGAATCCAACTCGATTCTCAACACTTCCAAATCCAGATTCCGCAGCAGCCACAGCACTGAGACTGCCCTCCTAGCTGCCACGGATGACATCTGCACCCTCCTTGACCAAGACCACACGGCTGCCCTCATCCTACTAGACCTCTCAGCAGCCTTCAACACCATCTCCCACCGCACACTAACTGCCAGACTCCACGACGCCGGCATACAGGGTAGACTGGATCTGCTCCTTCCTCACCAGCCGAATTCAAAGAATCAGACTCCTGCCCTTCCACTCCGAACCCACAGAGATCAGCTGCGGAATACCCCAAGGATCCTCACTCAGCCCAACATCTACATGGCCCCCCTCGCTACCACTGTCAGAAAACACAGACTCCGCATAGTATCCTACGCCGAATGAAAGACGTTGCATCCTGGATGAGCAGCAGCAGCTGCCTGAAGCTCAACTCAGAGAAAACTGAAGTCCTCGTCCTCAAATCCACCCCCTCCGCATGGGACAACACCTGGTGGCTCACCGCCCCTGGCAACCCTCCCACACCCACAGACCACCCCCGCAACCTCGGCATCATACTCTACTCCTCCGTCACGAAGAACCGTCAGGTAAACGCTGAGAAAAAGCACCTCTTGTCCACTTTAAATCAAAAGGAATACAGGGAGTCGGAGGTAAAACATTTGGTTTATTCAAGCTTGAACAGATGCAAGACCAACAGAGAAAAAGCTATTCCGTGTAGGTAATGAACAACCACACAGAATTCTCGTTTCATATTTATACTATACTTTAAACAAGTCTGCCTACACCCCTTCACTTCCCTCCCCTAATCCATTGGAAAATTCCTTCCAGTTATACATACAAAAAGAATAGCTAACGACACTACATTTTCAAGATAAGTGATCACAAGCCGTTGCTTAATTGCAAATTGAATGGAAAAAGACCAGCGTGACTTTCCATCTTAGAGAAGCACAAATGATTAACAAAGTGTAATTATTCTAACAGCCACTCAGTACTTTTCCAAGGACATGGAGAGAAAAAAATAAAAGAATGTACAATGTCAGAACGTGCATGGAAAATTCCTCAAACAATGTTGTACAAAGTCAGGTGGATTTAAAAAAATGTCTGCACTCATGTTCATATTATATAACATTTTCCTCAACGCTGTATCTTCCATGTGCTTCAACACCCTGCGCATCCGCAGCAAGACCTTCAAATGGATCCCCACTGAATCCAAAAAGACTGTCACCCACGCACTCATAACCAGCAGACTGGACTACGGGTACGCCCTCTATGCCTGAATCAACAGATCTCTACTCCTCAAACTCCAGACCATCCAGAACGCCGCAGCCAGACTTGTCCCCGGCATCCCACGACAAGACCACATCACCCAGCACCTACAAGACCTCCACTGGCTCCCTGTCGAAAAGAGAGTGACCTTCAAGCGGCTCACTCATACCTACAAATCCCTCCACAACACCGGACCCCAATACCTCAAGGAAAGAATCTCCTTCTACGCACCCAAGAGAAACCTCTGATCCACCGACCTTGCCCTGGCCGAAATCCCACGCATCCGCAGAGCCAGAACGGGAGGAAGAGCCTTCTCCTACATCGTGGCCAATAACTGGAACAAACCCCCACACTGCATGCATTCGGAAAGAGCCTCAGGACCTGGCTCTTCGGATCAGACGGAGCTGCTGGAATCCCTCCTTCCCCCCCAGCGCCTTGAAACCCTCGCCGGTGAGTAGTGTGCTTTGCATGTCCCTGATTGATTGATTGATTGATTGTAGGTATTAGGGAAATGGGACTTAAACTTTTTCAAACTTTTAGTTCTCAGCAATTTCTGTAACTTTATTTCACAAGGCAAATGCCACCTCCCCCAAACTTACTTCTTCCACAGTGCTGGGATTTCCTTTTCCTATATGTGTATACTGCACACCATTTATTATAAGTACCTCTTGTTTTGTTGCTTTAATTTATACCTTTCTGATCAGTGACTGGCTCAGTGCAGATTTTAGTTGGCCACGAATTATTGGTGTGCCTTTTTCCCCCCATTTCTTCTTTATTTCTTTTAGTTAGTTCAACTCTTAAAAACTGATTTTGAGATTACTTGCTGTGGTTAGGCTCTAAGTGTGTGGTTGTGGTCCAGTCTTTGGTGCTTCTACTTGCCTATATACCAACCACCCCACCTGTGCATGACACCCATGCCACTGCCTTCTCTTGTCTTCCTCAATATATGCATTCTATTCTTAGCTGTGGCACTTGGAGGTCACTCACCTGATCCAGTGAGTATCCCTTTCTATTAATGCTCCATCCCTATTGAAAATCAAATGCCTGATCTTTGGACTTCATTGGCATAAAGGGAGGATTTCAGAGTCCCTAAAGACCGCTGTATAGCCCTTTAGAGAACATCAGAGCAATAATAGTTTTGGATAGACCTAGGACACGCTTTTCCACCCAGTTTAACAGATGTAATGTATTTCCACTTAAACAGCACTCTTATTTTATTATGGTTATTTATAAGTGCAGCCATTTTACTTATATCTACACTACGAAGTAGTTTATTGGAAAGTTGTTTGAACGATGCCAGAGAATTATTAACTGATGCAACTACCTTTGCTGTCGCTTTCTTCGATGTTTCATCATATGAAACTTAGAGCGTCCTCGTGTGTTCCTTTTCTGCCTGGCGCCCCACAAATCCATGCACCGGTCCTGCAAATTAAATATCCATTTTTTTCTTATAATGTTCTGCTTGGCCTGCCCTGTATGTTAGTACGGAACTGGAACGGGAGGTTCTTCTAGTTGCACATGAAAGGACTGACTGGCCCTCAGACTGGGGAAACCGAGTCGCCCACACGCTAAATAAAGGACGTAAGGCGGTCTCACACACTACAACCCAATCCCCCCCACCCACCATCCCAAATTGCCCACGATGTATGAGATATGGGTGCCTCAGGATTCCCTCGCCAACTTCGGCAGGGAGCCTTCATCCTTTGTAACGCCACTGTCCTTCACAATAGACAGATGCGGGCGATTCTCTTCTTGTCGATTCAAATACGGGACAAGGAGTCAACTCTATTGCTAAGAACGCACGGTACCAGCTGCGCCTTCTTTGGGGGATCCGTCGGTTCTTCCCGGAGAAAGACTTAAAAACCTTGGTACAATCTCTGGTTCTCTCAAGACTGGATTATTGCAATTCTCTTCTGACGGGCCTACCCAAATCCCACCTCTCCCCTCTCAAATCTATCCTCCATTCTGCAGCTCGCTTCATTTCAGGGTCTAAACGAAGCGACCACGTCACTCCTATCCTGTCCTCTCTTCGATGGCTCCCGATCGAGGCAAGATCTATTTACAAAACTGCCTGCATCACACACAAAGCCTTACACACGTCCTCCCCTCGTTACCTGGCGAATACATTGAAATTGTCCGGTGGCTCTCGCCCTTCTCGCAATGCGGAAAAGCTTCTGCTTGAGCCCCCGTCTTCAAAAGGGAAAGATCGATGGCTCAATCCTTCTCGGGCAATGCGGTGAGAATCTGGAACTCGCTTCCCCCACTGCTCCGTGCCACCTCCTCTACCCGGATCTTCAAAGCTGACCTCAAGTCTCTTCTCTTCCAAAGACACTTCCAGAACTAACACTTTCGTTCTCAGGCCCCTCTAGGAAGTTCGCTCGTCAGTGTAAATTTGTACTTTTTCCTGTTCACTCCTCACCTTTGCGTGTTGTGTTGGATTTTAGGTGCGTGTTCCCTTCATTTCAAGTCCCCTGTTGAATTCACGCCCTCTCTACTACCTCAAGGAAGTTCTTCCACTATAGGAAATTCTGTACTCCAAGCCTATAGAAGTGCCTTCCCAGTGTGTTACGAGTGACTGCCACTTACTGCAGTATTATACCTCTATTTGTATTGTGTACCCCATGTATCATGTATTTTGTACCCCTTGTACCCCCTGTTGAATTCACGCCCTCTCTACTACCTCAAGGAAGTTCTTCCACTATAGGAAACTCTGTACTCCAAGCCTATAGAAGTGCCTTCCCAGTGTGTTATGAATGACTGCCACTTCTGCAGTATTATACCTCTATGTGTATTTTGTACCCCATGTATCATGCACACCTGTCACTTTTTCCTCTTGGAACGTATACCTCTTTTTGTATCTGGTTTGTTTGTTATCTGCACAATTGTCACTTTTTCTCATGCAATGTAACGCTTGCTTTTGTGCTATGCTCACTGGTATCCTTCTCCTCATGTAATGTTACTGTTCCTATTGTGAAGCGCTCTGACACCCTCGGGTAAAGTCCGCGCTATATAAAAACGCATAAATAAATAAATGAAGAGTACACGCCTATACCGAAGAAGCGGTGCTCCTCTATAAGCCGATAATAACTACACGGTCGCTTCCTCGCGACCTGAGGAGGAGCCATGGAGCTTGGCGTCGCTTGCCCACACCCTCCTCGTCCTGGCCTAGCCCGCCCTCCTGTGCTGCTCACTCTAGTATAAGAGTGAGAGCTGAAGCCAAGGTGCTTGTAGCGGACCTCGGTAATATGAGGCCTTTGCATAACGCCGCTGTCGTTAGTCCCCTCCAGGGAACGTGAGAGCGGGCCTGCAGCCCACAAACTGCGCCATGACCGGCCAGTCCGAGCCGTCCTGAGGCCGCAGCGCCATGAGCGGCTCCCTGCCGCCGGAGCGCTTTCAGCTCCGAGATCTGTGCATGTCGCTGCTCGGCACCGGCTCCTTCCTGTGCGACATGGCCGCCGACCTGTGGGTGGCCGGGAGCTACTTTAGCGAGGGCCGCTACTACTGGTGCGGGCTGGTGCTGGCTCTGTTCGGCCTGTCCTCTGTCTCTGTGCAGCTCTTCAGCTGGGGCTGGTACCGGGCGGACGAGCGTCAGCTAGAGGAGGCTGTGGAGGCGCCCGTCCGGGAAGACGAGGAGCCGGAGCTGTGCTTGTCGGACTTCACCTCCTACAGGCTGCTATCGTCCCCGCGCTGCCGGACCTTTCTGCACGTCTGTCAGCTGGGCTTCCTCCTCAGGTAGAGCCGCTGCGTGGGGCGGGGCAGATGGCGCGGTGCTCTCTAGGTATCTGTGGGTCCCTGTCTGTCAACTAACGTGACCGAGCACTCTGTGTTTAGGTGATAGACGGGGTGTTCTTGCTCATTAATGCCCTTAGTTCCTCGGGTGACAGTGGGTCCGGTAAAGTTATGGCACTTTGGTACTATTGCTCAGTAAAACACTTTTATTAGCCAGGTAATTGGTTGGGTGCGACAGGGGTGTGTATATAGCGCCTTACCCCGCACGATGCGCCCAAACACTCTGTATGCGGGTAGCATGCTACTATGTGGAATCCCCGTATAAGTGATTCAGGCAAGCATAACAGTTACAGTTAAATCGTGAAGTTTCATTCAGTGTGATGCGTCTTGCAGTAATTCTGCCAGTACTATGTGTTGGTGTTAATGACATATTGCGTGGCGTTTCCTAGTTACATAGAGGTATTGTCTTTACTTAACGGATATAAGAGCACTGAAAGTCTTCCCAAGAACCCAATCTATCTATCATCGTAGTCGAATTACAATAATGTTTTCTCGTTAGTCTTGAAGACATGCCCTTCTTTCCCACTTTCACGTGGACACAAACGTTAATCGTAGTTTTAAAAATACCAGCCAATTATCCACTAATTTGTATTGGAATACACTTTGGACTATAGATGTTTTAAAATAAGTCACGTTATCAGTCCCTAATTGTCATGCCAAATTCCATGCTAGTTCAGTTTATATTATACATTATAGAAAAACAATACTAGGAGCCCAGTTCGAAACAACAAAACAATACCCAAAACAAATATAACAACAAATACAATAATATTTGCAAATACTAAAAATCAATGGAGGCTCCTGAGAACACGCACAAACAATACAGGCAATTCACAAAACCCTGCTTCATACAATTATTTTACAATAACTACAATTTTTTTAAGCCTGATGTAAGAAATACATACAGTTCACATTTGCAATAAGTACTGCTTTCCTTTTACATTTTTTTTTAAGGAAAACAAATTTTGTTCTTTCCTAAATTTTTGGGGAAGTTTGTTCTAAAACTTTACCCTTGGTATCTTTAGATACCTACTTCAGAATTTACCCTGGTGATACTTAGGGAGAAGCAATTTGCAGTCACGGCGTGATCTAAGAAAGCTGGTGCATTGATTGTGGGAAAAAAGACTAGACTTGCATTTTAGTCCCTTGTTGTTCAAAGCCTTCCAGACAAGTCATAAGGACCCATATGCATGATTTGCTGCTCTATTGCCAACCAATGTAGCTTGGCCCTTTTTCTCTCTACATGGTTGTTTTTCTTTAGGGCATAGATGACACAAACTACTCTATTTTGTACCATGTGCAGTTTTTAATCTTTTTTTTAAAACCCCTTTCTCTAAAATAATGATGAGGTCTCTCTAATAGTATAATGATACTTTAGAAGAGTTAATTCTCCCGTAGCTCAACATAATGAAGTAGATGAATGACTATTTTGCTGTACAAAAAAGGAAAGTGAGTTGACACTTTGACTGATTTGGCGGAATTATATGGTCTTAGCTTCGGCCCCTTCCAACTCCTTTTGATACACTTACTGGATTTTGTTCTTTTGGTACTTACTATTGCACACACTCTCAAGAGTCATATACCTATATGCCGCTTGGTATGTAGGCCTTTGCTGTGCACGTCACTGTGCCGGTCATTTCATCACCTACAATGTATCCCTGGATTAGACATTATGACAGGTGCAGGCCTTAAAAATAAACATGAGGCATGGGGGTACCCACCTTCCCCCAATAAAAATAAAGTGAAGAATAAGCAGGGTTAAGCCCCCACTGACCCCCGACCTTCCTCATGATATAAAAAAAAAAAAAAATTCACACTGCAAAAGAGGTGGGTCGCAGAGCATGGACAAACAAGCATTGGCATAGCCAATAGGTCTCGCCTTTGTGACCTTATAAGTGTTTAGCCATGGAACACTTGATGTTGTTGCACCAAGGATATTGTACTGGATAACAAAACACTTATAAGGTCCCAAAGGGGAGACCTATTGGCTATGCCAATGCTTGTTTTTTTTTAAAAGGACAAGCAGTGCTATCAGGCTCCGGCTGCCACTTAGTCCACCGAATCCCACGTAGACGCTGCAGTCATCTTTGAATGGTTTTAAAGCCAATTCAAAAGTGGTCGCCAGTGTATGTGAATCCCTATCTCAACTGTGAGACTGTTCTCCTGCTTCCCAAATCTATAAAATACAAATTATGTAAAAAGAACATCCCTTTCTGAGCTGCACGGCTCATCCTACCCACGTTTCATGCGCAGATTTGAAATACTGATGGTTTGGGCTTCCCGGAATTCCCGGAGAGAGTTAGAGAGAGTTAGAGAGAGGTAGAGAGAGAGGTAGAGAGAGAGAGAGGTAGAGAGAGAGAGAGGTAGAGAGAGAGGGGTAGAGAGGTGTAGAGAGGTGTAGAGAGGGGTAGAGAGGTGTAGAGGGGTAGAGAGGGGTAGAGAGGTGTAGAGAGGTAGAGAGGTGTAGAGAGGTAGGTGTAGAGAGGTGTAGAGGGTGTAGAGAGGTGTAGAGAGGTGTAGAGAGGTAGAGGTAGAGAGATAGAGGTGTAGAGGTGTATAGAGGTAGAGAGCGGTAGAGAGGTAGAGGTAGAGGGCGAGAGAGAGAGAGAGAGAGGTAGAGGGCGAGAGAGAGAGAGAGGTAGAGAGGTGAAGAGGTAGAGAGAGGTAGAGAGGTGTAGAGAGGTAGAGAGGTAGAGGTAGAGAGAGGTAGAGAGGTAGAGAGAGAGAGAGAGAGAGAGGTAGAGGGAGAGGTAGAGAGAGGTAGGTAGAGAGAGAGAGGTAGAGAGGTAGAGGGCGAGAGAGAGAGGTAGAGAGAGAGGTAGAGAGAGGTAGAGAGAGAGGTAGAGAGAGGTAGAGAGAGAGGTAGAGAGGTAGAGGTAGAGAGAGGTAGAGAGAGGTAGAGGTAGAGAGAGAGGTAGAGAGAGAGGTAGAGAGAGAGGTAGTGAGGTAGAGAGAGGTAGAGAGAGGTAGAGGTAGAGAGAGGGAGGGAGGTAGAGAGGTAGAGAGAGAGGTAGAGAGAGGGAGGTAGAGAGGTAGAGAGAGGGAGGTAGAGAGGTAGAGAGAGAGAGGTAGAGAGAGAGGTAGAGAGAGGTAGAGGGGTAGAGAGAGAGGTAGAGGGAGAGGTAGAGGTAGAGAGGTAGAGGTAGAGAGAGAGGTAGAGAGAGGTAGAGGGAGGTAGAGAGAGAGGTAGAGAGGTAGAGGTGTAGAGGTAGAGAGAGAGAGGTAGAGAGAGAGAGAGGTAGAGAGAGGGGTAGAGAGGGAGAGGTAGAGGTAGAGAGAGGTAGGTAGAGATAGAGAGAGAGAGAGGTAGAGGGCGAGAGGTAGAGAGAGAGGTAGAGAGAGGTAGAGAGAGGTAGAGAGAGAGGTAGAGAGAGAGGTAGAGAGGTAGAGGTAGAGAGAGGTAGAGAGGTAGAGGTAGAGAGGTAGAGGTAGAGGTAGAGAGAGAGAGAGAGAGAGAGAGGTAGAGAGAGAGGTACCGAGGTAGAGAGAGAGGTAGAGAGAGGTAGAGAGAGAGAGGTAGAGAGGAAGAGGTAGAGAGAGAAGTAGAGAGAGAGGTAGAGGTAGAGAGGTAGAGGTAGAGAGGTAGAGGTAGAGAGAGGTAGAGAGAGAGGTAGAGAGAGAGAGGTAGAGAGAGAGGTAGAGAGAGGTAGAGAGAGAGGTAGAGAGGGAGAGGTGTAGAGGTAGAGAGAGAGGGGTAGAGAGGTAGAGAGAGGTAGAGAGAGGTAGAGGGAGGTAGAGAGAGAGAGGTAGAGAGAGAGGTGTTGTGAATCACTATGTTTATGTGAATCATGTGTGGTAACTTCTGTACTTAATTTTTACTGAAAGGTATATTGATTAAAGGGGCAAAAGAAAGAGAAATAGAGAGAAGAAAGAATAAAAGCGTGAACGGAAGAGCAAAAAAAGTGCAAGATAACGAGAAGCCACACAAAGAGATCCCGGACTGACAGTAACTTTCATCATTTGGATCCCAAATTATTCCCTTTTGAAAGTCAAGGTGATAACGGGATGTGTCTTGCAGACCAGAACAAAAGGCAGCAGGCGACCAGGCGGTAGCAAGAGCTGCGCACGCGAGAGAGAGGGGGAGCAGGAGGTGAGCCCGGGAGTGGTGCGTGCGTGCGCGCGCAGTCTGCTCATTTTCAAGCACTACACTCGTGCTTGTGGCGCGCCACAAGCACGAGTGTGTGCTTGAAAATGAGCAGAGCGACGGCTAAAGGCCCTCCTAAGCATCGCATGTGCGCTGCGTAGGCGAGACCTAAAAAAACGCCCGCATTACGACCCCCACCCCCGTCCCATTTGATCAGAACAAGGATGCTGAGACACTCTTCTCCAAAACCATAGAGAGAACAGGAGAAGAGCAACACGAAAAAAAGCAGACAGAATAAAGGGAAACATGCATGTGGAATTCACCATGGGACAGACGATGGCACAAAGCATGCACCATCATTCACCACTTGATAAAATTGATATAGCTTGTGCCGTAAAATATTTGTGGGCCGTGTCATGTGCTGAAGCTGAAAAAAGTGGTGTATAGATTCCTGAAGGTCTTATTTGTCGGTCTTTTGCAAGTTCACAGCTTTTATTAAAGTCCCACAGCATCAGGCCTAGGGTGTATTTACTAAAAAAGCTTGTCAGTTAGCCCACAGAATAGGGCGGGAAACTAGGTTTCTTGTCCTGATAACAGGAGATCAGAGTTGGACAAACTTTGTGACAGGAGGATTTTGCATGTCAGAATTTATGCACCATAAATGGAAGAGAAAGTAATGAAAAGAATGAGATGAATATTGGCATGATATGAAATAGCCACAATGCCCCACCATCCTCATAGCGCTATTTTAAATGGACATAATGTGATAAGATAATGCTGATCAGTATACTCTCCCCACACAGGGCTAGATTAGACATTAAATCCTGTTTCTTGTAACTTTGATAACAAACATATGAAGACATGCAAGAGAAGCATCATAGTCTGCAAATGGGTTTGACGAATAGTGTGCATTTGTAATTATGATTTTTAGTTTAGTGGGGAAGAGCCACTGATACAAATAATTTGTAGGCCTTGTCTGGCAGGATGCTGTCTCCAAATACGCTTGTGCTGACGATACAAGGTTACTTTTCCAGGAAGCAGAAGGTCCCTCTTAATAGATCACAGTTGATCTGTAGTAAATGCTATCTAGGGGTTGCTTCTTAAGAGTTATCTGTTCCCGAAAACAATAAAAAAGAATTTGGAGGACCATGTGAACTGAAGAAATTAGTGTCAATCAGGTGCATAAAGGCCTTCTCAAATACCTTAGCATGGTCTTGTGAATGTCTTACTGTTTCTGGAAAGTGATTGGAAATGTGGCAGGTGTTTGCTGGAACTTGGGAACTCTGGGAATAAGAAAGACAACATCACCTCTAAAATCCCTTGATAAAAGGTGGACAGTTGTCCAGTCCCACATGTGGTAGCAGTGATTGTGAAGTGAGGGGGACTACACAACTGTCTATTCCAGTTGCAGGGAGTGACAGGCTGTGGAGGCAGTGCATGAGCTTTTGCTACCAAGCTAAGCTGCGGTTGTGAAAGTGGGTGGGGATTAGACTACTGCAATCGCTATGCCTGAATTTTGGGGAAGTGGGACAGGTCCTAATCTCTTTCCAGTTGCTCTTCGAAACCTGTACTCGCTGAGGTGGACTCATGACACAGAACCAAGAAGAGAGAGCCTCCCTAATAAATACACAGGAAAACAAAATTGCATATCAAAAAGTGGTGTTGTGCAGGGTACATAACCGATGTTATTCATCCTGGAAAGCTAAGTCCTCCAAAAAGTGAAACTCCTGATTATCCAGGCAACCTAAACAGTCCTAACTAATTCAAAGACTAATTTAAATCTCAATAGTGAGGATCATGTTTGTGTGCAAGTACTACACCCTAGCACGGAGAATAGCTCAAAAAAAGTTTGGCAATTAGTAACAGCATCCAAAGAAGTTCCCACATTATGAACAATTCAAACATTGCTGAAACAACATTTTTAAATCCCATTTCTGCCGGCTTCCAGGAAATGAGAAATTAAACCCACCACCAGACATATAGAACGCCATCTTCAGAGTTCAAGATGAGAACAACTTGGGCTCGAGCAACCAGACTGTTTTGGATAGTGCTCTTCGCGCATCAGAGTCAAGTTTTAAAGAAGATTCACAATCGTGTTTACAGCCTCAAATCATCAGGGTCATAGCAAAAGGGCGTCATGATGGTGCACCAGGGCTGAATAGCATTCCTCAAGCTATTTATAAGACCAATCCGCCATTCTGGGGTCTGCCAAGCTGTCCCCATTTTTTAACCACATACTGCAGAGTGAGCTGTTGCCAAATTCCTGGAGAGACTTTATCATCAGTCCCATCTACGAAGGGCGTTTTAGGTCATTACCTCGGAATTAAAGGCTCGTAGTGCTTCTCGACAATGAAGCCCAATATTTTGCCACTTTGTTTCTCAAGACGTAACAATGTGGGCAATTGACAAGGAAATAATTCATATAAATCAAACATGCTTCTGTTGAGGGACAGGCACTATTACCAACATTCTAGCTCTCTCCCCTTCCATCGACCACCAGGTGAAGAAGCGACTATCCTTACATCTTTGCCTTGTAGAATTCAAAGCTGCTTTTGACTGTGTCCAACAAAACAAGATATGGGCAACATTGGTTCAATTGGAAATATCATTTTCCCTCTTTAGGGCCATCCAATTATTATAGTCCAACACATGGTCAGAATGAAGATTGGTGACGGTTCTCGTATCTCCAGGAAAACCAACACCCACAAAGGTCTGAAGCAGGGATG
Source organism: Calotriton arnoldi (assembly GCA_963921515.1). Classification (NCBI taxonomy): domain Eukaryota; kingdom Metazoa; phylum Chordata; class Amphibia; order Caudata; family Salamandridae; genus Calotriton; species Calotriton arnoldi. The sequence goes on along the minus strand of CAWUFW010011309.1, from coordinate 211,372 downwards.
CTTCCTAGCTCCTCAATTATTCAGTCTTTTTCTGGCTTTCCTGACCTCCGGCATGGAGGCTGTCAATTCTCCTCCCAGGTCACCCGCCAAGCTTCGTGGCTGACCACTATCTAACATGTTATAGGCAGATGATATTATATTGGCAAGCCAAACGAAAGTGGGTCTGCAAAGGCTTGTTGATGCTCTTGCACTGTACTAAAAAAATTGAATGGAAATAAACCTTAAAAAAAACAAAGTTATGGTGATTGATAACAAAATTAAGAGAAATAAAAAAATGGTTTCTCTAAGTTAAATTAATTGAGGAAGTGGATGAGTACAAGAATCTTGAGGTGATCATTGATTGTAAAACGTTGTTTCTGCCCCAAAAGCGGCAGCTTAGAGTGAAATGATGTGCACTCACAGCAACATTTCAAACTCTATATAAAACACTTGGGGTTCTTTTCCTGATACCAGTGGTGAAAACGGTATCTGCAAAATTGCTACCAACGTTAACTTATGGAAGTGAAGCCCCACTTTTGGGACTCAACGTTGCCTGACAATATAGTCTCCGAAACCTATAGGCACCTTTTTGCCTTGCTTTAAGACTCCTTGTCAATGCAGATACGTTTAGAGTTTTGTACTCAAACAAACCATAGCTAGACAGGGGGCCTTCATAAAATGCAGCCACGGATAAAGAGCAGCAAATCAAACATCGCTTAACAAAGTGCTATAGTGTGGAATAACAGAAGGCCAGGAACATTCACCTGCGAGGACATACTTGAAAACCTCTCTGTAATCACTCCAGAGAAAGTCTCTTTGGGACATGCCAGTCGCCTATACAACCATTACAAGATCACTGAATGGTGTGATGAAAAAACTATCACTAAAGAGGCACAGACAAAACAAACAAACACGTGGATGCTGCTGAATAGTTGTATCATTTTAAAAGACCAATCAGACGTTGGAATAGAATATTCATCCTTTCTAAGACAAAAAATTATGAATTTTCGATGTGGTCATCTTCCATTACTTAACCATACTCTGCCATGGCTTAGGAGTAGTGAAATCATGACTGGCAGATTTTGTGGGTTGGCAAAGGAAGACATAATCCACCCTGCTTGTATATGTCTAACCCTTATGAAGGACAGGAGGGAGCTACTACGCCAAGCCTTTATTCAGCATAACATTTGATCATGTAGGCATGCAATAATAGTATGTTTTGGTCCGTCAGATACCATCCTTAACTGTCAATTCACAAAGTTCTTGTTAATGACTGAGAATGGGATAAAGAATCTAACATGAACATCAGGGTAGGCAATCCTAGCAAGCCCTGAACTGTTGGTCATCATTGTCCCACAACTGACCTATTAAGTTCAGACAAGGTCTGAGAACAGGATCCAGTTCTTCATCCGCATTTGTTTTAGAACATCAACCCCAGGAATGAGTAAACTTACCATCATAAAATCCTCTATTAACCTTAATCTACTACATAGTCTTGGATTTTATGACATCACAAACTTATGATTTTTAGCATTTTGATTTGTTTGACTAAATAAAGTACTTGATGCTTTTAATTTTGCACATTGATTTGTATATGCAATGCTTTTAATGAATTATGCTTAATAAAACTTGATTTCTCATAAAGTGATGCCTCAATTGACAACTGCCTTTTGCCAAATGTGTGGTCCTTGCCGCATGTAGGTACCCAATCCTTGAGCCCGGTGGAGGTAACTTCAGCCTCTACAACGCTGGCTAATGTATTTAAAACCCCATTCAACAGGTCCCCAGTAACTAAAAGACATTAGGATTTGAGTGACCCTTGTTCCACTGTGCTGGAGGGTCTAGAATAGATCTGGAATAACATCACTGTATCCACCAGGACCGCCCGACTCTGCGAAAGGAGGGGAAAACATATCTCTTTAAAGACACTACTTCACGATGCAGGAACAGTACACTTTTATTCGTTGATTGTATATTTGCCTTTGACACTGCAGATCGCTCCACTGCCTTATGCCTAGTTTGCACTAAATAAATACCAGATACATACATATAAGGATTAAACCTTTACTATGTAAAGATCAGATACCACCAATGAAGGAGGAGAAAATCCAGGTCCTTGTATAAGATTAACTGAATATAATAATCCCAAATGTTCCTAAAATAGCTTGGCAAGAACCCTGGAAGGATCTGTGACTCAAAATACCAGCGTGGCTAAAGATAAATGTTGGACTTGGGCCATGCAGTCCTAAAACTTGTAGATTATGAATATAACTGAGATTGAGGAATTAAATCCCAGTAATAGTTGTAGTGTTATCAGTTACGGAAGAAGCAATTTGCCCAAAGCCCTCTGAAATCTTTGTATGGTCAAGGCCTGTCCAAGGAAACCCAAGAGTCCTGAACACCCTTGCACTGAAACCATGAAAAACCAGATGACAGGGAAAAGTGGTAAATTACAACGAACTGTGTCAGCAGTCTGCCTAACCTGCCTCAAATGGTCAAGCATGGGTCTCTTTTCCTTACTTGCGTTCATCTTTCAGAGTCGTAGTTCCCACCCTGGGAATTCCCTGCCTCTCTCTTCCCTAAACGCACCCTTTGGAATAGTTCTATTATTGGTGCTTACTCTTCCAATTTTTTTTTTCTGTGCTACTGTCTTTGCTCTGACAGCTTTTATTATCAGTATCCAATTATCCATGGATATTTATGTGCTTGCAAAGTGTTTTGCATGTTTTGCTCAGTGCCAAAGGCCATCTAGTATTATAATAAAAATCTTGGAAAATTGAAGTTGTCGTTATGGACCTAAATTGGAGTTGGAATGGGGTATATTAGAATAAAATAAACTGATAGGTTCCACATAAAGTTGAGATTATGTGGAACCTCCAGAGGATATTTAAATAACAATAGGCATTTTATAACAAGCAGTGGCAAAGCCAGTAGGCGTGCTGTTTGTTTGGCATGCAGTTCGAGTGTGTTCAAACCATAAATGCATCAAAACTATTGACTACAGTGCAGGCAAAGGCATCTGACAAATAGATGCTGCAGAAAAAATGAGTCATTTTATTTGCTTTATCATTTATTTTTCAGATGCTTTTGTCCACGCTCGCTCCCAATTGCTACAGTTTTGCTCACCAAAAGAGTTCTGATGCAAAATAGTCCTTCATGCACTCAAATGTAGGATTAAGGATATACCCAAAGAGCCAATAGAAAAACAGTGAGACTAAAATACTGAGCTGGGCTGATTCAAGATGTAATGTACAATGTTTCAAGCCAATAGCTAAAGGTTCTAGATCAAAAGAAGCCAATGGCTAACCCAAATCCCTCAAAGTATGTACAGAATACAGTATGTTCATCATGAATAGCACAAGCGCCATAAATGTCAAAACTAAAAAGGAGGAATGTTGGTTTGGCATAAACTAATTGTTTAACCCTTATAAATAATATAAGGATGCTGACCCTTCTAAAAGAGGGGTGTGGTACATGTTCTATTCTTTTCAATTCTTACAAATAACAAGAGCGACCCATATGTCCTTGCGAACTGGGTAATGCTAATAAGCACAGACAATGTTCACAAGGAACTCATTTTCAGAACAGTAGATTGATTACAGCTACAATTAATGTCGCCTACCAGATTGAAGCAGAATTTTTTTTGAATACAGCTTAGCTTAATAAAGCATCAACATATTGAAACAGTTGAAAAAAAGTTTTTAGGCCCACTAGATAAAAACAAGGGGAGATGTTATTGATACACACTTCCGCCGAAGTGAGGTATTTATTCTTGCATAACAGTTATTGAATACAAAAAGAGAAAGCAAGCATACAAACGTTAGGTCCTGTGCATGTATTTACATTATATACAATCGTATTCAGAAAGTGAATTGGGACCCCAGTGAAATAACCATAACCAATATCTGTGAAGATTAAAAAGTACAATTGAGAAAAAATGTAATGCTGGTTATTGGTAAAAGGAGGAGCCAATGCAATATTGGTACAAGCAATTAGTTCAAGAGCTGCTTTATGCTCAGTTGATGGCTTCCTCTTACAGATTGTACTTTTTAATCTTCACAGATTTTTGGTTATGGTTATTTCACTGGGGTCACAATTCACTTTCTGAAAACGATTGTATATAATGTAAATACATGCACAGGACCTAACGTTTGTATGCTTGCTTTTCTCTTTTTGTATTCAATAACTATTATGCAAGAATAAATTCCTCACTTCGGCTGAAGTGTGTACCAATAACATCTCCCCTTGTTTTTGTCTAGTGGGCCTAAATACGTTTTATCACCTATTCTTTTCAATGTTATCTAATTTGTAGTACGTCAGAACCACACAAAACATTCTAGTTGTAGCATTTAAATCACTCTGTAAAAAGCACATATCTTGAGTAGTAGTCTCAGTGGCGTAACACAGGCCCCCGCAGCCCCCTCGGTGAGGGGGACCCCCAAGCTCCAGGGGGGCCCTGAGTACAGTACTGAGCTCCTGATTGAGCTCAGAGGGCGGCCCCTCCATGTACATTGCCGGGAGGCCCCCTCAGGTTTCATTACGCCACTGAGTAGTCTATACAAATCGTATCAGGTTTTGTGCTAGTGCTTTAAACAGTATTTTGAAGGTATTCTCAGTCGTACCTTGCAGATCTCTGAATTGGGTCTCCCATGGTTGTCTTAATAGAAGCTGCTGGCTGAAGTTACTTACGGTTTCCACAGTCAATAGTACCATAAATATACCTTTGCTCGAATTATGTGCATAACATTTTTGTTAACTATTTGAGAAATCCTTGAAGAGGCAATCGTTTTAGAAAGGAGAAATGATTGTAGAATAATACTGAAAGATTTCTGAAAGCTTAGGTCCTACTGCTCCGTGAAATCAGATAGCATTTGATACAATGTGTAGTGTCTTTCAAACCCTGTTTGTGGCATATGATGCGCATAAAACTGGTTTAGCCTGAAATTACAATCAAGAAAGTATTACAGGCTAAATATATTACAGGGCGGTTATATATGTTGACCTAAAAATGCTCACACGTGGGCATGTCTAGCTTTGCAACACATTATATTCCATCTCCTTGATGCACCTCGGTAGCTCCTATTCTCTGATTAATCCAAAAATCCGGGGCTTCGCCAGCCTCTATTGTTAATTATATAACACAGGCCTACAGTCTTGAGTCACTGCTTATTGTAATTGTAGGGTGGCAGTCTGAGAGAGGGACCTTTCCTAACTGAAGGCGTCTGTTGAGTTTCTGACTCCATGACTTTGTTACATGACCGGCCTGTTCAGTTGCATGTTAGTAAAATGGATCAGTTGCACAATGCAGTTTGCAGTTGTGCTAGAGACGCACTCAAATAGGACAGTTGTTGGACAACTAAACAGCAAATTATTCTCTTTCAAGTAGGATTTTGTTTTTACGTCTGGCTAAAACTCACATCATATTGTTTATCGAACTGTATCAGAAGAATTGGTCACATTTCACATAAAGAAGGACTGAATCATATGACAAGCTTGAGAAGGTAACCAATATTAGCACAGATGACACGTGACTAGAAAGTGCTTAGTCAGCTTAAACATGACTATATTAGTCACATTAACCTGGCTAGGAAGAGACATTCTCACCATGGCTAGACTAGACTTTGCACAAGCCTGCTATTGTGACAGTTACGAGGGGGCTTAGGGGGGGGGGGGGGCTACAATTCTTGTCTCTTATACCAGGCCTTTCTGAGGACGTCCCGAAATATTTCTTTAAACATGTTAGGTTTCGCATCTGTTTGTTCCTTAATTAATACTGTCATCTAGACCTGCCGCACCCAGGTGTCTGACCTGAGATGTCAGCGTGAGCCTTCAAGATGCACAGCAGGGAGGGGAGTGGGTGCTCTCCTCAATACTCGCCTGACATATCTGAAATAGCGGTAGCAATAAATGCATGTCTCAAAACACGTTTTCAAAGTATTTGACTTTCAAACCATAAGGTCCAGTGACCCTGGTCTGCGTTTAATATGTCCTGTCATTTTTCAAAATGGTCAAACATCTGCCTTCACTTCTGCCTTTCTTTAACTTTATTTTTCCCAGTTTCCCTTCGAACTAAACAGAAGAGCTGCAGCTCAGTTTACAGTGATTCCACAGGTTCACATTTTACCACATCGCTTAGATGAGGTCTATGGTACAGAGTCAGGCCTCACAATTATTCTATGCCGTGGTAAGGAGCTCATATTAATCTATCAATGAAAATCACAAAATGCCCTCGGAGTCATAAAATAACCAGCTCAGTAGCAGGAAAGTACTATATACATCAAAGGAAGCTATACCATAACAGCCTCAATATGTATCACCACGTCAGTGTGAATCATCACATAAATATCAGCCGGGAATATATATATGAAAGTAGGCGCTTTGTGTCCAAACCATCAACTTGTCATTTTCAGTAACTACACTTTCTCCTTGTCTGGCTTTCCACCTAAAAGAATTAGTAAATTTCCTCAGAAATACCCGCTTATCATTTTCTTAACATGCCAATTTTTGCTGTTAAGACAACTTTTCGATCTTTAGTAAATAAACAGATTTTGCCCCCGTACACATTATTTAAAAAAAAAAAATACAGTGCTCAAATTATTTGCTTGTACTTTTCAATAAATTTACTACTTTAGTACCCACATACCAACTAGTGATTTTTCATGAAATCCTCCTATTTTGTAACAGTATACTGGCTTTTTTATTTTTATTTTTAGTTGGGTAACTCTCATTCTGTCTGATTCTCAAATATTGTAAATTTGCAGTTGGTCGTAAAGACAACAGCAACTCTGCAGAGTCAATTTGTAATACACAAAGATGTTGCAAAATGTCAACAGTAGATGCTGCGCAGGGCTTGCATGCATTTTCGATGCCTATTTTGAAAAATGCACTCATCAACCACTTTTAACAGTGTAATTGGAAGCAGAACGTTACAAATGGTAGCGATTTGCTTTAGTAATACACAAAAATGCACCATTGACAAAATTAAAAAGGAAAAGGCACAAACTTTGCACTACCGAAACCTATGTGGAAACCAACTATAAAATATAAAAGGAATCCTGCAATTCCTTACAATCACTGAACCCTACATGTTGGTAACGGTAGGGAAAGAGAAAGAATGTACAGGCATAGGTATGCTGTATTTCAGCATTGAGGATAAAATGCATAAGGTATAGGTTTTCAAAGGAGGTGTTACTGTGACCTCCGCCATGAGCTACATGGATCATGACACCCAGCACTGCCAATGAATGTAATTACTGATAATACTGCTTTTATTAGTCTCGGGTCATCATTCTACAGTTGCCATGGTAGGTGGGATATCGGTGTGCTGTGTCACCCTTGCTTAGCCCATGCTCCTAAAAATATATCAGCAAATCAAACAGCCTCTTGCCCAGAAGTTTGGAGTGACCTGCCCAATGACATCTGACACTCGCCATAGTTACTTACCTTTTGTAGAACATTAAAGGCCCAAATGTTCAGAGAGTGCTTTGTGAAGCTCAAGTCTGGTTGGACTTTACAGCCCTCTTATGTAAATCGCTGTGCTCATACAGTTCCACAGTTGTATGTGGTGCGTTCAGATACCTCTACTAGACCGTCCTTAAAAACACTGAAATATATAAGCCTTATTTTCTTTCTTAATACGGTTCGACCTATTCGCAAATATTTTTGATCTTTAAAATAGGTTTGCTCCCTAATACACCTTCTGCAAGGAATTCATAAAAAGATTCCTGGCAAGTTTAAAACTGTTTCACCACTGCGGATTTCTCTCCAAGAATGTGGGGAAATCCCAGGCAAGGGGTGGGAAGCTGGTTTTACAAGACATGAGTAGCTTAAGCTGTACATTTGTGACTGTGGTCTACAACATGTACTTTTCCCACCGTGGAAATGGTCAGAAAGTTACTTCAGAAAAGAGCTAGAGAAACTGCTCTAACAAGGTGGGAAAAGGAATGGATGTTTTGAGATTTGTTGAGGTTGTAGAGGAATATGTTTTCCCTGCAGATAAAAAGAAACAGGAAAAAAAGAAAAAGAAACGCGCATTTGCGCAGTGAACTCCATTCCTCCTGTGCGGAAATCTTAACTATATACATTCCCATACAGGGGGAATAAGATCCTGCAGAAGATGTCGCATGACATTCCCAATAGTACGCCTAGAAACCTGCCCCGGCTCAACCTTCAACCATACTTATGCAAATGTTAGCAGAATAAAGGACAAACCCCCTCGACAACCTCCTTCACAAAAGAAGTAAAAATGCTTCTGATTAATAGATTCCTTCACCAGTAGTCCTGAAGTCACTCAGTTTGACTATTTTCCTGTGGAAACCTCTGGATCTTGGATCTGCCAGCCCAGTTGGTATATTGTATTTGTATCACTCCTTGCTTATTCCTTCTTGTCTGTCATTTGGTCTTTTTTTCCCTGTATGTATGACTTGACTGCTATATGTGCAGCGCTCTGATACCCAGATGGGTCATGTTCCCGCTATATAAAACTTCTCAAATAAATAAACAAATAAACATGTCCCAGTCACTCCTGTATATGTGTTTACTGGTTGAATGTATTGATAGGTACATCCGTTGGCCAATGCCAGTATGCATTGGATTTGTTTAAGTGAGCTTCTTCGATTACGCTTACTAAGTCTCTAAGCTACAAAGATAGGATTTTATATCTTCTTCTGGTTTAGAATATAACTAGAGAGACTGGCCTTGTTTTCTGGACCATACACTTGGCAGCTGTATTTTGCCTGACAGGACATCACTGTCCCCCATGTAAGATTCTTTTAAACAGGGACACCACATCTCCAAAAGCAGTCTCAAGCTTCATTATGTCTGCCCTTGATGCACATTTGTGAAGTACGTTTTTTAGGTCTCGCCTACGCAGCGCGCATGCGCTGCTTAGGAAAAAGACCTTTTGTAATCGACACAGCTTTGCAGACAAAAACGTGCACGCTTTGCATTGCTTTCAATGGCAACGCGTGCACGTTTGGCGATTCCCTTGCGGGAGCGAGCAGCGGCGCCATCTGTTTGTAATTATCGCGCTCGTGCTTTCGAAACAGATGGCACCGCTGTTCGCTCCCGTAAGGCAAACGCTGCAGATGTGGACTTTCACTTTCGCGGCCGCGGGGACGCGCTTGTCTTTGAGCGCTTGTTTTCTATGTCACTGACTGTGGAGACTGCTCGGAAGTTTAAATGCACTGCATGTGTGTGAAAGTCAACTGAAGTTAAATGTATTTGAAAAGTTATGCTAAGCTATGATGTTGTCATGCAGGCCTTTTATCAAATCGTTAAAGAGTAAGCCTGGCACAAGAAAGGTGCACGGGAAAGCGCGCTGATGTCTGCAAACTTCCATAATGAAATGGGATACGGGTGATGCTGCGATGGAAGCTGCGTGGGGTAACGTGCCAGTGATCTGACTCATTTTATACCCAAAACAGTGCAAAAGCAAAAGGCAGGGTGCCGAGTGTGCTTTATGCTGCACGCCCTCGGTGGGAAGGGGTTTTCAGTTACTGTTTCCGGGTGGAGGAGACGTTGGGGCAACGCACCAGAATGACCGCAGTGTACGCGTCACTTCGGCTCCCGCCATGGCGACCTATTTAGTGCGTGTTGGCCCTGGCCACCTCCTTTACCATTGGAGGCATCGCGGCGCCGAGAGCGGCAACGGTGGCACAAGCGACGTGAGATTTCTGGCTTTCTGGGTTTAGCGGCACAGATTACTTAGCCGAGGCGGCAACTTTGGCGGTTTCGGCGACAAATCGGAGACCGCTCACTCTCTCGCCCAGCTGATCCTTGGTTCTCCCACCCCTCACTGCCTCCTTTTCCCCTAAGCCGGCAGAGGCTTTGGCGCTTTCGGCAGGACAATTGTTTAAGCGCTTACTGTCTCTCTTCGGCCGCTCCAGCGGCAGCGGACCCTTTTGTTTCCAGCGCTCCTGCCCCTCTCTGCCTCCTTTCCTTTCGGGTGGCTCCTTTGTCCGGACGGCATCGAGGCTCTGGGTATTCCTCATTCTGTTTGCGTTGGGGGGCCTCCTTTTTTACGGGGTAGTAACCCTCCCCCTTCCCTGTTTGGTCTTAATTTTGGGCAATTGGCCCTGCTGTTGCGGACAGCTTGTGCACCCTTCTGCAGCTGCGCTGGGACAGGAACGCAGACCGGGTCTTGAGGTCAGTGGCGTTCGAGTTCTTTTCAATCTTTATTGTGTTGGTGATTGTACTGTTGGTTGCTAATTGGGTTCTGGGGTACAATGCCTGCTAAGGGTGGAAGAGGAAGGGACGTGACACAGAACTGACCCAGCTGTTAACAAGCATTGGCATAGCCAATAGGTCTCGTCTTTGGGACCTTATAAGTGTTTAGCCATGCAACAGTTGATGTTGTTGCACCAAGGATATTGTGCTGGATAACTAAACACTTATAAGGTCCCAAAGGCGAGACCTATTGGCTATGCCAATGCTTGTTATGTTTTGGGTAAGCATCTCTTCGTACATTTTATCTCACTGGAACCAGAAACCAGTGACTAATAAAACTGTTTTGGAGCCGGATTTAAAGAGGAATTATCACGTACTTTGTACATTATCTGTGCTTCTTCTATTCACTTTCACAACCCACTTCATTCAACTGTGGTGCCTGTCTTTTCTTCTTAATATTCGTATTACTTTATGAATTCCTGGACTCATATTTTCCTGTTGACTACACCTATTTCTCATTTCAGTCTAACTGACCTTGCACAATGCCTGAGGTCAGCTAGTGTACGCCTTAGTGCTGATTATCTGGGTAGAAAGGAGGAAGCTGTGGTTTGCACAATGCTAATTGTTGTATAGGCGGGGAGGCACAAACCATTATGGGTGTTGGCTCCGAAATATTAGTCACTCTTCAAATATTTGCAATGACCTTTTTAGGCCGCATAATGGGCAGAAATAATATTTGTTGATTGACAGAAAACACTGTATGGATAGGCATGCAACACTGCGTTGATAGCAGATGCATCAAAAAGGGAATTAACTTGGAGAATTGATGGTAGCTGGAGTAACAAAATGGAAAGTGCCCTGGAAACGAAACAGGAAGTTAGACAGCGATGGTAAGCTTGGAAAGAGACAATCAAATATGAGGGGGAGAGAAAAAGATAAATTGGGAGATAAAAAACAAAGGCCACTTGGAAAGAGCTGAGCGGAGGAGAAATATATTGGGGAAGGAGACAATATGTTTGATTACATAGATTGACAGTTATGCTTATGTAAATATTTTTACGTTGCACTCCACCGAGGAATTACATAACTTTGGCCCCGTTTGAGTAAACCTCACAATTGCCCTCATTAACTGCACCCTGGAAGGGCTCCTGAAGATCTTGCAGTGGGCAGACCGTTATAGGGATGTGAGTGCCATAAAAGTGTCAAACTGCATAGTAATCCAGTGAGAAAATATGTCTCCTACAGCAAACAAGCATTTGCAATGCAACAGGTCTCACATTTGTGAGAGTTTGAGCTATTGCCATTGTAAATGATAATGCCTGTTATTTATGTGTTTTGAAAACCTGCAAGCATATATAGTCCTTGCTTACAAGAAGCAAGGTTGGCAGTAAAAGAGGCGCAGTTGCTGCCATCCTTGTTTCTCGTAAGCAAGGACTATAAGTAGAAAGTGCGTGTTTACACATCGCTTGCAGGTTTTCAAAACGCATAAATAAATGGCATCGTCATTTACAATGCCAATAGCTCAAACTCTTCCAAATGCGAGACTTATTGCATTGCAAATGCTTTTTGAGCCATAGGATGGCAGGAACCATGACGCCAGGTCTTGCCTTTCAAAAGCAGGAGGGAGGAGGAGGCAGCTGTAGCCAAAACAGACCTAGGTCTTTGAATGCACAGCAAATGTGGCAAGAAAAGTGCAAGATTTACAGCCCTGTTTACAACAGAGCTCTGTAAACCACAAGCACTGGTCTCCAGTGCTCCAACTTCAAGAAAGAAATAGTGGGGGGTGTGGCTTGTCTACGGACCAAGATGGCCACAGAGTTGTGGAGCTCCGGTCCGAGCCCGAAACATCCGTCCAAATCCTGGTCCCTGGGGGACATTTTATTTACCGGGGAGCAGTACGAGATAGGGGACTTTCCCCCCACCCCCGTACCTTCCTTCCTGCTTGGTCCCAGTTCCGCCGAGGCGTGGCACAGGAGTTTGCTGGGGCCTAGGGAAGCAGCCGCATGGAGACGAAGCACCAATCCTGACAGCTTTCACGGAAGCAAGCCAAGGTCCACACAACCAACTGCCTGCTTGACGCACCGCGGTGGTGTGCGGTGAGCAAGCAAAAGGAGCGCCGACGCAGACAGGCGGGGTCCGGAACCGCAAGGGAGCCCAGGCAAAGTGGCCGAGCCCGCCACTACAAGCATCGACTCGGCTCGAGACCACGAGGAGGTGAGGAGGACCGCGGCCATAGTCCAGGGCTGCACCGGAGAATCGACAAGACCGCCGGGTTAAAGGCCGATCAGAAGCAGAGGTGAGGGGCAGTACGGGGAGTCCTTGGCACACATCAGAGGTTGGGCCCGAACGACAGAGGGACCGCTGGGCGAACGGCGCGGCCCAATCATAAGAGGTGGAACAGGGCCTGCACAGTGGGCGGCTGCATGGTATCCTACTAGCGAACGGTGGTGCGCGTCCTACCCAGTGGGAACCGGTGCGACATAGGCCGCGCAAGCACATCGCCGAAGGAAAGGGCTCTATTGATAAGAAACAGTGCCCTCGATCGATCGCAAGCACTCAGCAGCATATTACAGAGTAGCTGGCGGAGGCTATACGATCTTCAGACTCAGGGTTTTTCCCCCCCAGCTTGAACCAAACTAGAGCTGGGGACTTAAAGACCGGGCTTGGGTCCCGTGGGGCGGGACTGACTACTTCTGAGCCGGGGAGGACAGTTAGGGGGCACCAGCCAGCCCACAAAGACTCACGTAAGGGCAAGAGAAAACGAGCACCCCTAACTAAAGTAGCTGCCAGGGAGTTGGGGAGGATTGTGGGTCCCCACCCACGTAATCCTGGCAGCAGACAAAGAGAAGATGGGGAAGCCCAGGGGTGCGGGCCCCGTCCAATCAAATAAGATAGTCAACTATGCCATCACTAAGCCCGCGACAGCTGCGGAGGAGGAGGGGGGGGCAGAAGAACCTTCACTGGTCACTATAATGGCGGCGATCCGGGACGTAAAGGGCTCCTTAGAACCAAAAATAGACTGTGTCAACTGAGGTCACCCGGATCAGGGCGGATCTCTCTAAACTGAGTGAGAAGGTTTCGACAGCTGAGACTCACATCACCCAGCTCCAATCCAAGAAGAATCGCCTGGAAGACCAAGTGCATGCACTCACACAGCAGGCAATGCATATGGCCGCATGGCTGGAAGATCAGGAAGGGAGAGCAAGACGAAACAATATACGGGTGGTGGAAGTCCCAGAAGGGGCAGAGGGGCCCAGCGTCGACCTATTCCTAGAAGATCTCATCGTCAAAAAGGTACAGCCCCCAAGATTATCTAAGTTCTTCGCCATTGAGAGGGCGCACAGGGCGCCGGTACCTCCTCCTAAACCTGGGGCCCTGCCGCGCACGATCATTGCCAGAATATTCAATCACCGTGACTGGGACGCGATATTACAGGCAGCAAGAGCGAAAGGAGACATACATTATGAAAACACCCTGATCAGGATTTTTCCAGATTTTACTGTGTAAGTGCAGCAACAAAGGAGAAGTTTTGAACCTGTGAAAAAAGAACTGAGAGCCAGAGACTTAAAGTACATGATGCTCTTTCCGGCTCGGTTGCGGGTGATAGCCAACAGGAAGACCTGGCATTTCACCTCTCCGGAGGAGGCTTGGGAGTGGGCTGGAGGGCTGGCGCACAGCTGGCCGAGACAAAGGCAAAGATCCTAACCAGAGAGGTGGACTGAACAAAGGTGGCAAAGAGACTGGAGCCGGGCGAAACCAACAAGCCACATCTTCAAGACCCGGTAGTTCGCCCGGAGATGAAGAGACACAAGAATGATAAGTGGTGAGACCAAGGCGGAGGTAAGATTGGAGGGATCTGACTTCACCCCCTAAGGCAGTTCAGAGCTGCAAGCAGGAACATTGGGACTTTGGGACTGTCTGACCGGGACATCCGGCCGGGAACACTCCTATGAGACTCTTAGAGACTACCAGCCAGTAATGGGGTCGGATGGGGGGGAGGGGAGTGGAACTTTGCTTTTTGATTATTGGTCCTGTTGGTTCGAGCACCCCCCAATTTAATACTTAAAATTGTTGTGCAAGTTCTGGGGCGACAGGCGCTCTGCGGGTTGGAAAGTTGGGTTTCCATAACCTTAAAAGCAGGGTAGGTGGGTGGGGGAAGACAGGGGTGAAAGTTCTTAGTTAGGTGCGGTACCAAAGTTCTATATGAAGGGAGCAAGCAAAAGTCTATTACTGAGATAATGACCAAGATGAAGGAAGGGGCACCGGACTCAAGTTTATTCATGGATGCTCACTTTGCCACTGGATTCAAGATAGCCTGGCTGATGAGGGTTATGAACCCGAAACTGGTCCCAGGATGCTTGTTTCCGGTCCAGGGAAGACATGACTTGGCAGTTCGGGCTGGACTGTTCCCATGAGGCACAGGGTCAAGACTGATTTGCATATAGCTGTGTCTGAACTGGGGTGGCGAAGTGAGCTAAAGAACGATGATGGAGGTGAGTGTTTGAAAAGTTTCAGCACTCCGTCCATCATCTCCTTGTGTTTGCTTTGTTCGCCCTAAGTTGGAAGGGTATGCCCAGACGTGGGTCCCTTGCTCACTTTGCCACTGGATTCAAGCTAGCCTGGCTGATGAGGGGTGTTACCCCAAAACCGGTCCCAGGATGCTTGTTTCCGGTCCATGGAAGACATGGCTTGGCAGTTCGGGTGGACTGTTCCCATGAGGCACAGGATCAAGACTGATTTGCATATAGCTGTATCTGTACTGGGATGGCGAAGTGAGCTAAAGAACAATGATGGATTCAACCCAGTTCTGTGACTGGGGTTGAGTGTGTGAAAAGTTTCAGCACTCCGTCCATCATCTCCTTGTGTTGGCGGACCATAAACAGACAATGACCTCAGTGAAGGTGTGGTCCTGGAATGTAAATGGACTCAATGGTAAACTTAAGAGATCGACAGTCTTGCAATACATTAAAAAGCACGCACTAGATGTGGTTCTCCTGCAGGAAACACACTTAAAAGGCAACTACTGCAAAGCACTAGATAGATATGGCTACACCTTAATGGCACATGCAGGGTATGCCTCCGCATCTAGAGGGGTGGGAGTACTGACTAGAAGGGCATTCCCCTTTATTCAAGGCACAGTGTGGACAGATGCTCTGGGGCGATATGTAGTGGTAAGCGGGACATGGGAGGGGAAAAGACTCAATTTGTGTTCAGTCCCCCCCGGGACTTCAGGTGGCTACACTTGAGGCATTGGGTCCCCTGTTGCTGCAACTCCCAGTGGGCCGATTGTTCTTGGGAGGCGATATGAATGACATCGCGTCGACAGAGTTAGATGTAGCTGGGAGGGGTTCCCCAGGGACAAATACCGCAAGACGGGGATGTCAGCTTGGGGGATTCCTTGAAGCAATGGGCCCAGGGGACATTTGGATACACCAACATCCTACAATGAAGCAATACACCCATTTGTCGGCAGCGACCGGAAGCCTATCCAGACTTGACTATCTCATCACACAGGGCCTAGGGTTGGAGGAATTCATGGACGCCACACACATAGCTCGAGGGGTGTCAGACCACTCCCCGGAGGAAGCAAAGTTATCAGGCCCTGATGGGGGCCAAACACTGCCCCAGCGAATAGATCCATGGTTCTTTAAAGATGAGGAATTCAGGGAGGACATGCGGAAAGGGGAGTTGCAATTATTTGAGGATAATGTGGGATCAGTTGACTCCAAGTCGACCCTCTTGGAAACCTTTAAAACAGTCCTTAGAGGTAGAGCTCAGGCGAAAATAGGGGCCATCAAGAAGGAGAGACACCTTAAATGCCTTGCCCTTGAAAATGACATAATAAACCTGGAAGCTCGGGCAACAGGAGGTGGCTCCAAAGCAATTAAAGATTGACAGTGCTTAAGACTGCACCAAAAAGAACTACAGAACTTATTAGAGGACAGTGCTAGAGTACAAGCTTTGGCTATGCAACATTAGCTCTATGATGTGGGAGATAATGCGAACAAGCTACTGGCCTGGTTAGACGAGAGGTAGCCAAACGGAGGATGGGTCCCAGGACTGTTGGATGAGGAGGGGGCAAACATGAAACTGGGGCAGAGGTGGCTGAGAAATTCGCCAAGTATTATGAAGGGATCTACACATCCCTCTCCACACACACAGAAGAGGACTGTAGAGACCTCTTGCGAGACATTACTTTGCCAAGACTCACCGAGGAGGACAGAGAGATGTTAGAGGGCGACCTGACGATTGACGAAATAAAATCAGCATCCCAAGCCTTACAGTCGGGGAAAGCAGCGGGCCGAATGGCCTGCCAATAGAAATGTATAAGTCCATGGTGAACAAAACAGCAGAGCATCTGTTGAACATGTTCGAGCAGGCACAGCAGGAGGACTTGCTGCCTTTGGACCAAAGGACTGCAGTTATAACAGTTGTTAGAAATGGGGGTCTCTAGTTGGCAATGGCTGGCGCCACTGTCCAAATAGGGACCCTTCTTCCTAAGTCAGGGCAAGTGGGCTACCCCCTTTGATAACCCCTGCTCAACCCTGTGGTAACGTAGCACGAGCAGTTAGGCCTATCTCAGAGGCAGTGTGTGAAGCATTTATGACCATGCACAATAAGGCAGTAACGACACCACAAAAGGACACAACTCAAGTAGGTATAGAAAAATAGTATCTTTATCTAAGGTTTAGCACGAGACTCTCAAAAGCGTTTTAACCAGTCACAAAGCACGTAAATCAGTAGGGACTTAAAAAGGCAATAACGTATTCCCCAGAACGTGGCACTGACTGAGTTCAAGACCTGGGTCTACGCGACCCTTTGCGCACCAGATACCTGCCGTTGGACGGGGACACAGCACGTAGCTTCTCGAAGAAGCGGAGACGGTGACAGGCGGACTCCCAGCGACCACAACTCTTGTCTGCAGTAGTCCGAAACGTGCATTCACAATGATTCGGGCACTCGGGGACAGGCGGGCTCCCAGCGGCAGCAGCATGCGGCGGCCCGGGCTGGTGGTGGCGATGACTCTCATCGTGCCGCTCCGTGGTGGGCTCACAGCGGCAGCTGCTCTCTCTTAGCTGCGGCGGCCCACAGGACGACTCACGATGATGCAAAATTGGCAAAGGTGCGGGCACTCAGCAGCAACAGCTCTTTTAGCTGCGGCGGCCCACGGGACAAATCACGATGATGCAAAGTCGGCAAAGGTGCGAGCACTCGCCGGCAGCAGCTCTCTCTTAGCTGCGGCGGCCCACAGGACAAATCCCGATGATGCAAAGTTGTCAAAGGTGCGAGCACTCCGCGGCAGCAGCTCTCTCTTAGCTGCGGCGGCTCACAGGACAAATCACGATGATGCAAAGTTGGCAAAGGTGCGAGCACTCCGCGGCAGCAGCTCTCTCTTAGCTGCGGCGGCTCACAGGACAAATCACGATGATGCAAAGTTGGCAAAGGTGCGAGCACTCCGCGGCAGCAGCTCTCTCTTAGCTGTGGCGGCTCACAGGACAAATTACGATGATGCAAAGTTGGCAAAGGTGCGAGCACTCCGCGGCAGCAGCTCTCTTAGCTGCGGCGGCTCACAGGACAAATCACGATGATGCAAAGTTAGCAAAGATGCGAGCACTCAGCGGCAGCAGCTCTCTCTTAGCTGCGGCGGCCCACAGGACAAATCACGATGATGCACAGCTGACACAAGTGCGGGCACTCAGCAGCAACAGCTCTCTCTTAGTTGCGGCGGCCGACAGGACAAATCACGATGAGGCAAAGTTGGCAAAGGTGCGGTCACTCAGCGGCAGCAGCTCTCTCTTAGCTGCGGCGGCCCACAGGACAAAGGATGATCTCGACCAGGCTGGCACAACGGCGGGCACTCAGCGGCTAAAGCTCTCTCTTAACTGCGGCTGTCCACACAGATTCAGCGAAGGTTCCGAAGGTTCCAATTAAGACGGGCGCTCAACAGCGGCAGCCCTCTCCCAGCTGCGGCAGCCCACACACAGAGTCAACAAGGGTTACCAGTCCGCGTTCCTCACAGTAGAACTAGAGGTTCCGGATTACTCGACGGAGGCCTCACCTGCAAGTAGAATCCCTAGTACAGGAATTCAGACGGCTGACGGGGTGAAGTCTAATGTCCCTGAGACTTCAGCAGGAGGCGCTCTCAATTCAGGCCCTCGGGTAGTTTCTTCAGCAAGCTTGGTGAAAGTTTCAAAGTCCTTTCCTCTGTTCACTCGGACAGAGTTTCGTCTTGACATCCAGAAGGAACACACTTGAACAAGGTTTCAGCGCAGCGTTTTATACCTAAAAAGTCTTTGTTCTCTGCAGTCACAAATCACTGCATCCAGCCAGAACCAGTTCGGTGGGGTCGGGGAGCACTTGGTTTACGAGGCGACATCCTGCCCTTTGAGAATCTGGGGGTCTGCTATCAGACGCCCAGTGGGAGGTGGAGCCATCATTCACCTTGCCAGGCACGGCCCTGCTCAGATCAAAGAGTCACCCCTCCCCATACTCTAAATGTCGATCTCTCTCTCTCCAGCCAGTTCTGACCCAGCTACCCTGCTGCTCCAAAACCAGACGGCCAATACACACGCTAGCAAAGCCTACAGGAAAGCTTAGGCCAGAAAATACCTCGTTTCTAGCAGCGGCATTTTCGAACACGGACTACGCAAATGATCTTTACTAAAAGATGTATCTCAATGTCCTGAGCTTAAACATATCAAACTCGAAGTTCCTATCGGGTTCCTGGGGGCAGATAGGATTATTGGATGTAATACTCAGCCTGCCCATTCTGGCCTATGAGAACGGATAGCCTCACAATAGTAAGCAGTGAAATGGAGGGTAACTCGCTATTAGAACATGCTACACAGACATACTTTAAAAGCTGCTTCGGTGGGTAGCGCAATTCAGCGCTGCAGGCCCACCAGCAGGATTTGGTCTACCAGCCCTGGGCACACACAGTGCACTTATACTAGGGACTGACAGGTAAACCAAACGAGCCAATTATGGTTATCCCAATTCATACAGTTATCTTTACACAGGGAGCATTCGCGCTGTGGCACTGATTGGCAGTGGCACAGCGCCCAGAGCATCTAAATCCAGCCAACATAAAAGATAGGAAGCGAAAAGAGGAAGGGAGACCCGCGCCAATGATGCCAGGTCTAACACGCGTCCCCTCCAGCTGAAATGTGGGGAGAACTAACCATCCCTTGGGAGTTCTCATCACTAAGGCGGAAAAATCTGGACAGACCGTCTGCATTGGCGTGTTCTGTACCAGGGCGGTGTTCCACCGTGAAATCCATACCCTGTAGGGAAATGGACCACCTCAACAACTTGGGATTCTCACCCTCATATGCATCAGCCATCTAAGGGGCCTGTGGTCTGTCTGAACCCGGAAGTGAGTCCCAAACAGATATGGTCTCAGCTTCTTCAGCGCCCAGACCACAGCAAATGCCTTACGCTCAATTGCACTCCACCTCTGTTCCCGGGGAAGTAACCTCCTGCTCAGGAAGGCTACCGGTTGGTCTAGTCCCTCCTCATTGATCTGTGACAGAACAACCCCTATACCATGCTCTGAGGCGTCTGTCTGGACAACAAATTCCTTTGAAAAGTCGTGCGCCTGAAGCACGGGTGCGGTGCACATGGCAGTCTTCAGGGCGTCAAACGCGTTCTGACAGGTGTCAGTCCAGTTTACCTTCTTTGGCTGCTTCTTAGAAGTCAGCTCAGTCAAGGGTGGAACAATGTTGCCATATCCCTTGACAAACCTCCTGTAGTACCCCGTGAGTCCTAAGAAGGCTCTCACCTGCGTCTGAGTCTTGGGGGGTTACCATGCCAGGATAGTTTCAATTTTGGGCTGAAGGGGCTCCACCTGGCCGCTCCCCACCTGGTGTCCCAAATACACTACAGAACCCTGCCCAATCTGGCACTTACTGGCTTTGATTGTGAGGCCTGCCTTCCGCAGTGCCATCAATACCTCCCAGAGGTGGCACAGGTGGTCTTCCCAAGAGGAGCTAAACACCGCAATGTCATCCAGGTAGGCAGCACTGAAGTCTTCCAGCCCAACCAACACCCTGTTGACCAGCCTCTGAAAGGTGGTAGGGGCATTCTTCATTCCAAAGGGCATCACCCGGAACTGGTAGTGCCCATCGGGTGTGGAGAATGCTGACCTCTCCTTTGCTCCCTCGGTCAAGGTGATCTGCCAATACCCAGACGTCAAATCAAATGTGCTGAGGTATTTTGCAGCCCCTAACCGATCTACGAGCTCATCAGCTCTGGGGATGGGGTGCGCGTCAGTCTTCGTGACTGAATTTATGCCCCGATAGTCCACGCAGAACCGAAGTTCTGGGGTGGTACCAGGCGCTGCAGCTTTTGGTACCAGGACCACTGGGCTGGACCAAGGGCTGCTAGAGGACTCAATCACCCCAAAGGCAAACATTTTGGTAACCTCATCCTTAATGTAGGCCCTTACCCGGTCAGTCACTCGGTAAACCTTGTGCTTAATGGGAGGACTGTCCCCAGTGTCCACGTCATGGACACACCAATCAGTGACACTAGGTACCAGGGAGAACAGATCACTGAATTGCCCCAACAGTTGGCGACAATCACCCTGCTGCTCAGGGGTCAGTGTGGTGGAGAGGACCACACCCTCCACTGACCCATCTCGCTCCCCTGCACACAGGCGGTCAGGAAGGGGCTCGCTCTCCTCCTCCATCCCAGCATCTGTGGCCAGAAGCATGCCCACTTCAGACCTCTCAAAGTGGGGCTTCAGGCGGTTAACATGCAGGACCCGCAAGGGGTTCCTGGGAGACTGCAAGTCCACCACGTAGGTAACAGGACTCTTGCGCTCCACCATCTCAAAGGGGCCGGTCCACCTATCCTGGAGCGCACAGGGCTCCACCGGGGCCATGACCCAAACCTTCTGTCCAGGCTGAAACTCGATCAGAGTGGCATTCTGATCGTGCCAGCGTTTCATCACTTCCTGGCTGGCTTCCAGGTTTGCCTCAGCAAGTTTCCTGAAATGCTGAGTCTGGTTCCTGAAGGCCAGCATGTAACTAAAAACATCCTGGGGAGGTTTCCTGGGAGATTGCTCCGAGCCTTCCTTGACCAGACTCAGAGGCCCTCTTACCGGGTGACCATAGAGCAGCTCAAAGGGACTGAACCCTAAGGACTTCTGTGGCACCTCACGGTAAGCAAATAGGCATGGCAAGAGGACGTCCCACTTACGCCTCATGGGCTCACCTAGGCCCATAATCATACCCTTGAGGGTCCGGTTGAATCTCTCAACCAGCCCATTACCCTGGGGGTGGTAAGGGGTGGTGAACTTATGTTACCCCACACTCCTCCCACAGAGACTTCATGTACTTGGAGATGAAGTTAGTTCCCCCATCGGACACCACCTCTCTGGGGAATCCCAAACGGGAGAAAATCCCCATCAGTGCCCGTCCCACCACCGGGGCCGTCACTGTCCTGAGCGGGATGGCCTCAGGGTATCTGGTGGCATGGTCCACCAAGACCAGGATGAACCTGTTGCCCATGGCTGTCTTGGGATCCAGCGGCCCCACAATATCAATGCCCACTCTCGCGAATGGGGTGCTCACAACGGGAAAGGGCTGGAGTGGGGCCTTAATCTTCCCCCCCACTCTTCCCACTTGCCTGGCAAGTCTCACATGTCCTGCAGTGAGCATCTGAGCTCCTGCGCGTCTGGGGCCAATAGAAGTGGGTGACCAGCCTCTCAAAGGTCTTGGTCTGCCCCAGATGTCCGGCCAGTGGCACATCATGAGCCAACCCCAGTAGGAAGGTCCTGAAGCGCTGGGGTACCACCAGCACACGGGCTGACCCAGGCTTAGCAACCTTAGGCTCGCTATAAAGGAGATCATTCTCCCAATAGATCCAATGTGACTTTCTGATCACCTGCTGCCTGGGCGGCGGCCTGTCGCCGCACCCCCTCAAGAGAAGGGCAGGTTCTCTGTTGCTCACAAAATTCCTCCCTGGAGGGCCCCCCTTCCTGCTGCCAATGGGTCAGCTCCGGTAGGTCCCCCAGTTCAGCCACTTGTTCCCCTGTAGGTTCCAGGGCATCCCCCTCAAGGTCTGCTCCCTCCGGGACCGTGGGAACCGCGGGGGCCGGTTTCCCGCGCCTCCTACCCCTTCTCTTTAAGGCAGAGGCCTGGGCCATACTTTCAGGCTCCAGACCCTCCTGAACATCCTTCTGAGCTGTCATGGACCGAGTGGTCGCACACGCCCATTCAGGCAGACCCAACATTTCCAAATGAGACTTTCTCTCCACCGTAGCCCACGGGGAGTTCTCTAGATCATTGCCCAACAGACAGTCTACCGGCATGGCGGGCCTCACAGCCACTTGAAGAGTTCCTGCGACCCCCCCACTCGAACGGAACCTGAGCCCCTTCACACTGGCTCTCTGAGTTGTCTGCTGACACTACGGGGCAGAATGCATGGGGACAACCTGCTCTTGGGACACCAACCGGGAGCTGACAGCAGTCACACTAGCTCCGGTGTCCCTGAGAGCCTCCACCCTATGGCCATTGATGGTCACCCACTGCCGGTACTTCCTAGTGTTATTAGGCAGTGTGGGGTTAGGGACCTTCTCAAAGTCTCCTAGCGAGACAAGGGTTAACTCTACGGGATCCCACCCACCTTGGACCTCTACCTCCTCCCCCCCCCCCAGGGCTACACTGGCAATCTGGCGGGATGGTGCACGGGGTGGTGCACGAGGGGATGCATTGGGGTCCCTCTGGGGACACTGGGGATCATAATACCGGTGGCCCACTTGACCACACTTGAAACAAGTGAGTGGTGCCTTCTGAACAGGCCTACCTGTCGGGGACACTGGCTTCTTCTCGGGGGAGGCTGGGACACCACTGCTTGGTTCCCTTGGGAATTACTTTGGGGCCCTCTCTGGAACTCCCTCGGCTTACCCTCGTCCCCCCCACTTCTCTGCTGGGGACCCTGCCCACCTCTGTCGAAGTCTCCCACAAAACCTTTGCGGACCCGTGTGTTCACCCAGCGGTCCGCCTCCTCAGCAAGCTTCCTAGGGTTAGTCAGCTTGCTATCAATCAGGTGCTGGCGTAGCTCTGGAAAACAGTTACTAGAAAAATGCTCCCACGCAAACAAATCATACAATTGCTCGAAAGTTTCCACTTTGCTACCCTTTACCCAGCGATCCATTGCTCTGCAGAAAAAAGACACATATTCAACCCACGTGGTACCCTCTAACTTCTTACAGGTCCTAAACCTCTGCCTGTACATTTCTGGGGTCAAACCATAACGGGTCAGCAAAGCTTCTTTCATATGGGCATACACCATCCTGCTCTCCTCAGGCAGGTCCAACAGGGTATCCCTACCATCACTCACAAAGCGCCCCCACAATCCCGCTCCCCAATCCTGCTCAGGGACCCGGTGGGACACCATTGCTATCTCGTATGCGGCAAACCATTGCCCAATATCCTCACTCTTGTGAAAATCCTTAATGACATCCTTAGGAATATAAACTCTACTCTCAGGAGTTACTAAAGGTATGCTGCCACCAGAGGGGAGACCGGGACACTCCTCGCCCTGATCTCTATCTCCCTCAACATTCTCTCATGCTCCATTCTCATTTTCTCAAGTTCAATTGACAATCGATTCTTCTCAATGTCTAACTTCTTACTCTCAAGGTCCTTCTGACCTTCCAATTTAGCCATCTCCAAACTATGCCTCCTATCTCTCTCCCTGTCCTCCAGCTCTTCTGGGGTCAGGCTCCTTTGGGATACACTAGTACCTGGATTGGAGGGTGTTCTATCCCCCCCCCCCTCTACTGCATCATCCTGCTGCCCTCCAGCATTCTCTTCCTCATCCCCAGCGGACCCTCTGGCTTCCCACCAGGCCTTCAGTGCCTTGTGGTGCTCCTCCTTCCTAGAGAGACCTATCACGGGGACTGCGAATTGTTTACAAAATGACTTCAGCTGTTTGGCAGTATAGGTATCTAATCTTTCCTCCTCAAAGGTGAGATCCTCCGAAGCATTGGATGTTGGCCTTCCCATATTAGCAGTACTCATGGCTGCGATCAATGATTCAGTACCAGAACAACCAACCAAAAAAAAAAAAAACATTCGAAGAGGGAAAAAAAAACGTGTGTGGCTGCGCTTTGGTCTGTACTCACTAGTGGCGTCTACCAGTTATTGTACGTGGATCATAGATGCAAGTCCTGATCCTCACCGCTGACCGCCAATGTTAGAAATGGGGGTCTCTAGTTGGCAATGGCTGGCGCCACTGTCCAAATAGGGACCCTTCTTCCTAAGTCAGGGCAAGTGGGCTACCCCCTTTGATAACCCCTGCTCAACCCTGTGGTAACGTAGCACGAGCAGTTAGGCCTATCTCAGAGGCAGTGTGTAGGAGAGTAGGATCTGCTTCACATGGGTACCCCCACTTTTTGCTGATGCTTCACTGTTTTTCGACATTAGTCTGGCTGGGGCCCTGCTAATCAGAACCCCAGCCTAGCTGCTTCCTCTCTAAAATGGTTTCCATGTGCCTTAGGCACATCTCTGATTGGGATCTGGAGTGCCCTTATAAGTCCCTAGTATATGGTATACTATGTACCAAGGGCATAGGTACCTCAGCCCCTGCTTTGGCGCGAACTGGACAAAGGGAAAGGGGTGTAGCCACCCCTCTGCCCTGACCCACCCATAGGTGGGGCCACAGAGTAGTCCAACCCCTATCTTTAGTATAAAGATAGGAACCCAGTCCTTAGGACTTTAGATTATCCCTGGACGAAACTCTGAAACTGAATCCTGGACCTTCGACGCTCTACTACAAGATTAGAGGACTGAAGAATCTCCTTGGGGTCAAGGAGTGACTCCCCTGCTTGGCAGGCACCAAAGAAGCATCTGTCCGGTTCGCATTTCTGAAGCTCCCGTCGGACGCCGAAGTCATCGCATCACCAGAGGTGGATTCTCAGACTTCCCCGAGGCTACCCTGAGTCCCCAGCAAAGCTGAGGCCCGTGGCTATCGTGGGTGACTTGAGACCGTGACCCCTGGACACCGAGCACATTTGCAAGTGCATCCTCTTCTGGGTCTCCCAAGAAGTCGTGCTTTGGGCTCCGAGTAGCCCTAGCCTCCAGCACCACCTGCACCGAAGATCACCGGCCCCCACTCCACGAGTGTCCTGTAAGCCAGCTCCACCTGCGGCGTCACGAGGCTCCTTCGCGGTCGCTAGCCCGTTGGCTAGTAGCCCTTAACGAAGGCCAATCCTTTTCTTACTTGGCATCCTGGTTGCTCCAGGCCTGCCCTCACTTACCCTTGCTGGGTGAGTTCCACAGACCTTGCTGGTCTGCACCATCGACGATCTACATCTTCACCGAGACTTGCCATTGCCAAGGCTTGTTGGGTCCAATCCGGTCGCCGACACCTCAGCACTCGACAGACATCGTGTACCAGCCCGAATCCTGCTCCTGGTCGCCAACAACGCCTCCTGGACCTCGTGGCTGAAGAGTCAAGACGACCGTCAACGCACCTGAAGCACTCGACATCGGTGGGCATCTGTCCATCGCCTTCCTGGTCACTGGCTAGTGACCCAGACTCTGTCCCCTCTGCTTTCAGGTTCTTCAGAACTCCGATCCACTCTTGGATCCACCCGGACACTTTTCTCTTGGCCGCCAGCAGCACTTTGCAGCAGATCGCCATTCGAATCGGCAGACGAAACCCGACCCCGAAAGGCACCTATGCACCCGGCTTCCCTGGGTGAGGTAACACGAGTACTCCGGTGCTCCCGTGGGTAGAGACTCTTCAAAGTCCTAGATCTCAAAGGGTTTTGTCCTAGTCCTCTTTTAAGTGTCCCTTTTCTCTATTTTCCCGATCCCGACTTTCTCCATAGAAGTCAACGGCGTATCGCGGTTGTGTATTTACACTGCACGCGTCTCCCGTAGGTCCCCTGTGTCACTACCTTGGGTGGTTCCTTGTGGTCCAAGCACTTCTAGAGGCTCGAGGCCTAGTGTCTAGTTCAGTCGTGGTTCGCATACCACTTTATTGGTATATGGTTTGGTACGCCCCTAGGGCCCAAACGTGTATTTGTGCTATTACTGTGATTTAATAACTTCTAACTTATGTACTTCGAACTCTAGCCTCATAAAGAGACTAGAGGGGTGTGTTTAGCAATAAATACATATATTTTGAATATATACCTGGTGTGGTGCTCTTTCATTTGGTCACTCAAGAGATTATAGACTGGTAAAACAAGCTGCTTTACATTCCTTCAAGACTTAGCCTGAAGGCTGCTCTCCATAGCTACCACTAGGATAGCTTTCAATAAGGTTGTCTTTAACCTATCTCCAATAAGGGGTTGTTTGGACTGGTGCAAGGTGCCCACTATAATTAGTGGACAGCATGTGCCAGTCCAACTTCTCACATTGGTGTGCAGCGTGTGGGATTCCAGCTTGCTATTGTTTTACCAGATAATCTCAATTGAATTGATCAACTGAAAACCACTAAAGGTACCTAAGGTACATATAATTTAAGCTTAGAATACAGTAAGTTCTACTGAACTTAGAGTTGTGTGTTAAGTGATAGCACAACCCTTTCTACAACTCAAGAGAGTTTAGTAGGCCACACTAGAGTA
Organism: Calotriton arnoldi; assembly: GCA_963921515.1. Taxonomy (NCBI): domain Eukaryota; kingdom Metazoa; phylum Chordata; class Amphibia; order Caudata; family Salamandridae; genus Calotriton; species Calotriton arnoldi. The sequence continues at coordinate 184,641 of CAWUFW010011309.1, read as the reverse complement.
GGTAGTGCATACACCACACCACACTAGTAATGTCTTTAAGGGCAGGATCCAAAGAATCCTTGCAGGAAGCCATTGAGCTTCCACCCTCCAAGTATGATACACTCCCATTCTTGGAATTGAGAGCTTTATGTAACTTGAGAAAAATAAGGACAGGCCAAAGCCCCACCACCCAACACCTCAAGGAGTTGTTGGTGGCTTATGACCTTAGTAAGCCCTTGGGGACTGAAGGGGTAGGAGCTGAGGGTGGGGCAGGAGATGAGGATGGGACCAGGGGTAGAAATACCCCCAGCCCCCCCTCTGAAACTGGCCAGGAGGGTGAAAATGACCCTGACCTGGATAACCCAATCCCTCCTGAGGAAGATGAAGAGGATGATCAAGATGATGCCCTCTTTGTCCCCCCAGGAAGGATTAAGAGTGTGCCCAGGAAGTCTAGATCTCCTTCTCATGAGTCTAACCACTCTGGCACCTCTATAGGGAGCTCTGTCTCTTCTCACAGGAGGGAATCCTCTCATGAGAGAAGAGCCAGACTGGTCCAGTATGAGGAAACTCAGCTGGAAATCAGAAAAAAGCAATTGGCTTTAGATAGGGAATCCCTAGATCTCCTTAGAGAGAGAAGAAAGTTGGGACTAGAGTCCCATGGTGGCAGCCATGTCCCTAGAGACAGGGATAGGTCCTATGACCATAGGAACCTGAGCAAGATTGTCCCTCCCTACCAGAGTGGGGATGATATCCACAAATGGATAACTGCATTAGAGAGGGCCTGTAAGGTACAGAAGGTCCCTCAGGAGCAGTGGGCAGCAATCTTGTGGCTCTCCTTTGCTGACAAAGGTAGAGATAAGCTCCTCACTGTTAGAGAGGAGGATGCAGATAATTACAAGGTCTTGAAGAGTGCTCTTATTGATGGGTTTGGCCTAACCACTGAACAGTACAGGTTGAAGTTCAGAGACACCCAAAAGCACAGACTCAAGACTGGGTAGACTATGTGGATTGTTCTGCCAAGGCTCTGGAAGGCTGGTTGATGGGCAGTAAGGTGTGTGACTTCTCAGGATTGTACAATCTGATAATGAGGGAGCAGATTCTTAATAACTGTCAAAATCAGCTGTTGCATCAATACCTGGTAGACTCTGATCTGACCTCTCCCCAAGAATTGGGAAAGAAGGCAGACAAATGGGTCAGGACCAGGGTGAAGCAGAAGGTACAGAACCAAGGTGGGGAAACCAAGAAGCAAGATGCTAAGAACTCTGACAAGGGTGGGGAGAAGGGTAAAGATCAAAAGTCTTCATCAGGCCCCCAAAAATCTTCTTCTGGTGGGGATTCACAGTCTACCAAAGGGAAAGGCCAAAGAAAACCATGGTGCAAGGTCTGGAAGCAAAAGACCCACTGGACCAGTGATTGCACCAAGTCCAAAGACTCCAGTCCAGCACCCACCAATGCCCCTAAGGCACCTGTTCCCCCTAGTACAGTTGGTGGAAGTGCTCCAGCAAAGGATTTAGTAGGGTTCACCCTGGGAACTGAGTTGGGCTCTGACCTAGTCAGAGAACTGACTCAGGCTGTGTTAGTCTGTGATGGAGGCATGGATGTGACCTCCACTGTGAGTCCCAGTAATCTGGGCAAGTACAGACAACAGCCTTTAATTAATGGACGTGAGGCTTTGGCATTTAGGGACACAGGGGCAAGTGTCACCATGGTGACACAAGACCTTGTGCTTCCTGGGCAAGTTATGCTTGGTGAGATGTACCAAGTGACCAATGCTAGCAATCTCAGAACAGACCATACTCTGGCAGTTGTTAACTTCTCCTGGGGAGGGGTAACTGGCCTTAAGAAGGTTGTGGTAAGTGCAAACCTACCAGTCGAATGCTTGCTTGGCAATGACTTAGAGACTTCTGCTTGGGCAGAAGTGGAGCTCAGGACCCATGCAGAAATGCTGGGGATCCCTGCAGATGTGTTTGCTGTGACCAGGTCACAAGCCAAAATGTCTAGCACTGAACAGGCCTTGGATTCTGGAAGAATGGACCAAGTGCCTTCCAAGAGGAGGTATAGTAGGGTTAAGGCAGTGCCTTCCCCCTTGGCTCAGGAGGAAGATCAGTCCCTTGAGGGGGATGATCTCAGCCCTGAAGAAGGAACTGTCCCAGAGAAACTTGAACCTGACCAGGTTGAGTTCTTGGGGACAGGGGGACCTTCTAGGGCAGATCTGAGCCAGGAGCAGCAGAGCTGCCCCTCCCTTGAATCCCTCAGACAGCAAGCTGCTGCTGAGGCTGCTGGGAAAGCTAGTGGTCCCCATACAGTGTATTGGGATGATGGACTCCTGTACTCAGAGAGTAGAGACCCCAAGCCTGGTGCTGCCAGGAGGTTGGTAATACCTTTGAAGTTCAGGGGCTTCCTATTGACCCTAGCCCATGATATTCCCGTAGCAGGTCACCTGGGCCAGAACAAGACTTGGGACAGAATTGTCCCTCACTTTCACTGGCCCCACATGTCTGAAGACAGTAAGGAGTTTTGTCGCTCCTGTGTAACCTGCCAAGCCAGTGGCAAAGCAGGTGGCACTACAAAGGCCCCCTGATACCACTACCTGTGGTGGGGGTGCCCTTTGAAAGGGTAGGGATTGACATTGTTGGTCCCATGGATCCCCAAACAGCCTCTGGGCACAGGTTTATCCTGGTGGTAGTGGATCATGCCACCAGGTACCCAGAAGCTATTCCCCTCAGGACCACTACAGCACCTGTGGTGGCAAGGGCCCTCCTGGGAATCTTCTCAAGAGTGGGCTTTCCTAAGGAGGTAGTATCAGACAGGGGTGCTAACTTCATGTCTGGGTACTTAAAAGCAATGTGGAAGGAGTGTGGAGTGACTTATAAGTTCACCACACCCTATCACCCACAATGCAATGGTTTAGTTGAGAGATTCAACAAAACCTTGAAGGGCATGATTAAAGGGCTCCCAGAAAAGCTTAGGCGTAGATGGGACATACTCTTGCCCTGCCTTTTATTCGCATATAGGGAGGTGCCTCAGAAGGGGGTTGGTTACAGCCCTTTTGAACTTCTGTTTGGCCACCCTGTGAGGGGTCCACTGTGCTTGGTGAAGGAAGGATGGGAGTTACCTCTCAAGCCCCCAAAGCAAGATATAGTGGACTATGTACTTGGTCTCCGCTCCAGGATGGCTGAGTACATGAAAAAGGCAACCAAAAACCTTGAGGCTAGCCAGGAACTTCAAAAGGCCTGGCATGACCAAAAGGCTGTTCTGACTGTTTACCAGCCAGGACAGAAGGTGTGGGTGTTGGAGCCAGTGGCCCCAGCAGCTCTCCAAGATAAATGGAGTTGACCCCACACTATTGTTGAGCAGAAGGGTGAGGTCACTTACTTAGTAGACCTAGGAACACCCAGGAGTCCCCACAGGGTTCTCCATTGTGAGAAGTTGGCCTGGCATATGCTGTCCACTAATTATAGTGGGCACCTTGCACCAGTCCAAACAACCCCTTATTGGAGATAGGTTAAAGACAACCTTATTGAAAGCTATCCTAGTGGTAGCTATGGAGAGCAGCCTTCAGGCTAAGTCTTGAAGGAATGTAAAGCAGCTTGTTTTACCAGTCTATAATCTCTTGAGTGACCAAATGAAAGAGCACCACACCAGGTATATATTCAAAATATATGTATTTATTACTAAACACACCCCTCTAGTCTCTTTATGAGGCTAGAGTTCGAAGTACATAAGTTATAAGATCTTAAATCACAGTAATAGCACAAATACACGTTTGGGCCCTAGGGGCGTACCAAACCATATACCAATAAAGTGGTATGCGAACCACGACGGAACTAGACACTAGGCCTAGAGCCTCTAGAAGTGCTTGGACCACAAGGAACCACCCAAGGTAGTGACACAGGGGACCCACGGGAGACGCGTGCAGTGTAAATACACAACCGCGATACGCCGTTAACTTCTATGGAGAAAGACGGGATCGGGAAAATAGAGGAAAGGGACACTTAAAAGAGGACTAGGACAAAACCCTTTGAGATCTAGGACTTTGAAGAGTCTCTACCCACGGGAGCACCGGAGTACTCGTGTTACCTCACCCAGGGAAGCCGGGTGCATAGGTGCCTTTCGGGGTCGGGTTTCGTCGTCGATTCGAATGGCGATCTGCTGCAAAGTGCTGCTGGCGGCCAAGAGAAAAGTGTCCGGGTGGATCCAAGAGTGGATCGGAGTTCTGGTGAACCTGAAAGCAGAGGGGACAGAGTCTGGGTCACTAGCCAGTGACCAGGAAGGCGATGGACAGATGCCCACCGATGTCGAGTGCTTCAGGTGCGTTGACGGTCGTCTTGACTCTTCAGCCACGAGGTCCGGGAGGTGTTGTCGGCGACCAGGAGCAGGATTCGGTCTGGTGCTTCATGTCTGTCGAGTGCTGAGGTGTCGGTGACCGGATTGGACCCAACAAGCCTTGGCAACGGCAAGTCTCGAGTAAGATGTAGATCGTCGATGGTGCAGACCAGCAAGGTCTGTGGAACTCACCCAGCAAGGGTAAGTGAGGGCAGGCCTGGAGCAACCAGGATGCCAAGTAAGAAAAGGATTGGCCTTCGTTAAGGGCTACTAGCCAACGGGCTAGCGACCGCGAAGGAGCCTCGTGACGCCGCACGTGGAGCTGGCTTACAGGACACTCGTGGAGTGGGGGCCAGTGATCTTCGGTGCCGGTGGTGCTGGAGGCTAGGGCTACTCGGAGCCCAAAGCACGACTTCTTGGGAGACCCAGAAGATGATGCACTTGCAAATGTGCTCGGTGTCCAGGGGTCACGGTCTCAAGTCACCCACGATAGCCGCGGGCCTCAGCTTTGCTGGGGACTCAGGGTAGCCTCGGGGAAGTCTGAGAATCCACCTCTGGTGATGCGATGACTTCGGCGTCCGACGGGAGCTTCAGTAATGCGAACCGGACAGATGCTTCTTTGGTGCCTGCCAAGCAGGGGAGTCACTCCTTGACCCCAAGGGAGATTCTTCAGTCCTCTAATCGTGAGTAGAGCGTCGAAGGTCCAGGATTCAGTTTCAGAGTTTCGTCCAGGTATAATCTAATCTTGCTGTGGCAAGGGTTCCCCGTTTTAACCAGTAAAACAGGGAGGGACTAACTCTATGACCCCACCTATGGGAGGGTCAAGGGAGGGGTGGCTACACCCACTTCCCTTTGTCCAGTTTCGCGCCAGAGCAGGGGCAGGTAGCCCCTGAGCTGGTTTGAACTGGCATATGCACAGAGGAGCCTTTTGCTCCCCCAGTGCAGGACTTCAAAGCACTCTAAGAGTGCACCCACCCAGCCCCAATACACATTATCCTGTCTGGGGAGGTGGTCACACCTCCCTGCAACAGGAAACCTATTGTCCAGGCCTCCCCTGCCGGAGTTTCGTCCAGCAGCAGGAGGCCAGACTTGTGTCTGTGGCAGCAGCATCCATTTTGTGATGCCAGGTCTTCAGAAAGAAGTTACCGGGTAAGCCAGAGTTAACATGTCTTTCCCTCTAGAAGGGTGGAATGCTACCCCCGCCGCCAGGATTGGCGGGGGGTAGTATTCCAAGATGTTTGACACCAAACACGACATGTTTAGGTGCAGCCATTCCAAAGTTAGCATTTTACCGCGAGGATATAATGCGCTTAATAGTATATGGTCAGGCTGCACTACAAACAGCATCAGAGATGGTCTCCGAACGCTGCAGAGGGGCCCTGCTCATGCAGGGGCACCCTCTCACATAGGAACCATGCACTCTGCCTTTAGGATTGATAAGGCCTGCCTTAGGAGTGACTTATAGGTTTATATGTGTGTATGTATTTAGTGATATAGGTAACCTATATCACAGTAAGGGGTGCATGCACCACCTTACCCAGGCTGCAGTAGCAGACCTGTGGTGTCAGTTTGGATGGCCTTCCAGGGGTGGCACAATACGTGCTGCAGCCCCTGGTAGGCCTCTGAGGTACCTATGCCCTTGGTACATAGTATACCATATACTAGGGACTTATAAGGGCACTCCAGATTCCAATCAGAGATGTGCCTAAGGCACATGGAAACCATTTTACAGAGAAAGCAGATAGACTGGGGTCCTGAATAGCAGGATCCCAGTCCAACTAAGTCATAAACCAGCAGAACACCATAAAAAAGTGGGGGCAACCATATAGTCAGATTCCACCTTCCTACATAACCCCCCCAAACGAAAGGAGATAAGGCTAACCTTGGCCAGTTGAGCCTTCATTGACTAAGTGGTCATATAAGGAAGCACCTGCACTAGCATGGTTGCCCCCTGTCTTATGGTCCACTAAGCAATCCCTCACCCTACGGGTATGAGAGGGTCTCCACCCTGGGGAATCACTACCTGTGGTGTGCTTAGGTAAAGTACAAGGCTGGTGAGGTGTCTGAGTAGAGAAGTGAGGCCCTAGGAATGTTGGCCTCAGCTTCCTCAGATCACTGGTCACCATGTATGCCTGTCTTTCCATGACTGAGTTGCACTTTGCTCTAAGGGTCAACCTTTGGCTGCCTACAGCTGGGGGTTGGGTCCCTTTGGATGGACTACTGGAGGGACATGGCAGGTTTGGAACCTTCTGGTCCCAGGTTTGCCCTTGCCTACCAGAGTCCTTCTGGGGGAGGTCCCTACATAAAGGTATGGGGGATCCCTCAGTGTGTAGAGGAATTTTCACCTGGCTAGGGCTACTAGACTGGGTGCCCCTAATCTGATGATGGGGGGCTTCCTCTGGACAGGGGGCCCTGGGGGGTCCACTGACCTCCCTGACCTCTGCAGCCCTGGGCTGACTGAGGCAGGGTAGAGAGGGGCAGGTTACCTGCTCCAGACTGGGTACCACCTTGGAAGGGTCCTCTGCCATCAGGGGTGTGGCCAGGCCAGGCCTGACTACCTCTGGGGCAGTTCCTTCACTAGGGGTAGGGTCAGTTCCCTGAGGAGGCTGACCCTTACCTACTGTCTGGAGGGAAGAAGACTTTTCTTCAACCCTTGTGCTCTCTTTTGGGGGAGAGTGGGCCATTCTTTCAGGCTCCATCTCTCCAAATTCTTGGGCTGGGGCTGTGGCCATTACAGCCCCACTAACCTTTACAGGGACGCCCAGCATCCTAAGATGGGTTTGGTGTTCAACTTCAGCCCAGGCTGAAATTTCCAGATCATTGCCCATCAGGCAATCTACAGGTAGGGTTGGGGACACTGCCACTCTCTTTGGGCCTGTGACCCCCTCCCAGCTGAGATTGACTATGGCCATGGGGTGATCTGTTCTGACACCATCTATGTTGGTCACCTGGTATTTAAACTCAGGTAAAAGCTGGTGAGGGGGACTAGTTTCCCTGCCACCATGGTGACACTAGCCCCTGTGTCCCTAAATGCCACAGCTTTCTGACCATTAATTATTGGCTCCAATCTGTACCTGCCCAATGCTATGGGACCCATGGTAAAGATGGCAAATCCTATACCACCATCAGAGTCAGAGGAGTCTGTTGAGGGGTCCCTGTCTAAACTAGGGCCCACCTCTGTTCCTCTTGCAAAAGCACCTAACTTTTTGGGTGCACTACTCCCAACTGGAGGATTACTACTGGTAGTACCAGGAGGGGTGGTAGTAGTTGTGGGAGAAACATTTTCTTTATTGCCAATCCTGGGGCAACTGGGATCAGTTTTCCAGTGCCCAGGCTTTTTACAGACATGGCAATAGGGTTTCTTTTCAGGAGAGGAAGGAGTTTGGGACCCACCCCCAGAAGAGGAATTTTGGGGCCCTGTAGGGGACTTATCCTTAGATTTATCCCCACCTTTCTCTTGGGACTTAGTAGAATCTTTCTTCTGGTCACCACCCTGATTTCTAGTTTTTACTCTGGTTCTGACCCATTTGTCTGCCTTCTTTCCCAATTCTTGGGGAGAGGTCAGATCAGAGTCCACCAGATATTGGTGCAAAAGCTGGTTTTGACAATTATTAAGGATCTGCTCCCTCATAATCAAATTGTACAATCCTAAAAAGTCATGCACTTTGTTGCCATGTATCCAACCTTCCAGAGCCTTTGTAGCACAATCTACAAAATCAACCCAGTCTTGAGTCTGAGCTTTTTGGGTGTCTCTGAACTTCAACCTATACTGTTCAGTGGTTAGGCCAAACCCATCTATCAGAGCACTCTTCAAGACTGTGTAATTGTCAGCATCCTCTTCTCTTACAGTGAGGAGCTTGTCTCTACCTTTGTCTGCAAAGGAGAGCCACAAGATTGCAGCCCACTGCCTCTGGGGGACCTTCTGAACTTTACAGGCCCTCTCCAGTGCAGTTATCCATTTGTGGATGTCATCCCCACTCTGGTAGGGAGGGACAATCTTGTTTAGGTTTCTATGGTCATAAGACCTTTCCCTATCTCTAGGGATATTGCTGCCACCATGGGACTCTAGTCCCAACTTTCTTCTCTCTCTAAGGAGATCTAGGGATTCCCTATCTAAAGCCAATTGCTTTTTTCTGATTTCCAGCTGAGTTTCCTCATACTGGACCAGTCTGGTTCTCCTCTCATGAGAGGATTCCCTCCTGTGAGATGAGACAGAGCTCCCTATAGAGGTGCCAGAGTGTTTAGACTCCTGAGAAGGAGATCTAGACTTCCTGGGCACACTCTTAATCCTTCCTGGGGGGACAAAGAGGGCATCATCTTGATCATCCTCATCATCATCCACAGGAGGGATTGGGTTTTCCAGGTCAGGGTCATTGTCACCCTCCTGGCCAGTTTCAGAGGGGGGGCTGGGGGTATTGGTACCCCTAGCCTTGTCCTCTTCGTCTGCCCCACCCTCAGCTCCTACCCCTTCAGTCCCTACAGGCTTACTAAGGTCATAAGCCACCAACAACTCCTTGAGGTGGTGGGGCTTTGGCCTGTCCTTAATTTTCTCAAGTTACATAAAGCTCTCAATTCCAAGAATGGGAGTGTATCATACTTGGAGGGTGGAAGCTCAATGGCTTCCTGCAAGGATTCTTTAGATCCTACCCTTAAAGACACTACTAGTGTGGTGTGGTGTATGCACTACCTACTCTAGTGTGGCCTACTAAACTCTCTTGAGTTGTAGAAAGGGTTGTGCTATCCCTTAACACACAACTCTAAGTTCAGTAGAACTTACTGTATTCTAAGCTTAAATTATATGTACCTTAGGTACCTTTAGTGGTTTTCAGTTGATCAATTCAATTGAGATTATCTGGTAAAACAATAGCAAGCTGGAATCCCACACGCTGCACACCAATGTGAGAAGTTGGCCTGGCATATGCTGTCCACTAATTATAGTGGGCACCTTGCACCAGTCCAAACAACCCCTTATTGGAGATAGGTTAAAGACAACCTTATTGAAAGCTATCCTAGTGGTAGCTATGGAGAGCAGCCTTCAGGCTAAGTCTTGAAGGAATGTAAAGCAGCTTGTTTTACCAGTCTATAATCTCTTGAGTGACCAAATGAAAGAGCACCACACCAGGTATATATTCAAAATATATGTATTTATTACTAAACACACCCCTCTAGTCTCTTTATGAGGCTAGAGTTCGAAATACATAAGTTATAAGATCTTAAATCACAGTAATAGCACAAATACACGTTTGGGCCCTAGGGGCGTACCAAACCATATACCAATAAAGTGGTATGCGAACCACGACGGAACTAGACACTAGGCCTAGAGCCTCTAGAAGTGCTTGGACCACAAGGAACCACCCAAGGTAGTGACACAGGGGACCCACGGGAGACGCGTGCAGTGTAAATACACAACCGCGATACGCCGTTAACTTCTATGGAGAAAGTCGGGATCGGGAAAATAGAGGAAAGGGACACTTAAAAGAGGACTAGGACAAAACCCTTTGAGATCTAGGACTTTGAAGAGTCTCTACCCACGGGAGCACCGGAGTACTCGTGTTACCTCACCCAGGGAAGCCGGGTGCATAGGTGCCTTTCGGGGTCGGGTTTCGTCGTCGATTCGAATGGCGATCTGCTGCAAAGTGCTGCTGGCGGCCAAGAGAAAAGTGTCCGGGTGGATCCAAGAGTGGATCGGAGTTCTGGTGAACCTGAAAGCAGAGGGGACAGAGTCTGGGTCACTAGCCAGTGACCAGGAAGGCGATGGACAGATGCCCACCGATGTCGAGTGCTTCAGGTGCGTTGACGGTCGTCTTGACTCTTCAGCCACGAGGTCCGGGAGGCGTTGTCGGCGACCAGGAGCAGGATTCGGGCTGGTGCTCGATGTCTGTCGAGTGCTGAGGTGTCGGTGACCGGATTGGACCCAACAAGCCTTGGCAACGGCAAGTCTCGAGTAAGATGTAGATCGTCGATGGTGCAGACCAGCAAGGTCTGTGGAACTCACCCAGCAAGGGTAAGTGAGGGCAGGCCTGGAGCAACCAGGATGCCAAGTAAGAAAAGGATTGGCCTTCGTTAAGGGCTACTAGCCAACGGGCTAGCGACCGCGAAGGAGCCTCGTGACGCCGCACGTGGAGCTGGCTTACAGGACACTCGTGGAGTGGGGGCCAGTGATCTTCGGTGCCGGTGGTGCTGGAGGCTAGGGCTACTCGGAGCCCAAAGCACGACTTCTTGGGAGACCCAGAAGATGATGCACTTGCAAATGTGCTCGGTGTCCAGGGGTCACGGTCTCAAGTCACCCACGATAGCCGCGGGCCTCAGCTTTGCTGGGGACTCAGGGTAGCCTCGGGGAAGTCTGAGAATCCACCTCTGGTGATGCGATGACTTCGGCGTCCGACGGGAGCTTCAGTAATGCGAACCGGACAGATGCTTCTTTGGTGCCTGCCAAGCAGGGGAGTCACTCCTTGACCCCAAGGGAGATTCTTCAGTCCTCTAATCGTGAGTAGAGCGTCGAAGGTCCAGGATTCAGTTTCAGAGTTTCGTCCAGGTATAATCTAATCTTGCTGTGGCAAGGGTTCCCCGTTTTAACCAGTAAAACAGGGAGGGACTAACTCTATGACCCCACCTATGGAAGGGTCAAGGGAGGGGGTGGCTACACCCACTTCCCTTTGTCCAGTTTCGCGCCAGAGCAGGGGCAGGTAGCCCCTGAGCTGGTTTGAACTGGCATATGCACAGAGGAGCCTTTGCTCCCCCAGTGCAGGACTTCAAAGCACTCTAAGAGTGCACCCACCCAGCCCCAATACACATTATCCTGTCTGGGGAGGTGGTCACACCTCCCTGCAACAGGAAACCTATTGTCCAGGCCTCCCCTGCCGGAGTTTCGTCCAGCAGCAGGAGGCCAGACTTGTGTCTGTGGCAGCAGCATCCATTTTGTGATGCCAGGTCTTCAGAAAGAAGTTACCGGGTAAGCCAGAGTTAACATGTCTTTCCCTCTAGAAGGGTGGAATGCTACCCCCGCCGCCAGGATTGGCGGGGGGTAGTATTCCAAGATGTTTGACACCAAACACGACATGTTTAGGTGCAGCCATTCCAAAGTTAGCATTTTACCGCGAGGATATAATGCGCTTAATAGTATATGGTCAGGCTGCACTACTAACAGCATCAGAGATGGTCTCCGAACGCTGCAGAGGGGCCCTGCTCATGCAGGGGCACCCTCTCACATAGGAACCATGCACTCTGCCTTTAGGATTGATAAGGCCTGCCTTAGGAGTGACTTATAGGTTTATATGTGTGTATGTATTTAGTGATATAGGTAACCTATATCACAGTAAGGGGTGCATGCACCACCTTACCCAGGCTGCAGTAGCAGACCTGTGGTGTCAGTTTGGATGGCCTTCCAGGGGTGGCACAATACGTGCTGCAGCCCCTGGTAGGCCTCTGAGGTACCTATGCCCTTGGTACATAGTATACCATATACTAGGGACTTATAAGGGCACTCCAGATTCCAATCAGAGATGTGCCTAAGGCACATGGAAACCATTTTACAGAGAAAGCAGATAGACTGGGGTCTTGAATAGCAGGATCCCAGTCCAACTAAGTCATAAACCAGCAGAACACCATAAAAAAAGTGGGGGCAACCATATAGTCAGATTCCACCTTCCTACATCCATGTCAACAGGTTAAAACCCTATGTGGACAGGGCAGACATGGGCTTGCTCATGGCTACTGATGAAGGGCAGGAGGAAGAGAGTGACCCACTCCCTGACCTGCTCTCACAGAACCCTGACGATGGGTCAGTTGATGGTGTAGCCTTGGCAGGCAGCCTCACTACCCAGCAACAAACTGATTGCAGGCAAGTCCTCAATCAGTTTAGACATATGTTTTCCCTGACACCCAGTCAGACCACCTGGTGCACTCATGAAGTGGACACTGGGGACAGTCTGCCTATTAAAAACAAGATTTATAGGCAACCTGACCATGTCAGGGACTGTATCAGGACTGAAGTCCAGAAAATGTTGGAATTGGGAGTCATTGAACCCTAAGATAGCCCTTGGGCTAGTCCAGTAGTCCTTGTACCGAAACCTCACACCAGTGGTGGAAAAAGAGAGATGAGGTTTTGTGTGGACTACAGGGGTCTCAATGCAGTCACTAGGACTGATGCCCATCCAATACCCAGGGCAGATGAGCTCATAGATACTTTGGCCTCTGCCAAATATCTCAGCACATTTGACCTAACAGCTGGCTACTGGCAGATCAGACTAGCTGATACTGCAAAGCCCAAGACAGCATTCTCAACCCCTAGTGGGCATTATCAATTTGTGGTAATGCCCTTTGGTCTGAAGAATGCACCTGCCACTTTCCAGAGGTTGGTGAATACAGTTCTCACAGGACTGGAAGCCTATAGTGCAGCTTATCTAGATGATATTGCTGTCTTTAGCTCCACCTGGGAGGATCACCTGGTCCACCTCAGGAATGTTTTACAGGCCCTGCAAAAGGCAGGCCTGACTATCAAGGCCACTAAGTGCCAGATAGGGCAGAGTCAGGTTGTGTACCTGGGCCACCTTGTGGGTGGAGGCCAGGTTCAACCTTTGCAGAGCAAGATCCAGACCATCATGGACTGGACTGCTCCCACTACCCAGACTCAGGTGAGAGCCTTCTTAGGCCTGACTGGGTACTATAGGAGATTTGTCAAGGGGTATGGATCAATAGTGACACCCCTGAATGACTTAACTTCTAAGAAAATGCCCAAAAAGGTTCAGTGGACAGTTAGCTGTCAAAAGGCATTTGATGACCTCAAGCAGGCCATGTGCACTGCTCCAATTCTGCAGAGTCCTGATTACTCCAAGAAGTTCATTGTTCAAACTGATGCATCTGAATTGGGGGTAGGGGCTGTACTGTCACAATTGAATGAAGAAGGTCAGGATCAGCCAGTAGCTTTTATTAGCAGAAGGCTGACCCCTAGAGAGAAACGTTGGTCAGCCATAGAGAGGGAGGCCTTTGCTGTGGTCTGGGCTCTGAAGAAGTTGGGGCCATACTTGTTTGGTACACACTTCCTGGTTCAGACAGACCATAAGCCCCTCTTATGGCTAAAACAAATGAAAGGTGAAAAGCCCAAACTGCTTAGGTGGTCCATTTCCCTACAGGAGATGGACTTTACAGTGGAACATAGGCCTGGGAGTAACCATGCGAATGCAGATGGACTCTCTAGGTATTTCCACTTAGAACATGAAGACTTAACTGGGCAAGGTTAGTTTAATGTCCCTACGTTTGGGGGGGTTGTGTAGGAGAGTAGGATCTGCTTCACATGGGTACCCCCACTTTTTGCTGATGCTTCACTGTTTTTCGACATTAGTCTGGCTGGGGCCCTGCTAATCAGAACCCCAGCCTAGCTGCTTCCTCTCTAAAATGGTTTCCATGTGCCTTAGGCACATCTCTGATTGGGATCTGGAGTGCCCTTATAAGTCCCTAGTATATGGTATACTATGTACCAAGGGCATAGGTACCTCAGAGGCCTGCCAGGGGCTGCAGCATGTATTATGCCACCCCTGGAAGGCCATCCAAACTGACACCACAGGTCTGCTACTGCAGCCTGGGTAAGGTGGTGCATGCACTCCTTACTGTGATATAGGTTACCTATATCACGAAATACATACACACATATAAACCTATAAGTCACTCCTAAGGCAGGCCTTATCAATTCTAAAGGCAGAGTGCGTGGTTCCTATGTGAGAGGGTGCCCCTGCATGAGCAGGGCCCCTCTGCAGCGTTCGGAGACCATCTCTGATGCTGTTTGTAGTGCAGCCTGACCATATACTCTTAAGCGCATTATATCCTCGCGGTAAAATGCTAACTTTGGAATGGCTGCACCTAAACATGTCGTGTTTGGTGTCAAACATCTTGGAATACTACCCCCCGCCAATCCTGGCGGCGGGGGTAGCATTCCACCCTTCTAGAGGGAAAGACATGTTAACTCTGACTAGTCCGGTAACTTCTTTCCAGAGCCCTGGCATCACAAAATGGATGCTGCTGCCACAGACACGAGTCTGGCCTCCTGCTGCTGGACGAAACTCCGGCAGGGGAGGCCTGGACAATAGGTTTCCTGTCCCAGGGAGGTGTGACCACCTCCCCAGACAGGATAATGTGTATTGGGGCTGGGCGGGAGCACTTTCGGGTGCTTTGAAGTCCTGCACTGGGGGCACATTTGGTGTCCCTGTGCATACCCCAGTTCAAACCGGATCAAGGGCTTGCAGCCCCTGCTTTGGCGCGAACTGGACAAAGGGAAAGGGGTGTAGCCACCCTCTGCCCTGACCCACCCATAGGTGGGGCCACAGAGTAGTCCAACCCCTATCTTTAGTATAAAGATAGGAACCCAGTCCTTAGGACTTTAGATTATCCCTGGACGAAACTCTGAAACTGAATCCTGGACCTTCGACGCTCTACTACAAGATTAGAGGACTGAAGAATTTCCCTTGGGGTCAAGGAGTGACTCCCTGCTTGGCAGGCACCAAAGAAGCATCTGTCCAGTTCGCATTTCTGAAGCTCCCGTCGGACGCCGAAGTCATCGCATCACCAGAGGTGGATTCTCAGACTTCCCGAGGCTACCCTGAGTCCCCAGCAAAGCTGAGGCCCGTGGCTATTGTGGGTGACTTGAGACCGTGACCCCTGGACACCGAGCACATTTGCAAGTGCATCCTCTTCTGGGTCTCCCAAGAAGTCGTGCTTTGGGCTCCGAGTAGCCCTAGCCTCCAGCACCACCTGCACCGAAGATCACTGGCCCCCACTCCACGAGTGTCCTGTAAACCAGCTCCACGTGCGGCGTCACGAGGCTCCTTCGCGGTCACTAGCCCGTTGGCTAGTAGCCCTTAACGAAGGCCAATCCTTTTCTTACTTGGCATCCTGGTTGCTCCATGCCTGCCCTCACTTACCCTCGCTGGGTGAGTTCCACAGACCTTGCTGGTCTGCACCATCGACGATCTACATCTTCACCGAGACTTGCCGTTGCCAAGGCTTGTTGGGTCCAATCCGGTCGCCGACACCTCAGCACTCGACAGACATCGTGTACCAGCCCGAATCCTGCTCCTGGTCGCCGACAACGCCTCCTGGACCTCGTGGCTGAAGAGTCAAGACGACCGTCAACGCACCTGAAGCACTCGACATCGGTGGGCATCTGTCCATCGCCTTCCTGGTCACTGGCTAGTGACCCAGACTCTGTCCCCTCTGCTTTCAGGTTATTCAGAACTCCGATCCACTCTAGGATCCACCCGGACACTTTTCTCTTGGCCGCCAGCAGCACTTTGCAGCAGATCGCCATTCGAATCGACGACGAAACCCGACCCCGAAAGGCACCTATGCACCCGGCTTCCCTGGGTGAGGTAACACGAGTACTCCGGTGCTCCCGTGGGTAGAGACTCTTCAAAGTCCTAGATCTCAAAGGGTTTTGTCCTAGTCCTCTTTTAAGTGTCCCTTTTCTCTATTTTCCCGATTCCGACTTTCTCCATAGAAGTCAACGGCGTATCGCGGTTGTGTATTTACACTGCACGCGTCTCCCGTAGGTCCCCTGTGTCACTACCTTGGGTGGTTCCTTGTGGTCCAAGCACTTCTAGAGGCTCGAGGCCTAGTGTCTAGTTCAGTCGTGGTTCGCATACCACTTTATTGGTATATGGTTTGGTACGCCCCTAGGGCCCAAACGTGTATTTGTGCTATTACTGTGATTTAATAACTTATAACTTATGTATTTCGAACTCTAGCCTCATAAAGAGACTAGAGGGGTGTGTTTAGCAATAAATACATATATTTTGAATATATACCTGGTGTGGTGCTCTTTCATTTGGTCACTCAAGAGATTATAGACTGGTAAAACAAGCTGCTTTACATTCCTTCAAGACTTAGCCTGAAGGCTGCTCTCCATAGCTACCACTAGGATAGCTTTCAATAAGGTTGTCTTTAACCTATCTCCAATAAGGGGTTGTTTGGACTGGTGCAAGGTGCCCACTATAATTAGTGGACAGCATATGCCAGGCCAACTTCTCACACAGTGTGTGAAGCATTTATGACCATGCATAATAAGGCAGTAACGACACCACAAAAGGACACAACTCCAGTAGGTATAGAAAAATAGTATCTTTATCTAAGGTTTAGCACGAGACTCTCAAAAGCGTTTTAACCAGTCACAATGCACGTAAATCAGTAGGGACTTTAAAAGGCAATAACGTATTCACCAGAATGTGGCACTGACTGAGTTCAAGGCCTGGGTCTACGCGACCCGTTGCGCACCAGATACCTGCCGTTGGACGGGGACACAGCACGTAGCTTCTCGAAGAAGCGGAGACGGTGACAGGCGGACTCCCAGCGACCACAACTCTTGTCTGCAGTGGTCCGCAACGTGCACTCACAATGATTCGGGCACTCGGGGACAGGTGGGCTCCCAGCGGCAGCAGCACGCGGCTGCGGCGGCCCGGGCTGGTGGTGGCGATGACTCTCGTTGTGCCGCTCCGTGGCGGGCTCACAGCGGCAGCAGCTTTCTCTTAGCTGCGGCGGCCCACAGGACGACTCACGATGATGCAAAATTGGCAAAGGTGCGGGCACTCAGCGGCAACAGCTCTCTTTTAGCTGCGGCGGCCCACGGGACAAATCACGATGATGCAAAGTCGGCAAAGGTGCGAGCACTCGGCGGCAGCAGCTCTCTCTTAGCTGCGGCGGCCCACAGGACAAATCCCGATGATACAAAGTTGGCAAAGGTGCGAGCACTCCGCAGCAGCAGCTCTCTTAGCTGCTGCGGCTCACAGGACAAATCACGATGATGCAAAGTTGGCAAAGGTGCGAGCACTCCGCGGCAGCAGCTCTCTTAGCTGCGGCGGCTCACAGGACAAATCACGATGATGCAAAGTTAGCAAAGGTGCGAGCACTCAGCGGCAGCAGCTCTCCCTTAGCTGCGGCGGCTCACAGGACAAATCACGATGATGCACAGCTGACACAAGTGCGGGCACTCAGCGGCAACAGCTCTCTCTTAGCTGCGGCGGCCCACAGGACAAATCACGATGAGGCGAAGTTGGCAAAGGTGCGAGCACTCAGCGGCAGCAGCTCTCCCTTAGCTGCGGCGGCTCACAGGACAAATCACGATGATGCACAGCTGACACAAGTGCGGGCACTCAGCGGCAACAGCTCTCTCTTAGCTGCGGCGGCGGCCCACAGGACAAAGGATGATCTCGACCAGGCTGGCACAACGGCGGGCACTCAGCGGCTACAGCTCTCTCTTAACTGCGGCGGCCCACACAGATTCATCGAAGGATCCGAAGGTTCCAATTAAGACGGGCGCTCAACGGCGGCAGCTCTCTCCCAGCTGCGGCAACCCACACACAGAGTCAACAAGGGTTACCAGTCCGCGTTCCTCACAGTAGAACTAGAGGTTCCGGATTACTCGACGGAGGCCTCACCTGCAAGTAGAATCCCTAGCACAGGAATTCAGACGGCTGACAGGGTGAAGTCTAATGTCCCTGAGACTTCAGCAGGAGGCGCTCTCAATTCAGGCCCTCGGGTAGTTTCTTCAGCAAGCTTGGTGAAAGTTTCAAAGTCCTTTCCTCTGTTCACTCGGACAGAGTTTCGTCTTGACATCCAGAAGGAACACACTTGAACAAGGTTTCAGCGCAGCGTTTTATACCTAAAAAGTCTTTGTTCTCTGCAGTCACAAATCACTGCATCCAGCCAGAACCAGTTCGGTGGGGTCGGGGAGCACTTGGTTTACGAGGCGACATCCTGCCCTTTGAGAATCTGGGGGTCTGCTATCAGACGCCCAGTGGGAGGTGAAGCCATCATTCACCTTGCCAGGCACGGCCCTGCTCAGATCAAAGAGTCACCCCTCCCCATACTCTAAGTGCCGATCTCTCTCTCCAGCCAGGTCTGACCCAGCTGGCCCTGCTGCTCCAAAACCAGACGGCCAATACACACGCTAGCAAAGCCTACAGGAAAGCTTAGGTCAGAAAATACCTCGTTTCTAGCAGCGGCATTTTCGAACACGGACTACGCAAATGATCCTTACTAAAAGATGTATCTCAATGTCCTGAGCTTAAACATATCAAACTCGAAGTTCCTATCTGGTTCCTGGGGGCAGGTAGGATTATGGGATGTAATACTCAGCCTGCCCATTCTGGCCTATGAGAACGGATAGCCTCACAATAGTAAGCAGTGAAATGGAGGGTAACTCGCTATTAGAACATGCTACACAGACATACTTTAAAAGCTGCTTCGGTGGGTAGCGCAAATCAGCGCTGCAGGATTTGGTCTACCAGCCCTGGGCACACACAGTGCACTTATACTAGGGACTGACAGGTAAACCAATCGAGCCAATTATGGTTATCCCAATTCATACAGTTATCTTTACACAGGGAGCATTTGCGCTGTGGCACTGATTGGCAGTGGCACAGCGCCCAGAGCATCTAAATCCAGCCAACATAAAAGATAGGAAGCGAAAAGAGGAAGCGAGACCCGCGCCAATGATGCCAGGTCTAACAACTGTAATACCAAAAATAGGTAAACCACCAACGGAGTGCGGGCCTTATAGACCAATCTCGCTGCTCAACTATGAGGTGAAAGTACTGGCTAAGCTCCTATCCATGCGTCTGGCTGGTGTGATAACCACCCTTATACACCCAGACCAATCTGGGTTCATGCCCCATAGGGGAACTAGGCTAAATCTCCGAAGGTTGTTTGAATACTTCATAGAGCAGTTGAATGCCGAGAACAATCTGCCCTTCTGTCCCTAGACACCAGAATGGCATTTGATAGCGTGGAATGGAACTACCTCTTCGCGGTCCTGGATCGGATGGGTATGGGCCCCAAACTCATAAGGTGAGTAAAACTTCTTTACCAACAACCATTGGCCAGAGTATGGGTTAATGCCACAGTATCTCGAGTGTTCACCTTGCAGAGGGGAACAAGACAGGGCTGCCCTCTGTCTCCAATTTTGTTCGCTTTGGCTCTGGAGCCGCTCGCAGCATGGGTACGTCAGGACCCACTGATTTGAGGGATACTGATTGGGGGCAGTGGGAAGACCGTATATCGCTATATGCGGACGATATCCTTTTATATGCGAGGAAACCGAGACAATCAGTAGACCGAATCTTACAGATATTCCGCATATATGGGGAGTACTCAGGATATCGAATTAACTGGGACAAGTCACTGCTGTTCCCCCCCCTTGTCAGGGGGAATACCCACCCTGACGTCCAGGTGTGTAGTGCCAATAGAAAAACATGGCTTAAAATACCTCGGGATTCACATAACAAAGGAGTCCCAAGAGTTCTATCGGAAAAATTTGGGCCAACAATTAGACAGACTCATAACAGATGCTAAGCACTAGCGCACTCTGCCCTTAACTATGATGGGTTGAGCGGCGATGTTCAAAATGATGGCTCTTCCCCGACTACTATATGCAATGCAAAACACGCCATATGGCGTGCCCCCCTCCTTCCAACGGGTGAACTCGGAGCTCCGAGCGCTACTGTGGTGCGGATCAGCGCCGCGAATAGCATTAGGCAAACGTCAGAGAGGGAGCTATGATGGAGGTTTAGCAGTACCTGACATTCGTGGTTACTACTGGGCAGCCCAGCTGGTAACTATAAACGTGTGGATGTTCGGAGAAAGTGCTGAACCAGCATATAGGGTCGTGGGAATGAAAGGTCCATGGGCAATAATATATAGCAGGCGAGCAAGGAGGAACCTACCAGCTCATACTAGAACAGTGATAAAAGCATGGTCTGCAGCGACAAAATATTTGGGGTGGGAAGGCAAACTTACAGGGATGACACCGCTCTCGGTGGGCGACCACCTGAAAGGAGTATGCAAACTGGTGGGCTTCGCCAAGTGGGAGCTACTGGGTTTGGAGACCCTGGGAGACATATGAAGAGGACAGGCGCATATCACGTTTACGGTTCTACAAACGGAATATGACTTGGGGAAGGAGGAGTGGCTCAGATACACCCAATTAGGACATGCCCTGCGGGAATATATCAGGGGAGGAGATACTCTGGAGGAAGCTTCCCCATTAGAAGACAGGATACTGACAGAACAACTACAGAACAAAGCCATTTCTTTACTGTACAAAAAGATAATCAATAATGCCCGGACCCCTGGGCACTCTGAGAACTACCTGGGACCTAGACATAGGCCCCCTGGGGGAGGTGGAATTGGTGGAAGTGCTCCAGGGCCCAGGAGAAGTGGCAATACTTGCAAGGTTCCGATTGATACAACTGAAAGTGTTACACAGAGTATACTACTCCAGGTCAGTGCTACACCGAATTGGACGTAGTGAAAACACACTGTGCCACAGGGGGTGCAGGTCAGAATGGTCCTTCTATCACCTGATATGGGAATGCCCACTCCTGCAGACGTATTGGCGGAACATAGCCGAGACAATGGCTGCAGTGGTGGGCTTGGAGGTACCAGTGGCGCCCAAATAGTTCCTGCTGATGACTGCAGGAGAAGAAGACTGGCCGAGACATGTAAGACAGTGGCTAGCTCTAGCAGCTGTAGTTGCAAAACAGACCGTAGTAAGGAAATGGGGGGCGACCTCCATCCTGATAGTAAAAGAATGGGAAAATGATTTAGGCTGGTGCTGGCATGCAGAACACACGATATACAAGAGTAGAGGGTGCCCCAAAAAATGGGAGAAAATTTGGGGGGCCTGGCAGACATACCGAGGCTTCTAGGGCAGACACTGGGGAGTAACATGGTCATTACTATTCAAGATTGCTGTAAGTCATAACATGTATAACAGAACTTAGAAATGTATAAAAATGGGATGATGCTATAATATAACTGCTCCCTGTATGTACAAATCATCGTATACGTACCAATAAAAAGAGTTTAAAAAATAAAATTTAAAAAAAAGAAAGAAGTAGTGCTCACAAGCTCTGAGTAACACATGTAACAGGGGCAGTCCTTGAAAATGGGCAGAGCTTTTAAAGCCCATATCCTGAATACAGCATGTCTCACAGAGAGCGCGCAAGAGCTGCCTAAGCAAGACCTAAAAACACTGCACGGATTTTCATGATACTTTGAGAAGGCGAAGCAGCCTGGTCCAACTCGCAATCCTTTTTTTGTTTTTGTTAATATCAGGTCAGTGATTTCTGCAATAAAGCTTAAACTACGGATCGAAAGATGCCAATGCATATCTTGATAGTTGGACTTCACTCAATGAGTTGAAAAGTCTCTCTCAAGACCAGTGTACCAAAGATGCACGCATTCCGTCCAATGTCACCCCCAAATCCAAAGATTCCGCACTGGGGTGGAAAAAACAAGCAATAAAGAACATTCTTGAGGGGAACCTGGTAGGGGTGAGACATTGATTGCAAGACAGTGGGTCTCTGGAAGTCTTAAACAGTAGCTCACTAATGAAACAACAATGTATAAACTCACCTCTCTAGTGTTACAAAACAGTTTGACCATTAGATGGCGATCAGGAGCCATCCACCCTGGAGTTGTCAGCATAGAAATAACAGAGGACAAATAACCTTAAAAGACCAGGCCAAAATGGAGGGGTTGCGACGGAAGGGACATGAGAATAGCAACAAAAGGTAAAAGCAGAGAGGAGCTGGATGTGACCTTGACTGAAGCAAATAAGCCAGTCAAAGAACACAGTTGCTAGGCCTCAAGGACTCAGTCTTATGTCTGTTTAAGCTGCCTCTTCTCCTGCCAATCAAGAACCGGAATAGAGGGTTGAGTACCTTCCTCAATGGGAACTAGTGTCCGTATAGTGGAACAACTATCCATCTAGGATTTGACGTGATGCTGCTTGGAATGACGTGTCCTGTAAATCCTCAACCTGCAGGAAGCGTCTTGTTCTGTATTTACCACAAACCCTGAATATGTGCTAACTCAGCCCTGCCTTCGTAGGTCATGCTTTTTTATGGAAACAATTGCATGTCACTCTCCTTGGCTGTGTCCCTGCTCCACAACAATCCTCTGGTTAACACTGATCCCTGGCTAATGCTGACGGATCTGGATGCTACCTTTAGTGTCCAATAGGAGATTATGAATGCTGACCCCTATCAAACTAAAATTGAGAAATGAAGGAATGCCCCTGGATGAACAAAATGTTTTCCTTCATTCTATTGCAGATACTCAGATGCTTGGATTATCTGCAATCTAGGCAATCTGATGAGCTGGCTGAAAACTAAAATCTTTTCTTGCTGTCTTGCTGCAGTCATTACAAGGATGCAAGGCACTTGCACCTGCATCCTGGAAATTGTCAGGGCATGTATATGGATAGAAGAAGCAACTTCCGGGGACTCTCCGGTAGTCCCTCATAGTGGTGCTAGCCAAGCCAGGCAGAGACCCTCCTGAGGTGAGTTCCTCCCACCCGCTGTCCATGCTGATCATTGATTATAAAATATTACCAAGGTCCTCGCTAACAGATTGATCCTGGTGCTCAGTTCTTTAGTTCACTCAGACCAATGTGGGTTTGTGCCGCGACGGGCGACTCACTCCAATATTCAGCGTTTGTATCATCTCATGGACGCTGTTTCCCAGGAGGCTGACCTCCCGGTGGCGATCTCCTTGGATTGTGAAAAAGTGTTTGATACACTGAGTTGGTCCTACTTTCTCCGATTGTTGGAAACCTTTGGGATGGGCCCTGGCTTTTTACAATAGGTCAGGATAGTGTATACCACCCCAAAGGCAAGAGTCCGTACTAGCTGTCAGATTTCACATTATTTCTCCATCAGGAGGGGTGTTCCCTTTCACCGGTGATTTTTGCGCCATCCATGGAACCGTTAGCTGTCCAACTGCATGCTTGGGGCCCGGTGTGAGGTGTCAAGGCAGGATTGGACTGGCACACCATGTCTTCATACTCCGATGATGTCATGGTATTTATTCAGGACCAGGCTCTTACCCTACCGGCCCTCTATGCCCGGCTTGATCTTTTTGGTGACATGACAGGTCTCGGGGTGAATTGGGTCAAGTCCTGTATTTTTTCCACTGCGGTGGGTTGCACCTTAACGTTGCGTGGCGCTGCCAGAAGGACGTCTCCCCTGGAGTTTTGAGACCTTTCGTTACTTAGGTGTGAATGTCTATTACATAGACAGGGATTCGGTTGACAGAAATTATGACAAGACCCTGACCTCGCTGCGCCAGTCGCTATATTTGTGGACTAGATTACCTCTCTCACCCATAGGCAGAGCCTCAATAGCAAAGATGCTTATCCTACCGAGGCTTTTATATTTTTTCGCTGCTCTGCTGGTGATTACCCTGAGATCCTTTTTTGCTGCTTTATGAAGTTTAGAATCTGATCTTGTCTGGGGACACGATCGGAAGCGAGTTTCGCTTCCAATGATTCAGCACCCAATGCTCGAGGGAGGGCTTGGAGTTCCAGACCTGGAACTGTATTTCGCTGCAGCCCAGTTACAGTGGTCTATGCCCTGGCTAGCTGGTGTAGAGGCTGAGGAGGGTAGACTTGTATGAGCAGACCTAAGGGCTATGAATGTACTAGACTGGCTGCTATCTCTAGGTGGTCCTGACAGGGAGTTGGGCAGCCTCCCGCAAGTGGCCAAGCTGGTATGGGTACGTTACATGTGTCCTCGCCGCACGCCGGTCCCTTAAGCACAGCAGCTACCCCTATAGAGTGGCCTGCCCTTAAGGCCTTTGCTTGTGGCACACAACCCTTTCCCCTGGTGGGAAGTGGGGATTACTCAACCGGGCGACCTGCATGAAGACATGTATGTACCCATGTTGCGTTTTGGGTCATTTCCTGTTGTGGGCACCAGGCCTACCATCAGATGTGAGGTACAATGTTTATCAAAAGACTTGGGAGAATGCTGGGTGGAAGGAGTTTGTGACTCCCCCAGATTCCAGAACTTTCTATCACAGAAATGTGAGGAAAATGTTTTGTTTTTTCTTTTCTCAAGTCAAAGTTTGAGGTTTGCAATGCATTCTGGGTAAAACAACCTGGTGAGAGCCATGCAAGTCACCCCATCCTGGATTTTCTAAGGTGTCCAAGTTTAAAAAATATAGAGGTTTGCTAGGTTTTCCTAGGTGCCAGCTGAGCTAGGGTCCAAAATCACACAAGTGAGGTACAGTTTTTATCGGAAGACTTAGGGGAATGCTGGGTGGAAGTAAGACCTGTAGGAGCATAGAATAGTAAAATATTTGTCATTACCAATTGGATTTTGCTGAATTTGTGCCTTCCAAATGTAAGCCAGTATGTAAGAAAGAAGGCCTTTTGAAAAATACCCTCTAAATCATATGCTTGTAAGGGTACCCACAAAAACTCAGATGCACAAATAACCACTGCTCCTAAATGCCATATCATGTGCCCATTTCAGAAATACATAGGTTACCTTGATACCTATCTGTCACTCTGCATAGTTCTACCATCAATCGATGCTCTGCCAAGATGGCACCAACCAATGGAGAACAAGGATTGCAGGTTTTGTCAATATCCACTGGATGACTTTCTACATATTCTATGTATTGGCTCAGTCTTGCTACCTTGGCGCAAAATCTATCTCTGAAACATCTTTTATTCAAGCGGCATTAGATCTTGTCGCCAAGCAATCCTGTTCTGGATGAAAGATCTGACACCACAAACCATGGCATGTTTTGCAAAATTTCCTTTAAAAGCTGAGTTACTTATTAAACAGATCACAACTAAAATTTGAGGGCACACAATGGAGTCAGTATACAAGCTGCCACCATGATTGGATACCAGCTTCAGGGCCTAAAGGCCTGGACTGTCAAAATTGACAGATTTCATGCACATCATACAATTTGCACAACCTATCAAAACGCGGAACCTGAGTCTACCAACTACCACTAGGTCTTTGAATGTGCATAAAGTCTTTCATTCGGAACTGCTTAATCAAACTGAAAAGTGGAAACATGCATTTTTGAATATCTTAGCAGCTCAGCAGCACCACTGATCACACCAACAACCTGCGGCCATTTCACTTCCAACTTATGTTCCACATGATATAGCCCCATCACTGGATAGATCAAAATTTTGATAATGCCGGATGAACTGCACTGCAGAAACTTGCCATGTTATAATGAACGATGATGTAAAGCAACTGTTCTATACTTGAGCCTTGTTCTGGTCCTTTAGACTGCACCTCCTGTGGACTCTGTCTTTCCAATGATGGTATACAAGCAAGTCGTCGGGATATATCTTAGGGCACCCAAACCACACTGACACCTAAATGCTTTCTTTGTGCTTTGGTAAATGCTCGATCATTAGTCAAACATTTAGACTTGAGTTCGCAGAGATGGTAAGTATGCTCAAGTTTGATGTTTTATTTATCACCGAGACTTGGGCTGACCAGGCTTCCGATTCAGGCCTGGTTCAAGCGATCCTGGCAGGATACTTAATTCATGGAGCTGATAGAACGGGGAAAGGGGGCGGGGGACTCGCTATTGTTTATAAAAACGACTTGTTGGTATCGGGATCCCCAGCGGGTAGTGACTTTGAATGCGAAGTACTCTTATTTCAATTTGAACGTACTAAAACGTATACGTTTAAAGGCATCCTGATCTATCGCCCTCCTGGTCCAAGAAATACATTTATCCACAATATAAGTCCTTTTATTGAGTCTAGTATTGACGTTTCTGATTTTTTGGTTTTAGGAGATTTTAATTGTCATTTAGAAAAATTGAATGATGGAGATAAGGCATCTGTGGTCGATTTAATGGCCAACTTTGAGTTAAAACAACTGGTGAAGCACCCTACGCACGAAGCAGGCCATACTCTGGATATCATTTTTACAAACAATTCGACAATAAAGGTAATTGAGGAATTACCACTATTATGGTCAGACCATAAGGCAGTAACTTTTAGCATTAGTATAGCGCCACCTCAAGAAAGACCAACCAATTTATTACCTGCTTTTGAAAGTCGTGTTTGGAAGAACATCGACCCCGTTGAGTTTGAATCCTGTTTAGTAAATTTGACACCAAGTTTTATCTCGGATGTAGAGTTGGCAGTCTCTTCATACTCTTCTTGGCTCAAGTCTGTGGTTGACTCCCTAGCCCCCATAAAACTGATCTCTCAGTGATGAAAAACCCCTTCAGAACCGTGGTTCTCAGATAAGCTTAGACTGCAAAAACAGCTTTGCAGCAGGAAAGCATGACAGTGGAAATCCAAATACGACCCAGTCGACAGGAAGAATTATTCACAAGCCATAACAGATTGTAAAAAACTTATCTTGGAAGAGAAAAAAATGTATTTTACTGAAAAGATAGCCCAGTCTAAAAATTCCAATAAAGAGCTATTCCGCACAGTGAAATGTTTAGCAAAAGCACCCGAACCTATAAGCAACTTTGGCGGTCAGACCTTTTGTAATGTTCTAGCTAAGTTCTTCCAGGGGAAAGTGGAAGATGTATTTAATTATTTTACAAACAAGAGTCTTAATTATACAGCAGATCAAACAACTCTTGAAAGTCGTCCAGTTATTAAAGGATGGGAGAACTTTTCCCCTTTGAGTATAGAACAGGTACACAAGCTAATACTTACAACCACCTCTGGCTCACCGCTAGATCCATGACCGCCCAGAATAGTACACCTGGCACCAATATTTATAAGTGAGCAGCTGACTAATGTGTTCAATAAAATCATTAGAGCAGGCCATTTTCCAGGGAAAGGAAGATGGCCTTTATACTCCCTCTGCTAAGAAAACGGAATCTGGATGTGCAGGAACCCAGTAACTATAGGCCCATTTCCAGGTTACCCATTTCCAGCAAAGGTCCTAGAAAAAGCATTGAACGTCCAGCCAGTCACTTTTATAAAAGCTAATGAAATACTGGATCCAACGCAATTCGGGTTTCACGAAGCACATATTATGGAAACAGCTCTTATAATGGCTTCCGAAGATTTAAGATTCATCCTAGATTCGGGAGGGAAGGCCGTCCTGAAACTATAAGACTTCTCAGTGGCCTTCGACACTGTTGATCATAACATTCTCGCCAACGGACTCTTAGAGTCTGGAATTAAAGGCCAAGGTCTTGAACTTCTCAAATAATTTTTAGCAGATAGGGTTCAAATGTTCAGATGGGAGTATGTTACTCTGAACAGTTTAGGCTGCCATGCGGTGTACCACAGGGCTCATCTCGGAGCCCTACTCTGTTTAACTTGTATGTAACACCGCTGGCTAAGCTTATTAGGTCCTTTGGTTTTTTAGTTGTCTCATAGTTAATTGTTTCAGTGTCCAGCAATGTAAAAGAAACAGCCAACTGTTTCAATCTATGCATGACCCAGAATAATAAATGGATGAAAACCAACTGTTTAAAGTTGCACTCAGGGAAAAGTGAGGTGCTTTTACTGGGCAATGATCCAGACTTCTGGCCCTCCAGTTGGTAGCCGAACGAGCTGGGATCTCTCTTTTCGCCTGTGAAAAAAGTGAGGAATTTAGGGATTATTTTTGATGACAGATTAGCTTTTAAGGAATAGGTCAACGTTCTAACTTCAGCAGTGTTTTTTAATCTAAAGCTGATCAGGAAAATACGTCCCTCATCCCTAGGGATTTGCAAACAATGGTTGTGTCCGCCTTGGCTTTGTCCAGATTGGACTATGGCAACGCATTATATTTAAACATACAAAAAGGACTTCTACAGAAATTACAGGTCTTACAAAAAGCAGCAGCCCGACTGCTTTTGGACATTCCCAAGCCTCTATCAGTATTGCACGGTCTAATCAAACTGCATTGGCTTCCAGCTGCCAAAAGGATCAAATTTAAATCTCTTTGCCTAGCTTATAAAGCACTGCACAAGTCAGGCCCAGCCTGCTTAAAAAACCTATTTATTTGGTACATTCCAAAAAGAAATCTTCGATCATCTGCTTACCAGCTTTTGGTGATCCCCAGAACTAAGAGAGCACATTGGGGAGGGATGAGTTTCATAGCAGGAACAGACAAGCTATGGAACATGCTACCATCAAATTTAAAAAACTGTCTCACTTTAATTTCCTTCAGGAAATTATTGAAAACCTGGCTCTTTGAAAATCAACTGTTGGTCACCACAAACGAGCAATAGTTTGTCATATAAGCAGCGCCAAGATGCCTCAGGGCATTCGAGCGCTTTAAAAAACAAAAATCAAATCAAATTACTTTGGCTTGTATCATAATGTAAGTATCATTTCAGAATGCATGTCTAAACCTCCCGGAGCTTGGATTGGCAAACAAAAGTATGGTGCTTTACCTTTTGTTGGACCTAGATTCTGACAATTACTGATGAATTTTATTTTAGCTTTTTACTGTTCCTTTAATCAATGCGTGGCATTTGAGATCATGGTGTTTTTAAACCGTCACAATTTTAATTTCTTTTCTCTTTTCTTTTCCTCTGTGTTTTTCTTTTTTGTTGCAACTGATGTATTGGTTACGCTTCTTTTTTATTATTCGATTGCAATGGTCTTTATTAATAGTGCAAATAAAGTTTGCTATATAATTTGTTGATGCCGATTTTATTAAATAAACAGACTCTTTTATCCAGAGCACTTTTTTCCTTTTTTTCTCCCCCCAAAAAAAAAATGTAGATATTATTTTAGATATTTTCTCGGTCCCCTCCAGGGGAATCACAAACCCTGGGTACCTTTAGAAATCCCCAGGATGTTGGGAAAAAAAGGATGCAAATTTGGCGTGGAAACCTTTTTGAGGACAAAACGTTATGAAGGCTTAAGCACAAACTACCCCAAATAGCCAAAAAAGGGCTCAGCATTGGGAGAGGGAGGGGGGATTCGGGAGGCCCAGCAGTTAAGGGGTTAATACATGGCTCTGTCTGTTGTTCAAGAACTTAGAAGGGTAGCAGCATCTATATATATACTTTGCTGCTGGTTGGGTAAGGCAGCGTCTTGGAGCCCTGGTCAGGCTGCCTGATCTAGAAGCTCCTGTTTGGATGTGCACAGTTCAGTGACAACACAGACATTCGGGTGACGTGCATCTTAAAAGGGTGGGTGCCAGGTACGAGGAACTGGGACTACAATAAAGAACTTTTCATCCACAAAATAACCACACATTATAGGCAATGAAGGCATCAACAACTTTATACCAAATAATCCACATGGATACATACAGAAGCTTCTGTTTTTCCAAACTCTGACCACCAAGAATCTTAGCAACATTATCAATTCCCTCAAACCTTGTTGATTTGAAAACTTCATGAACCCATTTAACCCCCATATAATTCCTCCTGAAAGAGGAGCTTCTCTAGCCACCGGCACGTTTGCTCGCCTAACTGCTGAAAACCAGCCCCTACTACTATAGAAACTCACACCAGACACAGAAGGTATAGCCAGCTATCGGCCCAGCCCTCGTTTCCTTGAAAAGAAATGCCTGAAAAGGCCGTGGCCCTATATCTACAAGCCCACATTGAGTAACACCCCTTCTATCTCCCTCCGAAATCCTTCCAATCTAGAACCTACCCCGTATGCCTAGCTAATCCAGGTTAATGGCACCCATTAGATCATGTACAAGGAGGAACGCCAGTCTCCTTGTACCTATCAGTGTCCCTCAACACAGTTGACCATCATACCCGCTCCATTTTCACTCATGGGCACCGGCTGCACCATCCTGCTGTGGTTCAGTACCTTTCTTTCCAACAGACTGTAATATATGTATGTGCAATCTTCAAAGCCACCCCCTTGCAATCCATGTGTGTGGTCCCTGTCTGTGTAACCAAACAGTGGATTTTCATCCTCCAAAATGAAGGCAGCATCCAACAATAACTGAAGGATTAATTGGGAAAAGTAATCCCCCATCCAAGAGCTAGCTACAGTCACGGATGTCCATACTTTACCTTTAACTGAATCCATTGGGCATATTTTTACCCTCTCTGCAATGCCGTTTCTGCCACTGATGCAACTCGCTGCTGTGTGCCTAGAAGAATGCTCCCAAACACTGCCTGTGTAGAAATCAATAACCTTCCATGTTGAGGCACACTTCTCCTTTACAACACTCATCGAATCTAGACTACATGCACCATTTAATGCTTCAAAAAATGAAAAGGCCTGCTCCCTTCCCCCAAATATTACAGGCCCTGGTTCTTCCTTATAGGGTTGGAAGAAATGCTCTCCTTAGGGGCGTATTAGACACCACTCTTCCCTCTCTAAAGGAAGATGTCCACATTGCTCTGTGCCTTACAAAAATATGACCACCTCATCCCTTGTCGTGAAAGATGTTTTTTAGCCCCTCTGCGAATTAGGATTCCATTTAAAACACCATGTGCTTCTACCATGCTCTCTCCTCCTGGAAGCTTCAGGTTACTTCGCCAAGAGACTAGCTATATCTGAGGAAAGAGGACACGGCTTGAAACCACGAAGTGCTGCAAAGAGAACACACTAGCAGACCGTCCCCATCTATACTTTGAACGATTCACTCCTAAAGTTCAGAAAAAAACGAATAACTAAGTTAAAAAAAAAAAAAAAAAAAGGTACAAAAATTCTTTATTGCGTGATTAATTAAAATCTTTGCAATATCAAAAACACATTCAAAACAATCTATATTAAAATTCTCATAAAATTACAATTAGACATGGTAGAGAGTTCCTTTTCTGTGCAAGGTTAAAATACAATAAACAAGACAGAACAATTCCAGATTTAACTATTGTCCAAGTCCGCTCTCACTGCCTTAAAACATAAAGCTCATTTACTGTCGGTACAATAGTCCACATTTAAAACTTTAGGCCGAATTTATACATTCTGGCTTATGCTGCTTAGTCTTTCTTTTGAAGTAGCATGCTTTTTTCGGAACGTCAGAATAGTAGATAGGTTTGCCCTGTCTTTTGCTATATTCATAAATCGTACTAGCATGCATGCTAGTTGAATATCGTTTCCATCCAAGCTGGCAATTAATGCTTGCCTGCGTGTTTGTATTCCTCTTTGGTTCCACTGCGGTTTTAATAAAAGTCTTCTCTCGTAATTTAGAGCTGTGCAACTGCACAGTGTATGCAGGACGTCCTCTGTAAAATCGCCGCAGGTTCTACAGTTTATTTCTGTTTCTATACGTTCCCAAGGCGGCAAATGCTGATTTACAGTTAAAATTCCCAACCTCAATTTTAAGTAGGACTCCTTCGATTTTCTTGAGAAGCCTGTTCCCAGGTAAGCTTGTGGCTGGGCCTTTTTGTAACTCTGAATCACAAACCAACCATGGGCCCTCTTGGTCAATGTAGCCTTATCTTCCTCCAAAGATAGTAGCTTAACTGTTTTGTTTACTAATTTCTTAATGGTTTTCTGAGGTCCGTTGAGATCCCAAAGATCTTGTAGGGCAAGAGATGTTATTGCGGTTTGGAGGTATATCATTGCAGGACCGTCTTTTTCCTTTGTAGCTCCTTCCATAAAAATGAGTTCAGAGAGCCTTGCTCTGCTCCCTTTATCTGATGCCAGCATTTGATGTACGCTCCTTTTCGAGCTAATTGCTGTTTTTGGAGGCCAAATTCTAGCCTTAATTGTGCTGGCGATGTATACTGTGGGAGATTGAATATTATTCGTATTGTTTTTGAGATCACTTTGTCCAAGATTGACTCGTCTCTCCCTCTCATACTTTCACTGCCATAAGTAATGGATGGAAGCAGTTTTGCTCGGAGTACTTCTAATAACGGAATTAGACTTGGTCCTGCTATTTTTTGCTTGAGGTTTTTTAATGCCACTGCCAATGCGATCCCTCTTGTTTTAATCAGTGCTTTTTGTTGTCCGAAAGATCCCCTTCTATCAAACGTTATTCCCAGGTATTTATATTCTTTAACCACCTCCAGTTGTTGACCTTGCAGTTCCCAATTAAGATAGTATTTTTTGTCCTTCCCATTAAGTATCATCACTTTCGATTTATCTAGGTTTATTGATAACCCATTCTTATCTGAGAACCTGCTTGTGGCACTTATAAGATGTTGCAACCCGACAGGGGTTCTACTTATCAATATCAAATCGTCCGCATACAATAAGTTCGACAATGAAAGACCTCCCAGATTTGGGGCATGATGGACGCAGATGTTAAGCTCTGACGAAAGGTCAGAAAGAAAGAGATTAAACAGGGTCGGGGCCAAAACACATCCCTGCTTCACCCCCTTTGTGGTCCTTATTTTTCGTGACAAACAGTTACCTGATCCTAATTTTATTTGCACCCATGTCTCTGAATGAAGTGAGATCAATAGGTTCAGGAGTTTCGGCTCTATGTCCCAGCCGGCTAGTTTGGCCCATAGTTTCCCCCTGTCTATACTGTCGAAGGCCGCCGAATAGTCGATAAAACAGACGAATAATGGCTTATTAATTTTTAAGGTGGCATCTGTTAACAGTGAAAGAGCTAGAATATTAGACACTGTCCCTGAGTTTTTTTGAAAGCCAGACTGGTTAATCGGGATTATGCCTTTCTTTGATGCCCATTCAGTTAATTCCTCCAACAGACAGCCTGCAAAGTATTTAGCGTCTATATCAATTAATGCTATAAGCCTGTAATTCTTTGCCTGATTTCTGCTGCCTTTTTTATAGATGGGGGAAATTATTGATCCCTTCCAGGAGTCTGGAATTTTTCCTACTTTTAAGATGTTTTTAAAAAGGGCGCTTAATTGCTCTGACCAGTAGTTCGGATCCTGTTTATATAGAATTGGAGGTACTCCATTAGGCCCTGGGGCTCCTTCTTTCCTACCCTTTGTGATTCGGTTCTTTATTTGTTTAATTGTGCACGGAAGAAGGACCTCCGCATCTGCGTGATTTTGGGGTTGTAGACTATAATTGATACTTCCAGTATTTTGAGAGATTTGACCTGTATCTTTGTTAAAGTGGTGGAGCAAGTAATTTACCCAGGATTCCTCGGTTATATACGAGCTGATTTTATGAGCCCTTGGATTTTCTAAGTTGTTAACTGTGTGCCAAAATCTTGCACTGTTATTAGATTTTACGTCATATAGAAGTTTGGCCCATATCTTCTCTGCGGATTCCTGTTTCATTTGCCAGATGTAATTATTTTTTCTTCGCTTTAACTCCCTTAGCTCTGTCTGTATGGCTACATCAGGGCCCACCTGGCGCAGTTTGCGGATCTTTCTATTGATTTCCCTTTTTATTTGCCTTATTTTAAAGCTTTGGCTTATTGAAAGATTTGATCTTTGATCCTTTGTGTGCCAGCGTGGTGTGTGTTCTTCATTATTGTAGCCGAATTTGGCTTGTTTAGTTCTTGAGTTTGAATTAGCTGAGCTAAAGTTTTTTATAAATTTCTCCCAGTTGTTAATTCCATCACCTTCCTGTTGTTTGTGGAATTCCCAGCAGATTTTTGCCTCATCCAGGAGTTTTTCGGGGTTGTCCGTTTTGCATTTGATCCTCTTAAAATTTGATGTTACTATTAAATTTTGAGGTTCAATAGGGGAAGTTAATGCGGTTCCGTGAGCCATGAGTGTAAGCTCCTGTGGCATGTGATCACTGCACTCTTGTGTCCCGATCTTAAAGTCAATAACCAATTTGAAGAGTGAAAGAGATAAAAAGGTGTAGTCTATTACTGAACTTACTCTTAAGTTGTGGTAGGTGGCTGATTGAGGGCGGTCTCCAGGAAATCTGCCGTTTGATGCTATCAGGCCTAGACTTGTTAGCTCCGCCAGTAATTCTTTAGATGTCTTAGTTTGTTTACCCCATTTGCACTCTTCTTGGAGTAGGATCTCCCAATCGGGCGGAAATTCTTCGACCAGCTGATCGTTCCGAGCTTCCCCCGAAAGTAGCATATTAAAGTCTCCTGAGACAATGTAATTCGATGTCTCCTCCTCCGTAAAGAGCCTCGTTAGTTCTGAAATTAGAAATTTTGCACCGGATTTCTTTCCACTTGGGTGTAGATAAATATTCGCCAGATTTAACCGCTGTTTGTTTTGTCTACAGCCTGTTATCTCGATCTGTATTATATTAATTCCATTATTTGCGATGTTCTTCTTTACTAATTCTTTGGCTGTAGTAACCGATTTTATTGATGCGTATATGATGAGGCCTCCTTTCAAATGTCCAAACTTCGAGCTTCTGCTGGCTGGTAGATGGTACGACTTATAGCCTAGTAAATGAAAAGGCTCTGCTAACCAAGTTTCTTGGAGTAGAATTAAGTCGAACTGCTGGAAATACTGTAATATGTCTGGGTTCGTAGTTTTTGATCCTAGACCATTTACATTCCATGAACAAAGTTTTAGATTTGAAACGTTCTTTAGTTGTTCCTTGGTCTGTCATTGGCTAGAGTGTCTACTATTAATAACTTTGGATACCCAAGACCAGTCACTTGATGTATTTATCTCACACTTATCCCCAGCTCTCGGTATAGGTCTATCCGTGAGCTCCACAGTGATGTTACGGGCACCTTTTAGCACAGATTTTGTAGGCAAACCCGCCCTTGATATTCCTGCAAAGTTTTCTTTGCAATCATGGTAATTACGCAAGAATGGCTCAGGGTAACCTATTTGTTGGACAAGTTTTATGCGGATCCCCCAAACTTCTAACTGATGAGCTTCCTTTAATATTTTTTCTACTATTTCCCCGGTGGTCCAAGTGGTCTTCGTTATTTCTTGTTCTGACAGATATGTCCGTCGTACAAATTCCACGGAGTCCAAATCTTGTGTAGCAATGCCGGCTAAATTATTAATGGAAGTTAACAGTTGAAGAATATTACTTCTGTTTAAGATATCTCCCCGCCCTCTAGATTTAAAATCCGGAATGAATAGAATTGTTTTTGAGGAGTTCCGCCAAGACCAATTCGTGGTTAGTGCGGTTCTAGAGTCTACACCGTCTCCCTGCAGCTTTTGGCCTGGTCGGAGCTCATATCTCATCTGGTTTACTTTATACGTTTCGTGGTTTATATCATCTGCTTCTAATTCTACTGGCGTTGTAAGTACTTTTTCTACTGCAAACTCCTGGCTGTTGGATCCCCTGATTTTTAAAGTTTTCTTTTGCTCCTCCGGTTGATCTGTAGGGTTATTGATTACTGGTGGTTTATTTTCGATCAGGATTTTCTTACCAGCACTTCCGTTACAGGTGCTTCCCCCCGTTTTTCCCTTATTCGTTTTGTCTAAGTTGAATACTGTCAGGTTTTTTGCTGGTGAGGTCTCTCTTTTTTGCAAAACTGACTTATTTGTATGCGGAGATGAATTTCCTACGTTTTCCGGTGCGCTTGAGTGTGGTTTCTTACCAGTTTCCGGCATCTTTTGTGAAGTTGGTGTATCATTAATTTCATTTTTTACCATTCGGTCCTCTGATGGACTTTTGGTCACTATTTGGAAGAAGGTTTTTATGGAGGAGGTTTTATTCCTCCCTTTTCTCTTCGTTTTGCGTCGTTGTTTCGATGTTTTTCTTTTGGGGAACTGTTCGTCCCCTTCATCTGAGTTCCTTTGCTGCTCAGCTTGGCTACATAACTGGTGCTTTTCTAGTAGCGGTTTTTCCTGGGGCTCTAAAGGAATAACTAAGTTACGTCCAGCCTCACATCTGACCACAGGCATCCCATAACCTACGACAGAGGAAATAAACTTCACCCTTGACCAAACCAGAACGCCTGTGGAAGCTGATCGCCAGATCTGCTTTTCGTGTGTGAGGTCTTACACAGGCTCTCGGACAGGCTTTAAAAACATATGACCTCGGTCAGAGACCTGGAACTTGCCTCCACTCCTGGATTCTGCACTTTTGAGCCCTATCTACCCCCTCTCCAAATACGTCCTTAGTATTTCTCTCTCAATCATTAAGTTTCCTTTGCTTCCATAAAATTAAATGTAATTTGTTCATGGTCTTGTACTCCTGAAATGTGTTTTCTAAAGTGCTTCAAAGCTTTCTGAAGCTAGGTATGTGCTATAAAAGTGCTTAATGCAAAATAATGATGGAATAAGTAATTACTCTGCATGAAGAATAAATGCTCTTAATCGCACAAGCTCCTTTTAGTCAAATACTCATTAGCGACAAACTACCCCTGACTTGTTCTCTCTTTCAGGTGCATACATGCTCTGGAGGTGGGATTCCAGGCCTACAGAAAAGGGGCACAATGTCCTGCATATAACAGATATGCTTATTATCTGACCCATGACATAAGCATGCTCCGGCTGTTTGAGACATTCATCGAGAACGTGCCTCAGCTTACATTGGTTCTGTACATTGTTCTGTACAATAACGGAGCGGCTACTTACCAGTGTGAGTATAATATTCTAGATTTTTTTTATTTGATAGAACTATATGGTAACTACATACTCATTACTAAAAACTAGGTTTTATTTAAATGCTGGCAGGGTGCTCTGAACTAGGAAAAGCACTGGCAATGGCAGTAGGTCTGGCTTATGAATGAAAGCGCATTTTGTGTCATAAATGAGTTTAGGTACTTAAGTCATCATACAGGCACTGTCACTCATCTTTGCATCATGCATCTATTCCTCCATCAACTGACTCATTTTTCCATTCACTCTCTGGCACAACCACAAGAAAACACACACAAACTAAACAACACATGCAAAATAAATAAAGAGAATGCAAGTAGAAACAAGCATTGGCAAAGCCAATAGGTCTCGTGTGGCTGCTGTTCAGCATGGCTAAAAGTTAGTGGCATAGAGGAGAGTGGTGTGGAGTGGCGTTGAGTAGAATGGCATGGAGTAGAGTGTTGTGTATTGGAGTGGCATAGAGTGGAGTCACATAGAGTGGCGTAGAGTGGACTGGTGTAGAATGCATTGGCGTAGAGTGTTGCAGAGTGTAGTGGCGTAGAGTGCAGCCGCATAGAATTCAATGGCGTACAATATAGCGTTGCAGAATGGAGTGGTGTAGACTAGAGTGTTCCAAAGTAGACAGCAGTGGCGTAGAGTGCAGTGGCATAGAGTTTAGGGCATAGAGAGCAGTGATTTAAAGTGGCATAGAGTGGGGCAGACTAGAGTGGCATAGTGTGGTGTAGAGTATAGTGCCGTAGTGTGAAGTGGCATAGAGTGGAGTGCTGCAAGTGCAGTGGTGTAGAGTGGAGTCATGCAGAATTCAGTGGTGTAAAGTGGATTGGCATAGAATGCAGTAGTGCAGAGTAGAGTGTTGTAGAGTGCAGTGGTGTAGAGTGGCATAGAGTGCAGTGGTGTGGAGTACAGTGGCATAGAGTAGAATGGCGTAGAGTGGTGTGGAGTAGAGTGCAGTGGCATACAGTGAAGTGCTGTAGAGTAGACTGGTGTTGCAGAGTATAGTTGCATAAAGTGCAGCGGCATAAAATGCAGTGTCATAGAATGCAGGGGCGTTGATTAGAGTATTGCATAATAGACTGCTGTGACGTAGAGTGCAGTGGTTCAGAGTAGAGTGGCATAGAATGCAGTGGCGTAGAGTGCATTGGTGCAGAGTGACATAGAGTGCAGTGACTTGGAGTGGTGTAGAGTAAAGTGGCGTAGAGTGTAGTGGCGTTTAGTACAGTGGTGCAGAATAGAGAGCAGTGGGGTAGAGTAGAATGGTATAGAGTGCAGTGGCGTACAGTGAAGTGGAGTGCCGTAGAGAGGACTGGTGTAGAATACATTGGCAAAGAGGGATGCAGAGTATAGTGGCACAGAGTGCAGCGGCATAGAATTCAGCAGCGTACAATGCAGTGGTGTAGATTAGAGTGATGCATAATAGAGTGCTGTGACATAGTGCAGTGGTGCAGAGTAGAGTAGAGTGGCATAGAGTGCAGTGGCATAGAATACAGTGGCGTAGAGGGCAGTGGTGCAGCGTAGAGTTGCATAAAGTGCAGTGACGTAGAGTGGTGTAGAGAAAAGTGGCTTAGAATTCAGTGGCAATGAGTACAGTGGTGCAGAGTAGAGGGCAGTGGCATAGAGTAGGATGGCGCAGAGTGCAGTGGCGTAGAGTGGTGCAGAGTATAGTGGCTTAGAGTTCAGAGACATAGAATTCATCAGTGTACAAAGCAGTGTTGTAGAATGCAGTGGCGTAGATTAGAGATAGAGTACTGACACAGAGTGCAGTGGTGCATAGTAGAGTGGCATAGAGTGCAGTGGCATAGGGTGGTGCAGAGAAGAGTGGTTTAGTTAGAGTGGCATAGAGAGCAGTGGCATAGACTGCAGTGATGCAGAGTGGAGTAGAGTGCACTGGCCTGGATGGAGAGCAGTGGTGTAGACTACAGTGGTGCAGAGTAGAGTGCAGTGGCATAGACCAGATTGTTCCAGAGTAGAGCAGAGTGAAGTGGGTTAAGTGGAGTGGTACATGGTACAGTGAAGTGGGGCGGAGTGGTGCAGGGTAGAGCACAATGGCATAGAGTATACTGGTTTAGAGTAA
The DNA here is from genome assembly GCA_963921515.1 of Calotriton arnoldi. NCBI lineage: Eukaryota > Metazoa > Chordata > Amphibia > Caudata > Salamandridae > Calotriton > Calotriton arnoldi. The sequence continues at coordinate 146,159 of CAWUFW010011309.1, read as the reverse complement.
TGGCGTCAAGTGGTGTATAGTACTGTGGCAAAGAGTGCAGTGGTGCAGAGTAGATTACAGTGGCGTACAGTGGATTTTCATAGAGTGCAGGGGCACAGAGTGGAGTGGTATAGAGTAGAGTGTATTGGCTTAGAGTGCAGTTTTGCAGAGTAGGGTGGAGTGACCTAGACGAGTGGTGTAGGGTAGACTTGCATAAAGTGCATTGGCATAAAGTAGAGTGGTGCATATTAGAGTAGAGAGGCATTGAGTGCAGTGGCGTAGGTTGGACTGGTGCAGAATCGAGTAGAGTGCAGTGATGTGGTGTAAAGTGGAGTGGTGTAGAGTAGAATGCAGTGGCATGGAGTGGTGCAAAGTAGAGTGGAGTATGCCTCGCGTGGTAGCCCACTGCCATTACAGATAACACATTTCCAATTGAAATGACCATTACATTTGCAAAGACACAGTTTTACTAATAAAACTATACAGCGCACAAATGATAATAGGTGGAAATGGTATCACTTAGTGTATTGAGTTGCTTTGATCATATTAAATTTTGTTTCCATAACACTTCAGAAGTAACAAAAAATGTGCTTCATTTGTGATTTTCTAATTCAGAAATACTTGCACAGTTTGTTTAAATGTTGGTGTGTGCTAGAAAAAAAACATGTCCTCTGCCCCCAGTATCCAGCAAGATTGTCACATAAATCCTCTCATTTTGAAGTCGGAGAAAGAAAATTAAACACTAAGCTTCCTCAGAAGACGGAGGCTGACATTTGACCTCTGTCTTTGAATGACAGCAAATGTGACAGGATAAGAACAAGATTTGCAGGCCTGTTTTACAGACAGGAGCACTCGTGGAAGAATACAAGGAGAGGTAATGTTAAAAGGCTTTGCTCCTTGCCGAACTAAACCTGGACAGCCTAAAACAAATACAGCCGGCAAATAGAAAGCCAGAAAATGTGAGTTACAAACCTCCAAGCCAATGGGTGGAATGCATTCCCAGGGAAGCTTTCTGAATGTCCCCAAGATGTGGTCTGGTAGGCATGGACCTAAAAGAATCCATGCTCCTGTCTAAATACAGCAACTTACTCATTCTCGCAATCACTCTCTGGCACAACTGCAATGAAACACACACAAACTCAACAACGCATGCAAAATAAATGAAAAGAATACAAGTAGAAAAAAGAAACCATGCTGCTGTCCAAACACAGCGGGCTTTTGCTTGCAATAACACAACTATACAATGGAGCAGGTGTTGTTCTTGCAGTGGTTTTGAATATAGTATAGTTTTTTAAGTACCATCCTTACCGCCATGTTTAGCATCAACGCATTGGCCAGCATGGAATAATAAAACTGGTACACTATGGACAACAACATTCTATAATGATTTCCTGGATTAGAGGAAGTGATCATGTGGGCTTTGGTACTCTGAAGATGATATGAGCGGCAAACAAGTGGTCCGTTAGCACTGCCTGGGGAGCTGTAATATCCTTCTAAGGAAAATTAAAATAAAAAGAGGAAAAGTAAAGAAATGGAAGGGTAACTATAAAAGGAGAAAGTTGAAAACTAAAGGACTGACCAATCAGCCCTGACACCGAAGTGCACTCAATTTCAGGTGGATGTGCAAATGTGATCAGAAAATACTATTATTTACAGGGTAAGAAGCCAATGACTAATTTAGACTAAGCCTTTACCCCGTGCAGTATGCTCTCATGGATGCAAGCAGAGTGTAAATCACACTTAGACAGACCAGTGGCAGAAGACGTCTGACCCAAATGCACTCAATGTATCTATATAGATATTAATTTATTTCTATATGGGTGCACGTATCTTTTTTATTTTTTACTATAAGTTTGTGGCAGACAGTTAAGCCCATAGGGCCTTCCGAAGCGGTTCTAGCGAGAAGTATTACAGTGCAATTCATCTACTACTAGACTCTGTATAAAGGAGTAGCCAACACCGAAATCCTTCTATACAAAAGGTAATCTATGAGATCTCTTATAACAAAATACCTGACTGCAGGCTTTAACACGGTGCAAAAACAATCCACCCTCAAAGGCCTATTGACTTTAACCTATATCTTACATAGTAAGCAAATCCACATACTGCATTTGTTTTAGCTTTTCATAATAAATAGGTTAAGCAAGGGCATCTGACATACCCTTTCCTAGTGAACAATTAAGGCTATAGTTGTTATCATTGGCTTGTCACCGTTACCAACTCAGGCTTGCTGTATTGAGTTTAAGCTTTACCACATGGCAACCATCAGGCATACAGTCTTATAAAAGTATAAAAAATTACAGTTGTCAAAGCAAAATACTATCTATACTAAGAGGAGCTAACAAGGTTTTTCACAGTGCAAATCTTTTATGCCCATGGCTTGTCAAAGAGGGCAACCAATACCAAAAGCCTTGCGTACTGTGTGAGGTCCAAGTAACAATGCCTGTCTGTAGGCTTTAAAACAGAGTAATCACAATCCATCCTTAAATGCCTATTGACTTTAACGTATGCTTTTCACAATCAATATGTCCGGCCTGCTGTCTTTATCGTTGCCTTCTACAACAAACAATCAGGCATATAGCCTCTATAATTGGCTTGTCATCATAACCAACTCAGACCTACAGTGTTGGACACAGGTTTTTCACAAGGCAACCATCAGATATACACTAATAAAATTACAAATATGTATAAAATTACTGTTAAAACAATATAAAATCCCTCCTAATATAGCCGAATAAGAATTACCGTAGTTCAAATCATCTATCCCGTGTTTTGGTTACGCGGATCACAAACTCCAAAACCCTTTCCTACTACGATAATCTGTGAGGTTCCAGGTAGCAAAATACCTGCCTATATGCTATAACACAGTGCATTAATCATTCCCTCTTGTCTTTAACACATGCTTTCCACTAGGTCAGGCCTTCCTGCTTTGTCATAACTTTTGATTATAAACAGATCACACGTAAGAAATCTGACATACTTTTTCCCCGGTGAACCGATAAGCTTTCTAGCCTTTACCATTAGGTGTATACTATCTGTATACTATAACCAACACACCTACTGAAGTGCATCTAAGATGGCAACCATCATGTATACAGTTATAAAATAAAAAATATGTACAAAATTACAGTTGGCAAAACAATATACAACCCCTCTAAATATGGCAGTCTCCTACTCCATGGGTTTATCAGAGTGGGTGACCAACGTCAAAACCCTTGCCTACTATGTTATCTGTGAGATCACATGTAACAAAATGCTTGTCAATAGCTTTTGACTCAATGCGATAACACACTGTTAAAGGTCTGTTGGCTTTCACAAATGCTTTTCACAATAAATAAGTTAGGCCTACTACCTTTGTCTTAGTTTATCGTAAGAAACATATCATGGCATTGGTAATAACTTTTCTCAGTGCACCAATGAGGTCTCTAGTTTGTCACCATAAACAATCTAGACTGATTAGCGTCCCCTTATGCTCTGGTCAGTTTTGGAAAAAACCCTTCCAACCATGCAGTGTTGGACAAACTCCCTAAAGCCATTTGGTTTCGGCTTTGGACTTGCTCTTTATTGCCCCCACTGGCCAATGTTATCATCACACCATTTTCAGTTCTGGATTAAGCACTGGGCATTTGAGAGGGGATGATTTTTCTAAAACAAATGTAATTGCGTTTTAGTAAACAGGCATAAATAATATTTAAAAAATTGGCTTGCCCATATACCAATCGGCAATAAGAGGACACGTCAACGAACAGCAGTTCTCACACTGTAATGATTTCACCATTAGGGCAACAGTTTGCAAATACAGTAGAAACAGCCGGTAAATCATAAGAGGAGACCGAATATGAGGAATAACAGGTCTTCTCAAGGTGAAACAAGTCCTATTTTAATTGGTCCATAGTGGGTATCTTCATTGGAAATATGTTTTCAAAAAGGCATTTTAAAAGGCCACGTGTATATATAACTCCTAACTGAAGAACGTATGACATTAGGATTACCGAGAAATAGTATGTAGTAGTGTTTATATAGCACAGACCTAGCAGGTTTGCAACAAAGCGCTGTACGGCAGCTTGCTATGTACACATTTGCAGAATGCCATTATATTTAACGTTTTTACAGTTAAAGCATTTCACAAATGTATAATTTAATGATTTACTTAGAATCATACTACTTTCAAAATGTGCCAGAGCAGCAATTAGAATCGAAGTCCCCGGGTTCTAGAGTTGGCAGCTCAATCCCTAGACCATATCTATTTGTACATTAACTGTGCTAAGAAAGTAAGGGCCCAATTACGATATTGTACGGACCCCCACCAACAGGCCGTCGGTGGCGGTCTGCCCGACATTCTAGGGCCACAGTCCGACCGCCAGATTGCGATGCTGGTATTCGGAGTGCTGCGGGCGGGGAGGGGGGAAGACCGCCGCTACCTCCGACTGGATCTGAGATCCCTTCGGGGCGGCGGTCATACAGGTAATCCCTGATGCACTGCCGTCGGGATTACGATGTCCCTTTCCCTCTGCCTTTTCATGGCGGTCCAAAAAGGCATGACAGAAAGCGAATTTGGGGGCCCCTAGCAGGGCCCCCAAACACCAGGGGCACCACATGTGGCTGGCACATGGTGCAGGGATGTTTCTAAACAGGCCTTTTTGCATTGAGGCTTGTGCTGCGGCCCTTTTCCGGGCCGCAGCACAAGCCTTTATGCAAAAAGGCATGTTTCCGACCACCTACACAGCGGTCAGATCGTAATTCGTAGGTCTGGACTGCTGCCTACTTGTTAGGCGGTCCCAATCCCGAAGCAATGGCGGTCAGATGCTCGTCCGACCACCATCATAATCAGCCCCAAAGCAAGGCGGGCCCATAACAGGGCAGCCAAAGTTCTTTACACCCTTGTCCTTAAACACTGAGACCCAGGTGAAGGGTGCCTCTGCAGGCTCTAGACAAATCAAAATCAGACATGGCACAGGACGGGTATGTGACCAGAACACCAGTAGATGAGAGATACCCGAAAGTCCTGCCTCTCCCCTCTAGTCAGAAATTCAGCATATGTCAAGGAGACCCTTGCCATATTGTCACAGGGACCAGGCATGGCAGTAAACAGCCAGTAGCCCACAAGTACGCGGCAAGGAAAGACGCAGCAGAATGTATGCTTGATATATGGAAGCAACATACTAGATAAGCTTTGAAATTCAAGAGCATGTCGCCAGGCAGTTTTTAAAATCAGACACCAGAAACACCATAAAATGAAAAGCCAAGGAACAGAATACCAACTAGATTTATTTTTAGGGAGGGCAAATCGCCAGATATTTTCAGGACATCTCTTCTGTTTTAGATTTCGGGTGTAGGGAAACCTGCCCAGATGACACACAGATCTTGGTGGATTGAATGGATGCGAAGACCATATGAAACTCATCTACTGACCACACCACAATGAGCTTATAAAGTGGTCCAGCTGGATCCATCTAAGTTTCTTTATAGAGGTTTCTCCCACCCCACCTATTACTTGACAGTACTCTAAACCCTGCTGACAAGGTGTGCAATATCAAGTGATCTGGAAAAATGTACTGTCTTCACTTTTCTATATAAGCAAGTTGCTTAATAGGAAACATCCTAGAAGATGATGCATTTGTGGTCTTGGTTGTTCTGTTCATGCCCCATGTATATTGTGATTGCTGGCAAGGTGGTTCAGTAAATTATAAGCAAACTGCTAATACCAGCTGCAATCTCAAAATCACAAGTTTGAATCCTTGCAAGACCATCTTTTAATCACAGGACTACATCTGCATGGAGAATTATATATATTTGCATTTAAATCACTAGGCTGACTGATTTATTTTACTCTCTAGTTTGGAGGAAGCCAAGAATGCTCCAGATAGCCTAGCTAGATGGTTGTTTATAAGGAGCCATGTTTCAGACCTCCTCAGGCACCTGCATTGCTGTCTCTAGGGTCGAAAGATCTTGGCGCCTTGTCCCTGTGGAGCCCAGCTCCTCATTTTAACATTAGTGGCTGCCACAGTGTACTATCTTGTACAAGAGACTGATGCTCGAGTCTCCTAGCTCATACTCTGCATGTTTTGCTTCTCAGCAGACTATTTAACTCTGCGAAAGATGGGTTGAACCCACGGTGAACCGACTTTTTACGTAGATTATTACCACCCACTTGTCCAGTACATGACACAGGCTGCTTACTGTGCTGGTAAATCCGTGTAGTCTGTCATGACTGGGACCTCTAACTTGACATAGTTTAGCTTGGTTTATTTGAGTGAGAAGAAACGTGTGAGAGCGGCAGAGAAAGGGAGAGAAGCAAAGTGTTACCTTACATAATGGTTGTGAAATCTCATTTATATCTTCAGCTCCAGGGACATTTGTAACCAGTAAAGGCCTTTAGGAAACTGTCTCCCTTGCCTGCTGCAAACAGCTGCTCTGCTGCTTAATCCCCCTACACACCCCCACCCCAGTTGGCCCATGCTATTTTAGCCAGGTTGTTGTGTGCTTAGATCCAACCAGAAAAACTTTCATTGGACTGTTTGCCCATCTTTCCAAGTAGCTGGGCATTACCAGGCAGTAAACCCCCCCCACCACCCCCCAGGGTAAATGCAGCATCTTTCTTTTTTTCCTGGGGTAACGTTTGTGAGTTTTTTTCTTTAAGGTTAGGGTGAGGGATACTATGCAGAATCTGTATCAGCGCACCAAAATGCTACTCATTTGTAGGTCTGGTGTTAGATAAGACATTTCGATTTTACTAAAATTATATGTATAATATACTTACTTAAAGGGGCTTTCAGCCACCTCTCTTCATCCATTAGTATGTTGTTGTTTCATTCTCATTTTGCTTCCTCCCACTTCAGCATGGGGGCAATGGCCTACTTCAACCACTGGTTAACTTCACTTTGAGTGACTGCATTTTCTCTCTCACAATGAGCACATCCCCACACAAAGTAGTTCCCTGTAATGGCAGTGTTTTTGTTTTTACTTTATAATTACTTTAGTGTTGCCTTTGTGTTTAGAGCCTGAGGTGAAAGCAGGATGCTTTATACCAGATGTGAGCACAGGCCACCTTCCACGCTTTATCAGTTCCTGTCTCCAATGTGTCACCCCACTTCAGCCATTGGCTGACTTCACTATGAGTTACCCCATGCTTCCCTGTCACAAGGAGCACGTCCACACACAAAGTAGTTTCTTTCAGTGTCAGGAAGTACTATGGTAATGTATGCTTTTTTGAGACCAAAAAGCATTTTTGCTATTCGTCAATGTTTTTTTTTTTTAGATTGACAAATGCCTGGCAGCTTTCCAGACAATAACGTTTTGCAAAAATCTTGACAAAACAAGAATTGCCAAAAAGCTGCTTGACAACGCTAGACCTGTTGTTTTTGGCAATGCTTGATTTTTAACTCCTGTTTGTCATGATCCAATTCATTCAGGAAATAATAAGAGGAATTTGTGCGGGGAAACCTTTCTGCGCCTATTACAAGAGTAAGACTGAAAAAACATTGGTAAAGCCAATTGGTTTCGCCTTTTGGATCTACTGGCTTTGCCAATAAATGTTAGCCATGCTGTGCAGCATATCTAGATAAGAAAAAAAATAGTCTATTGCTTTATGTGGAAGGCACACGCACCTACCTACAACATGACACAGACACTTTTTTGTCATTTTATTTGCCAATCTAACCCAGATTGGCAAATAAAAATAAAAAGTGATTTTTTTTCTTTTTTTGGAAGGCGGGTGTAGTGGAAGCACCATGGGGTGGCAGGAAGCAACACAGGGACCAGTGGGGGCTGAAGCAACATGAAGAGTGTGAGTGAAGCAACATGGAGGGTGCAGGGAAGCCAACGTGTGGGAGGGAGAGAGTGCAACTTGGAGCTGGAAGTTGGGATTAGCACATCGGCGAGAAAGCAGAGGGAGCGCACAAAGACAAGCGTATCACCGAGGGGGCGGGGGAAAACCACATGGGTGAGAGAGAGAGAGCAGCGTTGAGGGGGGAGAGAAGCACACTAGCGAGACGACTGGAAAAGACAGGCACTTGTGGAGTGCTGAAACAAAAAGAAAAAAAGTGCTGCCTGAAAATGCTTGCAGTGTAAGGACACAGCAATGCGTCCAGGCTCCTGGGGCGAGACAAACAAAAGCAGAGGAAGAAAAACCTACATATGCTAATGAATAAGATGTAAGCAAATGTGAGTGACATTGAAGCCAATCAATGGTAAGGAACAGATGTGCACTAAGCCCACTATTAGCTAACAATATGTCTCGCAACAGACAGCGAATGCTTGTCTAGTAGGCAAGACCTAAAAATGAAGGCTGAGGAGAACTTTATGGACTGATGCTGCAGAGCAGACAGTGGGACTTGGCCGTTCTTTAATGAACAACTCCATAGTAGCACGTTAGCACTTTCTGCAACATCAAAGCAGTACAGTTTGTTACAAAAGGAGCCTAGTGAAAAGCTATATTAATTTTACTCATCTATTGACTCTTAAGGTGAATAAAAGTCTTATACTTTTTTATAAAGTAATGCATTATCTAGACATTCATTTTATTGGGCACCAATCACATTATATTTGTCTGAATCTTAAACCTACGTCACTCTCTAGGAGTAAGTCATTTCTGCTTACTCTTGCTATCTCCTGAGAGTCAAAGCTTAATAATAAAAAGGTTTCTAGGAGGCATTATATTGAGATTGCATTGGTATCTGGTTACTGAGGATGCAGGGTAAACACACAATACTTGCTACAAGGATTACTTGTTTGGCCCCTAGTTGCTTGAGCTGTCAGAACCTGGCGCTGATCTATGCTGATAAGAGATAACTGGGGACTGAACAAGAAACTTTTGCAACAATTGCTGAATTAAATAATTTCCACTTAAGACCCGAGTTTTTGAGTACCCCCACCCTCAAACCAAGTGATGCCTGCCAAAATTGTTACATTCAATGGTACAAATAACTGAGATCGTCTCCTTTTCCTTAATTGAGCTTTTGTGGTTTAGAGGCTGATTTTGTAAATCCTAAGGTAGTCCCGGTATATACTAGATACCGCGCTAGTTGCATTCAGTCTGTTGGCCATAGAACTCAATATTAGCTTTAGTGACTGTTACTTATACAGTTCTAGTCATCTGCCATATAGATAAAAGAACTGTATTATTCTACAGTATGGCTGAACTTTAAAATGTATTATGTGTGATCTGATTCTTTTACACTGCATTTGTAGTTCTCTACTTATAATCACATCATAAAATAAGCCTTGACTGCTTGACCCCCCACTGCCTCTGAAGTGTCAAGAACCAACCAGGAGCCTTTGATGCTTTTAAGCAGAGTATAGTATCTTGATCTCCTTTAGTGGCGGGCAGCCAAGTACCCACAGAGTAGCTCATGATCTGAAGAAAAAATCTGCTGCACACTCTTAGGCACAACCATGACAGCAGATGTTGAGTCAAGAGTGGCCACTATCAAGGAACCCATGAGTGTAGGGGTAGATGCACTGAAGATTGGGGCCTCATCGGCATCTCTGACATTCACTATTGGAAGCTGCAGCAAGTATTTCCTTATCATAGAGTAAGGCTTGAGTGATTGCCAACAGCAGGACGGATATTTCCAACTCTCTTCAAGTATTTGTCCCTAATGTCAGGTTGATCTACTGCTATTGAGGGGCAGAGAATTGAGTAGCAGGGAACAAGGATAAACATCTGGTGGGTGGGGGGGGGGGGGTGAGACAGAACTATTGGAAGATGAGTAGCAAAGGGTGGTGAGTTGCCTGAAAGGTGGAAAATGGGTTTGTGTCTCCTCCATTGCTGGCAATCAAAATGGAATGTGGCATGGGTGGTGATTCTAGTTCAGCAATTAATAAAGCAAATTTAATTTATTTTGTGGTGGGATTGGCTATGAGAGGGAAGGCAAAATAACTCCGGTAGAATACCAAAATCAGTCTAAGTGCTGCAGTGATAGAAGATATATTCAAACTTCAATGCCAGAGGCTCGTATGGAATTATTTAAAGTTTGTCAGACCAGGCTTGGCTGGTGTGGCAATGGCATTGCCTGCCAAATATTAAGCTGTCTGCCATGTTGGGGAATATTTTCCTCTTGAGCAAGACCTTCTATTCATTATCGTATTCCGAAAACAGACCCCAAAAATGGGGGGTCTGTCTTTGTAAATGGCATTATTAATGTAACCCATTTACTGGAAGTTTTGTTTGAATGTGTGGGGGACATTCCTGGAATTTTCTCTTCATGGCGGTCATGGTTGAAATGACCATTTTAGTCGAACAAGAGGAAATACGGCAGTCAATCTCTCCATGCAATGATTTACCTGATGGTGGAAGTAGTGGTGGCTTTCTGTTAAAAAAACAAACTCATTACCAGTGGAACCGTATGGATAGATACATGGAGATAATCAACCCTCCATAAGATGGATTTGTCACACCTATTTTACCTGTACCATCTACACTTCCCCTAGTGGGCTCTGAATTAAATTTTTACCACTACCTGCGTATTCTGGTCGACTCTTGAGCACTTCTGCAAGATTAGCTAGGTATTCACCTTCTTCTTTCTCTATATATTCTCTCTTTATATTCCTGAGCTCCTCTATATATTTCTCTCTCTATATATATTCCTGAGCTGGCATGGTTGGAGGGACAGAGAAAGTGGAGAGATCTGTAGGGATGGGCATTTTTGTTATCATCCCATATCTGAATGTCTATGTGATATGTAAAGAAGCAGTCAGATTGTATAGATATTTGGGGCCTGCAGTGAATGGACTATATTAACCCATTGCGTGCGCCCGTCGGCCAACGGCCGTCGCGAGCACTACCTCTGTAGTGCTGCGAACGTCCGTTGGCCGACGTGGCCCCGCCCACTCCGCTAAACGGCCGCACCGCGGCGGAATTGCCGCCGCGGTTAAGCGGTTTAAGTCCTCCAGAAATGCCCAGTAATGCGTGACAGATGTCTTCAATTATTCCATTCCTGTTCATTTGGTGAGGTTTGTGTTTTTTGGATGCACAGTGCTGCTGATGGACAACCCTCATAGCTGATATGTTGTATGTGAAATTAATAGGTATAAGTTATAATTTGTTGCTGAGCACTGCGTATTACAGTTTTGGTATAATTGTTGGCCACAGCAGTTATAAATGGATGTATATAACTATATAATGTCACGGCGACCCATAGGTCAGCCCTTTTTTTGCTTTCTTGTATAATGAAAGCAGTTTGCTGGTTGAGTTGTTTGCAATTTGTTCGTAGTAAGCTGAGAGTCTAGCGGGATCAGTTCCACGAACACAGCAACACCTTAATGGTAAGCACATAACTCACCATCACAAAAAGGTAGACGAGCCTGGCAGGGAATGAATACCGATTTGTTTTGTTTACATTCAGTCCGATAAAAAAAAAATGGTTGTTCACATCTGGTGAAGGTCTTGCTCAGTGTCTTCAGTGCACTGGATAGTCGAATATTCGACGTTAGAAAAGGGACTACATCGAGAGGTCTAACTTGACATTTAAGGCTCAGAGAGCTACAGGATCCTGGCTGAGTCAGACTGCGTTCTGGTAGTTTCTAAAGTTAGGAATTTAGTTGCCAAGTATTCGCAGACTTTCATTTATGATTCTGGCAAAGTAAAATTTTCAACTTGCAAATAGCTACCTGTCAATGCCAAATTTGAGGCTTGAGTCAAAAATAGGTGAATCATCCTTCCATCAGAACATCATAAGCTTTGAAATGGTAAAGATTCTTAATCAGGTGCAAATCCATCAACCTAATGAAGTGCCTGGAAGAAACAAGACAGCCTTTCTTTGCTGATAAAAGCTCGTTTGAAGCGCTTTTCTATTAAACCTTTCTTAGCTGACATCACAGTTTACGGGAAGGGCTTTCTCATGGTTCATTTTCCTCTTTCCCAGTGACTAAGGACTTCTTTGAGGGACTTAAAACGCGTGGGCCATAAACATATGTTTCCAGTAATAAATGACTGCATTTACGACCTCTTTGAGGGACTTAAAACGCGTGGGCCATAAACATATGTTTGCAGTAATAAATGACTGCATTTACATCCGTCACTTATTCAGAAAATGAAACCTAGCAGTCGTAAAGGCATTTACTACTCGTTAGTGTATGCCATGAGTGCATACAATTGGAAATGATTACACTGCACACAAAGGGTGCGGAGTGGGCAAAAAAAAAGCATGTTTTGCCTTGAGACTTAATGAACGCCTACACTTTTTTGATGCATTCACGCCTAAACATGATCTAATTTGGTCCATCAAAGGGCTGGACTAAAATCCCCTTTGGACTGTAAAAGTACCGGAACTCCCACAAACTTCATGATGGCGTAGGGGGACTTTCTCCACTGGGAAAAATATTTTATCCGTGGAGAAAAAAATGTTCCGTGTGCAGAATGGAGCAGTTTCCTAAAAAACAAGTAATTAGCATTATTAATGTATCATTCTGCTCAGTGATACCGCTTGAGCTCAAAAGTAGCTAACAACAGTACACACACTCACGGTACCTAACCTAAGCTAGAAATAAAAAAAAAACACGTTAGCATGTTCTGAAGCCCATAGCTAATAAGATTGGCATAAACGATGTGTTGAGTGCCACATTTAGTACTGTGTTATGTATCTTCACAGAGTAGATACACTTCACACAGACAAAAGCAGGAGCCCTCTTCCCCCTTGCCTCCTCCTGTTCTACTGTATTTTATCCCCTCCTTTCCTCTCTCTGTCCCTCCCCCTCCCTGGTTACCCCCGCCCTCCCGGTCGCTAGTGGTTGGGTAGTTTTCCCTAGTTGGGTTTTCCGGAGTCCATACCTTTACAACTTCCAGCCCTGACTGCCTCCGCCTGTAATCAAAGCTCTTTTTCTATGCCACCCCAAACTCAATGGTAATGCATTTCTGGCTATGCAACTACAAGGTGCCATATGGTGGCACAGACGGCATTGGGCGTTGTGGCTAATTCTATAACAACCCCTGTTTGTATTTTTCGATAAAATACAATAATGTTTGTGTACAAAAATGTATCTCCACTGCGTTTTTTTGGTTTTAATTATCTCATCCTGACAATCCGTCACTGATATTGTTTTTTAAAGTGTGACCTGGATTTTCTCCTGCTCTTTCCTTTGCACCTACCTCCTGGGTTGGGTGGGTGTGTGTCTGTGTGTGTGTGCCTTTTCCTTCCTTACTCTACTCTTTTCACTCTGACCTTTCTTAACCTCTCCTCCCAGTGCATTCAGGAAAAGGGGAGGTGAAGGGACTCTGGTGTGATGTTTGGGCTGCTGAAACCAAGTTGACCCTTGGGCCGGTTCCTCCACAGAATCATATTGACAAATGTTCACTGTTACTCTCCCAGTTTATAGTTCCTCTTCCCAAACCTATCCTCATTCTCACTATAGCATCACCTTCTCTTGGATGGAATCACCGACCCTGTTTAAATTTCCGTATTGCAGCGTCGCCACACAAATAGTGTCCTTAGACTTGCCAGCGTCTTACTATTGCTGCTCCCTGGCCAGAGCTCGGCTCCATGTACATTGTCCAAGACAGAGGCTAGGTCCATGAAGACCAAGTGAACAGCTTATTTCTCTGCCACAATATAGAGAAAACAAGATAATAGATGACTTGTCCCAAGCTCTTGAGTGAGCCCAAACAGGATGTCTAGGTTGGTGACCCTTTCTTCTGACTGTACTTGAAGACATGAGACATGGCGCTGTAATCCGTCTTTCTAATGTAACTAGAACATGAACGAATTTGTCATGGATCTATTTTTAAAGATTGGAACAATGGCAGAGTACTTCCAGGTCTGAAAAACAGATTTGAAACTCTTGCAAGCAAGGGCTGTTACAACTCTGGCAGTTCTTCTAAACCTGCCGCCTGCTTTCCATCAGGACCAAGATTCTTAAATGAAGAAATGATATTTCATGTATGTTGAAGCTCCTTTTGCATGACTACAAACTCAACACTGTATTTGCAATTTGTATTAATCCCCAACTCTCCCTTAGACCCATGAATAGTTGCAGAATGTTTAACCCAGTCCTCATCAGCAGTGCTCAGAACTTGAACATTGTGTGGCAAGCCCGTACCCTTTCAGGGCCGCCGTATCCTAAAAGTTGTCCCTTTTATTGGCATCATTGGTAGTTCCTAACTATGTCCAGGCTTTGTTCTGCAAAGCCTGCTTTCTATGTTAAAAAACACGTTTGTACAGCAGTCTGTATGTAGGACTAACTAAAGTGCTTACTAGCTGCTCTGCAAGATTTACTTTTGTGGATGCTGGGAAATGACCCATGGTATCACCCTTCAGAGATGCCTCTGTGTGAGTGAATCTGTTGCATAAGTTTGGAAGGGTACATTTGGGTTTACCTTCAGAGGGTCCCCTCTGTGAGTGATCCTGTGGCAGTTGCATGGAAGTGGTTGATGTAGTCAGCCCTCAAAGTTTCTTCTTTGTGACAGATTTTGTTAGGGGAACAAAGTGGAGCGGCTAATGCGAAATGTTTTCTGTCACAGTAGTGACCATTTGAATGAATTTAAATTGCACTGGCATTCATACGAAAACTCTTCAGGCACATTCTTTTAATTTTCGTTTTTCATGCATGCTCTTAATGTTCATTCTTTCTTTCTTTTTTAGATTTCAGCATTTGCATCTCATTTTTCTCCATTTCTTGGGCTGTTCAGGATTACCACCAGTCACTTCGTTTTTTTCTCAAAGATAAGCACAGACTCAGCTGCGGTGCTGTCATTATCTATTTTGTGTGGAACTTTTTTCTCATCTGTCCACGGATTCTGTGCATTGCAGTATTCACGGTGCTGTTCCAGTACTACATCTGTGTGCACTTTCTCATCCTCTGGTGCGCATTGCAAATCTGGGTCTGGTTGCAACAGACTGATTTCATGAAACTGCCAGGCCTGGAACCTTTCTACAGGGGAACAGTAGCTCTGATACTGTATTTCTCCTGGTTTAATGTAGCAGAGGGCCGAACTGTATTCCGCAGTTTAATATATCATGTATTTATAACAACAGACAGTTTACTCCTGCTCGTAACTTGGTGGTACTACAGAGATCCCCTAACTACAGACTGTTACGCACTGCCTCTCTGTTTAAGCACTGTGTTGTCGTTTACAGCTGGACTGTTGCTAAGATGTATGTACTACAAGTGGTTCCACCCCAAGAAGTTCCAGGAACCTTCCTACGATGAAGTGGACTCTGACAAGAAAACATGTGGCTCTGCTTTCAGAAGCCTTATCACACAACAAAAACCTCAAGTCAACCCGAGGATGTGCCAGCTGTCGCAAAATGTCTTCTCTGCCTCCTGCACAGTCCATGAACCCAGCAGTCCAGCCCTGACGATTGCAAGCAATGGGTATTAGTGCTAGTGTCAGAGGGAAGATGTCTTCCAAGATATAGCAATGCGTGTTTTTACTGCTCAGCTGCTGCTGCCTAGTTGCCGATGCAAGTTAGTTTCCAGCAGATTCCGGTTTGCTGAGCCTTTCACAGAAAATGCTCTATTTTAGATTGCCCTACAGTCTGCTGCTGGATTGCACTACTGAATATCGACCCCCGTCTATTGTGGTACAAGAATATCGAGGGACAAAATATGGAAAGGTAGATGCATATAGGTAGGTCTAGATTTACTATTCCTAACGCCACATCTACCTACCTTGAAGATATGTGTACCGGGTAGGTACATATACGTGGAGTTAAGTGTAGAAAATCTAGCCTTACTTACCTGTGAATATGTTTTTTTCTATATTTTGCCTTCAATATTGTGTGTCTATTTGTATTCTGGGGGTCACCATTCAGGGTGCACACCGTCTGTTGCTATTTAAGAGATAAATGCTATTTTTGTTATATTTACAAATCACATGACTGAGCCCCTCCAGGCTGCTAAGCTATATACTGGTACCCCAAACCACTCCTGAAACTTTATCAAGAAATATATTAGCCAACTAATCAACTTCTGTAGTATGAGTAGGCTCACCACGATTGGAACCAGCAAGTTAAGCTGCATACAACTCTCTGCACTATGTACTTGGACTCTTAACGGCAGCTAACTAGTTTGTGTTCCCCTACCTACATTGGGAATTAAACTGTTAATTAGAAGGTTTACAAATATTGCTTGGATTTCCGTTTGAGGCAAATGTTGATTCCTGGAAAGAATTCTCAGTTCATGTACTTAGTGTACACAGTAGTAAATTTACCTATCATTGTGAAATATTTAACTATTTACTACAGAGGATTCGAAAGCCACTCTTTGGTTGTGATTCATGCCATTAGTCGATGGGCAAAACATTTTGTGAAGTACCTCCAACTTTATTCTGTTTCATAAATCTACAAAAAACTTCTTGAATATATTTGTCATATATGCAGTTCACAACTCAGTCTAGAGCAGTCTAGAACTGCTGTTAACTCTATCCCTCACAAGACCTGGATGGGAACGGTGTTGGTTTGTGTGGCCGATGTGTATAGGTGATGTGTCTGTGAGAGCCAGAGGTATGCTCTATTGGTGTCGAAATGGGCTTAAAGTGCAACATTCAGGAAAGTATTGAAAATAATGTCAAATGTTGAGTCTACCCATGTACGTTCTTGTATATTTGTGTCTGTGTGTGTGTGTGTGTATATATATATATATATTCACTGAAAAAACCATAGGTTTCAGGCACGTTATAGTTAGAAATTAGCATTTAAAAAACCTTAGAAATTCACTGAAAAAACCATAAGGTTTTAGGGACAGTTATAGTTAGTTGGACATTGCACTCGTACAAAACCCGTGAAATTCCCCCGTTATAGTTAGTTCAGGTAACTATAACTCGCGCCCCCGCAATGCACTGCTGATGACGTCACATATTACATCACTCATGACATGGTCAGTGACATCACTGATGACATCACTGATGACATCTCAAATGACATCACTGATGACATCACTGATGACATCATCCATGTGAGAATTTAATGCATCTTCTCACACCCTAATATAAGTTTTGAAACACCCACTCTAAATTACAGACTGCCATTCTCAAAACGATACACACTCCAATACCAATAAGTACATACCCACTCACTGATTCTTAGGTCTACACACACACATCTACTCACTCACCCGTACAGTCGCTCATACTTACGGTCACTCAGTACAGGACTATCATATGCACTCATACACCTATATAAACACTCACACAATGCAACTCATCCATAGAGGTACTCACACACCTAGTCAGTCATGCAAATAATTAATCACACTCCAATTTACTCACCTATACAGTTATACACACCAGCTCACTTACTCATAAAAATACTAGCACATTCTTACGCTCCTATGCAATCACTGATGCAAGTACACACTCATCCATATAGCCACTCTCACAATCACACACTCTCACTTATAGCCATTTATATACTCCAACCAACATATATACTGCCTTTCACATATGTAGTTACTCACACATGTACCACTGAGATATACATTCAATCACTAACACACCCATACACACACTCACCCACCCATACAGTCCATCACAGACGCACTCTTGAAACCATGCACCCAGTGAATCACCCACTCACACATCTATGCACAGAGTCACACACACCCCACCCACACAAACACTGAGGCACCCATACAGATACTCAGAGAACCAATCCATAACCCATATAGACACTCATTTAGCTAGTCAGAAACCCATGCAGTTGCTTACACAACAACAGACAGACGGATACAGACATTCACACAGTTTAGTCACTCACCCATGCATCCAGTAAGATACGTTTAATCACTCACTTATAGACTCAGTCACGCACCTACTAAATCATCCATTCAGGCGCTTCTACACCCACTCATTCTTCAATACGCCTTTCCCTATATATATTAAACATATTTAAACTTTACAGAAACACACAGTCACTGGATGATGTCATCAGTGATGTCATCAGTGATGTCATTTGAGATGTCATCAGTGATGTCATCAGTGATGTCACTGACCATGTCATGAGTGATGTAATATGTGACGTCATCAGCAGTGCATTGCGGGGCGCGAGTTATAGTTACCTGAACTAACTATAACGGGGGAATTTCACGGGTTTTGTACGAGTGCAATGTCCAACTAACTATAACTGTCCCTAAAACCTTATGGTTTTTTCAGTGAATTTCTAAGGTTTTTTAAATGCTAATTTCTAACTATAACGTGCCTGAAACCTATGGTTTTTTCAGTGAATTTCAAAGGTTTTTTAAATGCTAATTTCTAACTATAACGTGTCTGAAACCTATGGTTTTTTCAGTGAATATATATATATATATATATATATATATATATGTATATATATATATAGTACCTCTGATACTGACTATGAAGAAGGGAGTAGAGTTGGAGACCACACTACACTCCAAGAATAGTTTGATTTTTTAAAATTGGACAGGAGAACAAACCACAGACCCTGGCATGGCAATGCAAGATAAAAAAGCAAAGGAAGAGGGCGAAAAGAAGAGGCGGACAAGAAAAAAGGCAATGAAGAAGACAGCAGTGGGAAAGTGACAAGGAGCAACAGGAGATACTAAGTGATATGACAAAGACGGTAAGTAACTTATCAGATATGTCACTTACAGAAGAAGACTATAAGAATTTGACTTTGGGACTGTCATACTGTGTACCTATCAATTTTGATTACATTGAAACAAGAATAGATCTCTTTAAATTCATTAGGAAATTAAAGTTGGCCAAAATACATAAAATGAATACCTCTAAGCGTCTGACAGTAGCAAATCTGGACACTAGTCCAATGGAGAGAAATTTAGTAGTAGGTGATATAGCTATTACGCAAGAGCTATGGGAACTGGAAGGAGAGACTTCCAATACCAGTGAACAAGATGTTGTGGTTGAGAGATTAGAAAGAGAAGGAATATGGGTCTCAGAGGAGCGGGGCTCTTCTCTGAGACCTAGATCTAAAACTTTACCTCCTACTATGAATGATGATTTAGATAACTTTGCTGAAAGAGTAACTACAGAAATCACACAAATGAGAAATACCAAAAGAAAGAGGGTGCATAATACTGATCCCAGCCTCAAAGAAGCCATAAACAAAATATCTAAAAACAAAGATGTAGTGGTGAGGAGTTCAGACAAAGGGGGAAATATAGTCATCTTTTCCAAAAAAGCATACATGGCAGAAGCTCATACCACTTAAGAGATCGCTCTTGTTACAAAAAAAGTGAATACAGCACACTTTAAAGAAGTAGAATATGGCTTTAATGCTCTTCTAGTGAAATGGCAGAGTGAAGGCCTTATCAGCAGTGAGGAATAGTTTTCTTAGAGTCAAAGAACCTAAACTCCCTGTGTTCTATCTGATACCTTATATACACAAAGATGCCAATAAACCTCCAGGCAGGTCCATCATTGCAGCACAGGACAGCCTCTTTGAGAACATCTCTAAATATATTGATATTTTTCTAAGGCCATTTGTAGAAGGTCTCCCCTCATATATAAAGAACACTACAGACTTTCTAAGGCACATACAGCAATGGGAGGAAGGTATGCTTTTCATGACGCTTTACGTACAATCACTGTATACGAGTATAAACCATAAGGACGGTTTGAAAGCGAGTGAGCATTTTCTAAAAGAAAGGCACATAAAGTTTAACAAACATAACCTCATGCTAATTGAAATGATGAGTTGGTGTCTAAAATATAACATTTTCTATTTCAATCATGATATGTATGAACAACAATGAGGTACAGCCATGGGTACTTGTTTTGCCCCAAGCTTGGCTAATTTACACATGGAGTGGTGGGAAGACCAAGTCCTGAACAACTACCCCTTGGAGAAATGTAATAGCAATATATTGCTATGGCTCAGATTTATTTGGAAAGGGAACATCAAATGTGCCGAAAATTTTGTGACCCAGATTAATGTGAATACTCTAAATCTCAAATTTACTAGTCAGATTAGTACGACTACTGCTGAATTTCTTGATGTCAAACTACAAGTCAGGGACAATAGACAGGTCACCTCTTTATATAGAAAACCGAGTGCAGGAAATAGCACATTACATGCCTGAAGTTTCCACCCCACAGCACAGATCAGGGGGATCCCATATGGAGAATATTTGAGAGCCAGAAGGATATGCAGCACGGAAGAAAGTTTCAAACAAGTTAAGGAAGATATGATGCAAAGATTCAAGGAACGAGGTTAAAGTCAAAAAACCCTCACCACAGCAGAAGATAGTAAAGGAAGAGTACAGAGAGAAAGTCTAATTTTCAGATGAAAACAACGAATAGAGAAGAACAAAATTGAGTATTGCTTTATTACCACATATAACACCTCACATGAGACTTTAAGGTATGTGCTACAGAAATATTGGTACCTCCTTAGGAGTGACCCAGTCATAGGGCAGGATATACCCAAGAAATCACTCACAACATTTAGGAGAGCACACTGGATCACGGACAAGTTAGTACGCAGTGATGTAAGAATAGATAAGACTAGCTGGCTTAAACCACAGGATGGTTTCTTCCACTGTAGTAAATGTAAGGCTTGTAAAAATGGAGAGAATCTAAGAGAGGTGGTCATAAACAAGAGCGTACACAAAATCAAAGGGCAGTTTACATGCAAAAGTGAATATGTGGTTTACATTCTGAGGTGTGGATGTGACAAAGTGCATGTGGGCAGCACCACCCTTCAGGTGCACAAAAGAATACTGCAACATCTCGGAGCAATAAAGAAAAATTATGCTAGCTATGCGATAGCCAGGCATTACCATGAGGCACACAATGGAGAGGAGAAAGATTTGACGTACAGTGTGATTGATGGAGTCAGGTTGGAAGAGAGAGGTAGGGACGTGAGAAAAAACTGAGGATTTTGGAATCTAAGTATATTTTAGCATTTGACAGCAGGAGCCGAGAGGTCTTAACGTAGATGAAGAAATGTATGTACATTTATGATCAGATTTGGTGTACTGAAGGAGAGTTTGAGGCTCTTTAGCAACATGATTGAGTAGTGGCAGTTCTCTTGACAGCATTAGTAGCCATTTTGTTACATGTTTACTTTTTGGACCTAATAGTTCATTAATTTTAATCATTTTATTACAGGGTAGAGCATCTTGTACTATCAGAGTAGACTAAGAAGAGGAATTAAACCTACGGCAGTTTCTTGGCCCACTGGGTGCTATTGTTTGAGAAACAACAGTGATTAATAGTGCTATTATTTATTCCTTTCTGTATTTATGGTTTCTTGAATTTTAAGTTGCATCATTTTGGGTTATTATTATTATGGATATCAGCCCACAGGGGCTTGACAAAGTAGCAGTAAAACTGCACATATATGTATATATTTTTTCATTTCCATTGAAAAAACATGCCCTGCAATATGTATGTCAGTATAAATACCATTGTCCAAAATAGCTGTTGAATTGTTGACAAAGGCAAAGGCCGTAAAGCGTCCTGATTGACCGTTGTTGCAGCCGTTTACCTGTGGATTAAATTCTGAAAATCGCATTGACTGCCGGGTCATTCCTTTCATTGTAAGGAGGAGAAGTGTTATATATATATATATTCACTGAAAAAACCATAGGTTTCAGACACGTTATAGTTAGAAATTAGCATTTAAAAAACCTTTGAAATTCACTGAAAAAACCAGAGGTTTTAGGGACAGTTACAGTTAGTTGGACATTGCACTCGTACAAAACCCGTGAAATTCCCCGTTATAGTTAGTTCAGCTAACTATAACTCGCGCCCGCAATGCACTGCTGATGACGTCACATATTACATCACTCATGACATGGTCAGTGACATCACTGATGACATCACTGATGACATCTCAAATGACATCACTGATGACATCATCCAGTGACTGTGTGTTTCTGTAAAGTTTAAATATGTTTAATATATATAGGGAAAGGCGTATTGAAGAATGAGTGGGTGTATAAGTGTCTGAATGGATGATTTAGTACGTGCGTGACTGACTCTACAAGTGAGTGATTAAACGTATCTTACTGAATGCATGGGTTAGTGACTAAACTGTGTGAATGTCTGTATCCGTCTGTTGGTGTGTAAGTGGATGCATGGATTTGCGAATAGCTACATGAGTGTCTATATGGGTTATTTATTGGTTCTATGAGTATCTGTATGGGTGCCTGAGTGTTTGTGTGGATGGGGTGTGTGTGACTGTGCATAGATGTGTGAGTGGGTGATTCACTGGGTGGATGGTTTCAAGAGTGCATCTGTGATAGACTGTATGGGTGGGTAAGTGTGTGTAAGAGTGTGTTAGTGAGTGAATGTATGTCCCAGTGGTACATGTGTGAGTAACTAAATATGTGAAAGGCAGTATATATGTGTATTGGAGTATATAAATAGCTATAAGCGAGAGTGAGTGATTGTGATAGTGGCTGTATGGATGAGTGTGTGCTTGTATCAGTGATTGTATAAGAGCGTAACAATGTGCTAGTATTTGTATGATTAAGTGAGCTGGTGTGTGTATAACTGTATAGGTGAGTAAATGGCAGTGTGTTTAATTATTTGCATGACTGACTAGGTGTGTGAGTACCTCTATGGATGAGTGGCGGTGTTTGAGTGTCTATATATGAGTAAGAGTGCATATGATAGTCCTGTACTGAGTGACCATAAGTATGAGTGACTGTACGGGTGAGTGAGTGGATGTGTGTGTGTAGACCTAAGAATCAGTGAGTGGGTATGTAGTTATTGGTGTTGGAGTGTCTATGGTTTTGCGAATGGCACTCTGTAATTTAGATTGGGTGTATCAAAGGTTATATTAGGGTGTGAGGAGCTGCATCAGATTATCACGTGGATGATGTCATCAGTGATGTCATTTGAGATGTCATCAGTGATGTCATCAGTGATGTCACTGACCATGTCATGAGTGATGTAATATGTGACGTCATCAGCAGTGCATTGCGGGCGCGAGTTATAGTTAGCTGAACTAACTATAACGGGGGAATTTCACGGGTTTTGTACGAGTGCAATGTCCAACTAACTGTAACTGTCCCTAAAACCTCTGGTTTTTTCAGTGAATTTCAAAGGTTTTTAAATGCTAATTTCTAACTATAACGTGTCTGAAACCTATGGTTTTTTCAGGGAATTTCAAAGGTTTTTAAAATGCTAATTTGTAACTATAACGTGCCTGAAACCTACGGTTTTTTCAGTGAATTTCAAAGGTTTTTTAAATGACAATTTTTAAATGTATTAATTTTTATATTAATTTTTTTCATACTGATTTACTACATTTTTAGAAACAATTTCTTTTACATATTTTATTTTTTAAATTACATTGTAATTACATTATACATTACATTACAAAAAATACTTTCTCAGAATGAATTACTTTAGTTTAAATACTTTGCACATAGGCAATAGACTTTTAAGTACAATAGTTACAGTTGTTGCAATGGGCAACACATTTTCAAACACAATGCAACATTCAGCTCAATGTGAATTTCTAGTTAAATGCAATTAGTTACTTTATGGATTACTTTTCTAACCACAGGACTGGATCCTAGATTCAGTCCTGGTACATCTCCTGTAAACAGTTGAGTAAAAGCGTTTTGGTTACAGTCGTGATTTTTAAGGAATATTATTGTATTTTAAAAGTTGACACTTAGAAACTTTTTCTCATAGAATCACCAATGTTATCCTATGGAAGGAAATTCACTTAGTGGGTAAAACCTGTTATCGTTACTTTTTCTTACTCAGTGTTGGATCCTGGATCCAGCACTGGTGCATCTCCTGTAAACAGTTGAAAGAATGCGTTTAAGTCATACAGGCGATTTTTAAGGAATATTTGTAGTTTGTGAAAATCGACACTTTGAAACTTTTCTGCTGAAAACCAGACAATGGATTCCTATGGAAGAAAATATAAGTTACTGGTAAGTACGGTTAAAATTACTTTTCAGGACCAGTACTGGGCTGAAAGATACAGCACTGAGGTCTCTCCTTATAACAGGTGAGTAAATCGGAATTCGTATTTCGGCTGATTTTAGAGGAATATTTGTATGTTTCAAAAATCAACACTTAGAAACTTTTTCAGCAAAAAGCAGGCAATGATATCCTATGGAAGGAAATTCAAGTTACTGGTAAGTACGGTTAAAATTACTTTTGAGGATCAGTACTGGGCTGAAAGATGCAGCACTGAGGTCTCTCCTGATAACAGATGAGTAAATCGGAATTCGTATTTCGGCTGATTTTAGATGAATATTTTAAAGTTCCAAAACTCCACACTTAGAAGAATTTCCAAGTGAAACCAGTCAATGTTAGCCTATGGAAGGAAATTCAAGTTACTGGTAAGTACGGTTAAAATTACTTTTCAGGACCAGTACTGGGCTGAAAGATGCAGCACTGAGGTCTCTCCTGATAACAGGTGAGTAAATCAGAATTCGGATTTCGGCTGATTTTAGAGGAATATTTGTATGTTTCAAAAATCAACACTTAGAAACTTTTTCAGCAAAAAGCAGGCAATGATATCCTATGGAAGGAAATTCAAGTTACTGGTAAGTACGGTTAAAATTACTTTTGAGGATCAGTACTGGGCTGAAAGATGCAGCACTGAGGTCTCTCCTGATAACAGGTGAGTAAATCGGAATTCGTATTTTGGCTGATTTTAGAGGAATATTTTAAAGTTCCAAAACTCCACACTTAGAAGAATTTCCAAGTGAAACCAGTCAATGTTAGCCTATGAAGGAAATTCAAGTTACCGGTAAGTACGGTTAAAATTACTTTTCAGGATCAGTACTGGGCTGAAAGATGCAGCACTGAGGTCTCTCCTGATAACAGGTGAGTACATCGGAATTCGTATTTCGGCTGATTTTAGAAGAATATTTTAATGTTCCAAAACTCCACACTTAGAAGAATTTCCAAGTGAAACCAGTCAATGTTAGCCTATGAAGGAAATTCAAGTTACCGGTAAGTACGGTTAAAATTACTTTTGAGGATCAGTACTGGGCTGAAAGATGCAGCACTGAGGTCTCTCCTGATAACAGGTGAGTAAATCGGAATTCGTATTTCGGCTGATTTTAGAAGAATATTTTAAAGTTCCAAAACTCCACACTTAGAAGAATTTCCAAGTGAAACCAGTCAATGTTAGCCTATGTAAGGAAATTCAAGTTACTGGTAAGTACGGTTAAAATTACTTTTCAGGACCAGTACTGGGCTGAAAGATGCAGCACTGAGGTCTCTCCTGATAACAGGTGAGTAAATCTGAATTCGGATTTCGGCTGATTTTAGAGGAATATTTGTATGTTTCAAAAATCAACACTTAGAAACTTTTTCAGCAAAAAGCAGTCAATGATATCCTATGGAAGGAAATTCAAGTTACTGGTAAGTACGGTTAAAATTACTTTTGAGGATCAGTACTGGGCTGAAAGATGCAGCACTGAGGTCTCTCCTGATAACAGGTGAGTAAATCGGAATTCGTATTTCGGCTGATTTTAGAGGAATATTTTAAAGTTCCAAAACTCCACACTGAGAAGAATTTCCAAGTGAAACCAGTCAATGTTAGCCTATGAAGGAAATTCAAGTTACCGGTAAGTACGGTTAAAATTACTTTTGAGGATCAGTACTGGGCTGAAAGATGCAGCACTGAGGTCTCTCCTGATAACAGGTGAGTAAATCGGAATTCGGATTTCGGCTGATTTTAGAGGAATATTTGCACAATGGTGAAGGGAGGGGCGGGGCCTGAGGTGACATCTGTGCAAACGCGCCCCGTGGTGCGTTTTAAGTTGGGGGATTAAGTCCCCTTGAATCATGAGGGTCCCTACGGGCCAACTAGCCCACCAGGAACCTCCAGTATGCGCCAGGGGCTGCGTTGCAGAGACATGTACAGAGGCCACACCCCTTTTACACCTCTCTGCAACGCAGCTCTGTGGCGCTTTCTGGACGTACCTGTTGGGCTAGTTGGCCCCAGGGACCCTCAGGATTGAAGAGGATTTAATTCCCCATCTTAAAACGCGCCACGGGGCCTGTTTGCACACATGTCACCTGAAGCCCCGCCCCTCCCTTCACCACTGTGCAAACGCGCCCGTGGCGCGTTTTAAGTCGGGGGATTAACTCCCTTGAATCCTGAGGGTCCCTGGGGTGCAACTAGCCCACCATATACCTCCAAAAGCGCCATAGAGCTGCGTTGCAGAGAGGTGTAAAAGGGGCGTGGCCTCTGTACACCTCTCTGCAAGGCAGCCCCTGGCGCATACTGGAGGTTCCTGGTGGGCTAGTTGGCCCCCAGGGACCCCCAGTATTCAAGGGGAATTCGTTCCTCTCTGCAAACGCGCCAGGGGCGCGTTTGCAGAGTGGTGAAGGAAGGGGGCGGGGCCTGCGGGCCCGATCGTTTTTTTTGGGGGGAGGGGGCCGCGTGGCCCCCTCCCGGGCCACTACTTGCCCCGGGGACCCCATCCCCGGGGCTGGCCCTCTCGTTGGGGACTGTGGGGGTCCCCAATCCCCCCACAGTCCCGCCGGCTCCCCGTGTCCTACGGGAGCCGGCATTGCTACACATGGGGAGCAGCTAACATGCTGCTCCCCATGTGGAAAGCATCGGCTTTGGATATTGGAAGAGAGAGCAGGTTTCCTGCTCTCTCTTCCAATATCCAAAGCAGTTTGCAATGACAGGACGGGAGCCGCGAGGCTCCCGTCCTGTCATTGCAACAGCAGTGTCCCGGGGTAGGCACCCCGGGACACTGCAGGAGCTGGCCCTGGGGGTGGTGGTCCCCAGGGCCATCAAGGGCTCCAGGAGGGGGCCGCGCGGCCCCCTCCCATTCAGTGCACAGCCCCGGGGAGGTGGTGGTCCCCGGGGCTCTGGGAGTCCAAAACGGACCCCCATTGTAATTTTTCTTAATGCCCCGGGGAGGTGGTGGTCCCGGGCGTGTGGGGGCTGGAGCCCCCCACACAGGTTTTTAATTAAAAAAAGAAGCCCCGGGAGGTGGTGGTCCCGGGGCTGCGGGAGGGCTCAGAGCCCTCCCGCACCATTCTACATAAAGCCCCGGGGGTGGTGGTCCCCGGGCTTGGAGGCCCTTAGAGGCCCCCCACACATAAAATTAACCCCCCCCAGCATGCCCCCGGGACTTGGCCCACCCGGGGGCCAATTAACATCGAGCGCGGGAGACCGCGCTTCGATTTATTTTTTCGTCAGGGTTCGCGCTCCCTGAGCGCATCCTGCCGATTTAAAAAAAAAAAAAAAATTTTTTGCCCAGGGGGTCCTTGTGGGACCCCTGAGCAGACCTAGGGGGTCAGGGTGTTTCTACCCTGCCCCCTTTGTGCGCTTTGCGCACTTGTTTCTGTCCCTCGGTTCTACCGAGGGACAAAATGGCTGCCAACACTTCCTGATTTGGAGTGTTGACAGCCAATTAACATAAAGCTCGTGCTCGGGAGGATCCGCGGCCCTAGATATATCTATCTTTTTTACTTTTCATTTTCTCAGCAACTACTGAACGGATTTACACCATTTAACAAAAAGGGTTCTTTCTGAACCAAGAACTACCTCTTTGCCAAATTTGGTGTCATTCCGTTCAGCAGTTCGGGCTGTAGCCGTGTCTAAAGTTTCCTATGGAAAATTGCATGGGGAAAACGCGTTTTGGGACCCCCCTTTTTCTCGGCCCCCGCTTGACGAATCCCCCGAGACTTTCAGGGTAAGAGCGGACCGGAGCGGGCCACAAAGTTTGAAAATTTTGCGAAGATACGTCAACCGGCAAGAGAGTTATTTCAAATAGAATGTCGCGGATTTCCTATGGATAATAGGTTGTAACTATAACTATCTACTGGCGACCGCCAGTAGATATATATATATATATATATATATATATATATATATATATATATATATATATATATATATATATGTGTGTGTGTACTCTGATCATGGCACAAGGAGTAGGGGTCAAGGTAGCTGGGATCCCATTTTGCTATATTCCAAGAGCACAGCAGATAGTTTCCATGATCACAGTTGCATGTATTGGTGATGAATCATTTGTATGGGACCTGCTGTGGAAGGCAAAATGGTCATACATTTTCCTAATATAGGTCATAGGTTTCACAGTCTGGAAGGAGAAGGTTGAGCCTCCATGCCCAGATCTGTTGCAGCAAGAGTTATTTCTCCCTAGCTGCATCTGGGCTAAAGAGCCTCGGTGTTCTTTGGAGGAAGGTAGGTCTAGTGACATCTAGTGGGGTGAGATAGCGGCGTGGTCTGGGAGGCCAAGATGACGAACTTACCTCAGTGAGGCTCTGCTATCCCTTCGACCAGTGGTTCTTAACCTTTTGACATCTTTGGACCCCCATTTAGTCATTACTGGGATCCTTGCCCACCCCCCCAAATGATTATTGGAATCTGGAAACCCCTACAGAGTTATTATTGAAATCCGGGGACCCCGGCCTATGCAATTTCGATGATTTGAGCCGCAAAACAATACACCAAGTTACGGAAACGATTATTCATCAAATGCCCAGGCAAACATAAAAAATAAATTAATGGGAAGGTTGGAGCTTTTGTAAATTCAATTGAGGTCACAGATTGTCCACACTATATGCTGTTTGATGCACATGCACGGCTCCCATGAATCAAACCGAGTGTACCAACTTAACTTTTAGCCTCCGGTTTGAAATTCCTTTACATTTGCAGCACGTTTTAAAATTTTCAGTTGTACATTTCGCTTCTTTATTTATATAATAAATGTTACCAATCTGTTATTAGTATTTTATTTTCTAAGCAGTGATGGACCCCCCTAAGTAGATGTCACGGATCTCCAGGGGTCCCCGGACCACAGGTTAAGAACCACTGCCTTACAATCCATTCAATCAGTAGTCACATCTCTTATTCCTCACCATTGGGAAAAACTCATGGTTAATGACGAAGCATCTCAGAGCATCCATTTGTGAGGGAGCTAGCTGCTCATGTCCTGACCACACCGAGGGCCGTGCGCGGTTGGCAGTGTGGTGGGCCAGTCTGAGCAGAAAGAAGAAGAAGCCACCTAAAAGGCCACGAAACAGTGCACAGCAGAAAGAATAAAGGCTTGCCAGAGTAAAAGAGAGAGGTGTGGCAACTGGGCTTAAAATGAGAAAAAGAGGTGGGCCAGGACTGCCTGAAAGCCTAGTTGGCCTATTGGCAGGGCTCCCGGGTTCTGTCCATGATATGGTCCCACAGTGAAAAAAGCCACGCCTGGGTAAAAAGTGAAGTGGACTGAGGCATCCGTCTGAGGAGATGAACAAGCTAGAGCTGCAGGCCTTAGTGGAACAGCAACGATGAGCCCAGCAGACTGGTGACTCAGATTCTGCTCTCGGGCAGTATCCTGAAGAAAAAGAGAGGTGGGTTCACTGGAGGGGGCAGAGGTAGAGTTACTTGGGAACCACCGACTGGGCCTCTCTGGGGTCTCCTTTGGACCCTTGGCCAGAACTTCGAGAGGTGGGGTGGAGGAAAGAAAATCAAATGGCAGCAGCGGGGGACAGAGCACACCTCAGACGACAGGGAGGAATGGAGAGGGTAATACAGAGGACACGCTGTGTAAATAATAGAACTGGGCACCCATGGGATAGTTCCAGAGACCTGAGGAATAAATAGTCCTACACTGCTCGCAACCTAGCATATGAAGTATATAAAAGGAGACATGGGTACTGTTACCAAGTCCAGAGGACCCAAAATGCTGATGGGGAGTAGTGATTGTCTCTGCAGTAATAGCGCAATGAATAAACCTACAAGCAGACAACACTAGAATTAAGGGCTGAGTAGATCTGACAAAGGGGAGGCTGAAATTCGTGGATCAAAGAGGCTGGCTAGAGAGCTTTAGTGTGCGTGGACCTACCCCACTATTTAAAGAAATGAGAGCCCTCCTTCCTTGACTTATTTAAGAGACTCCACCCTCAAATAGATCCAGAAAGAAATAAGAAGGAGAGTCAGAGAGTGGCTGTGTCCTGTTCCAAAACACACCCAAAAGACACTTGATGGCGAGACCTGAATTGTGCTGCTAGTCTTGCTCTGAAGGTTTGTCTTTCCATTATTCCTCCTGCCCCCATACACCTGTCACTACTCTTCAGCTATCAAGATGGCGAAAGACAAGACTGTCTACGCACAAACCAGGAAAAATGGATAAATTCCCTAGGACTATGGCAGGAACCTCTGCCCAGATAGATTGGCACATGATGACAGGGGTCATATTACGCCGATGTCACCACCTTATCAACAGAAACAATCCTACAGGCCATACAGTCCTCTAGACAGGCACTGGAGACTAAAATTGGAGAGGTGGGCATAGCTGTGACCCTAGTTAGAACCTCCACAATACTGTAGTTAAAGGCAGAGTTTTCTAGCTAGATGATTCAGTCAAACAGCTATCTGCAGAATCTATTGACTAGAGTTGAGGATGCAGAAGGGAGAGTCTGCTGGAACAACCTCCTTCTGACTGGGTTCCCAGACAGAGTAGAAGATCCGGGCCAGATAACTTCCTGGAGGGATGGCTATGAACTGTAATCCTGCATGGCGAACTCTCATTGCACTTCGTAATGGAGAGCACGCACAGGGTACTTATGCAACACCCATCTCCTTGGGGATACACCAAGACCCATGATTGCTAGAGTTTTCGATTATAGAGATATAGGCGAGGTAGTGAGAGCAACCCACAATGGTGCACAATTCTAATGCAAAGTTTCCCAAATACTAATATTTCCAGGCTACACCAGGTTAATCCAGCAACAGTGCAGATTCTTTGAGTGGTGAAACAAAAAATTCTTGCCAACCTAATGATGCTCTTCAGATCAAAAAAATCTCTTCTTTAATACACTGATGGAGGCATAGGACTAGGTGGTGGAGAAGGACCCCACAAACACGGTCAACCACTTAACTACTCTTTGGAATGATGGGAGTTGCTTGGGTAACAAATCCTTTCAAGGAACAGACCGGGAGGAATAAAGTGGGCTAGGCCAGATAGCTGAGAAGAACACCAGAATGTACTCTGAGACAAAGATCACCCGAAACCCTCAACCAAACCCAAAGGAGAAGAGAGGAATCCAACCACATCCTTGTTTAGCCAGACTTTGACAAATCAAGCTAAATCAAATGAGAGCAGATGAAAAAAATAAGCAGACATTGAGAAGGAGAGAAGACCATCATATAGGAACTGAACACAATGGCTGCTGAAACATCTAATCCAAAGAACAATAAGAACAATAAGTTGTGATGCTCCTGATGTTTAAACTATGGTTTTTTCCCATTCTTTAGGATGACAGATGCCTTAAGTGAGGAAATAAAGGGTGGGAGGCACTTGGCGTTGTTGACAAAGTCATTAATATTAGTTACAAAAATTATGATCCTAGGTGACAGCTGCATCTACACTTAGCAGTTGAAGACAAACATTGATGGTATACCTAATCCCCCTGTGCATGTTAATTGCTTAAACAACAGAATTTAAAGGGGGGCTGGTGCTACATTTTGTCAAACGACATGCAGCAGACTTTCTTACTTCAAGAAACCTACCTCACGTACATGAGATGCTCCTTCCAGAGCCGATATAGATATGACAGAGTATTCTAGACAGGATTTAATAGAGGTGTGAGAGGAATAGCAATTAAAACAACCTTCCTCTTGCCTATTGATCGAACTTGGACAGATCGACTTGACGGCTATCTTACACTAACGGGCAAAGTAGAGGGTAGACACTGTTGTCTTTCCTGAGTATATATGCCCCACAACATTGATAAAGAAGGTCCTAGATGACCTCACAAATTTGGTAGCAGAAATCCCACAGACCACAACAACGATTAGAGGAAACTTCAATGCTATAGACAGATCAATAGAAATATTCACTTCAGGGACGTCTGGATCACATAGAAGCTCAAATTTGGTGGACTGTGCACTGTTCTATATCTGGCAAATATGGCATGCACAAGAAAAAGTGTTTTTTTATTATTCCGACAGCACTATTAGTTTTTCAGATTGAATTACATCTGTATGCCAGTCAGACACCTGCCTTGGAAACGGAACACGTGTGCACCGCGAGGTCTCACAGATCACTCCTCAGTGGAGATATCCCTTGGGTTACTAAAAAGTATGGAAAGATAGGCATGGAGGTTAAATGCATGGGGGTTAGTCCATTAGGATTATAAAAAAAAACATCCGCACTGAGATGAAAATTATTTTTTCAAGTGAACATAGGCTCGATCACAATGATATGTTACACTATGGGAGGACTTTAAGGCAGACGCTAGAGGAAAAATTATATCTCCATTTAAGATATAAAGAGAAACAGACAACATTGAAGATCACCACATTGGAATCCTGAATCTTGCAACTGTAACAACAATTTGTGGCTTCCTCTGACCCTACCCTACTGAGGCCGTTAGAGGTGGTAAACATGTCACTTAAACAAATAGCACTAGACACAGCAAAACTTACTTCATCAGCAATACAAAGGAGAGTTAGCAAAGTGGGGGATACATCTGACAAATCCCTTTACAGGCTTGCCAGTAGGGAGATGTCTTTGAGACTGGTAGCAGTGATCAAGCACCCCCAAATAGAAGAGAAGATAGCCTAGCAGGAATTCCCAATGTATTTGCACAGTGCTGTAGTACACTATATAGTGCACGCCCCACGCTGATCAAACAGATGGGCCTGCCATTGATAAATCATCTTCCAGTTAGGAAATAAACTGAAGGAGCATGAAAGTTGATGTCATCATTGACTGAAAAGGAGGTTAAACACGCAACAACTAACATGCAATCTGAGCAACACCACATGCTGAACAGCTTTCCAGAAGAAATGTATCAGCATTAACAAACCACTGCTAGCTCCTCATTTTCTGAATATGTTTCTAGAGTCGGTACAAATTGGTGCCTTCTTCACGAATCTGGAAACAGCCTTCATTGCAGCAATACACAAAACTGGACGACCACTTGAACTGTGCACCTACCATTCTATCCCCCAGATTACGAAGTAAGATTTTTTTAAAAATACTATCCGTGAGAATGTCAAGTTTGTTAACATCCCTAATACACCTAGGATGAAGCACACAGCACTGCATTAGAAGGGTCCAGTTGACAACGGCAAAGGCACAAGCCCTTGATTTGTTTGGCTGGGAATTCCTCTACCAGGTTAAAAAACATGAATTTTTGTTTGTTTCGTTTCACAGGTAACACTGGTATATAAACGTGCACGGGTGAGAGTAAACAGGGTCTTGTCTAAACCCCTTTCGTTTAAGGAGAAGTACCAGGCAGTGTTGCGTGCTCACCTCCTTCCTCTTCGCACTGGTAATAGGACCACTGGCAAACTGGATTGGGTGTGATGCACAGGTGGCGGTATTCACTGGATAGAGACTACGAAAGACTTCATATGCTCATATACAGATGATGTCCTGCTCTAGCTATAATCAGCACAGGCTAGACACTAATGAATATAGTTGAGTCCTATGGGCAAACATCTGGCCTCATGATTAACTGAAACAAATCAAGCATAATTCCAATACCTAGTAACGAGTTAGCGGTAAGCTGGCAAAATAAACTACGGACCCAAGTAGACAATTTCAAATACTTAGTGGCATTGACACTGAATGGAGAGAGGTGTTAGTGGCTGAATATTCGGGCCCTTTATGAGACCTTCCAAATAATCTCCAGACATCGAGCAAACTGCACCTTACTTTTTTTTTAGGCAGAGTAGCACTGTATAAAATGATTGAACTGTCAATGCCCCTCTATACCTCACACATGCATTATCAAGGAAATTGTTCCACCGATTGAAAGGCGGGTCCTGGTCCTTTCTGTGGGGGCGGGGAGGGAGCAACTACATATTGCTGGTGACAAATAGCACCCAATTAGTATATAATGGGGACTTCAGACATCCAATTTTTTTACTGGGCCTCCATGCCTTATTTACAAGAAAGTAATGTAGCGCGGTGCCACCAGCCATTTTGCTGCGCCGTGCTGCATCACTTTCAAAGGACAGGGGGATGCGTCATATTTGCGACAATATGACTTATTCCTGAGCTCTCCCCTGCGCTGATGCACAATTGGCTGCCATGCGCCAAGGCAGGCACCCTTGCACCATGCTGCAAGGGTGCCTGCGTTGCGTGGATGATTGTTTTTGTGCAGGAAGGCATACCTTCCTGCACAAAACAATCACATAGGTGTTTTCCTCTTTCTATGTGAGCTGCAGAATTTCTCCTCGTTGCGCCTCCTTACGCCTCCCCTGGGGAGGCGTAAGATTCTGACGCGTACCCAGTTTACGAAATTTTGTAAATCTGGCCATGCGGCAGAATCCATGGGTGTTGTGTGGGAACACTCACAGCAACACCCATGGCACGCCCCTTTCACGCAAAGTGCTGCATGAAAAGGGGCCGTATTTACAAGGCAACGAAAAGCCACGCACTGGTGGCGCAAGGGGCTTTTAAATATGCCTCATAGAAGGTAGAATTATGCTCGGCCACCTAGAAAGGAGAGCCATCTCCAGCACATATAAAACAATAATGTTTAATGCCCACCACACCCTATGTGCAGCCAGGACTAGATGGGAGGAAAATGGGCACTGGGTTCTTGCTGGCTAAGTCGGATTTAGCAAAATACTGTCATCAGAAAGAGAGAATGGTTGAAGGGAATGTACAGATTCTCGCGAATGGAGGAACCCATTTACAAATCCCGAGAAAGAGCACTTAATCATAAACATTTCCAATTATCACATATATAAAGTAGTCTATAAAAGCGCGAGACTGGGGGATGCAATCTGCAAACATAAAGCACTAATAGCTGGAAAACATGAAGAGGGTAAATCGACTAGTTGTATTTCCTAGGAAATACTGGTTTGAAAGGCATGTGTATGTATTGTTTGTAAAAAGTATGGAAAAACCGATAAAAGGATTCTTAGATAATATGGTTAGATGCGCCAAAGGCTGATGGCAGAGAACAGTCTCACTGTTGTAGATAATACAGAGACATATCCAAGTACCCTGAGGTAGACAGACGAAAGTAATCACAGGAGAGAGGACTCTGGGGCTTAGCTTCGACACTCAGACTCAATGTTCTGAGAAGCTGAAACCAATATGGTCAATGACTTTTAACACATCACAGCACTGCAATTCTTATCACAAAGATGGTTAGTCACAATCCTAAACAGGAAGCGCCTTACACGCAACCCCATCCAATGGCACATCACACAATCTTGGAAGGTTTGTGCAAATTACTAAGGGGCTAATAATTAAAGAGGGTGTCCCAAAAGTCCTTTTTCCCATTTAAATCTTAATAGGGCAGTTTTAAAAAGGCAGTATCCCAGAAAATGCTGGAAGCACCAACAGTAAATATTACATAAAGATCATAGCCATTGCACCATGCATTTTGAAATTTGATGCATATACGTACTTTCTGAGAACCCAAGCCCCAAAAATGAAGTCTCATACTTTTAAAGAAAGCTTGAAGGCTGACCCAAATTTGACTCTGAATTGGGAACCTAAAAATATTGAAAGGCCTAAAAGACAGCTATAGTAGTCTACACAACCATAAAAGCCCCTGCCACACCTCTATTGGCCTGAAATACAAAATAACGTTACAAATGATGCCATCAATTACATTACAGATGGCATTACATAATTAGCAACATCATCCATGTTATCAATGATGATATGTAGTATCACACTTACACTCATGCATCTTTAGGGTGACATAAGTAGGCTGATGATACCCAATACATATCAGTTTCAGTAACAAAAATGTCAAACGTTGACAGATTATGGAGCGACCGACAAGCACCCAAAGCTAAATGCACCGTGATACTTATGGGCCCTGGCCAGGCCAGCTCGCTAGCGGAGGTGCAGATATCTTCCCACCCTAATGTACCAGAGATTTATACTCCAGTTAGCCAATCTGACAGTAGGGTAACTTGCACACCCACAACAAGGATTAGCCCTGAAGTAAGGCAAACATGGAAGGGAGGATCCCCGACTGACCAGCAGTTATACATTCTCTCATGGAACATTGCAGGGCTACGTTCTAAACTCAATGACCCCGAGTGGGGTACACTTGTGGTCAACTGTCATATGTGTCTCTTTCAAGAAACCTGGGCTATCGAACCGATCTATAGGGTGGGTTTCACCTCTTTTACCATAGAAGCAAAACACTCAGCATCTGGCAGACCTGCGGGAGGTATGCTTTTTTGGGCTAAAACAACACTCGCTTGTAAAATAAAGTGCATGGACATAGACTCCCAGGAGATTCTGGCCATTGACATGGCTTCGCTCAAAGGGGATATCCATGTTAGGATTTTTAATATTTATAATAGGTTTAAAAGCCCTCACAAACCCTCAGACACCATGACAACGTTAATTAATTTCCTTGAAACCGACAATAATGAATGCCCCCTCATCATAGCCGGAGATTTTAATACTACATATGAGCCGGTGGATTATGTGCAGGAATTAGTCAGGGAGGAGGAAGAAGCTAGAGGCATCAAAAGGCTCCAAATCCCAACACTTAAAAGATCTACCTGTGTAGCGCAGCAAGTCTTATCGTTTACTCTTGCTCAGGGGGTGCGGACATGCAACGGGAGGACTCTCTCAGATCCCAATGCAGGTTCCACATTTAAGAGGGGGAGCTCTAGAAGTAGAATAGATTACATCTTGGTTGATCTCTGGCCACAAGTAAGCGATTTGGCCATTCTTAACCGAAATGATAGCGACCACAACGCCCTACTCTTAAGTTTTTCAGGGTTACTGGTTATAAAGTGCCAGCAAAATCCAACAAGGGCTCAAGTAGTTACAACTAACAATAATAGGAGAATCAAGTGGGCTAATGTAGTTGCTGATTGTAAGCTTCTTTCGGAAGTTTACAAAGAGGTGGTGCAGTTTTTTGTAAAGACGTCTAATGCCACCATAAATGACAATGCTATTTTAGCCAGCTACCAAGATCTCTCGAATAATATCTCGCCCTATTTTAGAAGCCAGGGAGGGTCACTTCCTCGAAAGCGTAAAAATGCTGCCTGGTACAATAAGGAATGCAGGAAGTCTAGAGTTGAACTTATGGAGGCAGTAAAGGAGGGGATGAAGCCTAAGATACATAATAAAAGGAAGTCCTATAAGAGCATTCAAAGGGAAGTTCAACGTAATTGGGAAACAGAGACTTGGCGCACCCTAGCTGAGGCAGCCAGGTTAAAGGATTGCCGGTTATTTTGCCATCTTTTCTCTAAGGGGGTTACTCACCAGGTTGTTGAAAACGATTTCCACATACAGCCGCATATCTGGGAAGAGTATTTTCAGGCACTATACTCCGAGGAGGTCGGTGAGGGCGTGGGTGATGCAGGGGAGGAACCTAGGGTTTGCAATGATGTGTTTGTTTGTAACGAGGAAGTGAGTTTTTCCCTTGTGGAAGTTAACAATGCAATTACTTCTCTCCAATCCGGCAAAGCCCCAGGGTTAGATAGACTCCCTGGAGATCTATACAAATCGGAACCCAGTATCTGGGGCCCTCTGCTTCATGCAGTTTTTAATGCCATTACCCGTGGAGGTGTGATCCCGGCTACGTGGAAGGGAGCCAAAATAATCCCAATATTTAAACAAGCATTTGCAATGCAATAGGTCTCGCATTTACGCGAGTTTGAGCTATTGGCATTGTAAATGACAATGCCTTTATTTATGTTTTAAAAACGAAAACAAAAATAAAAGGCATTGTTATTTGTAATGTCAATAGCTCAAACTCTCGTAAATGGGAGACTATTGCATTGCAAATGCTTGTTTATTTTGAGAGAGAGAGTACCGGCACTTCTCAAAAAACGTAATACTTTTAATTGGAGAGTACCGGCACTTCTCAAGAAAAACGTAATACTTTTAACTGGAGAATACCGGCACTTCTCAAGAAAAACTTGTAATTGGAGAGCACCGGCACTTCTCAAGAAACAAGCAGCTACTCTGGTACAGAGTACCTGCACTTCTGTTTTCCATTTCAAGCACTGGATCTGCATACATGAGTCTTGGTATTTCAGTGTGCATGTGTCATGTTTGATCTGCATACACCTGTCGAGGTAGATCTGAGAACACGAGTCATGGTAGATCTATGTACACGCATAATTGTAGAACATGGAAGATCTATGCATGTGTCACGGTAGATCTAAGTACGCGCGTCATGGCAGATCTGCGTCCACGTCATGGTGAATCTGCGCCCATGTGTCAACGCAGGCCTTTGCATGCGCAGCCATAGAGAGACCAGACAGACACTACAGGCACACAGACAGCGGGAGACTGCAAGCACACAGACAGATGGACACTGAAGGCACACACAAAGACGGACACTGCAAGTACACCGACAGACGGACTTCGGACACTGCAGGCACACAGACAGGCCGACACTGCAGTCAGACAGACTGACACTGCAGCACACAGACAAACCGACACTGCAGGCACACAGACAGGCTGACACTGCACGCACACAGACAGACGGACACTGCATGCACACAGACAGCGGGACACTGCAGGCACACAGACAGACGGACACTTTAGGCACACAGACAGACTGGCATTGCAAGCCGACATATGGACACTGCAGGCACACAGACACACGGACACTGCAGGCACACAGACAGACGGACACTGCAAGTACACCGACAGACGGACTTCCAACACTGCAGGCACACAGACAGGCCGACACTGCAGTCAGACAGCTACCACAAGGCTGTTTTGCGCGATGCGGGAAAATGCATGGGCCACAAATAGTGCAAAAGGCACACAGCAAAGAGTAACATTTCAAACTGTATGAAAGTGAAAATAACATGTGCCCCTAAAAATGAAAATGAAACGCCAAGGCTCGTAAAAGTACACGCGGCATGGAGACGCTACGGTGTGTTAATGCAAAAGCGGTCTAAAAACTCAAGAACTCCGATATGGGTAGTAAATGCGGCATGACAACATAAGAACTCGTATTTCAAATAAAGTAATGTATATTAAAAAAAAATTAAATGCCGAGGCTCGTAAAAGTAAACGCGCCATGGAAACAACACTGTACAGTTTGTTAATGCAAAAGCGGCCTAAAAGCTTAAGAACTCCCTCATGGGTAGTAAATGCGGCATGAAAACCAAAAACCCAAATCAAAGCGCCGCGCTCCCTCAAAGTCAAAGCGCCATCAGATCTAACAGCCCGCTACCAGAAAGCTGTTTGGCGCGATGCGGTAAAATCATCATAACAACCAGAAACCCAAACCAAAGCGCCGTGCTCCCTCAAAGTGAAAGCGGCATGAGATCTGACAGCCTGCTACCACAAAGCTGTTTTGCGCAATGCGGAAAATGCAAGGGCCACAAATAATGTAAAAGGCACACAACAAAGAGTAACATTTCAAACTGTATAAAAGTGAAAATAACATGAGGCTCGGAAAAGTAAACGCGGCATGGAGACGCTACGGTGTGTTACGCTACGGTGTGTTAATGCAAAAGCGGGCTAAAAACTCAAGAACTCCGATATGGGTAGTAAATGCGGCATGACAACATAAGAACGGACGCCGCGGCTTAGTAAAGGGGAAGCGCCGCGAAAATGCGCATGCTATTGTCCAGGAAGCTGTGTGCCTAAAATAGTACTGAAGACAGATACACATCCAAGCGTGTGAGCCCGCGAGTGCAAAATCCAGTCCGTAGGGGCGAGCCAGAAGGGAGACAGGGCGGTCACCAAAAAGCCTCGCTTTCATTAGAAAGCGTGGCTTTAGCATAAACTGTGACGCGCGCCAATGGAAAGCATAGGCGGAGCTTCCAGCCCACTTCCGAAGTCGACTTGACAACAATAGATCTCGCAGAGCGAGCAGCGCATGCGCTGCGCCGCTAGGCGAGACCTAAAAAGGGGACCCTGCAAATTATAGGCCCATCAGCCTCATAGATGTGTCCCAAAATATTTTGGGCAAATTAATCTTAACACGCATCCAAAATTAGGCAGAGGATAATAACTTACTTTCGCACTTGCAGGCGGGGTTCAGAGCTGCTACCAGCACTCTGGACCAAGTGTTTCGTTTTCTAATGCTCATCTGGAAAGAGGTCAAACTTAAGAAAGGCCACCTCTACGTAGTGTTTGTTGACCTCAAAACTGCTTTTGACTCCATCGACCGCACTAGGCTCTGGACTACCCTGAGAGACATGGGCCTTCCCCCTGCCCTACTCCATCTTTTAACCAGGTTACATCACGACAATTATGCCAGAGTTAGATGGAGTCAAGATGGGAGGCTGTCTGGAAATATTCTAATTGGGAAAGGAGTGCGCCAGGGGTGTGTGTTGGCCCCAACTATGTTTACCTTATTTATGAATGAACTAATAAATGAGTTGTATGATTGTGGAGGTGACCCACCGAAATTGGGAGGCAAGCAAATACCATCACTCTTGTTTGCCGACGATATGTTACTCATATCTAAAACCCCAATGGGCATCCAGAATGTTTTAACTAAATTTTCTAATGCTTGCAAATCCCGGGGTCTGAAAATTAATTGTATGAAAACCAAGTATATGGTTTTCAACCCCTATAAATCTGCCAAGGGGAAAGTGCTTTTGGAAGGCCAACCTTTAAAGCAGGTCAATGCCTTTGACTATCTAGGCGTTAGAATTAGTGATAATCTGGCATGGTCCCCCTCAAATTATGAAAAGCGTTTTGACACTCCAACACATGGATTGTGCACTAGTGAAAAGAGCCAAACGCTCAGCATTTCGCCCTATTTCCCCCATGATAGAAATACATAGGGCAAAAGACTTGGGTGCAGCACTCTATGGGGCTGAACTTTGGGGTCTCGAGGACATTAAACAATTAGAAGTCGCTGAAAAGAAATTTTTTAGAGCTCTTCTAAATATTCCAAAGAACATACCCTTATTGCCACTACGCCTTGACCTTGGGCTAAAATCGATCTCCCATTGTGCTGTTCTGAGGGTGCTTTTGTTCTGGGTGAGACTTTGGACTAGTAATCCTCAAGTACCCGTAAAAGATGCTGTGGAAGAATTACTATCTCTCCAAAAGAAATCAGGTCTTTTGCCCTGGTTTGGGAAAGTTAAGGGGTGGCTTTTTAAATTAGGGTTGGGTATCTTGTGGGACGATCCACGTTCAATAACAAAAAAAATGATCCCTCAGTTGAAAACAATGTACTGGCACTTTATTAACACTGATTGCACTGAATCTAGGTCACTAGGCACTTTAACTACACATTTTTTAAACGTCAAAAGTTGTTTTAGATTTGAAACGTATATGGATGATGTAGAACCACCTCAGACACGCGCACTTATATACAGTTCAGATTTGGCACTCTTCCGTTAAATGCTATTAGAAGCAGATGGACAAATTCAACCATTACTCCTATGTGCCTGTCCTGTAACTCTGCTGT
The DNA here is from genome assembly GCA_963921515.1 of Calotriton arnoldi. Lineage (NCBI taxonomy): Eukaryota > Metazoa > Chordata > Amphibia > Caudata > Salamandridae > Calotriton > Calotriton arnoldi. The sequence goes on along the minus strand of CAWUFW010011309.1, from coordinate 104,962 downwards.
TGAAATCCTTGATCATTATTTGTTTTTCTGCCCTGTATATGCGACTTTGAGGAAAAAGTGGATTGTTCCTGCATGCCGTGTGCTGTCATTTTCCCGTCCTTCTGAAGCCTTGCGTGTATTCAGTTCCGACACAACTAAATGGCTTGTTTTTATTTTATCAAGATATCTTTTATATGCTTGGTGGTTGAGGTCCAAGGCGGTTACACGATCCCTTTTCACTGAAGTAGGGGGAAACAGTAGTGAGGGACCTGACCCAAGCTTAGTGTCATAAGCCAAATATTTTAGCTTTTATCAGTATATAATTGATCCCACACATTTTTAATCTATGTTTATTTTATCTTTTTAATCCTTGAAAAAGTGACATATTCTGCTATATTTGAGATTTTGTGCCTGATGTTATACTGCTAATTCTTCTTACTACTTGTATATACCAGTGATGAAATTATGTACTGAGATTTTTTTATGTGTTGTGTTTTTATGATATGTGTGTATGATCATGCTATTGATCGAATAAATAAATAATAAAAAATGCACCACAACTTTCTCTAGCTTACTGCACTCGACACTGAGATACTACACTTAAAGAGACCTGCCTCCTTTCCAGTCCCTATGTAACCGCACCCTATCATAATATCCATTTCCCGGATGTTATTATTAATTCTAACATATCTATGATGCCAGTGCCCCCTCTCTGCTTTACCCATTGATTTGTTTAATTATCTCTACAATGATTAGTGTAATAAATTATAGAGGACCCTTTATGTGAATATTATGGCCAAACTCCAGTGTTTGTAAAACTATGCAGCTCGTCCTACTCTTGGCCTTGAACTCACTGATCACATTCCTTCTGCAATGATGTCTTTTAATTGGCTCCAGATATTTAAAGGATAAAGTTTAAGGTCCTTAGTCTTTTGCACAAGGACATTCGTAGCCAAGCAACGGGCTACCTCACCAGTTTCCAGCTACCATATGTGCTGATTGTACTCCTTAGGTAGACTGTCCAAAATAAACTTTTTATACCTCAGGCAACAAACAACATTGTAGTGGAAGATCATTCCAGGCCAAAGGCTCCTCCCTAACGGAGCTTGCTTTGTTTACAGCTCAGCCTCAAGGCAATTTCATAAAACATTGTAAGTCTCAGAAGACTCATCTCTATCAACAGGCGTTTGGCCTGCACCTGAGCTGTCCGACTGAGTTCCAGAGTTCTCTTGCGTTCTTTGTAGCCATTCTGATAGCTTGTTAGCCTCTTCCTGAAAGCTTCTGCCTTGAAAGCTCTTTGAAGCAAGTAAAAGTGATGTTCACAGCTTTACACATTGTCACTGCTCTCATGAACATATTCTTTACAATTTGCATCCATTTCTATTGCAGGATGTCAAGTGGTATATCCTACAATCAGGATGAAATGCTACTGCATGACATGAGAGGGTTACATGTATGCAAACAATCTTTCAATCTGTACCAAAACCTGTCATTTTACTGTCAAACGAACAATTTAGTGAAAACAGACCTTCAACTCGGAAACTGCTATTCCATGTTTTGTATTATGTAGTGGCGTGATTTGCCTGTAGAAAAGGGCCTGAATGTTCCCCGTTTTCTACATAATGACATGGATGGTCATATTGCGGCGGTGGTTTTTACTAAACATCAAAGTCGAGTCCAACTCTATTATTTTAATTTATTGAATCATGAGGCTAAGTGGCGCATTGAAGTAATTACTGAAATAACTGAATTGTTTTGTCAGTTGCGCTCAAATTTCACAGGCGTGCCGCGCTGGTTAAAAAAAAAAAAGCAGTTGCAGGAGAGCGTGTCTTGCCTGCCATAGCAGGCAATTACTGAAATAACTGAATTGTTTTATCAGTTAAGCTCAAACTTCACAGGCGTGCCGCGCTGGTTAAAAAGAAAAGCGGTTGCGGGAGAGCAGGCAGGAGAAAGTCATTTAAGAAAATAGTGCTCCCAGACTGTAATTAAAACATCCAGAGTAACAACACATGTAACAGGGGCAGTCCTCATGGGAGGTTACAACAGGAGAAAAGGAGATGCTAAGGAGGGACTACTAAGCCTATTGACGAATCAAAAGCCACCATTTACAAAGGACAGTAACAGGAGGCAATTGAAAAGATGGGCGGAAAATTGTCGGAGCTTAAAGTCCATACCTGAATACAGCATGTCTCAAAGAGACAGCACAAGCACTGCCTAGGCTAGACCTAAAAAAAGGGGGTTTTGAAGCCTGCTCATTTAACAGTCACTCCAAAATTAACTTCCTGCATAAAGAAGTTTGACAATACACATTTAGTCAAGGGCAAAACTGAGTGTTTAGGATGTGCTAAAGACAGCAGCCTTAGAAGGGCAGTGCCATAATTTTGTTTATTTGTAACTTCTCAGTTTTCAAATAGGATGCAATGTGGTCATCAAGCTACAGAATAAGGGTGTCCTAAAGAGTGGTACTGAAGATAAGTAATGGAGAAGCAGCCATAAAGCAACCTTTGTCCCAGGACAAGCAGTGTTGGGAAAACAAAGGGGATAATCATTTAAAACAAACTGGGGGATTACTAACTGTAGTTGCTTCTAGAAGAGAAGAGTCTCCTCAATCAAAGGATTTATCTCCCCAGCTTGCAAAGTCCATTCAGAATTTCGCAAGCAAGCATTTTAAATCTTATGCAAAATCAGTAGACAACTTTATAACCAATGCTTCCCTAAAAGATGGAAGTGGCCCCAACGAAGGATGCTTGCAAAGACCAAGTGGTGAACAATTAGAAGCCGCAAAAATTGTGATAAATTAAGCAATGCACATATTAGCCTTGCAGAAGCAATCATTTGCTCAGATGAACTACCAAATGTATGTTCAGGGCCTTGATTATCTTCCTGTCCATGCTTAAACTCAATATTGGGGGATGAATGTGAAATATCCAATTTCTCATTAGACCAAAGTTTATATAATGCTTTGGATGAGTACCACCATCAAGGCCATCAATAAGATTTAAAATCTAATGACTGCGTTGATTATAATTCAGACCATGTCTCTGAAGGACCTAAAATGTATTGGTCGAGTCAACAGCAGAATATAATGAGTATAAGTCCCTCCTCAGCATCCTTGCTTTTTGATGTACTTCATCTGATGCTTGGGACCCTTCAGGGCATATTAGAGGCCCTAATCAGCAGAATCAATCAGACCATCTAAACAATATATCTTCAAAGCTATAAAAGGTGAATAACTGCCTACTGACAGTAGCCTGCCTACTACCCCCTGCTAAGGAAGATGAACAATAAGGACTGTCTGGCACAAGATGTGAGGAGGAAGGTCAATATCCAGAACAAGGCAATGTAGAGAGTAAAGAAACAGAAAAGGTTATTATAAGATCGCATCCAAAATTTGTGCAAGATATCAATACCAATACCAAAAAAATGAAAACTTTGGAATCAGTATATACAGCCAGGAGGCCTATGCTGGGGAGAAAGAGACTATAAAAGAGTGTGGAATTGATTAAAAAAAAAAAAGACTAGCATGAAACAATCAAACCAAGAATTGGAAATCTACTTTGACATATCCCTCAAAGGAAAAAAAGAGAGGGAAGTGTGGCCGCTAAATAGATAAAAATCCTGGATGTATTCAGCAAATCCTGGATATCGCGGAAATGACTGCTAAAGTTCTGAACTCTGTAGGCTTTATTAAAAGAACAGATGGAAGAGAGCTGACTAAAATCACTTTCTCTCAAAATTTGTTAAGAAACAAATTCTAAATGCATCTGATGCACTGAATGAAATCGGCCTAGAAACAAAAAATGTCCCAATATGTGCCTTAAATCGGCTCTACAACAATAAAGTGTACCTTACGAACCACAGATGTTGAAAAATCATGCTAGAATATTGTCAGGTCAAGTAATGTTCCAAGGAAGAAACATTCTCTCAAGGTATACGGATAATTGGTAGGGAAGTCCCAATAACCACTTTAATAACCATAACCTGCACATAGTAATAAATAATGAATCTAGAAAGGAATGGATTGAATTCCACAATAACTACTCATCCTTTAATCAATATTGTGTTCTATCCTCTGAGCAAATATAAAATCAAGCTTCCCAATGAAATGAAGTAGAATAATATGAGGGACGCGTTCTCAACATCAAAGTGTTAAGCTGGAACATTCATGTATTTGATCAAATAAATAACGAAAAAGACTTGATGACACAATTAATAAATATCATGAGGGTCAGTACGATGAAGGTTGGACCAGCTTCCGCTGTACTGTTGGAGGTGGACAGACCCCCGCAGTCATGTCGTAAGCGGTCACTCCAACTGTCGTATTACAATGCATGCGTATGCACAGAAATCCGACTGCCGCGGTCTGTCCGACTCAGACAGATTATTCCGACCGCGACGGTCTTGGACCGGACCTATAGAGGCTGTCGGAGAGCGCAGCAGCGTACGGACCACCCGCCCAATTACGATGCGTCATTCAGACGAGCTGAGCATAGCAGTCCAACCACCTCATTAAAGCAGGCAGAAAGGGAGGGCTAAAACCAGGGGCGGCTCCTCCGCTAAGGCGAAGGAGCGTTGTCCCACTGCTATCAGAGCAGGAGAAAGGAAAAATAAAATGATAACTTCATTATCATTTTATTTTTCACTACGGGGCTGGGTTAGGGTGGGGCAGGGCTGGTGGCACGGGGGGAGGAGTGGTTTGCACACTCCAAGTGGGCATGTCTGCTTGGCCGTCCGTCTTGGGCCGGCCAAACAGTCATGCGCACTTTGCATGTTCCCCATCAGGCTGCATTACACAGCCTGGTGAGGAACATGCAAAGGCTCCCTGTCCCCGTCTGAGCGCTGAACTATGGTGCTCAGACCAATCACAATGCTGCATTGCAGTGTTGTGATTGGCTAAGGGGCGGGTGCCTGGGTGCTTCCTGTTCGCAACAGAAGGTGAGGAGAGACGGCCGCATCAGGAGGGACCGAAGCTGAGGAGAGACGTCGACCGGCAAAAGGTAAGTGTTCGTTTTTTTTGTCAATAACTCTTCAACCCCCTGCCACCACGGTTCCCTGCCAGCCGCCACTGAATAAAATCCCAACAAGCACCTTCACGCAGCTTTCCACTTCCTGTGCCGACATGGAACCCATGCTACACGTCATGCCGATACTGTACCTGTTTGCTCACGGACCAATTCAGAATCTTCGTGGATGCCATCGCCGGTAAGTGACACATCGAGCCCCACATATATGGTCCACAACCAAATTCAGTGACCGCCATGCTAGAGCAGGCCTGTACTGTTATTCATAGGGGGAGCAGGGTGCACGCAACATGTCCCCAAATATGAACACACGCTGACATTTACTAACTACAAATTATAGGAGTACTCGGAAATGACGGGCCAGAAGGGACCTTTGAAAGACCGAGTAGTGACATACGTGTTGAAGTAAATAAATTCTTCTGGGGTAGTTGGTGGTACTTTATGTCAGGTGGCAAAAGATGATGCTGAACAGGGTCCCATCAGAGTCTCCGTATCATCCCCTCACTCAGCATGTGAACTATAACCAGCTCAGCAGCAGAACCACATACCACTGCCACACATGGAACAGCAAATGAGACCCTTATAAGTCAATAAGCAGTATTGATAGGTCAGACAAGCAGCACCACAGATATAATCCTAAAACATCCGAGTAGTAACTCCTAGTACCAATGCAAGTAACACCCAAAGGGCAAAACAAATTCTCTGAATCCCATTACATGCAATGTAAATTCTGTCCACAGATACCTTGATGTTGTGCAATGGCAGATTACCTAAATGTACGAATGAGTGTGGCAATATTGCAATTACATTTTTCCAGCTCACATGTTTGTAAGCCACTTTCTCATGGACCTGACCCACGCACTTGAAAGTTTTCCCCAACGACACTCATCAACCTCAAAGTACTGTTGTGGAGGACACCAAAAACATATACAAACACACATTTCACTGAACGGTTCAGTTTAAACCAACCATTACAGAGGTGACAGAGATTGTGTGCATGTCAATGTGTGTATGTGAAGCATCCCTGCTGAAAAGTAACAGACAATGCACATCAACTGGCTGGTAACATTACCCGCCAACACTATACATCAACAATGTGTTCCACACAACCCCTGCCCACCCAAACACCACACTGTGGATAAGGCTAGGGTGTGGAATTCCAGGTTACCATATATCAATAGTTGGTCCCTGTATGTAACATGACTGAATGTATGGTCCTATCACATCTGCATGGTGTAGCCTATGTCCACAACAGTGACAATCTACACCCACCAACGCGCATCATCTACATTCTTGGTCATTTCAGAAACAGGTGAGAAACAGTGCAATAAACAGTGGCACAAAACAGCACCACCTCACGAAGGCAATAACTGTCATAAATTGTGATACACTCACAATTTGCAAAAGCCAACTCTTCTATTGACATAGATAATATAGCTGTATTGATGTCTGTGTCAAAATCTGAAGTACTACACTACAAAAGCACTGTAGTGCACCTTCCTACATTACACACATAAATATGATGTCAGGTCAATGGGTCAGCCAATAACCACAGTCTCATATATGTAAAGGCAACATTGTAAAGCCATCCTGCAGATGTGGGTATCCGAGTCAATTGTACTCCTGGAAGGTAACAGGTCATGGATACAGTGCAGGTAGCACCCGCATCTCTGTCAACATGTGCATAGGATCATTGGCATGGCCTAGAAGGGGCAACAAATGTTCTCATATATTGGCCATACTCATGTGGCTGATGTGTAAGTGGAAGACATTACAAATAACCCCACAGCATCCAACACTGGTCAAACAACCATGAGAAGAATGTTTCAAGAGCACATATGAAAACGCACACGTGCCTCAAATGTAACAATCATAGAACGAGTATAATGCACTAAATGTTTATAAACAGACACCTATTTATCACAGATGTCACACATTTCCAACACACAGCTTTCCTCGTACTGGAAGCCTGAAGATGTGGACATTGCTCAAAACAACTTAATCTACTAACCATGGCAGATGACACACAAAGAAAAAGTATGCCATAATTGGGACATTGTACAAATGTAAAACCACGCTACATAGAGCCACGTCCTTGGTCACTCCATAATGTCTACCAAGGTGCGACTAGCGTCACCAATGTAAATGGCTCAGCTATCAAGAGGGAATCCAACCCTTTTGTTGTCACACCCCCCAAAAGGTTTCTTGGGTAACTAATAGCATCAGTACCAAATGTAAGACAAAGGTTGATATTATTTGATGAGTCTTTATTCAGACAAATCACAAACATTGTGAAAAGGCTAATGGCCAGTCCAATCATGTCCATGTGGACTAGCACACAGCTATGCCATAACACTTGCCATCAAGAACACTGCTAGGGGACCCTCCCCAGGAAAGGGGCATCCAATGGGCAGTCCAGGCACCTCTGAAGAGTCATTGGGTTGGGATGGTGTTTGGTTTGGTGGGGCTGGGTTGGGCCTGGGGAGCATTTGGTTCCGTGTAGGCAGGGTGTGGTAGGTGGGTGGGAGTGATGGGGTTGGGATTGGGCAGTCTGGTTCCTGGTGTGGGAGAGCTCGACTCAAGATTTTGAGGGCTGGGACTGATCATTTTAGGGATCTTGTATCCCTTAAGGGTAGTGAGTGGAATAAGGAGGGTGGAAACAGTTTTACCTTGTTTTTTTTTTAGAATAACTGGGGTAGATAGGAGAAGAGGATCTTTTGGGTTTTGGAGGGGGTGGGCCTGAATCAGGACGTATTTTTTGTTTTTTCTCGATTTTGGAAAGAGGGGTTTCTTTAGTACTAGAGGGGTCAGGTTTTGTGGGTGTTGACGTGGAAGGGTAGGGTAGGGCAGGGAATCCAGACTTTTTGAATTTGGGTGGGGGTAGGTGTGGCAGGGAAAAGGTCAAGGGGACACAGGGTAGGAGCTTTGCGACTCTGGGCAGGAGGAATGGCATGGGGTTGGGTTTTGGAGGTAGAGGGATGTGAGGATTGAGATGTGGTTGCGTGTGCATGTTTCTGGATGTGTTATGTCTGTTTTTTGTGGGATGTGGCTGGTTTTGTGGCTGTGGTGTCTGTCTGATGGCGGTAGTGTCTGTGGCTGGTGTTGTGGACGTGGTGTCTGTCTGATGGTGGTAGTGTCTGTGCCTGGTGTTGTGGATGTGGTGTCTGTCTGATGGTGGTAGTTTCTGTGGTTGGTGTTGTGGCTGTGGTGTCTGTCTGTCTGATGGTGGTAGTGTCTGTGGCTGGTGTTGTGGCTGTAGTGGCTGTCTGTCTGATGGTAGAAGTGGCTGTGGCTGGTGTTGTGGATGTGGTGTCTGTCTGTCTGATGGTGGTAGTGTCTGTGGCTGGTGTGTATGTGGTTTCTGTCTGTCTGATGGTAGTGTCTGTGGTTGTGGTGTCTGTCTGTCTGATAGTGGCAGTGTCTGTGGTGTCTGTCTGTCTGATGGTGGTAGTGTCTGTGGCTGATGTTTGTGCATGTGGGCTGTGTGTGTGTTGTTAAAGTGTATGTGGCTTGTGTTGTGGGTGTGGTGTCTGTGTTGTGGAAGTGGTGGTGAGTGTGGTGACTGCATGGTGAGGGGGTGTGCTGGTTTTTGGCATCTTATGTTTGACTTTGTGTCTGCTGCGTGTGACTGTTGATGTGGATGCGTGATGTTTGCGTGTGCTTTGGACAGGTTGGACGATAGGGATAGTGGTTGAGGAAGGAGCAGGAGGTGGGGTGGAAAAATGGGAATGTTGGAAGGCTGCCGTGAGTGTGGAAGCCAAGACTAAAAAGATCTCTGTAAGCCAGACATGTCTGTGAGAATTCCTTCCAGGTACGACACTATCAAGTTTTGATGTGATGCTTGCACCTGGAGGGCATTCAGCACTGCTGTATGACCCACAGAGATCTGCCTCAGGAGGTCAACAGCCTCCACACTCAGGGCAGCAGGGGAGACAGAGGCAGGGGATGAGGTGCCTGTGGTGAAGGAGACTCTCCCCTGCTTAGGGGAGGGGGCCCGGACAACTGGTTGGGGAGCAGCAGGGAGGATGGAGATGGTTGGGGGGTGGTGGCTACACATATTACAGACTGATATCGAGGGGAGTCCACCACCACCGGGAGTGTCCACTTGAGCCAGATGAAGATGTTGAGTCATCCTGTAGCTCCATTGTGACACTCCCACCATCCTCTGGGCCACCTAGTCCCTCTCTGTCACTTGGTTGAATGGTACCACTGTGGCCAGCTGCGTCCCCACCTGTCTTGTTCACTGCCCTGGGTTGATGCTGAAAGAAGAAGAGAAAAATGTAAGCTTTAATAACCTGACCACAGTACACAAACTTTTCATTATACAACACATCACACAATAGCTGCTAAATCAGATTGTCAAGCTATAATTAGTTGGCCCCCCACAGTGTCATGAGGCCATACATAAATGGTGAATGAGCTGTGCACAGACCGAAATAATGGTGTCATCGCCACTGTCAGCTCCAACTACATGTGTCACCATATCCCTATTCCTGCCACATTTGTGTATCAAATGACCTCAAGCTGTATACCTAGGTCCTTAGCTCATACCAATTGTAAGATATCTCATCTAATGGGATGCAGCTATTGAATCCTACACTACACATTGTCATGAGGCCCTGCAATCTGCTTCAGCTCAGGTTTCAGTGGCACACTACATGTAGGACAGGTGGGCTCCTGATACAGAGAAGTGGATGTATCCTCAGAGTAACAATATGAACATCACTGTAAAGTGCACTTTATACATGGTTGGGACTTCACATGTGACACTTTTACTCCTATTCAAAGCCAGATGACGCCGTTGACAGATTCCTCAGAGTAGCCTAGGTAGGTGCAAAATGTATGACATAAGAATCTAATGTAGAGCTGGCAGTACCATTTGGTGTCATTTAGCGCGGTAAATGTCCATTGTACTTTAGTCTGTTTTAGAACATTCCCTGTCTATATTGACTGCTGTGTGCCTACGTACTTAACTACTTAAACATCTGAACATTTGTAGTACATGAGGGCTTGTTGATGTTTACTCCACAAAGCAGGATTACTCATGTCTAATAGGGAAGTCTATTCACTCGAAAATTAATGGTCAGCTAACCCATATACCAATATACCACTGACTGGTGAGATACACATGAGCCCAACATGCCAGCTTACCACTTCTGAGGTACCTCGCCAGCCACATAATGGCCATACACGGATGCACATGTGCATACCTCCTGACTGCATACACTTCACAATGTTCTGCAATGGATCATTGCTCCAAAGTCTTTGAAACATGTACAAGCATGTGTGTCAATGCATCCACATTAGACCAGTGTAATGATGGATATCAATGTTGATGTGTGACTCACCAACCTATGTCTACACGCTACAGTACGTGTTAACACATACTCTGCATACCCCTCATTTATTCACATTGTCATGTACACATTGAACAACACATGATAGAATGTGGGAAATTGTCAGGACAACTTGGATACCCTCTTCACTATGTATGGTGCAGTGGTACACATGACTTAACACATTCCAGCATGTAGGCAATAACATATAGGTGACCATATTTTATAGCCATATCTTGTTACCTAAGACTGGGCTCTTACCAGGTGGATTTAGTGCTCAGTGCCTGCATCCATAGTGTAATATATCACATGCCATAAGGGAGGGGTCCACCATAAAAAAAACACACAGTATTGTGGGAGCAAGACTCTAGACACAAGGCTGATAAGTGACCTGTCTGCTATCATTGTCAGGAATTGCTACCAAAGATCAGCAAATAGCCAGATAGGTTGAAGCTCGACATTGAACACACATGTGTGACTTCAGCATGTTTAGATCATAGTCACATGTAAAGTGTCTTGAAATAACTACATGCTCCTACAACCAGAAATACATATGCAAATATGTCCTCCTTGAGTGAAACCTGAGTTTACTTCCAACTAAAATGCTCAATAGCTGCCTGTAAGATGTAAACAAGATATGGTCATGTATGACATTACACTGAGGGAAATACTCACCTCTCCCTAGCTTCTGTTGGGCTTGCCACTGGCCATCAAGGTTTGGGTATGCCACTGCCAGTATGCGGGCCATTAGGGGGGGTTATGGTTCGGCGAGTGCCACTTCTGCCGGAGGAGGACATGCCCAGCTTGACCCCAGGGATCCTCTTTGTCCTTCTTCTAAGGTCTTCCCACCTCTTCTTGCAGTGAGCATGGCTCTGACGAGAGACCCCCACGGTCCACACCCTCCGGGCGATGGCTTTCCACATCTTGACCTTATGATGGGCCTTGACCTGTATGGTTGCAACAGATGAAGATACTGAGTAAATATGCAATGATATAAGTCATCAGATAGGGTGACACAGAGCTACTGCACAGCTAACATTAACAATACACAACATTGGATACATGGCATGTTTGAAGTGCACATGCTGACCTACTGACATCACATTACTAAAAACTTTATTACTCCTCTGTGTACTACCCTCAATCCCAATAATGTCTATACCCACCACACCACACCCCTGACATCACATATCCATGGCCATCCACACAGGTTTCATGTAAGGTGTTTCTAGTGAATGCCATACACTAATGTTACCTCCAAAAGACTAGACTTGTATTGCTCCTACGGACAGACTCCTGTACAGTGTGTAAACCTGATTTCTAACACATGTGGGCAAAAGGTCAATACCACCATTGCCCTTAGTAGATGTCATTTGTTGGATAGCATGAACACAATAGGTCTGCCTTGCACGTAAATGAAAATAATAAATATGTGGATCAATGTAGATGTAGATTACTGAAGTGACCCTCTCAAACAACCTCAGCATGTGTCTGTGTGTTCATTACTGAGATCAAGGAATGCTCCGTATGCCGTATGTGGCAGGGTTTATTTGGCACAACATCTACATAGCATTGTACATCCTGCACAATTACAGAATCTGAAACCGCTGGTGATGCTGTTTTGGACAGCAAATCAGAATAGCCTAACTCTCAGACGAAAAGGATTTTTTTACATGGACATTTTCTTGTATGTTTGTACGTACAACCTATTCTCATTCAAAATCTAAAGCATGTGGGAGTTAAGGGCCTGTGCTAAGACAATGACAATCACAGAGAACAGTTTTTACATTGACAATAGTCTCAGATGTGTGTCTATCATCATGCACCATACCCAATGTAGGTGCACTTATGCCAATTCATGTTCCTGTGACACTGTTGCTGCCCACAACTGCGGATCTTCAGGTCCACAGGGGGAGTACTGCATACATCTCATCTAGGACTTAGGAGAATATACAGTGCTGCAGCCAGGGTTGTGGTGGATGCCAGTCTCATATCATTGATGGTGTCTGATCTCTATATGATGTGCACACAATACCCACTATGCCATCACATGGCCACATATCCCATCAGAAACCGTAGTTCTACTGCCCATCATATATGTAAATGTAGTGTAGTTTATCACCGTGGGGGTGTCTATGAGGTCTTGTCACCTGACTGAAGACAAGTATGCTTATGCCTTACATGCTGAGCATTTGTGGGACTGTATAATAAGATCATTTATACCATTACACACTACTCACAGGACACCAAATCAACGTTTCACATGAAATTAAATGACTTGCCAGAACTGCCATTATATGTTGTGGCAAGTCTGTATATTCACAATAGGTCGATACATGCCTAGCTATATGCAGACAACTGGTGTATGGGTGTGTAGTGTATGAACATCACCTTTAATCTGCCAGAACTGTCAGAGTCCTATGTAGTGACCAACACCTAATATATGTTAAACTTTTACATCACTATGGGAATTAGAATCACAATGTGTGTGGCCTGTTGTAGTCCAAAGTTCATGCATAAGTAGTATAAATAAGGCTGTGCTGTACCCACCTGCTCCTCTGGTGTGCCATAGAACTGGTGGTACAGGGGAAGGACCCCATCTACCAGTTTTTGCAGCTCCTCTGGAGTGAAGGGAGGGGCCCTCTGCCCTGAACACCGTGACATGGCAGCTCCCATAGATGGCAAACAGCAGCTACAAATGTGGAGGTATACTTAGCAGCAGTGTCTTGAGGCAAGTGGGAAATGTTCAGTGGCAGCTGGTATTTAACAGCGGTGGGGGGGCTGGTCACGGGGGGAGGGAATGAACAAAAAATGAAATACTTACCTGTGTGCCACCGCCGCCTCTCAGTCCTCTTCGCTCGCTTCCAGGAGTCCAGGGCAGGAAGCACCTGGCTCCCCATAGCCAATAGCCAATCACAACGCTGCAATGCAGCGTTGTGATTGGTCTTAGTGCCGTGGTTCGGCGCTCAGCCTGGGCATATTCTCCACCCAGGCTGTAATGCAGCCTGGGTAGAGAACATGCAAAGGGCGCATGACCACTCCTTCCCTGCCTTGCTCTGTCAGCAGAGCAGCCCCGCCCCTACCCAGCTGAGCAAGGATGGGAAAATAAAATGATAACAATGAGTTATTATCATTTTATTTTTCCTTTTTGACCTGCTCAGTGGGGCGACGCTCCTCCACCTTAGCGAAGGATCCGCCCCTGGAAATGTTAGCAACAGGAACCTTTATATACAAAACATAGGCAGTCTTCACTGTAGACTGCCATGTACATTGGACCGTAGCGGTCGTATCTTACAACTTGCTCCAATGGCTGTGACCGCATTGGTCGGACATGCCTACAGCGCAGTTCAAATCAGCGGGCGGACGCCGAATGGGCATATTCTATTAGTGAGTTCATGCATCACCTTAGGCGGTACTCTATGTCGGACAAAGCATTACATCTGAACACGGCAGTCGCATTTTACAACTTGCTCCAATGGCTGTGACCGCATTGGTCAGGCATGCCTACCAAGTGGTTCAAATCAGGCAGAGGTTGCAGGTCCCGTTAGTGAATTTTGTCCTCTACATTGTCAGTGTAGCCATATATACATAATTTTAATGTATTCTACATACAATATTGATGTTATTTATGTATGTAGTGACACAGGTAAAAAACGTTGAAGACATCTCAGTGTAATGCATCGCAGTCACTTACATCATACTTACAGGATCCATCTATGAAAGTATTTAGTAGTACATGATGTGAAGAGCAGTGGACGTGATCAATTGAAAATCCATGTGATTTCCCATTTTTTGTGTGTGTGTATCTCTTGGTGAATGTTAACGTAGACATTGTGAGGTTTATCCATCCACATATAGGTTCCGTGGCAGCAGGAGGAGACGACAGTCTCCAGTATACCGACCATTCCCAGACCTCGAAACTTTGGAAGAACAAGATATAATCATGAAGTTCCATCTTGATAGGCAGACAATAGAGGATTTATGTGCACAGTTGGAACCTGATTTACGTGCTCATAGACACTATCCCATGGCTCTAACACCAATGGTGAAAGTAATGGCAGCACTACATTTCTTTGCGACAGGTTCCTTTCAGTACTCTGTGGCCATATTGGGAGGAATGCCACAACCTATGTTTAGTCTCGTACTATTGTAGCCATGGTGAGACACATGGACATCTATAGCCAGTTCCCAAGGCATCAAGATTTGGCCAATGTGAAGGGAGACTTTTATGGATTGTCTTACTTTCCTCCTATGATTGGATCAATAGATAGCACACATATTGGCTTGGTGGCACCACAAGGCAATGAACAGGTGTATCAGAACAGGAAGCACTCCCATTCTATCAACATGCAAGTGGTTTGTTTAGCAGATTTATACATATCACATGTCTGTGACAGACTTCCCTGTTCTGCTCATGCCTCCTTCGTACTTCGTAACACCACCGACCTCCAGCTGATGTCACGCCTACCACCGGAAAGGGCCTGGCTTGTTGGTGAGTATGACATTTCCAGCCTTTGTGTGTGTGTGTGTGATGTCATGTTGCATGATAAGAAAATGTGTAACACATTTATTGCACTCCTGTCTGTCTTCCATCTAGGAGACTCCACATATCCCAACCGCCCATGGTTAGTAACACCGTTGAGGAATCCAATAACGCCAGGGGAAGTCCGCTTCAATGAGGCCCAAGGAAGAACACAGTGGGGAGTGGAGCGGACTTTTGGGCTCCTGAAGGCCAGATTAAGATGTCTGGACTGGACTGGGGGGGCCCTCCTTTACTCACCCGGGAAGGTGTGTCAGATCACTGTTGCATGCTGTATGCTCCACACCTTGCACTGCGACGCAACATCCCTCTCATAGCAGAGGAAGGAGACTAGCAGTTGCCACTGGGTGAGGATCCAGAAATGCCAAATGAAGATGACTATGGTGAAGAGGGAGGAGTTGACATGCGTCAATGGGTCATCAACAACTTCTTCTCATGAGTGTAAGTATGAAGTGTGTTGTAATTACTTTGCCTGTTACAGTGACAGCAGTTGTGATGATGTGAGGAGATTGTTGCTGGCTAGATGTTTGGTATGCACATATGTCGAACAATCGGTGCACAGTATGTTTGTGGAGCTAGCTCTTGACACATGTCGACATTAAAGTTGTTAATGGGTGTAGTTTATCTTTGGACATCTACTGTGTACTCGACAACTGCAGTGTGTTTGGTGTAAAATGTATGGCTTCCTTGCTAATGTCTATGTATTGATCTGTTATAGGTACCCTCACCATGTCATCCTCAAGTGGGCATTTCTGAGTTGTGACATCCGCAAGTATGTGATGCTGTTTCAAAGTACGAAGTGGACATGGACTGTTCCTGGAGATGTCTGGCTCAGACTTTGTGTTAAGAACTCTAGTTCCAAGCCTGCTTGCACTGTGATAGGATGGAAGTTCAATTAATCGATTTTACTTGTTCCCTGTCTTGTGGGGTTAATATTGCCATATGTGTGCCATCATGTGCTCCAACAGATTGTGGTAGTAGGACCAGATCATGCATTTCTTCCTTCACACTGGCCAAGTCCTCTATGGGGATGGACTGGATGTAGCTGAAGATGTATTTAATCATTGTGAGCCACGGTGCATGTGGTACACCACGGACATTTGTGTGAGACATACTTTCAGAGGCTGCTACACAAATTTGAATAGGACCTATGCAGTGACACCTGCGTTTCAAATGTTTGTTCTTTTATTTGTCCTCACTGATGTTGTATTCTAAGTGTGAGTGAATACCTATATCCCCAGCTGTAGACATACCTTATGAAATTGGGAAAATATGTTGGCATTATGAGATATATCACCCCCTACCATTTTGTCCAGTACCCAACATGAGCTTTGTGGTGCATGACACTGATCATTTCACTGTTGTCTGCTACTGGATCTGTAACTAACATAATGCACGGCAAAAGTTGATACTCTTTAATAAACCTGGAATGAGGCTACACACGAGTGTCTGTGTTGGTGTGAGATGTTAGAGTAACTCCTATGCACATAGAGAACACTCCGCATGTTGTTACAAACACGTATTGGTAATAGTCAGATTTGGATTTACACATGGGGAAAACATGAACCTTGCTAGATGTCAATGATGGGAAACAGCGTTTACAACGCTGTCAGAACAACGTGGTGCCTTTACAACGCAGTCAGTACAACGACCGCGTTGTTACCACACTTTCGATTACAACACAAGTCATTACAACGACTTGCTTTAGGGAACTTTAGGTGTTGGATTTTAAATCCAACACCTTCCCTACTGCTGCACAGACTGGAGTTGGAATAGTAAAATATACTATTCCAAACTCCAGCGCTTCCCTAAAGCAAGTCGTTGTAATGACTTGCGTTGTAATGGAGCGCGTGGTAACAACGCGGTCGTTGTACTGACCACATTGTAAAGGCATGCGTTGTAAATGCATGCGTAAAAAACTTCATACAACCGTCAATGATGCCACAGGAGCCTAAGACATTGTGTTTTGTGAATTTATTGAATTGCTCAAAGTGATATATAATGAGTAGTTAGATGTAAAAACAAAAGAGTGACAGTAAGAAAGTTGTAGTCGGTGTTGGAGGATGAAAACAAAATGGCAGTAGCCACATACTCTCTAGTCAAAAGTCCAACAAACTCCCCAAATCAGAAATGCAAATGTGGAATTGGAGAGTCAACCAAGTGAAACTGTGGGACACAAAGTGGAACATCAGGTGCAACGCCTCTTCCTGGCAGTGGTTGGTGCCTTGCCACCTAATTCTCCTGGATTTTTAGGAGGACTACCCAGACCCCGATGGTTGGGGGAATCCGCTGCTACAGGGTCAAGTGTGTCTGAGGACTCCTCTTCACTCAGGGCCTCCATTCGTGTGGCAGCCGCAGATGTTGACAGGCGAGATGTTGTAGTACCAGACGAAGGGGCAGTTGTTGGAGGAAAAGCCCTGCTGAGTGTTGTACTTATTTCCCTCAGTATCCCGATCAGCTTAACACTGTTCTGATTATGGGCCTCAAGTTGCTAATCTATGGGCCTCTGTAGCTACTTCATCTTCTGGAGGTCCCGTACTATCTGGCCCATCACTCCTTGGTTGACCTCATAGACGCCAAGGAG
The DNA here is from genome assembly GCA_963921515.1 of Calotriton arnoldi. Lineage (NCBI taxonomy): Eukaryota > Metazoa > Chordata > Amphibia > Caudata > Salamandridae > Calotriton > Calotriton arnoldi. The sequence continues at coordinate 87,502 of CAWUFW010011309.1, read as the reverse complement.
TCTCTCAAGGTTGGCCTGGGCCTCACTGGCAGCAGTGGCCTCACTTTGCTGGCCCCCTGTAACCCTCCCACCACCCCTGCCCCCACGTGCCTGTGTCCTTGACACAGCCTGCACCCTCACACTGTCTCTTACGTCCTCACTGGGAGGGTTGTTAATCCTCACCTCCTCAGGTTGGACTGGGAGGCAGATGCTGCGGGCTGTGCTAGATGCACTGGTTGTTGGGGCAGAGGTCAGCACAGAAGTTACCGCTGGGGTGGGAGATGTAGTTGTGGTCGTGCTGAGAGTCACTGCTGCTGTGTGCCCTGGCCCACCAGATGGGCCAGCTTGGTCCTCCTCTTCCACCCCTCCAGGAGAACCAGCATCACTGAAGGCTTGATCATGGGGTGGAGATGGAGTCTGTGGTGTGTCTTGACTCTGGGCAGTCGTACCAGATCCACCTGTTTAAACGATAAGTAAAAGTGTCAATCTTGTGTGTTTTGGACAGCAAAATCATCATTGACACAATGGGTTTGAACCTGTGGACAACATTAGGTATGTTGGAATACATTGCCAAAATATCCCCATGTAAATTACTCATACATCGCTGACAAGTGGTTCTGGAAAGACAGCACTGGTACGTCTTGTTTGATGTTAGAGACAACAGGGCCTGATGGTATCAGTGAGTTCAGTTTCCCATCCCTCCTCCCCAGACTTGAGCAATCGCTACCTGCACGTGAGCTGAAGTTCAGCTGCAAAATGGCTGACAAGTGGGTATGGAGAAAGGACACTGGGCATCTTGTTGAGTGTTCAGAGAACAGGGACTGATGGTAGATGTAGTCACTTCAGTCTCCCACCCCTTCAGACTTGAGCAATGGCTACCTGTATGTGAGCTGAAGTTCAGCTGCAAAATGGCTGACAAGTGGGTATGGAGGAAGGACACTGGGGCATCTTGTTGGGTGTTCAGAGAACAGGGCCTGATGGTAGATGTAGTCACTTCAGTCTCCCAAACCCCCAGACTAGAGCAATGGCTACCTGCATGTGAGCTGAAGTTCAGCTGCAACATGGCTGACAAGTGGTTCTGGACAGACAGCACTGGTACATCTTGTTTGGTGTTAGAGACAACAGGGCCTGATGGTAGATGCAGTAAGTTCAGTTTCCCAGCCCCCCAGACTTGAGCAATGGCTATGTGCATGTGAGTTGAGGTTCAGCTGCAACATGGCTGACAATTGGGTCTGGACAGACAGCACTGGTACGTCTTGTTTGATGTTCAGACAACAGGACATATTTCATGTCTGTACAACAGTTAAACATTACAATGGCATTAGCTGTGATGTGTGCATTTATACAGTGTAAATAATGGTGAGTTGTTGAAGTGTTTCTTACCAGTCTCCAATCCCCCAGGTATTCCAATCAAGCCCTCTGACTGAAGGATGGTGTGCTCCTTATCCTCCCAGGCAGTGAGTTGCAAAGGACCACCACCATTTTTGAAGGCCGCAAGGCGGTGCCTAGAGGCCGGTCTCTTGACTCTCATCTTCATATCATGCCACCTCTTCCTGAAGTCCTCCTTTGTACGAACAATGAACCCAACAGTATTCACCTTCCTGACAATCTGGTCCCACATAGCATTTCTACAAGTTTGTTGGACTTAGGATCCAAAGATTTGTGGCTCTACTCGGTTGATTTCATCAAACAACACTGACAACTCTGTGTCTGAAAAACATTGGTTTTTGGCTGGTGACATATTGGAAATGAACCAAAAATAGGTGTGCGAGAGTGGATGAAATGTAAATGATGATCTAAACAAGGAATGAGATGTAGATTTATGAGGTAAACGTGAGTGGAGTGTGTTCTGCAGTTGTGTTCATGGCTGAAATCTATCCAAATGTTATCTGGCAGTTGTGGAATGTAGGGGCAAAGGACCATGGTCTGGGATGAGGTGTGCTTTTAACCTTGATTTGTAGGTGTGTCCACTTTGATGAGGAGACATCAGCTGTGTTTGAATTCTAATCATCCAATGGACATGCTCTGCGGCCACCGCGAAGCATGGTCAGAGCTTAGCCACATCAGCGATCCATGCCAGGTATTCGGCGACCGCCGTGCACCATGCCGGGGACTTTGTGCGCTCCACTATCTATTCCCATATTTTTCAATGCGCCACGATACATGCCAAGTACCTTCCGACTGCCAGGGTCTGTACCGATAACTTTCCAACCGCTGAGCTCCAAGCCGAGCGTTTTCCAACCGCCGCGGTCGGAGGAGATGCCTGCATGCCTCATAATATAGCATAGATTGGTTTGCGGCCTTGGCGGGCGGAATTTGCCCGCAGCCACAGCGGTCGGACGGTCGATCCGTCTGGTATCAAACTGAGGACCCATGTTTTAATGTTCCAGGAAACATGATTGCGGGAGGAACCCTTGGTAGAAGGTTATTCAGTGTTTAGTGTGAACGGTTGCCAAATTGGTGAGGGAAGGTTGCCAGGAGGTTTATTCACTCTAATTCGACAAAAATCACCAAAGATATAAAAATGGTGGAAATAAACTTTCAAATTGCCCAGATAATAGTTATGCATAGAATGAGGCAATAAATGAAATCTGAATCCTGGCTAATATTTGCATTTATAAAAGCCAGATACTGACTATTCTAACAATGATGGAAGAATTAGTATTAGCAATGAACATCTAAGGTTAGATTATCCTGAGGCAAATATAGTAATGGCAGGGGAGTTTAACATGAAACTGGCTCCAATAATGGCAGATGAAATTATAGCTGGTATATTAGAGTTACCTAAAGTTCCCAAGACAGTTTTTCTTTTCTGTAATATATCAAAAACTGAGGAACAGATAGGTAGATTTCTATCAGAGAATGAATACATTTACCTTAACAAGCGAATGCCATTAGATTACCCAGCAAATAAGACCTTCTGATATGAAAATCAGTCTCTGTATACAATTGGCAGTTCCATTGATTTACAGACCACAAGAACTTGGACATGGAGGGGAGAGATCATTTAGCAGTGGAGATATCCCTCTGTACAATATCAAGTAAGATTAAAAGGTTGTAGCCATCTAGAATTATGGGTCCGCTATATAGATGATATAATGATAATCTGGAGTGGATGAAAAGAAGAATTTAAATATTATCACAGTTATCCTAATACAATTGATATAAATGTAGAATTGACTCTCAAGCACCACTATAACTCAAGAACTATATATGAAAGATCATAAACTTATGACTAGTTCAAAGAAACTATAAGTAAAAGCATCCTTCACTTCAACTCTGGACATCCACACAATCAAATAATTATATTCCATATGGAGAACTAATCAGATATAAGAGAAACTGCAGTCAAGATAATGCCTATATGAGGGTAGAATCGGAGACAATCAGTAGATTAACAGATCATGGCTATCCAAATAAAATACTCATTGAATCAGCGAAAAAAAACAAAGTGTACAAAGACAGAGATTACTTGTTGATAAGAAGACCATTACCACAAACAGACATAAAGTTGGATTCATAACACAATTTTGTTCAGAACACCGCAGAATATATAACATCTTTAGAAAGCATTGGAATATTCTTAAAGTGGATAAGGAGTTAAGCAAGATCATCACAGGAAAAAACATTAGTGACATATAGAAAGGCAGATATATTGAAAAATTTAGTTAACCCTAGTGATGCCACTGGATTTACAAAAACTAATTCTTGAAGTTGGTTGTTTGTTACAAATGTATTATTGATAACATAAAAGAGTTTTTCAAATTTGATAAAAGCAAAAATAAAAACAAGATCAGATTGTTCATAAATTGAAACTCCATCCTTTTGTTTCTATATGGTCATATGTCTTTCTGGGAAACAATATCTGGGATCGACTAGCCACCCATTAAAGGAGAGACTGAAAGAACATAATAATGCTTTTAAGACTATGAATAGGAAATCTCCATTGAGTCAGCAATTTCATGAAAGTCAAGAACACCAAAATATTTCCTGAGTCTCTGCCATTGGTACAGACCACGTCATCATGGAGTAAGGGATAGGGCTGATAGGTTACAATTGAAAGAAACATGGTGGATTGAAACCTTGCATACCTGTTGACTATGGTTCAAACATAGATAGAGATTTCCATACCACGTAATAGGTTTTGGTTTCTGTGATGGCAATAATATATTGATGATTTTTTGCTGAGTTTTGTGGAAAGTGAGGAATTTATCTTTAAGCACACTGATTAAGATAATAAAGAACCTTGAGTTGGCCTTCTACGACAACCTATTAGTTGTGATTAATTATAAGTGAGTTTGAATATCTTCATGAAATTAATACTTTTTCATCTGTGCAAAAAACAAACATGGGCTGAGTTTATATTCATCGAAGGCCAAAGGAGGGAACGGTTTAAGTCATTGATAATCAATGTGAAATATTTGAGGAATAGAAATAAACCAATAGTGAATGCATCTTACCTGTAATGAGATGACAACGAGTCTCATCAGTTATCGGAAGAAAAAGTCAGGCATGGTATGAAGTAGGCCCTGCATACAATGTAAATTTCCGACAAGAAACATGAATAGCCTACAAAGAGTTCTTTTATTCTGATGTTATTATATTCTGGAACACTTACAAATTGGAAATTGAAGCAATTATAGTTAGTCCAGTTCTGTATATATGGTAAGAAGTGTGGACCTTGGGAGTGGATTAATGTGTATGGAATAGAATGGAACAAAGTGGCGCAATGTAGATTTTCTGGGATTGATTACCACTTTCTCTCTGAGCAAGTGGTAATTCGACTCCACTGGGGTGTAAGTTGGATTTTCTATAATCGAAATCAAAAATTCTTTTAAGGTGTAAATCAATTGACCCCATGAGGAATTTATGGTTTTTAGGCATTTCAAAATCAGATACAGAATGCACTTGGCCTATTTTATTGTTGTATACTGATTAGTTAAAAAGATTCTCTGCAGTGGGAGAAAAATATATAAATATGTAGATACATGACCACATATTAGAGTTATAAATAGATAGAGATTTTAACATGATACACATATGAAAAAACTCAGGAGATATAAAATTGTACTGCATGTATATGTATGGATAAATATTTACAAACTCAGGCTTTCTGTTTTTGCTGTAAATTATGTTTTTTTCTAAATTTATTATTAGGATTTTCCCCTCAATATTTCAATAGTAAAGCGCTTACATATGCTATAATCAATTTTACACATTGTGACAGATATATGTTATTATAGGAAAGTAAATCCATATGCATACATTCATCAGCTTATATATTATTAATGTATTGATCTTCTTATATATGGATATAATGATAAAGTTACTGCTATAATCATATTTACGCATTGTGACAGATTTGTGTTATTATAGGAAAGTAAACCCATATGCATAAACTCATCATTTTATATGTTATTGATGCATTGATCTACCTATATATGGATATAATGATAAACTAATACATATATGTATGTATATAATATTTTTTATTTATTTATGCTTTTTTATAACAAAATAATATAATGTATTCATTTTAATTCCTACAGAAAGTATGTGTGTATATGTGTCAGCAATACCCACTGGGGGCCTTTTGGTATTCGAGTCCTGATACACAGAGACTACCTTAACCAGAATGCCATGCGACTGACGCCCACTTGGGCGGGACTGTGCCTAATTGAATAAATATGGTTGAGCACAACATTGCTGTTTCCGTGAATCTCTTGCAGCCAGTGACCAAGAGCTTTTGTGGGCTCGAAACGCGTATGGCAGAGTGCAAAGGTGAAGGACGAGGCTACGCTGCAGCTGCTGCGGCCGGAGGTTGTGTGCTGTTTCCCTTCCACGTGTGACCTCTCCAGTGGGGCAACCTGGTACCTGGTGTTATATATATATATTCACTGAAAAAACCATAGGTTTCAGACACGTTATAGTTAGAAATTAGCATTTAAAAAACCTTTGAAATTCACTGAAAAAACCATAGGTTTTAGGGACAGTTATAGTTAGTTGGACATTGCACTCATACAAAACCCGTGAAATTCCCCCGTTATAGTTAGTTCAGCTAACTATAACTCGCGCCCCCGCAATGCACTGCTGATGACGTCACATATTACATTACTCATGACATGGTCAGTGACATCACTGATGACATCACTGATGACATCTCAAATGACATCACTGATGACATCACTGATGACATCATCCAGTGACCGTGTGTTTCTGTAAAGTTTAAATATGTTTAATATATATAGGGAAAGGCGTATTGAAGAATGAGTGGGTGTATAATTGTCTGAATGGATGATTTAGTAGGTGCGTGACTATCTCCATAAGTTAGTGATTAAAAGTATCTTACTGAATGCATGGGTTAGTGACTAAACTGGGTGAATGTCTGTATCCGTCTGTCTGTTGCTGTGTAAGTGGCTGCATGGGTTTGTGAATAGCTACATGAGTGTCTATATGAGTTATTGATTGGTTGTCTGAGTATCTGTATGGGTGCCTGAGTGTTTGTGTGGGTGGGGTGTGTGCGACTCTGTGCATAGATGTGTGAGTGGGTGATTCACTGGGTGGATGGTTTCAAGAGTGCATCTGTGATAGACTGTATGGGTGGGTAAGTGTGTGTAAGAGTGTGTTAGTGAGTGAATGTATGTCCCAGTGGTACATGTGTGAGTAACTACATATGTGAAAGGCAGTATATATGTGTGTTGGAGTATATAAATAGCTATAAGCGAGAGTGTGTGATTGTGAGAGTGACTGTATGGATGAGTGTGTGCTTGTATCAGTGATTGTATAAGAGCGTAAGAATGTGCTAGTATTTGTATGAGTAAGTGAGCTGGTGTGTGTATAACTGTATAGGTGAGTAAATGGCAGTGTTTTTAATTATTTGCATGACTGACTAGGTGTGTGAGTACCCCTATGGATGAGTGGTGGTGTTTGAGTGTCTATATAGGAGTATGAGTGCATATGATAGTCCTGTACTGAGTGACCATAAGTATGAGTGACTGTGCGGGTGAGTGAGTGGATGTGTGTGTGTAGACCTAAGAATCAGTGAGTGGGTATGTAGTTATTGGTGTTGTAGTGTCTATGGTTTTGCAAATGGCAGTCTGTAATTTAGAGTGGGTGTATCAGAAGTTATATTAGGGTGTGAGAAGATGCATGAAATTATCACATGGATGATGTCATCAGTGATGTCATCAGTGATGTCATTTGAGATGTCATCAGTGATGTCATCAGTGATGTCACTGACCATGTCATGAGTGATGTAATATGTGACGTCATCAGCAGTGCATTGTGGAGCGCGAGTTATAGTTAGCTGAACTAACTATAACGGGGGAATTTCACGGGTTTTGTATGAGTGCAATGTCCAACTAACTATAACTGTCCCTAAAACCTATGGTTTTTTCAGTGAATTTCAAAGGTTTTTTAAATGCTAATTTCTAACTATAACGTGTCTGAAACCTATGGATTTTTCAGTGAATTTCAAAGGTTTTTTAAATGCTAATTTCTAACTATAACGTTCCCGAAACCTATGGTTTTTTAAGTGAATTTCAAAGGTTTTTTAAATGCTAATTTCTAACAATAACATGCCCCGCCCCCTCCCTTCACCACTGTGCAAACGCGCCCCGTGGCGCATTTTAAGTTGGGGGATTAAGTTCCCTTGAATCATGAGGGTCCCTGGGGTCCAACTAGCCCACCCTGTACCTCCAGTATGCGCCAGGGAGCTGCGTTGCAGAGAGGTGTTCAGAGGCCACGCCCCTTTTACACCTCTCTGCAACGCAGCTCTGTGGCGCTTTCTGGACGTACCTGGTGGGCTAGTTGGCCCTCAGGGACCCTCAGGATTGAAGAGGATTTAATTCCCCATCTTAAAACGCGCCACGGGGCCTGTTTGCACACATGTCACCTGAAGCCCCGCCCCCTCCCTTCACCACTGTGCAAACGCGCCCCGTGGCGCGTTTTAAGTTGGGGGATTAAGTCCCCTTGAATACTGAAGGTCCCTGGATTCCAACTAGCCGACCATGTACCTCCAAAAAGCGCCACAGAGCTGCGTTTCAGAGAGGTGTAAAAAGGGGCGTGGCCTCTGTACACCTCTCTGCAACGCAGCTCCCTGGCGCATACTGGAGGTTCCTGGTGGGCTAGTTGGCCCTCAGGGACCCCCAGTATTCAAGGGGAATTACTTCCCTTCTCAAAACGCGCCAGGGGGCGCGTTTGCAGACTGCTGCAGGGAGGGGCGGGGCCTCCGGCACGATGCCGGTCTTTTTTTGTATGGGAGGGGGCTGCGTGGCCCCCTTCCCTCGGCCACTTTTGGCCCTGGGACCCCATCCCCCGGGGCCTGAGGTTTTTTTTATTTTTTTTAATTAAAATAAAACGGGAAGGGGGCCGCGTGGCCCCCCTTCCCTGGGCCTATATTGGCCCGGGGACCCCATCCCCCAGGGCATGCCCTCTTTTTATAAATTTTAAATATTTGGAGGGGGGCTGCGTGGCCCCCCTCCTCAGGCCATTTAAGGCCCCGGGGACCCCATCCCCCGGGGCCGGCCATTCCGTTTAAAAAAAAATATATATATATTTTTGGGGAGGGGGGCTGCGTGGCCCCCCTCCCAGGCCACTAATAGCCCCGGGGACCCCATCCCCCAGGGCCTGGCCACTCGTTGGGGACCGTGGGGGGGTCCCCAATCCCAGCACGGTCCCGCCGGCTCCCCGCGTCCTGCGGGAGCCGGCATTGCTTTCCATAAGGGGAGCTGCTGACATGCAGCTCCCCTTATGGAAAAGCGATCTGCTTTGCTTCATTGAAGCGAGAGCAGGTTTCCTGCTCTCGCTTCAATGAAGCAGCAAGTTTGCAATGACAGGACGGGAGCCACGAGGCTCCCGTCCTGCCATTGCAAACAGCAGTGTCCCGGGGGTAGGCACCCTGGGACACTGCAGGAGCCGGCCCTGGGGGGTGGCGGTCCCCAGGGCCACTACAGGCTCCAGGAGGGGGGCCGCGCGGCCCCCCTCCCTTCAATTGCACAGCCCCGGGGAGGTGGTGGTCCCCGGGGCTTCGAAACGGACCCCCACATTTGTTTTCTAAGTGCCCCGGGGAGGTGGCGGTCCCCGGGGCGTGTGGGGGGGCTGGAGCTCCCCCACACAGGTGAATAAAAAAAAAAAAGAAGCCCCGGGGAGGTGGCGGTCCCCGGGGCTGCGGGAGGGCGGAGAGCCCTCCTGCACCATTTGTTTTTTAAAGCCCCGTGGGGTGGCGGTCCCCGGGGCTTGGGGGGCCTTAGAGGCCCTCCACATAAAATTAAAACCAACCCCCGCATGCCCCCGGGACTTGGCCCACCCGGGGGCAAATTAGCATCGAAGCGCGGGAGACCGCGCTTTGATTTTTTTTTATTGGCGGGATCCGCGCACCCTAAGCGCATCCCGCCGATTTTTTAAAAAAATGCATTTTTCTGCCCAGGGTGTCCTTGTGGGACCCCCTGAGCAGACCTAGGGGGTCAGGGTGTTTCTACCCTGCCCCCTTTGTGCCTTTTGCGCACTTGTTTCTTGTGCCTCGGTTCTACCGAGGGACAAAATGGCTGCCAACACTTCCTGATTTGGAGTGTTGACAGCCACTTGAAAGCCAATTAGCATGCAGCTCGTGATCGGGAGGGTGCGCGCAGGGTGCGCTCAGGGTGCGCGAATCCGATGCGGCCATAGATATATATGTGATTTTCCTTTTGATTTTCTCAGCAACTACTGAACGGATTTACACCATTTAACAAAAAGGGTTCTTTCTGAACCAAGAACTACCTCTTTGCCAAATTTGGTGTAATTCCGTTCAGCAGTTCGGGCTGTAGCCGTGGCTAAAGTTTCCTATGGGAAAATGAATGGGGAAAACACGTTTTGGGACCCCCCTTTTTTCTCGGCCCCCGCTTGACGAATCACTTTCAGGGTAGGAGCGGACCGGAGCGGGCCATAAAGTTTGAAAATTTCGCGAAGCTTCGTCAGCCAACGCAAGAGTTATTTCAAATAGAATGTTGCGGATTTCCTATGGAAAATAGGTCCTAACTATAACTATCTACTGGCGACCGCCAGTAGATAATATATATATATATATATGTGCATATATATAAACCAATATCCTATTCCAACAAGGTTGACAAGGATGACAACGCCTTGTGTGGGCTTAAAGAATTTTATTGTCGAGCTCCATTGTAAACGCATTTCGGCTGATAAACAGCCTTGTTCACCGATGCAGAGGCGCCATGTTTTGCCCATATTTACAAAGTTAACCGTGTGACGTGTGACCAAAAGAAAGTGAAGACATACTTTGGCATCTCACAAAACACTTCTTATTAGTTCACATATTTCTTTCCTTCGTGCGACATTAACCATTATTAACAGTTGACTGTTTTCAATTTTTTGACGTCTGATTAAGATCTAAATTTAATTGTGTCACTGTAAAATACAATATGTTGAAACGCATTTAAAATGTGGCATATTGGGAATAAAGTCATTTTACATACTCAAATGCGATGTTCCATTCACAATATTTCATCCATAATGGGTAAAAACTCAAATTTGTATTGTGAACCCGAAAAATATATGGCACTTAAATTATTAAATATTCACCGTTAAAGTGCATGTATTGTGCATGACAGCATATAATACGTCGCTGAGATCAAATAAATGCTAAATTGTTCTAGGGATATTGTTCCTCGATTACATGTTACAGGTCTGTATTCATACAGCATTAGAAATACATAAAAAAAACATTACAATTCGTAATGTATGAGCATATCAAAGCCATATTTGTATGATACCAATGCTTGATCTGTCTGAGTGGTATCCTTTTGACTGCATTACTTGTAAGTATAATACTCTTTCTTTGATAGGTACCTTGTGGCAGAGCAATATAATAAAGCGCATGTGGGCTGTGTCTCCCTTAGTAACTAATATAATATATGACTGTCTCCTTCCTAGTGAGATGTTATAAGATATGTGCAAATAACGGCTAAATGACCTGTGCAATGTGCAAACTTACCTAAAAAATCTTCTTAAAATATTCCTGTTACAATAAAGTAAGATTCATGTTAAACACAATTAAAATAACTGCTGACCGAGAGTGATGATGACTACCTTTCTCATATTATTTACAAATGTGTATGCAAATCTTCCTCAGTGTTAAGACCCCATGGATCTTTGGTATTCATCTGAATAATATATCTGGACTCCATCCGTCTGAGTGGTCGTTCTCTGTCTCCTCCTGAATATTTGGGAGGACGGCATCCAAGAAGAAGTAAACTAGACATGCTGTTTGACTGCCATGTTCTACTTCAAAGTGCCGGGCTACCAGATAACTCCTATCACGGTTTTTTATACCCCGTAAATGTTGCAATATTCGCTTATGAACTGCTAAGATGGTACTCCCTATGTAAGACAGCCCACATGGACACTGTAATATATAAACCGCATATTCTGTCTTGCAAATATAGTTACCTCTGAGGCGTTTTATATGAGATGTGAGTGGTAACTTGTATTCTGTCATAATTTTTGCCATGCTGGCAGGCCTTACACCTACCACACTTCCTGAACCCTGATCTGTTATCAAGCCATGTAGATTTAACTTGCTTACGGCTTTCTGGACTATTTCGCACCAAATCCTGTCTGCTCGCTTTAGCTCTTCTGAATGTAATGCCAGGTTTTCTAGGTGCCACCTTCCCCACCACGTGTCATTCTTTATTAAATGCCAACACTTGTGCAGTATTGATCGAATTGCCCCTTCCTGGTTTTTAAATGTGGTGATGAGTCAAAAGTGTTGATCACCTCTAACTTGTTTGTTGGTCTTGTTTTGATTAAACAAAATGTGTTCCCTAGGACTCTACTTGGCTTTTAAAATAGCTTAATTGATGCACTTAGGTGTGTAACCCCTTACTATGAATCTTGATTTCAAATGATCAATGGCGGACTTCTCTTCCTTGGGCTCGCTACAGTTACGCCTCACTCTTAGGGTCTCACCATACGGGATACTCCAAATAAATTGCGTGGATGGTAACTGCTGCATGCAAAACTGTGTTCCCAGCTGTAGGTTTTCTGTACAGCTTGGTTTCAAGCTTATTGTCTTTGACATATATTGTCAGGTCTAAAAAATTGACCTCCGTCTTACTTATTGTACTTGTAAAGTGTAAATTGAGGTAATTAATTTCAATTTGATTGAGGAACACTTTGGCGCTTTCTTCAGTACCCCTCCAGACTATAAAGAGGTTGTCAATAAAAAGACACAAATGCCCAAAATTTTTATCCCACAAATTTTGTTAACGGGTCCGAATCACCTGCTCCTCTCACCAGCCCATATGCAGATTCACATAGCTGGGGGCGAAGCCGGTGCCCATTGCCGTACCACGGATCTGATGGCAGAATTTGCCATTGAAGAAGAAAAAGTTGCTATTCAGACAACGGTTCACCATAGTTAGCAGCATTTCAGTATGCTGCCACAGATTTAGCGGTCTAGCTCCCAGGAAGTGACTAACCTCTCTTAAACCATCTTTATGTTTGATGCTAGTACATTGTGGTGACGTCTACTGTAATTAGTACATAGTCTTCTTCCCATGGGAGATCATATATCCTACATAAGAAATCACCGGTGTCTTGAATGTAAGATGGGAGACTCCTAACAAAGTCTCCCAGAAAACGATCAACATACTTTGATGTATTCTCAAATGTGCTACCAATAGCAGAAATGATAGGGCGGCCTGGTGGATTCTCACGATCTTTGTGAATTTTTGGTGTCACTGAATGATCTGTTTTGAGGAACAAATATTCTTCATGACTGAGTAAAGCCTTATCCCTCCAAACCTGTAATTCAGAAGTAAATTTCATTTGAACTGATATACTCAATTCCTTAGATACTTTACGATAGCTTAGTAAATTATTCAATTGTTTATATGCCTCAGTCCAATATTTTTCTTTAGCCCATGAAACTATATTGCCACCTTTGTCAGAATTTCTGACTACACACTCTGTTTCTGCTTGCAATTTATTGATCAATTTTTTATATTCTTTTTGACACTGATTATAAGTATTCTTCTTAAAGCTACTAATATGCAGGTTTTTTCAGTTCGCTGATTACTAAATCACTGAAAATGTCAATCGCTTCCTTTGACATCATTGAGGTGAACTTAGATTTTGGTCTAAAGTTAGTGGGGACTTCGCCGAAAGACATCTAGTCATTCTTCAATCGACACCACTTCTTCATTGACTGGTTCTTGGATTCCTAAATTCTCATTTTCCAGCTCCGGAAGTTCCAGAATCAAGTTCATATCTTCAACCGTTAAGGCAATCTGTTGGTCTGATACCCCTCTTATCTCTGTTGAGTTGATTTCTTTTGATTCTTCTCTTTGAGCAAAAAGTACTTTTTCAATTTGATATTCCTAATAAATTTGAAGAAATCAATTCTCTTTTGAGTATAACACATATTTTGTTCAGTGCAATATGAAAGTCCTAACTGGAAAATCTTAATTTCTTGAGGTGTTAGAACAACATCCGTCAGGTTTATAATAGAATTCTCATTGTTCTCAGTACTCGTTGCTGTTCTTATTTCTTCTTGTCTCACTTTGAGTTCTTCTCTTTGGGCTGATTTTCTTTGCTTTGTGCCCTTACGCCTCTTTTTCCTCTGCCTCTTCCTCTTGGAGATTTTACATTTGGTTGTTGTTGTCTGGGGCGCAAATTGAATCGCCGGTCCTGGCGTAAAACAGCTAGTTCATCTATAACTGATGGGATCACACCTTTCTGTGCTGTACTTGTTCCTTCATCAACATCAGTGTCAATTTCAGAACTCAACAAGCTACTGTGTCCTGAACGTATTTCTTGCCCAGTTTTATTAACATCGACTAGCCGTTGTCTACGCAAATTATCATACTTTCTTAATAAAGTATAAAGTTAGCCTCGTTCATAATCTGCTTTATCTTGTGCACATTTTTGGGTTTTCCTGGTCTTAAGTGATTCTTCTAGCTTCATTAATCTTTCTTTCATTCCTGCAGTGAGTTTCTTCACTTGTTCTTGATCCTGCTTGCTAATAATAGAGGACTGAATTCCTTCAATTTGTTCCAACAATTTTTTCTATCAATGTCTGCATATTTTATCAATATGCCTAACATTCTTCTAGAAGATTCATTGTTGTTATTAGCCCACTCGCGCAACTTGTCAGGGTTTGGGTCTTCATAGCTTAGGGCTACTAGAATCCTCAAGTCCCGTGAGATGCGTTCCCACTTCCAAATATCGCTGCAGCAACTTCGATTCCCACCACTTCGACATTTCTGCACGCTTTAATTTTTGCCAATCTCTTCAATTTGGAGGGCAGATCCCCTCCCTCCTCCTGGACATTTGTACTGTTAGTTGCTCCTGTTCCTATAATCAGCTCATCACTGAAAACTCTGAGGGCAGCCTCCACTCACACCTCCGTAGTCAACATTGAAATAACTGAAATTTATGCAAAATGCTTGGTAGCCCACAACTGCCGCTGCTCTCGAAGCAGACCGCTCGAGACTTTTGTGTTCATACAGCGGCTCTCCCTCCGCCTGCCCACAATAACGTGCAGTCATACCTGAGTGGCTGAGCAGTTACTAGGGGTCCTTCGACTCTCCGGTTACTGCTGCTCACTACCAGAGCTAGCACAATTTCTCTTGCTTCTTCAGCATTGCAGGGAGCTCGATGGCTTAGATACTCCACCTCGATTCTGTTTGCTGGCTGCCGCCGTGCTCCTAATCGTAGGGCATGTTGTCAAACAGACTCAGCACTGTCAATAAAGTATAAACCAATATCCTCTTCAAACAAGGATGACAATGCCATGTGTGGGCTTAAAGAATTTTATTGTTGAGATGTATATATACCCCTTCCTGGTTATATATAATTTTTTATGAGAAATTTTACCGATTTTTTATAAATATTTATGTTTATTTATGGTTATTTATGGAATTTATACAGTAAGGTTTTAACATCATTTTTTACATTACCAAATTTAATACATATTTTTACAAACAATATTTTTATTGACATCTTTTTAATTAACCCCATTTGAAAATATGGGTCTTATAGTGCCCCACCATGTCACATTGGGTGCTGTATTATTAGGATCACAATATACTATATTATATTATAACAGGGTTACTCTTCTAGCTATATGTCCGACTGAGCCTTTGAAACAGTGAGGTTTTAGTGATTGAGTGTATGTTGCACTAATTCAAAGCTATATGGCAGTGGTTTTGCGGTACCTTATGTTATCACCCCGCTCGCTCTTAATATTTATATTTAAATATATTTGATTGTATTTTTTTTTTTTTTTGCACAGCACACTTTAAATGCACTTTGTAGCACTTTATAGCACTTTATACATTTGCTTGTGGTGTCATTGTAACATAAACCATGGATTTAAATTTATATTTATATGGGTCTTTCAGAGTATAGAATATGGAGGATTGAATTGTTTACATTTTCTTGGTTAAATTGAAAATCAGAGGGGATCCCAATGAATCAGATCAATCAATCAATCAATCACGGCATTTATAGAGCGCGCTACTCACCCGGGAGGGTCTCAAGGCGCTGGGGGAGGGGGTAACTTACTGCTCGAACAGCCAGGTCTTGAGCTGCTTCCTGAAGGAGAGATGGTCCTGGGTTCGCCGAAGGTGAGTGGGGAGGGAGTTCCAGGTCTTGGCTGCCAGGTGGGAGAAGGATCTTCCTCCGGCGGTGGCTCTGCGGATGCGTGGTACGGTGGCGAGGGCGTGGCTGGTTGATCGTAGCTGGCGGGTGGGCGTGTAGAAGGTCATGCGGTCGTTGAGGTACTTGGGGCCCAGGTCGTGGAGGGCCTTGTGTGCGTGGGTGAGGAGTCTGAACGTGATTCTCTTGCTGACGGGGAGCCAGTGCAGGTCTTTCAGGTGTCCGGTGATGTGGCTGTGTCGGGGGATGTCCAGGATGAGTCGTGCGGAGGCGTTCTGGATGCGCTGGAGTCTTTTTGAAGTTTGGCTGTGGTTCCGGCGTAGAGGGTGTTCCCATAGTCCAGTCGGCTGGTGACGAGTGCCTGGGTGACGGTCTTCCTGGTTTCAGTGGGGATCCATCTGAAGATCTTGCGGAGCATGCGCAGGGTGTTGAAGCACGAAGATGAGACGGCGTTGACTTGTCTGGTCATCGACAGGGAGGAGTCCAGGATGAAGCCCAGGTTGCGTGCGTGGTCCGTTGGCTTGGGCGCGGTGCCCAGGGCCGGGGGCCACCAAGAGTCGTCCCAGGCGGAGGGTGATGAACCCAGGATGAGGACTTCCGTCTTGTCTGAGTTCAGTTTAAGGCGGCTGTTCCTCATCCAGTCGGCGACGTCTCTCATCCCGTCGTGTAGGTTGGCTCTGGCGGTGGTGGGGTCGTTGGTGAGGGAGAGGATCAGCTGGGTGTCGTCGGCGTAGGAGATGATATTGAGGTTGTGTTGGCGTGCGATGGCTGCGAGGGGGCTCATGTAGACGTTGAAGAGGGTTGGACTGAGTGAGGATCCTTGTGGAACGCCGCAGATGACTTCGGTGGCCTCGGATCTGAACGGGGGAGGCGGACTCTCTGGGTTCTTCCGGCGAGGAACGAGATGATCCATTCCAGTGCTTTCTCTCGGATTCCGATGTTGCTGAGGCGCTTCACTAGGGTGCGGTGGCAGACGGTGTCGAACGCCGCGGAGAGGTCCAAGAGGATGAGGGCTGCTGTTTCCCGTTGTCGGTTAGGGTTCTGATGTCGTCGGTGGCTGCGATAAGGGCGGTCTCTGTGCTGTGGTTGGCCCGAAACCCGGACTGCGAGGGGTCGAGGGATCCATTCGTCTCGAGGAAGGCGGCAAGCTGTCTGTTGACGGTCTTCTCGATGACTTTGGCCGGAAACGGAAGGAGCGAGATGGGACGGTAGTTCTTGAGGTCGGTGGGGTCCGCCGTTGGTTTCTTCAGGAGGGCGGTAAGCTCGGCGTGCTTCCAGCTCTCCGGGAAGGTGGCGGTGTGGAAGGAGGAGTTGATGATGTCCCGGAGATGGGGTGCGATGGTGGCGTCGGCTTTGTTGAAGACGTGGTGTGGGCAGGGGTCGGTTGGTGATCCGGAGTGGATGGAGTTCATCGTGCGGGTGGTGTCTTCGGTGCTGATCGGGGTCCAGTTGCAGAGGGTGGTGGTGGCGGGCGTTGGTTCGGCGGTAGGGTGCGTGGTCTGTGCGTCGAAGCTGTTATGTATGTCGGTGATCTTGCGGTGGAAGAACGCGGCGAGTGAGTTGCAGAGGTCTTGCGAGGGGTGATGTCGTTGTTTCCGGCGCTGGGGTTGGAGAACTCTTTGACGATGCTGAAAAGTTCCTTGCTGTCGTGGGCGTTGTTGTCCAGTCGTTCTTTGAGTGCCGACTTCTTGGTGGCACGGATCAGCTGGTGGTGTTTGCGGGTGGCGTGCTTGAGGGCGGTCCTGTTGTCTGTGGTCTGGTCGAGATAGCTGAACAATGAATTTTAGAATGTTACAGATAAGACTGATGTGGATTGTACCCAGTATATAGATATTTTTGTTCCCTTAGATGTCAGATTGACTGGCATCTACTAGAAAATGATTCAAGAATATATCGAATATTAGGATTTTTGTCACTTTGACAGGACATATCTAACAACCACGCACAATTATCTGCACGAAACTAAAGCATCCCCATTTAACAAGAAATTAGTAACTTTTCTAAAAATAATGTGAACATGCACTTTGCACTTTATACTGTATAATGGATTGATCCCAGAATGTTTGTATATTTTAATAGTCCATGCTGCTATGTATTTTCAATTCCATCACAAGAAAGTACGATGACCCAAATATAGAGAGAATGTATAACAGTATTTTTTTCATTTTCACTAATCACGTGACGTAGTGTATGGTAAAGGTGTTTAAAAGCAATGAGGGACTAGAGTCTCGTTATGTGATCAAGCCCACTGGATGGGCGAAACGCGTCATCCACCATGCTGAGCGTCAGCTAATAAAGAAAATTCTCACTTACCTGGTGTCCGTGTCCCGCTTTTCGTCTTGGAATAGTCGTGGGAATCCTGGTGAAATACATATATATATATATATATATATATATATATATATATATATATATATATATATATATATATATATATATATATATATATATATATATCTCAACAATATATATATATATATATTTATTCGCTGAAAGAAAACAGTGAAATTCAGCAGTTATATTTAGCTGAGCTAACTATAACTTACGCCCCCATAATACACTGCTTATGACCTCACATATTACATCACTCATGACATGGTCAGTGACATCACAGTCGGTATCACTGATGGCATCATCCAGTGAGTGTTTTATAAACGTTTATGAGTGTTAAACATATATACCAAGGTACTACAAAAGTTAAAATAGTATATTTTCTGTACTAGTAATGAGTGATACTATTTCTAATATATATTATGTGAGTGGCTGTGTGACTGTGTGTATCTGTGTGTGAGTGGGTGTCTGAGTGCCTGTATGGGTGTGTGAGTAGCTGTATGGGTATATAAGTCTCTGTGTGTGTGACCGTATTGGTGAGTGAGTGGGTGTGTCAGTGGCTGTATAGGTGAGTGAGTGGCTGTGTGAGTGGCTATGTGGGTGGGCGAGTGGGTGTGTAAGTGACTATATGGGTGAGTGGGTGTCTGAATAGATGTATGTGTGAGTGACTGGCTGAGTAAGTAGCTGTATGGGTGAGTGAGTGAGTGGCTGTTTGAGTGAGTGTTTGGTTAAGTGAATTGGTGTGTGAGTGGTTGTATTGTAGAGTAAGTGTCTGTGTGAATAGATGTTGTGGTGACTGAGCAGATGTGCGAGTGCTTGTATGGATGTGTGGATGGGTATGTAAGTGTTTGTGTGGGTGTGAGTGAGTGTGTGAGTGCTTGTATGGGTGAGTGAGTGGCTGTGTTAAGAGGCTGTATGGGTGAGTGAGAAGGCATTTGAGTGGCTCTGTAGGTGAATAAGTGAGTGTGTGAGTAGCTGTATGGGTATGTGTGTGGCTGTTTGAGTCGCTGTATGGGTAAGTGACTGGTTGTATGAGTAGCTGTATGAGTGTGTGAGTGGTTGTATGAGTGGCTGTGTGAGTGAGTGAGTGGGTGTGTGAGTGGCTCTATGTATGAGTGAGTGGTTGTGTGAGTACTTGTATGGGTCTGTGAATGGGTATATGAGTGGTTGTGTGGGCATGTGAGTGGGTGTATGAGAGGTTGTATAGGGGTGTGAGTGGGTATGTGAGTGTTTCTGTGGATGATGGCATCAGTGATGTCATCAGTAATGTCATTTGAGATGTCATCAGTGATGTCACTTACCATGTCATGAGTGATGTAATATGTGAAGTTATAAGCAGTGCACTGCGGGGGCATAAGTTATAGTTAGCTCAGCTAAAATTAACTGCTGTATTTCACTTGTTTAATATGAGTGAAATCTGAGCCTAACTATAACGTCCATGTAACCTTTGTTTTTTTCGGTGAATTTCTAAGCTTTTTTAAATTCTATTTCCTAACTATAACGTCCCTGTAACCTTTGGTTCAGTGAATTTCTAAGATTTTTTTAATGGTGTTTCCTAATTATAACGTCCCTGCAACCTTTGGTTTTTTTAAGTGAATTTCTAAGGTTTTTTTAATTTTATTTCCTAACTGTAACCACTAACCTTTGACAGTGAGTGTGTGAGTGAGTGCATGAGTGTCTCATTAGGTTTGTGAGTGGGTGTGTGAGTGTCTGAGTAGGTCTGTTAGTGGGTGCGTGAGTGTTAGTGTGGGTCTATGAGTGAGTACATGAGTCTCTAAGTTGGTCTGTAAGTGAGTGCATGAGTCTGTGAGTGGGTGTGTGAGTCTCTGAGTTGGTCTGTGAGTGGGTACGGGAGTCTCTGAGTGGGTCTGTGAGTGGGTGCATGAGTGTCTCAGTGGGTCTGAGAGTGGATGCATAAGTCTCTGAGTGAGTGCATGAGTTTCTGAGTGGGTCTGTGAGTGGGTGAGTGAGTGTCTCAGCAGGTCTGTGAGTAGGCGCATGAGTCTCTGAGTGAGTTTGTGAGTGGGTGTTTGAGTGTCTCATTGGGTCTGTGAGTGGGTGTGTGGGTCTGTGAGTGAGTGTGTGAGTGTCTGAGTGATGTCTGTTTTGCCCTCTTCTGCTCTGTTTTGCCTTTTCTGCTTGTTTTTTTGCCCTCTGTTCTGCCTTTCCTGCTCATTTTTCTGTCCTCTGTTTTGCCCTCTTCTGCTCTGTTTTGCCTTTCCTGCTTGTTTTTCTGCCTTCTGTTTTGCCTTTTTCTTCTAGTTTTCTGCTCTTTGTTTTGCCTTTCCTGCTCATTTTTCTGCCTTCTATTTTGCCTTTTCTGCTCGTTTTTCTGCTGTCTGATTTGCCTTTTCTGCTTGTATTTCTGCCCACTCATTTTTCTGCCCTCTGTTTTGCCCTTCTCTGTAACTGGAAGGGGCCACGCGGCCCCCTTCCCTGGGCCGATTTCAAGCCCCATCCCCCGGGGTAAGGCCAAAACCTATTGGGGGAGGAGGACTGGGTGGCCCCCCTCCTGGGCCAATTTCGGCCCCTGGGACCCCATCCCCTGGAGCCTGGCCAAAATTCAATGGGGAGGGGAGACACTCGCCCCCCCTCCCCAGGCCTATTTTAGCCCCAGGGACCCCATCCCCAGGGGCTCGGACCATGTCTCCTGAGTGCCCTGGAGCTCACCCAGGACACCCAGTTTGCAGCATGGGGGTCGTGGGTTGAGCCTCAAGGCTACTGTGGTCTCCTGCGGGAGCCAGCATTGCTGCTGCATGCAGGGAGCTGCTGGAAGAGCAGCTCCCTCTCTGCAGGAGCAATAGTTTCATCTCTTTCCCTGCCCGCATGTCTGCGGGCAGGGAAAAAGATGAAACCTCTGCTTCCAGTGGGCGGGAGCACTTTGACAGCTCTGGCCTGCTGGAACCGGACTGTTTGCTTTTGCTTGGCGGGAGCTGTCAAGTCCCGTCAAGTAAAAGCAAACAGCTAGGTCCCAGGGTGGGCACCCCGGGACATAGCAGGAGCCGGCCCTAATTGGTTCCAGGAGGGTGGCCTTCTTGCATTTGGTCCCGGGGAGGTGGTGGTCCCCAGGGCTGGGGGGTTCTGCGTGCCCCTTATTAAATGTAACAAAAGCCCTGGGGAGGTGGTGGTCCCCGGGGCTTGGTGGTCCGCGCAGCCCCCTCTGCATTAAATTTAATAAAAGCCCATGAGAGGTGGTGGTCCCCAGGACTTGGGGGTCTGCGGGGCCCCCCAATTAATTTTATTTAAAGCCCCAGGGAGGTGGTGGTCCTTGGGGCCCCGGGGGGTTCGCGTGGCCCCACTGTATTAAATTTAACGAAAGCCCCGGGAGGTGGTGGCCCCCGGGGTTCGGAGGGGTCAGCGCAGTACCCCTATTCATTTTATTTGTAGCCCCGGGGAGGTGGTGGTCCCCGGGACCTGGGGGGTGCACGTGGCACCCTCGCTTTTACATTAACATAAACCCCAGGGAGGTGGTGGTCCCTGGGGCATAAAAATGCCCAAGGAGGGGGGCCACGTGCGCCCCCCTCTTTTAATTTAATGAAGGAGTCATGCCCCCAGTACCTGGCCCACCTGGAGCTTAATTAAAAACAAGCACTATTTTTTGGGACTCGGCTGAAGCTGAGTCCCAAGATGGCTGCCAACACTTCCTGGTTGAAGTGTTGGCAGCCAATCAGAAACCTGCAGATCTCTGCAAGAGCGCATCATTATTCAAAAATTAGCCGCGATCGTAGATAAACAAATTTGGATTTCCTTTCATTTCTCACAAACTACTGAACAGATTTACACCAAATAACAAAAAGCACAATCTGTGGACCAAAAGCTAGCTTTCTGCCAAATTTGGTGTAATTCCGTCCAGCGGTTCGGAATGTAGTCGTGTAAAAAGCTCCTATGGGAATTAACATGGGAAACACACTTTTCTTGCCCCTGACCCCCCTTTTTCTTGGCCCGTGCTTGACGTATCACCCCAAAACTATCCATGCGCATTAACAATCACTGGCACACTTTGTTAGGAAAATTTCATGAGGATTCATCAAACAGCGCCAAAGATATAGGCAAGTCAAAAAACGCTTTTCCTATGGAAACATGGTCCTAACTATAACTACGTACTGGCAACTGCCAGTAGGTTTTATATATACACACACACACACCCACACACGCACACACACACACTTTTTTTTGTTTGGGTTATTTCTTTCCATTAATGAATTAGTATTATTTGTTTCTATTATTTAATTATTTTGATTTATGTATTAATTATTTTTTTAAGTAATAAGTATAATGAATAGTTAACATATACACATACTTTTTTGTGGTATGAGGGACCATTCTGAATAGAGATTCATAAGCATGTAGTCAAATATTTCTATGTTATTTATGACCTATACACATTTGTTCAACAAAAATGGGGTGTACAAGGGGCTGGGGTAACCAGCAAAATTTCAAAATCAGCAGAATGCCCCTTGTGCATTAAATACATCTATTAAGGATTTAAACCCTTATTTGAAGTTTTAATATCATGTTTGTTTAAATTTACAGCAAGTGGTATCATATGGCTGAATAACTTCAGCCTTGTTCAAACTTCCAGATTATCCTTTAACTGTGGAACCTCCATCAAGTACTTAGGATGGTCTCTATGAATGGCTAAAAGGGGACCAAAACGTCAGCAGAGAATGAGCTCTTGCATTGGTATGATGGAAGATATTGGACCCTCATTTTGAAAGTCTAAAAGAGCTGGACGTCCCAGACATTCTATCCCTTGCCCCTTGGGCTTGCTTCCTTTATTGTGTGTTTTTTTAATTTTGTCTACATGTTTGGTGTTTACGATGGGGTTTGTTTACTCCACCCCAAAGGAGATATAGATAGAGCATTTGTATTAAAGTTTTTTCATATACAAATTAAAGTATAGAATAATCAAAACCTTTTTTCTCTCATTTTTGTATTTTGTAATACAAGATATATACATTTTAAGCATAAATATAAGGACTGTATATATTTAACTGTAATATATAAATCTGTACATTTGTTAAGCATTAATATAAGAGTATATATTTTTTTATTTATAAGTAATATGTGCATTTGTATAAAGAGATGCACATATCTGAATACATGCATATAATCTAAGTATATATGTTTACAAACACACGAATATGCACCATTGGTGTCTTGTGCATAATATTGCTGTACATTTTGTCGTGTAGTTCCTATATAACCTATACAGGATCTGCACGTTTGGATAACATAAACTGTGGGATTGGTGGCAGACTGATTCCGTGCATCCCCACCGGGTATGTTAGCCTATCTGTATTAGCTAGCTCACAGTGCCACTATAATCTCCTCTTACCAAGGAGAGAATAGATTCTGGCAACCTCAGAACATGACAACCCTGATCCCTCAGAATCGTGGAAACAATATACTACCTTTCGCTCAGTCACTCGTGCTTACTTAGTTTGTCTCAGAGAGATACACAGAATAAACAGGCTGGGCATTTTTCAATAAGAATTTATTGAACAGTTGTTATTCTAGTGTAGAATAGATGAGCTGCAACAACCATTAGACAGTAGCAGAGATATATGATTAGAAGTACTACGAAGGTAAAGGGATGGTATAGTTCTACCATCTTGCAGAAATCATGAATATATACAAGTACATAAAACACATGATAAAAAGTGCAGACTCCTACGATGCCTCCCCAACTAGATGTACCTAAATGTACCTAGCATCTGTGTAGGTGTTATGCCAAGAATCCCTCTAGGATCTAGTCAACCCCATTACCTGAGAATGAGAGAATATGGCACCCCGTCCTGGTCTCGAGTTGGACACCCCGCGAGGGATGTTAGACCACTGTGAGCTAGAATGTCTGCATGCAGGAACCTCAGCGTCTCTGGTCAGTTTGTCAGCCAGGAAGTCTCGGTCTCCTCTGTCTTTCTAAGCAAGATGTGATGTATATATACCCATAGGTCTCCCCAGGGGTCCTACCTTGCTGTGTTACTGTGTCGGCCTAAAGGATGACGTCGGGCCTGAACTTTATACAGAGATATTATACAGGAGATGTTCGTCCTGCTGTTAGTCCTGCTGTGCTTCCAAGAAGCCTCATGCATAATGTATGAGATTCGAACTAGGGAAAACCCGCGTTCTGAATGCAGTGTCGTATCTAGGTAAAAGGTCAGTCCCTAAGAACCGTTATGAATGTAATGTAGGGAAGAATATAGGTGAAAGGTTGCAATGTTACCTGCGCCTATATAGGGTACCTTTATGGAATATAACAATTTGTATTTTGAATATGGTGGTCGTGTAGAGAAGGGCCAGCTCAAGTAATCTTCTGAAGATAAGATGGTTATCTGTGGATCTTATGTTTGGGGGTAGTGAATTCCATAGTTTTTGTGTTGAATAGAGAAAGTTGTTCCACCCATGTTTTTTTTCTTGTATGCTGGGATTTTGTGGTGGGTCACCAATCTGGAGTGGAGGTTTCTTCGTTGTATGTATTGTGTGGGTTTTTTTCTGATGAAAAGTGGTCCTGTTCCATGTATTGCTTTGTGGGTGATATAAAGCAGCTTGAAAGTGGATCTTCTGGCAACTGATAACCAATGTAGGGCCATTAAGGCAAGGGAGATGTGGGCTTGTGGCTTTATATATAGGAGTAGCCTGGCAGCATAGTTTTGAATTTTTTGTAGTTTTTTCATAGTTGAGAGAAGTAATCCATGGTAGAGGCCATTGGTGTAATCAAGATTAGACAGTACAAGAGAGATAGTAACTTGGACCTTGTGTGGAAATCCTAGGTGAGGGAAGATGCATCGCAGAGTTTTCATAGTAATGAAGCTTGATACTGCTAACTAATCCACTTGGGCATTCATTGATAGCTTGGAGTCCATGGTAATTCTAAGGGTTCTTACTTCCTTGAATACTTTATCGTCATACCAGGCAGAGAGTGGGTCATAATGTTTCCAAACATCACAGGTGAGTATCAGTGGTGGCTGGTGACATTTGAAAGTGGTGGGGCGTAAAGTTATCGTGGTACTGCACTGGGGGGTTCTCCCCGAGAAAATTTTGAAAAAGAGTGGATAAATGGAGCATTTTCAAGCAAATTTGAGGAAGCAGGAAGGTTGATAAAGCACTGTTATGACAGCATCTGTAACAACATCCTTATATCCATCAACTTCACCCCAACACAAGTACAAACACACACTCAAACACTATCAAGTACACACATAAAGCACGAGTCACAAACATTTGTTTAGGCTTAAAGACCTGTACACAAAAAAGTACACAGAGACTGCTGCAGCTGCAAGCAGACGTTGAAATACTCGATTTACTCACAAAGTGACAAACATAAAACCCGCAGCCAGACATACTGGGCCCGGTGCCACCTCACAAGCACCCCTGGTCACACCTTCCCCTTTCTGGGAGCTTCCAGGAGACGCGCTGGGCTGGATGAGGAAATACTGAGTGCTTGTCCCAGCAAGTCGAGTTTCTTTCTGTGTTAAAAAATTACCACGTTCCTTTTTCTGCCTCCCACTCATTTCTGTGTTTCGGTGTCTTTGTGTCTCACACCCTTCACCATCTATGCCACCCTCTCCTCAGCTGCCCTCTGCACTTCCCCCTCACCTTTAGGTCTCCCCCATCACTCTTTCTACCTCCTGTTTTCCCCCATACAGCTCTGCCTGAATTGCACCCTCTTTCATGTTCATCCTTTCACTCTCTCCTTGCTGTCACTCTTTCCACTCCCCTTTGCCCTCCCCCTCCTCTCTGTGAACCTCTCTCTCGGTCACTCTCCTCTCATTGCCACTCTTTCCACTCTCATTTGGCCCTTATGAACCTCATCACACGCTCTTTATCTCCATCCGTGTGACTCTGCTTGCTGTACCTCTTTCCACTTCCCTTTGTCCCTCCCTGCAAATCTCTCTCCTCTGCATCTCTGTCACCCCCTCTCATCGACACTCGTTCTCCTCCCCTCTGTCCCTTTCTCCTCTCTGTGAACTTCTCTCTCATCTCCATCCCTGTCACTCTCCTCTCATTGTCACTCTTTGCACTCCCCTCTGTCCATCCCTCCTCTATGTGAACCTCTCTCTCAACTGCACTCCCTGTCCCCTCCTTTCATTGTCACTCTTTGCACTCCCCTTTGCTCCCACCCTTTCCATTTCTTGATCCGTGGCTACTTCTTCCCACTCTTCCTTTCCCTCTCTCTCTCCTCTTACGCTTTTATTTTAACTCTATGTCCATATTACACCAACAGCGGTTCCTCTTTCCCCACTCTGCCTACAACATCTCACCAGAGGCGGCTGGTGACTTGAAAGTGGTGGAGCATTAGTGTTGGTGACAAGTTCCGGAGAGTGATTGAGGAACCAAACAAGACTAATTGACAAAGTGAGTCTGAGAAAATTAAGACCACTATGCAACATCGTGCAATTTACTGGAAATTTTCAACACACTTCGGTTACAAAGCAATACATTTAAAAGGCAAATACGGCGGGATACTATAGAAGTAATTAATAATGGCGCCGATGGCGGGAAATCTGTAACATCATTGCCATTATAATAAGGGGATCATCATGTAAGACCAAGAACCAGTGCCCAATATTTAACCCCACGTTTGGGAAACATGCTTTTATTCACATTTTTAATGCAGTAGAGTAGCCCAAGTATGCTCGAGTATGCTTTACAGATTTGAAAGCGGGTACATTCACATTTGCAAAAACGAGTTGTGCAGCTCTAAAGAGAGTTTTCCCAACAGCTGGCACACGTCGCGGCTCGCGGGGGGTGGGCTTGCGGGGGGGGGGGGTTGTGCCGGGGGCCCGGGGGATTTTTTAAATAACAAACAAAATCCTACCTGACTCTGAGGAGGTCCGCCTTCCGCGCCGCCTCGGGTCCGACTCCGTTTGGCCCTGCCTACAGCCTCTTCAGCCAATCCTGGCGCTGCTGGCAGCGCCAGGATTGGCTTAGGGCACGGTTACCTCTCGCCCGCCTGCCCATTAGGAGACCGAGGTTTGAGCCTTTGCTCAACCCTCGCTCTCCTAATGGGCATGCGCAAGCCAGTGCACACACAAGTGCGCATGACTGGGCACGGCGCGAAAATTCGGTGCCCTTGCCCACTCATGCGCACTTGTGCTGCAGTGCTGCCTGCTGCCCCTGGTCCCTCTGAGCTCTGACAATCATGTCAGTCAACATGACGCAGGACCGCCCACCCCTTCAGACTCTGAAGGGGGTGGGCGGTCCGACGTCATGCTGACTGACATGATTGTCAGTTCTCCTCGGCTCTTTGAACTTAAGTAAACTGATTGTTTACTTAGGTTCAAAGACGCCGAGGAGCTGCGGCGGGGGGCTACGCCCCAATGGACGCACCGCCCCTGGTGAGTATTTCAGTTTTGAACGCATTCCATTAGAAATTACTCCATTTCATTCACTGATCAACGGCTCAGAGGCAACTGAAGATTTCTGAATTTCCAATGTGGTTAAAAACTGTCCCATGGCTTTTTCCAGCTTCTTTTGGCTTTCTGCCATATGGTTTACCACAGCCTCCATATCGCCAGATCCCACTTCTGACACCACGTGTAGGAGGTATAGGCGGATATAAGGACACAGAGGCTGAGTAGGTTTCTGAATTTTGGTGGTTTATCACAGAGTTAAACTGGTAATTATTTCTCAGTATAGGTTGTTTCTTAAGTTCAACAAGCTCTTCTCTTCTAATGATGTTACTGATATTGGCTTTCCTTCCATCTCCTTTCTGTTACAGGTCTTTCCCAAGAGGATGGCGCCGCCAGTAACCTTGGAAAAGAAAGGGCGGTAAGTTTTATATGCCTATTGTTTTTAACCTGCCACCCGCACCTATGAGGGTTGTTAGTACCGGGGTAACATGTCAAGATAAGCCCTGTTCCTGGGACAGCCCCGCTCTGTACAGGTGTGGTGTGATCTTTCTGGTGCCTTTAAAAAAAACAATTCCGGGTTTTCCCTGTCAACCTGAGCATGCACTGTTTCCCCAAATGACAGAATACACCTGATAGCTCCAAGAATACCCCGGACCGGTCCTACACACCTCTATCAGCAATAAACAGAAAAGCATGTTTGCACCCTACACCAACAACAACAGGCTCCTTATTGCCAAATATATGCGGACGTGCTCAGGGAAATAATGAAGGGAAATAGGCTAGCGCTAAGAACATATTGGCTGCCTTCCCCTTGCCCAGCCCCGTTCTCTTCCCCGAATCATTCACCTGCAATGGCGCAACTCTCCTGAGTTGTGGCAGGCCAAACAGCGTCCTCGGCGGCAACCACCACTCTTCAGTCCACATCTCAGGAGACTTGTCGAGGTTGGTGGCAACAACTTCCCGGTGGCTGTTTTCTCCATCTTGGTCTTCCTGCATGCCAGTCAGTCCATCTCCCCATCTGGAATCCCCACGATATCTCTCTCCTCCTGCTTGACGTATCACCCCAAAACTATCCATGCGCATTAACAATCACTGGCACACTTTGTTAGGAAAATTTCATGAGGATTCATCAAACAGCGCCAAAGATATAGGCAAGTCAAAAAACGCTTTTCCTATGGAAACATGGTCCTAACTATAACTACCTACTGGCAACTGCCAGTAGGTTTTATATATACACACACACACACCCACACACGCACACACACACACTTTTTTTTGTTTGGGTTATTTCTTTCCATTAATGAATTAGTATTATTTGTTTCTATTATTTAATTATTTTGATTTATGTATTAATTATTTTTTTAAGTAATAAGTATAATGAATAGTTAACATATACACATACTTTTTGTGGTATGAGGGACCATTCTGAATAGAGATTCATAAGCATGTAGTCAAATATTTCTATGTTATTTATGACCTATACACATTTGTTCAACAAAAATGGGGTGTACAAGGGGCTGGGGTAACCAGCAAAATTTCAAAATCAGCAGAATGCCCCTTGTGCATTAAATACATCTATTAAGGATTTAAACCCTTATTTGAAGTTTTAATATCATGTTTGTTTAAATTTACAGCAAGTGGTATCATATGGCTGAATAACTTCAGCCTTGTTCAAACTTCCAGATTATCCTTTAACTGTGGAACCTCCATCAAGTACTGAGGATGGTCTCTATGAATGGCTAAAAGGGGACCAAAACGTCAGCAGAGAATGAGCTCTTGCATTGGTATGATGGAAGATATTGGACCCTCATTTTGAAAGTCTAAAAGAGCTGGACGTCCCAGACATTCTATCCCTTGCCCCTTGGGCTTGCTTCCTTTATTGTGTGTTTTTAATTTTGTCTACATGTTTGGTGTTTACGATGGGGTTTGTTTACTCCACCCCAAAGGAGATATAGATAGAGCATTTGTATTAAAGTTTTTTCATATACAAATTAAAGTATAGAATAATCAAAACCTTTTTTCTCTCATTTTTGTATTTTGTAATACAAGATATATACATTTTAAGCATAAATATAAGGACTGTATATATTTAACTGTAATATATAAATCTGTACATTTGTTAAGCATTAATATAAGAGTATATATTTTTTTATTTATAAGTAATATGTGCATTTGTATAAAGAGATGCACATATCTGAATACATGCATATAATCTAAGTATATATGTTTACAAACACACGAATATGCACCATTGGTGTCTTGTGCATAATATTGCTGTACATTTTGTCGTGTAGTTCCTATATAACCTATACCGGATCTGCACGTTTGGATAACATAAACTGTGGGATTGGTGGCAGACTGATTCCGTGCACCCCCACCGGGTATGTTAGCCTATCTGTATTAGCTAGCTCACAGTGCCACTATAATCTCCTCTTACCAAGGAGAGAATAGATTCTGGCAACCTCAGAACATGACAACCCTGATCCCTCAGAATCGTGGAAACAATATACTACCTTTCGCTCAGTCACTCGTGCTTACTTAGTTTGTCTCAGAGAGATACACAGAATAAACAGGCTGGGCATTTTTCAATAAGAATTTATTGAACAGTTGTTATTCTAGTGTAGAATAGATGAGCTGCAACAACCATTAGACAGTAGCAGAGATATATGATTAGAAGTACTACGAAGGTAAAGGGATGGTATAGTTCTACCATCTTGCAGAAATCATGAATATATACAAGTACATAAAACACATGATAAAAAGTGCGGACTCCTACGATGCCTCCCCAACTAGATGTACCTAAATGTACCTAGCATCTGTGTAGGTGTTATGCCAAGAATCCCTCTAGGATCTAGTCAACCCCATTACCTGAGAATGAGAGAATATGGCACCCCGTCCTGGTCTCGAGTTGGACACCCCGCGAGGGATGTTAGACCACTGTGAGCTAGAATGTCTGCATGCAGGAACCTCAGCGTCTCTGGTCAGTTTGTCAGCCAGGAAGTCTCGGTCTCCTCTGTCTTTCTAAGCAAGATGTGATGTATATATACCCATAGGTCTCCCCAGGGGTCCTACCTTGCTGTGTTACTGTGTCGGCCTAAAGGATGACGTCGGGCCTGAACTTTATACAGAGATATTATACAGGAGATGTTCGTCCTGCTGTTAGTCCTGCTGTGCTTCCAAGAAGCCTCATGCATAATGTATGAGATTCGAACTAGGGGAAAACCCGCGTTCTGAATGCAGTGTCGTATCTAGGTAAAAGGTCAGTCCCTAAGAACCGTTATGAATGTAATGTAGGGAAGAATATAGGTGAAAGGTTGCAATGTTACCTGCGCCTATATAGGGTACCTTTATGGAATATAACAATTTGTATTTTGAATATGGTGATCGTGTAGAGAAGGGCCAGCTCAAGTAATCTTCTGAAGATAAGATGGTTATCTGTGGATCTTATGTTTGGGGGTAGTGAATTCCATAGTTTGGTTGGTTGAATAGAGAAAGTTGTTCCACCCATGTTTTTTTTCTTGTATGCTGGGATTTTGAGGTGGGTCACCAATCTGGAGTGGAGGTTTCTTCGTTGTATGTATTGTGTGGTTTTATTTCTGATGAAAAGTGGTCCTGTTCCATGTATTGCTTTGTGGGTGATATAAAGCAGCTTGAAAGTGGATCTTCTGGCAACTGATAACCAATGTAGGGCCATTAAGGCAAGGGAGATGTGGGCTTGTGGCTTTATATATAGGAGTAGCCTGGCAGCATAGTTTTGAATTTTTTGTAGTTTTTTCATAGTTGAGAGAAGTAATCCATGGTAGAGGCCATTGGTGTAATCAAGATTAGACAGTACAAGAGAGATAGTAACTTGGACCTTGTGTGGAAATCCTAGGTGGGGGAAGATGCATCGCAGAGTTTTCATAGTAATGAAGCTTGATACTGCTAACTAATCCACTTGGGCATTCATTGATAGCTTGGAGTCCATGGTAATTCTAAGGTTTCTTACTTCCTTGAATACTTTATCGTCATACCAGGCAGAGAGTGGGTCATAATGTTTCCAAACATCACATGTGAGTATCAGTGGTGGCTGGTGACATTTGAAAGTGGTGGGGCGTAAAGTTATCGTGGTACTGCACTGGGGGGGGGTTCTCCCCCCGAGAAAATTTTGAAAAAAGAGTGGATAAATGGAGCATTTTCAAGCAAATTTGAGGAAGCAGGAAGGTTGATAAAGCACTGTTATGACAGCATCTGTAACAACATCCTTATATCCATCAACTTCACCCCAACACAAGTACAAACACACACTCAAACACTATCAAGTACACACATAAAGCACGAGTCACAAACATTTGTTTAGGCTTAAAAACCTGTACACAAAAAAGTACACAGAGACTGCTGCAGCTGCAAGCAGACGTTGAAATACTCGATTTACTCACAAAGTGACAAACACAAAACCCGCAGCCAGACATACTGGGCCCGGTGCCACCTCACAAGCACCCCTGGTCACACCTTCCCCTTTCTGGGAGCTTCCAGGAGACGCGCTGGGCTGGATGAGGAAATACTGAGTGCTTGTCCCAGCAAGTCGAGTTTCTTTCTGTGTTAAAAAATTACCACGTTCCTTTTTCTGCCTCCCACTCATTTCTGTGTTTCGGTGTCTTTGTGTCTCACACCCTTCACCATCTATGCCACCCTCTCCTCAGCTGCCCTCTGCACTTCCCCTCACCTTTAGGTCTCCCCATCACTCTTTCTACCTCCTGTTTTCCCCCATACAGCTCTGCCTGAATTGCACCCTCTTTCATGTTCATCCTTTCACTCTCTCCTTGCTGTCACTCTTTCCACTCCCCTTTGCCCTCCCCTCCTCTCTGTGAACCTCTCTCTCGGTCACTCTCCTCTCATTGCCACTCTTTCCACTCTCATTTGGCCCTTATGAACCTCATCACACGCTCTTTATCTCCATCCATGTGACTCTGCTTGCTGTACCTCTTTCCACTTCCCTTTGTCCCTCCCTGCAAATCTCTCTCCTCTGCATCTCTGTCACCCCCTCTCATCGACACTCGTTCTCCTCCCCTCTGTCCCTTTCTCCTCTCTGTGAACTTCTCTCTCATCTCCATCCCTGTCACTCTCCTCTCATTGTCACTCTTTGCACTCCCCTCTGTCCATCCCTCCTCTATGTGAACCTCTCTCTCATCTGCACTCCCTGTCCCCTCCTTTCATTGTCACTCTTTGCACTCCCCTTTGCTCCCGCCCTTTCCATTTCTTGATCCGTGGCTACTTCTTCCCACTCTTCCTTTCCCTCTCTCTCTCCTCTTACGCTTTTATTTTAACTCTATGTCCATATTACACCAACAGCGGTTCCTCTTTCCCCACTCTGCCTATAACATCTCACCAGAGGCGGCTGGTGACTTGAAAGTGGTGGAGCATTAGTGTTGGTGACAAGTTCCGGAGAGTGATTGAGGAACCAAACAAGACTAATTGACAAAGTGAGTCTGAGAAAATTAAGACCACTATGCAACATCGTGCAATTTACTGGAAATTTTCAACACACTTCGGTTACAAAGCAATACATTTAAAAGGCAAATACGGCGGGATACTATAGAAGTAATTAATAATGGCGCCGATGGCGGGTAATCTGTAACATCATTGCCATTATAATAAGGGGATCATCATGTAAGACCAAGAACCAGTGCCCAATATTTAACCCCACGTTTGGGAAACATGCTTTTATTCACATTTTTAATGCAGTAGAGTAGCCCAAGTATGCTCGAGTATGCTTTACAGATTTGAAAGCGGGTACATTCACATTTGCAAAAACGAGTTGTGCAGCTCTAAAGAGAGTTTTCCCAACAGCTGGCACACGTCGCGGCTCGCGGGGGGTGGGCTTGCGGGGGGGGGGGGTTGTGCCGGGGGCCCGGGGGATTTTTTAAATAACAAACAAAATCCTACCTGACTCTGAGGAGGTCCGCCTTCCGCGCCGCCTCGGGTCCGACTCCGTTTGGCCCTGCCTACAGCCCCTCTCAGCCAATCCTGGCGCTGCTGGCAGCGCCAGGATTGGCTTAGGGCACGGTTACCTCTCGCTCGCCTGCCCATTAGAGACCGAGGTTTGAGCCTTTGCTCAACCCTCGCTCTCCTAATGGGCATGCGTAAGCCAGTGCACACACAAGTGCGCATGACTGGGCACGGCGCAAAAATTCGGTGCCCTTGCCCACTCATGCGCACTTGTGCTGCAGTGCTGCCTGCTGCCCCTGGTCCCTCTGAGCTCTGACAATCATGTCAGTCAACATGACGCAGGACCGCCCACCCCCTTCAGACTCTGAAGGGGGTGGGCGGTCCGACGTCATGCTGACTGACATGATTGTCAGTTCTCCCTCGGCTCTTTGAACTTAAGTAAACTGATTGTTTACTTAGGTTCAAAGACGCCGAGGGAGCTGCGGGCGGGGGGGCTACGCCCCAATGGACGCACCGCCCCTGGTGAGTATTTCAGTTTTGAACGCATTCCATTAGAAATTACTCCATTTCATTCCCTGATCAACGGCTCAGAGGCAACTGAAGATTTCTGAATTTCCAATGTGGTTAAAAACTGTCCCATGGCTTTTTCCAGCTTCTTTTGGCTTTCTGCCATATGGTTTACCACAGCCTCCATATCGCCAGATCCCACTTCTGACACCACGTGTAGGAGGTATAGGCGGATATAAGGACACAGAGGCTGAGTAGGTTTCTGAATTTTGGTGGTTTATCACAGAGTTAAACTGGTAATTATTTCTCAGTATAGGTTGTTTCTTAAGTTCAACAAGCTCTTCTCTTCTAATGATGTTACTGATATTGGCTTTCCTTCCATCTCCTTTCTGTTACAGGTCTTTCCCAAGAGGATGGCGCCGCCAGTAACCTTGGAAAAGAAAGGGCTGTAAGTTTTATATGCCTATTGTTTTTAACCTGCCACCCGCACCTATGAGGGTTGTTAGTACCGGGGTAACATGTCAAGATAAGCCCTGTTCCTGGGACAGCCCCGCTCTGTACAGGTGTAGTGTGATCTCTCTGGTGCCTTTAAAAAAAACAATTCCGGGTTTTCCCTGTCAACCTGAGCATGCACTGTTTCTCCAAATGACAGAATACACCTGATAGCTCCAAGAATACCCCGGACCGGTCCTACACACCTCTATCAGCAATAAACAGAAAAGCATGTTTGCACCCCACACCAACAACAACAGGCTCCTTATTGCCAAAGATATGCGGACGTGCTCAGGGAAATAATGAAGGGAAATAGGCTAGCGCTAAGAACATATTGGCTGCCTTCCCCTTGCCCGGCCCCGTTCTCTTCCCCGAATCATTCACCTGCAATGGCGCAACTCTCCTGAGTTGTGGCAGGCCAAACAGCGTCCTCGGAGGCAACCACCACTCTCAGTCCACATCTCAGGAGACTTGTCGAGGTTGGTGGCAACAACTTCCCGGTGGCTGTTTTCTCCATCTTGGTCTTCCTGCATGCCAGTCAGTCCATCTCCCCATCTGGAATCCCCACGATATCTCTCTCCTCCTGGCCTTCTGTGCGTTTTAGTCTCCACCTTCTCTGCCCACTGAATGCGTTGCAGTCATCGGGCCCCCGCCTCCCTTTGCAGAGGCAAAGTAGTCCGTTGCACTGTTTCCTGCCTTTGGTATGTCCCGCCCGTTCTCACCCTTTTTTTACTTTTTCTTTACAGTTGCTCTGGCGGCGAGGCACAACGGAAGAGCAGACCCCAGTGTCTATGACAGGTAAGTGGTGGGGTTCAGGAGAATCTTCCCCACATCTCTCCTCCCTTTCTTTCTTACTCGTAAGAAATGGTTCTTGGGGGTATCTTGGGAGATAATCAGCATTTGTATGTTCTATCCCTCTTCGATGGAATGTATGGAATCGGAAGGGCTGCAAAGCTAAGAACCATCGCAAAATGCGATCATTGTTCCCTTTGTTAAGGGCCATCCATTAGAGGGGGGGCATAGTCTGCATACACAAAGAATTCACGTCCTCTAAGAAATATCTTATGGATTCTATGTCCCATTTAATAGCCAGTGCTTCCTATTCGACTACGGCATAGTTCTTTTCTTGGGGAAACAACTTTCTGCTGAAGCATACTACAGGTCGTTCTTCTCCAGCATCATCGGTCTGTGACAAGACGGCTCCAAGACCCACACTGAGGCGTCGGATTGGAGAACAAAGGGTTGAGTATAGGCAGGACTTACAAGTACTGGTTCAGAGGTGAGGGAGCACTTTAATACCTGAAAGGCCTAAGTACAGCCTGGGAGGGTTGTTTTTAGTTCTTGTTCTGCTTCCCGGGATTTCTTTAGATCAGTCAAGGAGGTCCGCTAACTGGGAAAAATAAGGGGTGCACCTTTTGTAGTAACCAATGAGGCCAAGAAAAGCACAAAGATCTCTTTTGGTTTTTGGCATGGGTATTCGAGATATAGCTGCTACTTTCTCTGATTGGGGTCGTATGTGGCCTTCCCCCAGAAGAAAACCTAAGTTTCCTAGCCGCCAGGTGACTTTGGGAGGGATGAACTTTTAGTCCACTAGTTCCTAAGGCATAGAGGACTGATTGTAAGTGTCTTAGGTGTGAGTCCCACGAAGGGCTGTAGATGACAATGTCATCAATATAGGCGGCAGCGTATTTTCAGTGGGGTTTCAGGATGGCAATCATCAATCTCTGAAACATTGCTGGGGCCCCATGGAGCCCGAAAGGTAACACTGTGAAGTGTTATAATCCCCCTGGGGTGGAAAAGGAGGTTTTCTCTTTATCTTGTTCTCTCAAAGACACCCGCCAATAACCCTGCATAGGTCCAATGTGCTTATGTATTTGGTCTCCCCCAATTTTTCTACCATCTCGTCTACTCTTGGGAGGGGGTATGTTTCGAATTTGGATATTTTGTTGACTTCCCTAAAATCAATACAAAAGCAGATGGACCCATCTGGTTTTGGTACTAGGACTATAAGAAATTTCCATTCACTAAGGGAGTGTTCAATGACCGCCATTTGCAACATTTGTTTTACCTCATTCTCAATGACCTCTCTACGAGCCTCTGGTATCCTGTATGGTCTTAGGTGGACTTTCTCTCCCGGAGGTGTATTTATGTGATGGTCTATGATAGTGGTCCTGCTAGGGATAAGGGAGAACACCCTCTGAAAAAGACGTAGGTGCGTTCTTAGCTCTTGGTTCAAGCTTTCAGGGAAATCTGAATCAATACATTGGGTATACAATGTAGTTTTCTCACTCGGGGCTCCGAATAGGATGGGAAGGGGTCCCTCCCATTTTTTAGAAGGTTTATGTGATAGATCTGGGATGCCTTTTTTTCAGAGTTCGATTTGATATGATAAGTGACAGGGGTCACTTGTTCCAACACTTTATAGGGGCCTTGCCATTGACCTTAAAGCTTGTGTTCAGATGAGGGCATCATTAAAAGGACCAGATCCCCTATGGACAAGGCCCGAGCTTTTGCCTTTTTAATTATACTGAGATTTTTGGGCTTGTTGTGCGTTCTCCAAATTGGCCCTCACTATGTCTCTTATTTGACTTAAGTGCATTTTTAGACTAGCAACATATCCAAGAGGGGTTTTGTGTCGTCCTTTTCTTGTTCCCCTTCCTCTTTGGCCATGTCTAGCAAGGAATGGGGTTGACGACCAAAGATTAACTCAAAGGGAGAAAACCCGGTGCTTTTTTGGACCTTACATCTTTTAGCAAAAAGAGCTAGGGGTAACATATCCTCCCACCTTCTGGCTTCTAAGTCTAATAATTTTTTCAAGGTGCACTTAAGTGTGGCATTATACCGCTCCACGAGGCCGTAAGTCTGCAGGTGGTATGCAGCAGTATGTATTTGCTTAGTGCCCAGTTGCTGGCTTATCAATCAGGAATTGAACAGGGTCCCCTGGTTGGGCTAACCCTCTTTAGGGAATCATACCTGGGAAAATATGTCTATCATAGCTTTTGCTATATGTGTTGTGCTGGGCTGTCGCAGAGTCACTGCCTTGGGATAAGGAGTGGCATAGTCCATCCTAACAAAACATAGCGACATCCACTGCGTGAAGGAAGAAGGGGACCAATAATATCCATTCCTACTCTAGAAAAATGTTCTTCAGTCACAGGAAGAGGGACTAAGGGAACCCTCGAGAGGCAATAGCGACTATTCTTTTGGCACACAGGACACTTCCTGCAATATGTCTTAACCTGACTGTATATGTCTGGCCAATAGAACCTATCCAGGATGGATTGTTCTGTTTTTTTCTGGGCTCAAGTGACCACCCAGTAAATGGCTGTGGGCCAGGAATAATACTTTATCCTTAAAGGGAGTGGTAATTAATAGCTGTTGGGGTTGGGTTTTTCCTCCCTTCCTGTATAACAATCCCCCTTTAAGAAGAATTGCACACCTACTTTCTCTGGATCTTCTTGTTCAGAAGCTGTGTTCCATGTTTCTCTGAACAGAGGGTCCTCATGCTGGGTAGCGTGGAAATTGCAATCAGAGCTCCAGATTAAGTCATCGGTACACATGGGTAATACGACTCGTGGCGATTTCTTTTTTTCTCTCCTTTGTTTTTTTCTTTTCTGTTTTTTTTGGAGTAGGCCACTCACTAACCTCAGCCTGATAAAACGGAGCATTCCCCCACCAAGAGTCACCCTCCTTCCAGGTTTTTGGACTAGGGTTTCCAAATTGGGATAGTCATTACTGACAATTAGTGGTTCTGGCAGTTTAGGGATATGGCCCACCAATAGGGGTACAACTGGATCCTCTTGGTGTTGGAGGTGGATTTCCGTCATGGGATAAAGTTTTTTATCACCATGGGCGCATTGGATGTTTACCATTCCTGTTGGGCTATTCACTCCTCCTGGGATCAGCTGGGTCACATAACACGCTGTTGGCATCCAGTGTCCACCAGAGCTGAAACTGGTTCACTATTCACCTTCATCTGACAGTGATAGGGGGGCAAGTGCCAGTTGTAGCACAGTAGAGAGATCTAACCATGCTGACATCCATAGGCTCCTCCTTCAGGGGACAGTGCGAGCTATATTGTAGCATTGCTGTCTAGGCCTGGGCTTGAAGCAAGGAGGACACAGCCAGGCGTAGTTTGGTTAGTGGCCAGCTCGGAACTGCCACGCCCAGAGCCCTGGGCTTTTTATTATCTCACCCCACGTGGCTCAGCGTCCGCCGAGCCAAAACCATTCCAGCACATTTCACAGGGGGGTCGTGGTCTAACAGGACCACCCCCTTAATACTAGAGGAGATGTGGACTGTTCCACTGTCTCCCACAACATTACATTCCTCCTTTACCAGGAGAAATACGTTTCCATTAACACAAACCCAAAACTTTACCAGGAGAAACTTTCAATCCCGTACAAAACTTCTAGGGCAAAATACAAAATGGAACAGTCTTACTTGGACACTCTTCACCGCTGCTTACTCTGGCTGCGACCCGACCCACGGCTGCCGTCTAGCCACTGGTGACATAGTCTTTGTATTTCTGGGATGGCTTCGGACAGGGCCAGAGGTGATATCTGTTCTGACTGGTTCGCTGCTGCGGTGCTGGTGACTGTTCGTCGGGGTCACTGCCGGGGGCTGGGCTCCGGTCACCATAAGAGTCCTGGTCTTGGATTGACACGGGTACCGGGTTGGTGGAGGCGTCCACGGCGGCTGGTCGATCAGACTCGGCTGCGTCGCTGTCAGGAGTTGAGGATCCATTGCGGGGCGCCTCGTTGCACCTATTGGGTCCTGGGAAGTTGCCATCGTCATCCAGCGAGACTCTTTTGAAAAAAGACACATTGCGGGTGACTGTCTCTTGCCCTCTCTGGGCTGACACCATGGTGCCCTTTACTGCGGTGACAGTCCAAGGTTGAAGCTCGAAAGGCAAACGGAACTTTCCTCCAGGGTGCCGGTCTTGCACGAGCACCTGGTCACCCACTGCAATGGGGCTTTCTCTAGCGTGTCTCTTCCGGGACGCTGCGGTGTTGTTCTTCTCTCGCCTGTAGTCTGACTGGTTTGGGGGGTTCGCCGATTCTGCCCACCCCGGATGGTGGGGAATGGTGTCTGTGACCGTCCTGCCGAAACACAGTCGACTTGGGGAGATGCCAGTGGTGCAGTGGGGTGTGAGCCGGTACTCTCTGAGGAACTGATACACTGCTCGTTCTGCGGCGGATGTAGACGTCACAAATTCAACTTCAGGATACCTCGAGAAGTCATCAACCACCACTAGCATGTGCTTTCCTCCAGGTAGACTGCCGAAGTCTGCACTCACCCTCTCCCAGGGGGCATTCGGCGATTCTTCGGTGATAACTGGCGCAGGTTTGCTTGGTAGGCTCGTGGCGAGGCATACTGGGCAGTGCTGCACCAATGACTCTATTTGCTGGTCCAGGCCTGGAAACCAGACTTTACTGCGGAGTCTGTTCTTCGATTTGACGATCCCTTGGTGCGCGCCATGGGCGAGAAGGGCTGCCTGT
Source organism: Calotriton arnoldi (assembly GCA_963921515.1). Classification (NCBI taxonomy): domain Eukaryota; kingdom Metazoa; phylum Chordata; class Amphibia; order Caudata; family Salamandridae; genus Calotriton; species Calotriton arnoldi. The sequence goes on along the minus strand of CAWUFW010011309.1, from coordinate 47,748 downwards.
CTGGTGAGGCTCTCTGGTAGGACAAGGCGTGGCCCTCGCAGTAGGCAGCCGTCGGCTGACACCGACAGTTCCTGACGGACTTGGTGCAGGGACTTCAATGTCGCTTGAGCTACTGCGGTTCGTAGTGGTGAAGGACTCTGCAGGGGTCGCCAGTCACCTGAGGAAACTGCCTGGATTGCGATTTGGAGGCAGTCATCGTCTCGTGTGGCTGCTATGACATCGTGCAGAGATATCGGGAGCGGCCGGGACCGTTCTACTATCATCCGCACGTAGTCTTCCGTGGCTGCCGCCTCAGCTGCTTCCGGAGGGGTGGCTGGTCGGGCGTGCCGTGACAAAAAGTCAGCCGGATTCCGGGTACCAGGTCTGTATTCCACTGTGAGCTGGAACTCTTGCAGCTGCAGGATCCACTTCTCAATTCGCGGGGGAGGGCGAGACGAGGACCCTTGAAACAGCGGGATCAAAGGTTTATGGTCCGTGATGACGGTGAAAGGATGGCCGTACAAGTATATGTGAAAGTGGCGGCATCCCCATAGGATCGCAATGGCTTCTTTCTCAATTTGCGAGTACCTCTGCTCCGTAGGTGTGTGGGTCCGGCTCGCATAGGCAACTGGTGCCCATTCGCCACAGTCTTGACGTTGCGCTAGGACAGCACCCAGGCCTGTTGGGCTGGCATCAACCACTAGCTGGGAGTCGTGGCGTGGATCAAAATATACCAGCGTGGTATCCGCGGACAGGGCAGCCTTCGTCTGCTGGAATGCTCGTTCTTGCTCCGGACCCCAAGTCCAGTGGGTGGTGGTCCTGGTGAGATCTCGTAGAGGGCCAGTCAGATCCGAGAGGTTCCTGATGAAACGTCCACAGTATGTGACCATACCTAAAAAACTGCGGACCCCTGACACAGACGTGGGGGCTGGCGCCTCTTGGACATCCTTCACTTTGTCCGGGTCTGGCCCAATGCCTTTGTCCGAGAATCGATATCCAAAAAAACTGATGTCTCGGCGCAGGAACTCGCACTTCTCCTTGTGTAGGGTCAACCCACAGTCTCGCAGGCGAGCGAACACAGCAGTTAGGCGGAGGAGATGTTCTTCCAGGGAGGGAGCGTGCACTAGGATATCATCGCTCACGTTGAGCACCCCCTCCAGTCCTTGCAGGACGGTCTTGATGATGTTCTGGAACACTTCGGCTGCACTGGAGATTCCGAAGTTGAGGCGTTTGTAGCGCCAAAGACCAGCGTGGGTGGAGAAGGTGGTGATTGGACGAGAGTCTGCGTGGAGAGGGACCTGATGGTATCCTGAGCGGAGGTCCATCTTCGAGAACCACTTGGACCCCGCGAGTTCGCCTATAATGTCGTCAACTGTAGGCGTCAGGTGGCGCTCCCGTTTAATGGCGAGGTTTGGGATCCGCATGTCAACACAGATGCGGACCGCGTCAGGCTGTTCTGGCTTCTTCGCGACCACGATGGGGGACACCCACGGGGTGGGGCCGCACACCCGTTCGATGATTCCGGCCGTTTCCAGAAGACGGAGTTCCGCCTCGACCTTTGGGCGAAGATGGAAGGCAATCCTCCTGTGCCTGAGGGCAATCGGGGCCACGGACTTGTCTATGTGTAGCCGGATCGCCGGGCCTTTGAGGCATCCAATCCCTTCGAAGAGAGGTGCGAACTCGGTCAGCAAACGTTCCAGGTCGTGAGCCAGCACGGTGAAGGCGAAGTGGATGAGGCGGAGGTCTTGTGCGGTACGGCAGCTGAGTAGGAATCCTGACCCTTCTTGGGAGACGTAGATCTTGGACCGTTGAAGGACGTTGTCGTGAGATAGATTGGCTTGGAACACGCTACACATTCTGAGCGGGGTGTGGGTCCCGAAGGCGTACACCTGGACGTTGGTGTTGCGGAGGGCGGGCCGGTTGGGTAACAGCCTGTAGACGCTGGCAGCCATGAGGTTGAGCGTCGCTCCTGTGTCAATGAGTGCTGCCACTGGATGATCCTGCACGTCGATGGTGCACATGGGCGCTGCCTGCGGGGAGGCCGAGAGGGCGTGTAGCATGTGTACCACATGTACGGTTGCGGCCTCATCTTCGTCCATGTCGCCGCTCGAGGAGTCATCTGAGAGAGGCTCGAGTGCCCGCACCTGTCGTGGTGGGCCTGGTGGTTGTCGCTGAGGTTTCGAGCGGCAGACCTTGGAGAAATGATTGACTTTTCCACACGCACTACAGGTTTTCCCTTGTGCTGGGCAGGCGCCCTCGTGTGGGAGTGGGCCTCCACACCATCCACAGAGGCGGACCTTGGAGCTCTGTCTGGAGCTGTGGGTCGAGGATCTTCTGGGCTTTTGTCGAGGCTCACGGGTCTCAGTACGGACGGCGCAGACAGGCTCCTCTTTGATGGCCGCTGTAGCTCTGAGCTCCATATGGGCCGCTCTGGCTTTGGACAGTTCTTTGGAGCGTCCCAGGGTCAGGATGTCCCTCATCGGCATGCGGTGTTCCTGGAGGACGCGCTCGCGCAGCTTAGAGGAGGCGCAGCCTTGAATGAATTGCGCCCGGATCTCGTCATCCTCATCAGGCAGGGTGCACGTGCTGGCTAACTCCTTGAGGCGGGCGTAGAATACGTCAACGGACTCATCAGGGAGCTGATTTGCTTGCCGGAGGAGGAAACGCTCGTAATCTGGATTGGCGTAGGGCTCAAAATGAGCTGTGATGGCGTCACGCATCGTGGCATAGTTCCTTGGGGGCCCATCCTCGCGGACTGACTTCGCAATTTTGTGGATTTTCGCACCACCAAGGTGGAGGAGCATGGGTCTTCGCCGTGGGGCAGGGATTTCCGCAGCGTCGAAGAACGTCTCCAAACGCTTCACCCACGCCTTCCACCGTGCAGCTTGGGAGGGTGGTGCCCCGGTGATGGTAAAGGGCTCCAACGGTGGGATGGAGGTCATGTTGGCCTAGCAGAGGACGGTGGCAGGAAGGCGAAGGATGCACGCTTAGCCAATGCAGCTGAGCGTAGGTATCTCCAAACGCAGGGCACTGCAGTGTGCCAGCTGCGCGGTAGGACGGCCGGGTGCAGGCCCACACTGGCAGACCAGGATGGGCGACTGGGGCCCAAGCAGGAGTGCGGGAGAGAGAAGCGCGTGCAGCTGGTGGTCAGGATACCTGGGCTGCAGGCAAAGAGTGGCCGGGTCCAACACACAGTCTCGGGAGCGGGAAGAGGCGAGTGGAGACACCAGGAGGGGGCAGCAGACCTCCAGGGCCTGCGCAGCCAATAGCCGGGAAGCCTCCCCAAATCGGGACTGTAGGGTGTGCCACGTGTCTTCCAGGGCCAGTGCAGTGCAACCGGGCGGCCAGAGGGGGCAGCAGGACGGTGCTGTGCAGCTTACCGGTGCTTCCTGACGGCTGCAGGACTCCACACGCACTACCGCCGGCTCTTGTGCGTGGTGTAGAGCGCCGCAGCGACGCGCAGGCCGAAACACAGGGCCGCACGTGCGCGCGCACTCGTCCGGGCCTCACGCGGGAATCCTGGAGGGACGTCGGCTGCAGGGAGGCAATGCGGTCGAGCCGCCGCCGGTGGAGTCGCGCGGATGCGCAGGCCGGCCCAGGCACACGGCGGGGCACGCCGGGTCACAGGCAGGAGCAGCGCGGCAGGAGCGGGCTCCCGGAGGCACCGGAGGTCATACGGTGGGTGAGAGGTAGGACAGCGGTAAGCTGACACCCACTCTCGTCGCCAATGTAGCGTTGCTGTCTAGGCCTGGGCTTGAAGCAAGGAGGACACAGCCAGGCGTAGTTTGGTTAGTGGCCAGCTCGGAACTGCCACGCCCAGAGCCCTGGGCTTTTTATTATCTCACCCCACGTGGCTCGGCGTTTGCCGAGCCAAAACCATTCCAGCACATTTCACAGGGGGGTCGTGGTCTAACAGGACCACCCCCTTAATACTAGAGGAGACGTGGACTGTTCCACTGTCTCCCACAACATTACATATATGTCCAAATCCCCCACAGTGAAAACACTGAGGCCCGGTAAGTGGGTTTGTAGGAGCAGGGCCAGGCAGAAATGTCACTACTTCAGGCTTCAGGTCAACCCTGGCCTGTGCGATCTTACAGCACCGGCCAGTAGTCCTCCAACCGCTTTCCTCCCGTCCTATTTGTAGCTCGTTTGCTCGGGTATAGGCACTTGCAATTTCGACAGCCCTATCCAGAGTTAGTTGCGTATGTTGGCGTACCCATTTCTGAACAGGGGGATATAAGGAGGTTAGGTATTGTTCTAAGTAGATCTTCTTGAGGATCTCCTCTTTGGTGGTGGTGATTAGTTTGAGCCACTGGTCAGTCATATCCTTGACTCTATAGTGCAGGGCCTGGTGAGTCCCCTGTGGCAGCTCCTTAATCTGTTGCAAACTCACCCTATATGTCTCCTCATCCACCCCTAGTCTCTCAAGAATACTCCTCTTGATCTCACCATAAGGAGTGGTTCCTTGGGGATTGACTGCCTGATAGGCGGTTTGCAAGTCTCCAGACAGTAGAGGACCCAGATACTGACTCCATCTGTCCACAGGCCAGGCAGCTGCTTGGGCCATACATTCAAAATTACTAAATAAAATGTCTGGGTCATCTCCACCTACATATTTCTGCAGGACCACCAGCAGTAAATTGGTGTGTGCCCTTTTTTGACCCACCTTTGTTGACCCAGTACGTCAGCCAGTTTTCCTATGGCTGTATCCTGGGACTGGGCCTGGGTGGTCAGGGCCTTCTGAAGGTTCTCTCTGTCTTCCGCACCTGTGGTTAAAAACTGTTCCATGGCTTTTTCCAGCTTCTGTTGGCTTTCTGCCATATGGTTTACCACAGACTCCATATCGCCAGATCCCACTTCTGACACCATGTGTAGGAGGTATGGGCAGATATAAGGACACGGAGGCTGAGAAGGTTTCTGAATTTTGGTGGTTTATTGATTATCACAGTCAAACTGGTAATTATTTCTCTGTATAGGTTGTTTCTTAAGTTCGACAGGCTCTTCTCTTCCAGTGATGTTACTGATGATGGCTTCTTTCTTTCCTTCTGCTTTCTGTTGCTGGTCTTTCCCAAGAGGAAGGTGCCGCCAGTAACCTCAGAAAAGAAAGGGCGGTAAGTAAGAGTTTTATATGCCTATTGTTTTCAACCTGCCACCTGCACTCGTGAGGGTCATTAGTACAAGTGTAACATGCCAAGATAAGCCCTGTGCCTGGGACAGCCCCACTCTGTACAGTTGTCCTCATGGCCTCTCTGGTGCTCTTAAAAAAACGATTCCGGGTATTCACTGTCACCCGGGGCATGACTGTTTCTCCGAATAACAGGATACGCCTGATAGCTCTAAGAATACCCCAGGTAGGCGCTACACACCTGTGTCAACAATAAACAGAAAAGCATTAGTACACCCCACATCAACAAGAACAGGCTCCTTATTGCCAAAAATATGCGGCTGTGCTCAAGGAAATAATGAAGGGGAATGTGCTAGCACTGTGAACACCTTGGCTGCCTTCCCCTTGTCGGGCCCCGTTCCCTTCCCCAAGTCACTCGTCCGCACTCAGGAGAGTTGCGGCAGGCCAAACAATGTCCTCCGGTGGCATCCACCACTCTTTGGTCCACGTCTCAGGAGACTCGTCAAGATTGGTGGCAATGTCCTCCTGGTGTCAGTTTTCTCCATCTTGTTCTTCCTGCGTCCCATTCAGTCCTTCTCCCTGTCTGGAATCCCCACAGTCTCTCTCCTTCCACCCTCTTTGTTGTTTTTATTTATTATTTATTTGACAGACTTTTAATGCACGCTGCTACCCCGAGGGGTTTCCCGGCGCAGGATATATGCAGATAACGATAACCTCAACAAATAGCTAGAAAAGCCAAGTTTTCAGATTTTTACGAAACACCAGTAAGGAGTTACAGTTCCTGAGAGTGGTAGGAAGAGAGTTCCCCAGCTTGGGGCCGAGATGGCAAAAGGAGCGTCCCTTAATAGGGGTTAAGTGATACCTAGGCGTGGTGAACCACGAGTGACTAGCTGACTTCAGCAAACGCGTGGGCATATAAGGAGTCACCAGTCCTTGGATGTATGAGGGCGTTAGGCCATGTTTGGCCTTGAACATTTGGCAAAGTGCCTTAAATTCAATGTGCTTCGAAATCTTTAGCCAGTGCAGTTCCTGGATCAGAGGCGAGACAGGGGCATGCATAGGTAGTTGAAAAAGTAACCGGGAGTCGCATTCTGAATGGTCTGTACGCGTGTAATCGAAGTCTTGTATGCACCTAGGTACAGCACATTGCCACAGTCCAGTCTGTACATGACCAGAGCCTGAATGACCGTTCTCTGTGCATCTAAGGGGATTAGCCAGAGGATCTTTTTCATCCATTTAAGGACTGAAAAACAGACAGCAGTAACCTTAGACACCTGTGGCTTCAAGGAAAGTTTGTCATCAATGATAAAACCGAGATTCTTGACCTTAGTAGATGGAGAGGGAAGGGGCCCAAGGGAGTCCGGTCAATGGCAGGGTCCCCAGCGATCAGGATTGTTGCCCAAGATTAGGACCTCTGTTTTATCACCGTTGAGTTTCAATGCATTTTTATTCATCTATAAGGAAATATTCCTCAGGCCTAAGTGAAGCAGCAAAGGGTCCTGTCATTGAGCAGCTGATAACGAAAAGATGAACTGAGTGTCATCAGCGTATGAAAAAAGGGTGAGCTCACACTTCTCAATAACATCAGCTTAACGACGAACGTAGCTGTTAAAGAGCAAGGGCTCAGAATAGATCCCTGAGGGACGCCAGAGGTCAGGGCTAGTGTCTTTGATTTTGCGTCGGCCAAAGAGACCTGGAAGGTGCGATCCTTTAAAAAGGAGATCACCCATTTCAGAGCCAGGCCTTCTATACCCAAGGACTCAAGTCTGCCGGTCAAAATAGAGTAAGACACTGTGTCAAACTCAGCGCTCAAGTTGAGCAGAATGAGAGCAGCAGTGCCACCAGAGTCAAGATGTTGTCTGAGACATTCAGTAGCACCAAGAAGAGCGGATTTGGTGCTGTGTGCCGCCCTAAAACCAGACTACGGGAGGATGGAGAAGTCGATGGGTCTCAATGAAAGTGGAAAGTTGATAGTTAACGTGCTCTTCCAAAATTTTGGAGAAGACAGGAAGGAGGGAAATAGGACGGAAACTTGACCAACAGGAGGGATCCAAATCAACTTTTTTTAAGAAGGGGAGAACCAGAGCGTGCTTCCAGTTCTGGGGTACGATACCAGCACTCAAAGAGGTATTAAGAAGCTTTAAAATGACAGTTAAAACACAGTGGTCAAGAAGTTTGAGTTTGGCGGGGGACTGCGGTCCAGCGGGGAGCCAGATTTGATGGATTGCAATGTTTTCTTTAGTGTGATAAGATCCAGAAAGGACCATGTCCTAATTCTGAAGGACTCCTCCAACTTATTCACCGGAAGAGAGATTTCCACATCACTTCCCATAGGGGTAGCCAAATGCGTGTAGGTCTCAGCCTTTATGGCCTCAACTGCTAATTGACTGTGAATCTTGTCCACCTTTTCTAAAAAAAAGCTGGCTAGCTCATCGCACTGGTTCTGTGAAAGAGAGGGCGGAGGCAAGATGTTATTAGCCGCCGAAAGTTCTTTCACCACCTTAAAAAGAGTCTTCTGACAGTGTTGAGAGCTGACAATCTTCTCAGTGAAGTACTTTGCACGCGCCTCTTTACAAAGGGCATGATAACTTTTCAGTGCCGCCACATATTCAGATTTGTCCTCCTCAGAGTTTCCTCCACTGTCTTTCTAGTATTTTACATTGTTTCTTTTCTAGTCTAAGGGTATCTGTAAACCAAGGAGCAGGGGGATGCGTTCTATACATCTGTTTAGAAGTAGGTGGGAAGATGGTGTCCACAGACTCATTAAGCCATAGGTGGAGAGAAATTTGGTCCAAGTCAGGTTGAGAGGTAAGGGTAGGCTGCGTATTAAGAAGCAACTCATTCAGTACTGGAATATTAAACTTAAACTAATTTCTGGCTTTAGATTTCAACACAGGCTGAGAGATGGGGTCGGAGGGGACCCCAATACTGAAAGGCACAGCAAAGTGATCTGACCAGCAGAGTTGAAGCGGGGTGATTGTCTACTTTTAGGTTAGAAAAAATGGGGCCCAAAAGGTGCCCCGCGCAGTGAGTGGGTGCACAGTTGAGGAGTGCTAAGTTAAGAATGCCCAGGCCATCAATAAATCCTCCTTCTCTATCCACTGATTGGGTTGCAGCCATCGGGGCCCCACCTCCCTGTGCAGAGACAGAGTAGTGCGTTGTGTCTGATTCCTGCGTTTGGTCGGGCAGCCAGTTACTTTTTCTTTACAGGTAATACGGCGTCGAACCACACAACGGAGGAGCGGACCCCGGTGTCTATGACAGGTAATTGATGGGGTTAAGTGGAATCTCCCTCACAGTTAGTGAAGCTTGTGTTTTCAGCAGGGTAGACCTGCTCATAAAACAAGCTGAAATAACTGTAGAAACAAAGCCCAGAAACAAAAAACGATGTTGTAAGGGTATGTTTTGTGCTATTTTGCTACTGGGCTTTGTTTCTACAGCCAGTCTAGCTTGCACTTTCTGCAAGGCAGCCCTGCTCATGCCTGAAAAGTGCAGAAGAAAGTATGAGAACTGTGATTGTGAGTACAACGGGCCAGAGTCAGTGAGTGTGGGGAGAGGGTTAGTCAGGTAGCGAAAAAGAACAAAATAATCTGTAGCTAAAATGGGGTCTTTAACCTACATGTAACTGTATATAAAATGTAATACAGACACCTTAACTGAACAAGCATTGTCAAAGCCAATAGGTCTCATTTATGAGACCTAGTGGTGTTGGCAATGATTTTTAGCAATGGTGTACACGCAGCATGGCTGAAAATAATGTAAAAAAGGTTCCATAACATGACAGTTGCAGCATTTTGTAGGCACACGCTAACATAGATGTTTGTGCCTACAAAATGAGGTGAGCATTTTTTTTCTTTTTATTTACCAATTTCAGATGGATTAGTAAACACAAGTTGTGTGAAGTGCACTTTTTTGGTATAGTGCTAATGCGCTTTTTAAAACGGCTAATACACTTAAAAAAAAAAAACGGGGGAGTGAATTTGGGGTGGGGAGTGCCACTGCATAAATGTGGCCCTCGGCACAAACCAAACTGTACTTTTTATCCCCTGAGAAAATGTTTGTGAGTACCCATGATGTAGGGTTTGGATGAGAAAGGAGGAGTATGGATTGTATTTGTTCTGTTTTGAAGGTAGGTTGTGATCCAGTCAAGAGCAGTCCCCTCTATGCCGGCTTTGCGGAGTCTTTGGATTAGAGTGCCATGATCAACTGTGTCAAAGGCAGCTGAAAGGTCCAAGAGAAGCAGTGAAGCGACCCCTTTGTGGAATACTGTGTTTTTAAGGTCATCCCAGATGGCGATTAAGGCTGATTCTGTGCCTCTTCCTGGACGGAAATTTGTTTGGAAGTCAGAAAGCATGGAGTTATCTTCAATAAACTGAGACATTTGGGTGAATGCTACTTTGCCAAGGACTGGTCCATTTGCAATAGGTCTGTAGTTGTTTGGGTCTTAAGGGTTCAGGCTTGTTTTCTTTAATAATAGGCGTATGTATTTATTTTTTAAGTCTTCGGGAAAAACTCCTGTTGTCAAGGAACGATTGTTCTGACTGGGGTGGCACAGACGTTGTTAAACAAATGTTTTTGAAGATTTGTGGTGGACAAGGGCCAGAGAGGCAGCCGGCCTGCTTGTTTTGAAAAGATCCATAAATTCAGATGCTTGAAGGAATTCAGAGGTTGGGTTAACTTACCCTTGGGGAGAGGGGGTTGTTGGAAATGGGTTGGTGCTGGTGGTTTTCTTTTGGTTTAAATAGAAATCAAACATGTCTTCTTTGGTTGTAACCATGTTCTTGGATCTTGTGTTGGACAGAAAGGGCTGTGGCGTTAGATGCCAGAGGAGCAAGGCCAGTGGAGCTACGAGCGGAGAGAACTGAGCGTGGAGCCAGCCATCGCGAGATCCGCTCCAGACCAGGCTGCTCTTTTCTGTCCCAACAATCTCCTGTTACCCCCCCCCCCCAGTGGTGCAGACATCCAGGCTTAGGATTGGGTTAGGGCTCGGGAGCATGGGGCTGCCTGGGACCAGTGGCGGCTCGCCGAGGGAGTGCTGGGGGGCGGTGGGGCGGGCGGGGGAGGGGCAGGGTGGGTGGTAGTAAACTCCGGCATACGGCGGTACGGAGTTAAGTAAATAAATAAATGAATAAAACAATTTACATTGCGCCCGCTGCAACGCCAACTCGGCAATGCAGCGCGCGCAATGTAAATTGTTTTATTTATTTATTTATTTACTTAACTCCGTACCGCCGTATGCTGGAGTTTACTACCCCCCACCCTGCCCCTCCCCCGCCCCACCGCCACGCAGCACTCCCTCAGCGAGCCGCAACTGCCTGGGGCGCCTGGGGTGTCTGTTGGGTGTTGTGGCCAAGGAGTAAGGAGCAGGAGGAAGCAGCATTCCCGTACTCCTGGTGTCCAGCCCCTGTTCTTCGGTGCTCTCGGAGCGTGTTACATCCTGAATCCTGGCTCACTGCTTCAACTCGCAGGACTTGGGAAGACTAGCGTCCAGTGGCTGGTAGCGGACTGTGCAGCCAGAGTCAGAATAAGAGGTGAGAGCTGCTTCGACAGGCGCTTTGTTGAGTGCCGTACTGTGCATCTCTGGTGAGGTTCGGTGGACCGGTGCAGGTTGCTGGGAGAAGCTGTAGGCTTTGGGGTTCTCAACATAAGGTGAGTCCCAGCAACCACGGAAGCGGCCCAGCTAGGATAGGGTGCAGCTTGTGGTGATGGAATTCTAGCACTCCTGGTTCTTGCTGCAGACGTATTGACCAGCATTGGAGGCAGTAGAGGAGACATCCTTTCGGCCCTCTGCATATTTTCAATTCAATATTCAATCTTAGAACTGTCCGATTGTGATCGTGCCTGCCCATAAACTCTTGCCAAATCTTCAGCTGTTTTTCTTTTGGACTTTAGTTTTTTTTTTTTTTACTTTATTTATTGAGTTTTCTTAACAGTACACAGTGGTTCATTACATTGTTACAGCGTACGTACATATTGAGGAGAGATTCCATACAGCATATGACATTTATAGGTTATAAGTTTTCCTGTCATTGACCTCAATTCAGTAGTAATCCTCTTCAGTTACACCATTATCTCAATGTTACATGCCCCAATCGTAGTATAACAGAATATAATACATCTTGTTCATATGTCAACGACCTCAGAGTTTCCTGTTTCTTCTCTCAGCAACATTTGGCTGTTTGCCAACTGCATAGACCATGCAATTCTGTTCAATACTTATATAATATGTAATCATTTTACACAATGAGGGAGAGGAATGGGGGGGGCAGAGGACATGGGCCGACAAGCATCTCATACATTTTTCAGTCTGCACGTGCGTGCAGGTAGTCCAGCAATGGGTCCCAAATATCCCTAGGTCGGGACGAGTGTGGCAACAGCTCAGCATACGTAGTGAGCTGCTCCTTACAGAATAGCAGGTCATTGAGCCATTCCTTAAATTTGGGGGCACGTCCCTGACTCCATTTGCATACCACCCGCCTTTTTGCCAGGAGCATACTTAAAGCTGTAAATCTTCTGTGCAGTGGAGGTAGTTCTTCTGTGTATCCCAGTAACATGATAATGGGCGACATTGGGATTCGAGTGCCTACCATTTCAGATATTGCCTCCATTACCTCCCTCCAGTACTTCTGTATCACTTCGCACTGCCACGCTAAGTGTAGAAATCCAGCGCCTTCGCACTGGCACCTCTCACAGTGGCTGTCCTCCCTTAGTTTATAGCTGTGTAGGCGTGCTGGGGTATAGTAGGCCCGATGTATGAATTTGAAGTGTATGATCCGCAGACGACTGCTCGTCGTGATATCCCCCGTTTGTTTGCAGCAGTATTCCCATTGTTTATCTGTGAGTATGGTTTCTAGTTCTGCCTCCCACCCCCTTCTTCCCTCTTGTCATGCATGTGGGCGCTCCATAGAAGCTGCACGATACAATCTGGACACCACATGTGTAGCATCTTTCATCTGGTAAAGCGTATGCAGGGAATCGCAGCTCGTTGGTTCCTGCGGGAACGTGGGAGTGTTTGCCTTTATCTCGGGGCGAAGTCTGATGTATAGAAAGATTTCCAGTCCTGTTGTGTCTTCCTCCCCTAAAAGCGTTTGCCTGTCCTTGAATATACCCTCCTGATATAGATCCCCCATTGTGCGTAGATTCCTCATTTTGAGCATGTTTCTGCAGGCAGTTTCATGAGTGGCAGGTGCCCAGTGTAGGTACGGTAAAGGGATCAGGGGGGAGTATGGAAAGTTGCACCCCATTTTCCTGAACAGTCGTCCCCATGCGAGGTTCGTGCATGCTACATTTGAGTATGTGGTGCCTCCCACCGGGATGTCTGCACCTAAATAGGCTTCTGATGGCAGTGGCGCCATGTAACCTTGTTTGATGGCTAGATGAGGCATGAATGGTGGCGGATAAAGCCAGTATATTGCATGGTGTGCTTGGGCGCAGAGAAAATATAACTCGATGTCTGGTGCTTCAAACCCAACCCGCGAAAAAGGAAGCGTCAATGTCTGCCAGCTTATACGGGGTTGTTTTCCTCCCCATGCCAACCTGATAAGCTGCGTTCTAATTGCGCCTAAGAAAGGGCGTCCTGGATGATATGGTATGGTGATGAAAAAATAAAGTAATTTTGGTAGAATAACCATTTTTATTAGTAAGATTCTACCTGCCAGGGAGAGCTGCATTGCTATCCAGCGAGGTATGAGATTTGTGATGGATTCCAGGGCAACCCCATAGATGCCCTCAACGTCTCTTCCCTATCTCGGGTTATCCTAACGCCCAGGTACTTTATTTCAGACGCACACCATGTTAATGGGAACTCTATGGGAAATTCAGGGGTGGAAGGGGTTAGAGGAAAGATCTGAGACTTACTCCAATTGATATGTATCCTTGAGATGTCACCAAACTTGATGATCTCACGCAACACAGGATTCAAGCTTATATTCGGTTCCTGGAGGTAAAGGGTGATATCATCTGCGTAGAGTGACACCAGTATCTGCCGGATGGGATATGGAATAGCATATGTTCTATGGTGTTGACGGAGTTTAGACGCTAGTGGCTCAATGGCTAGGGCAAAAAGCAGGGGTGAAAGGGGACATCCCTGCTGAGTTCCCCTGGAGATCGAGAAGGGGTCGGAGTATAAGCCATTTATCTGCGCCACTGCCATAGGCTGACTATAAAGCAGTGCTATCCAGGCAAGAAATGGCGGTGGCAGACCCATACGTCCTAGAATTGCAAGCAAGTAGTCCCATTCAAGCGAGTCGAATGCCTTTGTGGCATCTAAAAAAATTGCTGCGGCATTGGACTCTGGGTCTATATCTTGTAGTAGCGCATAAATAGTGCACAGATTATGAAAAGTAGCCCTTCCGGGTATAAACCCAGCCTGATCGGGCAGCACAAGTCCCTCCATCAGTAAGCTCAACCTGTTAGCTAGGATTTTGGCTAGTATCTTGGAATTGCAGTTTATTAAAGACAGGGGCCTGTAGGCATCGCATTTAGTGGCATCCTTGCCGGGTTTGAGAAGGGAAATGATAAGGGTCTGTCTCATTGATAGTGGAAGTGTTCCAATCTCCACAGCTTCCTCATATAGTTCTCTAAGAATAGGGGCCAGGTTGTATATGTAACATTTATAAAAATCTGCCGGTATCCCATCAGGACCAGGAGCCTTGCCGGATCTCATTTGCATAATTGCTTCTCTCACCTCATCCTCCTCGATGGCAGCAGATAAAAACTCCCTGCGGCTGCCATTAATCCAGCCTAGCGCTGTGTCCTCAAAGTATGCTGCAACATCTATATGGCCTGTCCTATGTGTGCTGTAAAGCTGCTTATAGTGGGAAGCGAATATGTTCAGAATTTCCTTTGAGTCTGTTTGTGTCGCACCGTCCTCGTCCTCCACCCTGAATATTGTATTGGAGAACCTAGGAGCTCCTATTGTCTCAGCCAAAGCTTTACTGGGTCTTTCGCCCTCTCCGTATGCGCGGGCTCTGGCGTACTTAGAGCGGAATAGACATTCTCTTTCTGCGGTGTCTGTGTATTCTATAAGTAGTTCTTTTAACTGCGCTTGTTTCCTGGGCGAGTGGGAGTCTATTGTGGAGGTTTCAATAGTCCTGATATCTAGTTCCAGTTTGGCCAGCATTTTCCTAAGATCTCGCAGAATTCACCCATTTTTTGCTATGCACACTCCACGAATGGTGACTTTGAAGCTCTCCCAGACACTTGCCAGCGTCTGGACACTCCCTATGTTGGGGGGGAAACAATCCTGCACTTCCTGCCGAACTTCCTCCCGGAAGCAGGTATCCAAAAGAGCCGTAGGGAGCAGTCTCCATGATCTGTATGGGGTTGCATTAACCGGGGGGCAGAGCCTAAGCAGGACAGGAACATGGTCTGAATACGTTCTAGCGAGGTGTTCAGTCCCCCTAAGCCAGGGGCAAAGCCCAGCTGATAGTAACCAATAATCTATGCGCGACCAGCTAGGGTGCGCATTAAAGATAAATGTGCCCTCCCTATGCGTGGGGTGTAAGGACCTCCAAGCATCTAATAGATGGTGGTCTGCAAGAATAGCGTTTAAGCATTGAACTGCCCTAGTTTGGGGTTCCATGGACCCATGGGAATGGTCTAAGCATGAGTTCAGAGCTAGATTTAAGTCTCCCCCCCCCAAATTAAATGCGTAGATCCAATGTTTACTATGAGGCCCCATAGGGTATCGAAAAATTGTGCATCGTCTACATTCGGCGCATAGCAATTTACTAATGTCACAGATTGTGCAGTGAGCCTACCCCACATGATGCAATACCTCCCTTGGCGGTCTTGGAGTGTGCCAACGGGACAATACTCCACACCGGCCTTTATCAAAATAGCAGTGCCCCTGGAATAAGTCGAGAATGAAGAGAAGCATCTATGGGTAGACCATTTCCCAGTAAATCCAGGGGTGGGCCCAGGATCAAGGTGAGTCTCCTTTAGCATTGCGACTTGTACGTGGTGTCTATCCAGATAACTAAGCAAGTGTTGTCTCTTGCGGGGATCTCTCAACCCCCGAACATTCCATGTCATCAGATTAAGAGTGCAATCTGTCGGACTATTATGCGAGGTCATGCGGTAATTATTGTGTCTATGTGGCGTTTTAGGATAATCTCTTTGCTATAGCAAGGCATTTCTAAGGCTCGTGTATTTTTGCTGTAGGTTTTCCTCCCATCCTTTTCACGCACTGCGCTGCTGTGTACGAAAACAACTGCAAATTCAACAAACATCTCCTCCCGCCACCCCCCTCTCACGCCCACGGCCCAATTCCGCAGGTGAATGTGATTCCCATTAACACCCCAAACATATTGTCTCCTAAACGAGAGTGAGTCATCCTGATAGTGGGTATGGTGCCTTCAGTGCAGTGCCCAGTAATGATATTGTTTCAGCCTTGGGACTAGCCCCCCTCTATTATATGATATGCAGTAACTAATACAACATGACTCGGTAAGGAATAGACATAAATAACTCAATATGACATAACAAATAACCCCTGTTAAACTTCTGGTGGGGAACGCCTGTGAGGGGTAATACACAAGAGAGTATGACATTCTACCCCGATTGGACGGGGGTGCCCAGAGTTCGATAATGTAGCGGTATTGTCCGATTAGAGCAGTTGTATAAACCCTTATACAAGGTGGCTCAGCATTGACATGTGATAGTGGCAGTTAGTGTTGGCCTGAAAACATTAAATCATTACTCCCCCTGCCTGCAAACTTATATACATTTAAAGCTAGTAATGCTCATGGTGACAGTCTGTGTTGATTGTTCCGCTTCCCGGCCAGTGCAGCCATTCTGTATTCGACAGTGGAGAAGCTGCTCTGGAGGCCTCTCCTTCCCGCTCTGCTTGAGGGCTGCACAAGGATGCTTTTTTGAGGAAATCCTGTGCCTGCTGGGGTGTGGTGAATACATGGTGCTTACCCCGATGGGTCACTCATAATCTCGCCGGATACAGCATCATGTAGGAGATGTCTGCCTGCTGCAACTTGCGCTTCACTGGGACAAATTTTCTACGGGCCTCCTGAACAGCTTGTGTGAAGTCTGGGAAGATGGAGATGGAGTGGCCATCATGATGAAGGTCCTTTTTTACCCGCGCCAGTCGAAGTGCAGTGTCCCTGTCCTTGTAATTCAGAATCCGTGCAATTATGGATCGGGGGGAGGCCCCCGGCGGCGGCTTGGGTGCAAGCGATCGGTGGGCACGCTCCACGATCAGCACCTTGGAGAATGAGGAAGCGCCAAAATGTTCCACCAGCATACGCTCAATATAGTCCTCCATTCGGCCTGTGTCTGTGGATTCCAGTACGCCCAGAATTCGAAGGATATTGCGGCGCAACCGTGCTTCCAAGTCTTCATTTTTTGCCGAAATCACTTTCAACGGGCGGTCCATGCTCTGCATGTGTTTCCTCCCATCAGTGAATGTATCCTCCAAATGCGATATTCTGTTCTCCGCTTCATTAATGCGACCATCATGCTTTTCTAACCGCTGTGTGATGTAATCCATTCGCATATTTAGGGCATCCATTTTAGATTCTATGGAGTTAAGACTCTGTTTCATGGTAACCAGTAGTGAGCGCAAGTCCTCTTCTTCCGATTGCGAGTTGTCTCCCGCTTCGGAAGCTGTATCTCCATCAGGGCCTCTGGCGGTTCTGTGCGGTTCGAACTGCAGCTTCGCCTGCTTGCCCTCCGCTCTGCCCATGTCCGCAGTTCTGAGACTGCAGTGGCAGCCTGCTGTGTAGTATTTCGTGTGTGCACTCTTCACACTATGAAATTAGGCACCAGTATAGTTCACACGGCCTACCAGGCTGCCGAGATCTTGCGTCCTATGTGCTCTATGTTCACTGCGCCACTTCAGCACCTTCTAGCTTATGTGCTCGGTCAGCGTGGCCCCCTGGTGCCCGTCGCGGTGAAGGAGCGATATTATTAAATCAGCACTTCCTGCCCCAGTGTTTAAAGAGGATGTGCTCCGTTCGTATAGCCCCCAATGGCAGCCAGATGCAGACAGGTCTTATACTTCATGCAGTCTGTCTATGTTGCTTACAGCTTTCCCACGCCGAACAGACTGTAGGCCTCGGCAATCACCCTGGCAGCCGGCGGCCCAACAGCAGGCCCCCTCGGCGAGCCACTCCACGCTCCGTCCCCCAGCACGCAGAAGTCCCCCTCTCCCTCTTCACTTGGAGCAGGGGGCAGTTAAGCATCACCGCGGGGGTCTCTTCACGAAACCACTTCACCCCGGGACCTCTGCGAGCCCCATACACTGCGGCGCGCACCAGCCTCTCTCTTGCGGTGACAGAGAGCTCCCTCCTCCGTCGTAGCTCCGATGCGTTGAATGGAGGCGGCACTGCGTTCACAGCGCTGATCGGCCGAGGACGCACGCCTTACTCTCTGCGGATCACGCCGACGACTTTCGCCTGTTGGTCCCAAGTCAGTATCTTCTGCAGACGTATTTGCGGCCGGCGGTTTGTTATCGCCAGTTAGTTCGTTATGCGACCGCCATTTTGTGCCAGCCGCTCGTCAAATGGACTGACTTACATTTCTTCAAGCCCAGGGGAGATAGCAGTAGTTTTTCACCGTCTTCCCAAGCCGCACAAGTTACCAATCAATCAATCAATCAATCACAGAATTTGTAAAGCGCACTACTTACCCGCGAGGGTCTCAAGGCGCTGGGGGAGAAAAGGGGGGGTGCTGCTACTGGTCGAACAACCAGGTCTTGAGTAGCCTCCTGAAGGTCAGCAGGTCTTGGGTCTATCGTAGGCTTAGTGGAAGGGTGTTCCAGGTCTTGGCGGCGAGGTGGGAGAAGGATCTGCCGCCGGTGGTGGTTCTTCGAATGCGAGGGACGGTGGCGAGGGAGAGGTCGGCGGAGCGGAGTTGGCGGTTGGGGACGTAGAAGAGGAGTCGTCTGTTGAGGTAGGCTGGGCCAGTCTTGTGGAGTGCCTTGTGTGCGTGGATGAGGAGTTTGAAGGAGATTCTCCTGTCGACGGGGAGCCAGTGCAGGTTCCTCAGGTGGGGGTGATGTGGCTGTGGCGTGGTACATCGAGGATCAGGCGTGCGGAGGCGTTTTGTATGCGTTGCAGTCGCTTGATGAGCTTGGCCGGGGCTCCCACGTAGAGGGCGTTCCCATAGTCGAGTCTGCTGCTGACGAGGGCCTGGGTGACTGTTCTTCTCGTGTCTGTCGGGATCCACCTGTAGATCTTGCGAAGCATGCGGAGGGTGTTGAAGCAGGAGGATGAGACTGCGTTGACTTGCTTGGCCATGGAGAGCGTTGAGTCGAGGATGACTCCCAGGCTTCGTGCGTGGTCGGTGGGTGTCGGGGCTGCTCCCAGCATCGTTGGCCACCAGGAGTCGTCCCAGGCTGAGGGGTTGGAGCCGAGGATGAGGACCTCTGTCTTCTCCGTGTTCAGTTTTAGTCGGCTGATCTTCATCCAATCGGCGACGGCCTTCATCCCTTCATGGAGGTTGGATTTGGCGGCGAGGGGGTCCTTGGTGAGGGAGAGGATCAGTTGAGTGTCGTCGGCGTAGGAGATTATGTTGAGGTCGTGCTGTCTGGCGATGCGTGCGAGCGGGGCCATGTAGATGTTGAACAGTGTTGGGCTGAGGGACGATCCCTGGGGTACGCCGCAGATGATCTCGGAGGCTTCGGATCGGAATGGTGGGAGGCGGACTCTCTGGGTTCTGCCGGCGAGGAAGGAGGTGGCCCATTCCAGGGCCTTGTCTCGGATCCCTGCATCGTGGAGGCGTGCGCGTAGAGTGCGGTGGCAGACAGTGTCGAAGGCGGCGGAGAGGTCCAGCAGGATGAGGGCTGCGGTCTCACCGTTGTCCAGCAGGATCCTGATGTCGTCGGTGGCGGCGATGAGGGCAGTCTCAGTGCTGTGGTTGCTGCGGAACCCCGATTGGGATGGGTCCAGGATGCTGTTTTCTTCGAGGTATCGGGTTAGCTGTTTGTTGACGATCTTCTCGATGACCTTGGCTGGGAACGGAAGCAGGGAGATGGGCCGGAAGTTCTTGAGGTCTCTCGGGTCCGGCTTGGGTTTTTTGAGTAGGGCGTTGATCTCTGCGTGTTTCCAGCTCTCTGGGAAGGTCGCGGTCTCGAAGGAGAGATTGATGATGTTGCACAGGTGGGGTGCGATGGAGCTGCTGGCTTTGTTGAAGATGTGGTAACGGGAAAGGGTCTGACGGGGAGCCGGAGTGTATTGTGCTCATGGTCTTGATGGTGTCCTCGATGTTCACGCTGGCCCAGGCTGGCAGGGGGTCGTGGTCGATGGTGTGCGGCGGGTCTGGTGCATCGATCTTAGTTGGGGCTGTCTGGGTGTTGAAGCTGTCGTGGATGTCGGCGATCTTGCGGTGGAAGAAGGTGGCGAGGGAATCGCACAGGGGTTGCGACGGTGGGATGTCGTTGGTGTTGGAGCTGGGGTTGGAGAGTTCCTTCACGATGTTGAAGAGCTCCTTGCTGTTGTGTGCGTTGTTGTCGAGGCGGTCTTTGAAGGAGATTCTCTTGGCGGACTTGATGAGGTGGTGGTGGTTACGGATGGCGTCTTTGTGGGCTGCGTGGCTGTCCGGTGTCTTATCACTGTGCCATTTCTTCTCTAGTTTCCGGCAGGTACGCTTGGAAGCTAGGAGTTCCGAGGTGAACCAGCTGGCTCTTTTGGTGGTGTCAGCGTAGGTGAGTTTTTTCAGCGGGGCGAGGGTGTTGGCACAGTCGTCCATCCATCTTCTGAGGTTGCAGGCAGCGTCGTCGGTGTTGGATGGGTCGGAGGGAGGGCTGAGAGCGAGGGTTGCCCGTAGTTGGTCTTCGGTGACTTTGCTCCAGCAGCGGCTTTTAGATGCAGAAATTTACATTTGGGACGCAACCTTAAGGAGGATGTTGTCGGATAGTTGCTCCGGGCAGCAGGAGCCGAACTAGAGTGCGGCCATCTTGCTTGACGGCTCTCTAACGCACCAGACGTTAGGTTTTGAAAGACTGTGCGCACCAATTTCAAAGGCCTCGAACACTAGCTGTTTGTGGGTGGAGGCAGCGATCACTGCCATTTAGGGGAGGAAAGGACATCTCACTGACATGACGATTAAAAAGAAACCGCACTGTTTAATGAAGCGGCAAGGAACGGTGCAAACAGTAAAGAGAGGAAAGGAAAAGGCTGCGTATATCGGCGCTTTAGAAGGTCTATCATCTGTACCTGAATTCTTTCCCCCATTATGTGTAGCAACACCAGGAAATGTAAAAGTTTCAAAAGAAGGCAACACAATGACTGCCATTGATCTGCATGACAGCACACCAGTCAGCGAGACAGACATAGTTCCAAAGGACTCTCAGAATGCAGAAATAAACGGCATCCACTTCTCTGCCAAAATAATTATACAGCAGATATCTCTTGAAGTTGTTTCTATTCACATCCAACCAACGTATTATACACTACCAGACATAGATTTGAGCCAGCTGCCACATACGGCAGGGAACAAACAGTTGAAAGAGACAATAGAACTAAATAGCACACCGAGCAATGTTACAGAGATTGAAGCTAATCTTTCTCGCTCTCCAGACTTTCCTCTTCTAACATCATTTCATCCCGCAAATTATCATGTAATCATTTTTTAGTCCCTAAAGGCACTACAGAGGATACTCAAATCTATTTTAATACTTTTGGAAGAGGCAACTTCTAATTCTGATCACACATTAGAAATTCAAACTGCAATATTAAAATCCTTAATTAATCCAGATGATCTTTTAGTTGCTGGAAGGGCAAATACTGGAGTTGGAGATCAAACAAGTAAGGAAGCTATTGGCACAAAAGTACCATCTGTTTGATACTTTTATAAAAAGTCCTGCGAAACTCAAACAAGCAAAATAAAACCAAAAGGAAGGAAAGAGAATGGGGAAGGAACAGTTTACTCCCTTCGTCGATTATTTACAGAATCATCTCTAAATCAGGAGCTATGTACTTTCTCATCCACCCCTCCCTGTTACCCAATTTTCAATTGTTCCAACAGTGTAGGTAACTCCACCAATCTACGTCTGACTACTCCAACAACAAAAGAAGTTGTATCAGGGAAGGCTGTTAGTATTAAGGCAAAGGAGAAGATTAATATGAAGAAAAGGAAAAAGGTAAATCGCAGAATTACTAAAAGAACAGAGGAATACAATTTGCACAGATAGGTGACCATTCTACTACTGGAATTAATGGAGCAAACAGCAGAATATCCCAAAAAGCAATTTCTCAGGATGCGCAAGCACCGAAAATGTCCCGCCCTCCATCCGGAAAAGAAATACAAGCTCAATTTTACCCGTTGGCTCCTGAATTTGCAAGTCCTAGACTTCTTTTGGAAAGCAGGATTTCCGCTCCTGCTGTTTCGGCAGTAAACCCCAATCGTAGATTAACTAAACTAGAGCCCATCCCAAATCTTGTCTGAGTTCTTGAAATTTCAGATCTTTTTGCAAATGGAAATGATCCTCTAAATAGACAAAAAATCCTAAGGTTACTGCATAAGTACCCACAACTCCATTCCCTCTCTTTCTCTGGAATAAAGTTGGTCTCCTTTCCCAACAATCAAGATCTCTCCACAGCGCATGTAGAATTTTGGTCAAATGTGATTCCCTCAGTAGTGCTACTGGATAGTGAAAGACTTCACATAAATGGCTTAGATGTTGTAGGGATATATTATGAGTCTCCTAACCCTCCGAACGTAAGACAGGCACCTGACAGGGGTGTTTATCCCTCGCCCAGCCCATCTAACCTAAATGGCCATGCGTGCGATAGTGGTTCTATGGACACATTCACAGTACATATCGACCAAGGAGGAAGACAAATATGGAACCAAAGCCTGACCAAAGTGGATAATACAAAAGCCGTTGTCTCTTGGTCTTGGCTGTTGAGGAATTTAAATGAAAATAAATTGAACAGTATTTTCAAACTCCCTTTCTAGCTATAACTTGGAGATCATCTCCTGAAATTTGGCCGGCTTGGAAATATATAAGCTGAATAGACTGCTGCGATTCAGCCCAGCAATCATTTGTCGCCAGGAGACTTGGTCCACATCAAAATTTGACTGGGATAATTATTACATTATCGAGGATCCAGCTTTAAGGGTTAGGAAAGGCCATGCCAAAGGTGGCCTTTCTATCCTACTTTCAGTAGAGATACAGTGGGATTTTGAAATAATACATCTTCCTTGTAACAATGTGCAGTGCATTAAAATTAAACTTCCCAAAATGAGTGCTTATTCTGCAGATTCTTTATTTTTATTACATATCTATGTTCCGCCTGGACTAAAATACAATTCTTTGCTGAATGACTTATTTTAATTAATAGAGTCTATTCCTGAGTCCGGAGAAAATTCCCAAATGATGATAATGGGTGATCTTAATGCAAAAATCTCAAACACCTCGATAAAAGCCCATAAAAACAAGGATCTGGAAGAAGCCTGGTCCATTCCAGATCCAGTCTTCATGCTTAAAGCAAAGGCAGATAAATGTGGAAGAATGTTATTAGAATTTCTGAATGGACTAAATGGTGTGATTCTAAATGGAAGAATTGACGGGGATGTTCTGGCACTTATACTATAAAGGGTGTTACTGGCTCCTTCATTATTGATTATATTATAATTAGTTATGATCTATTTCAGAAATTTTCTTTCTTTGAATCTGAGTTTGTTCAAGGCAGTGACCACGCAATATTAAATTCAAAGCTCGAATTGCAGCTACATCAAAAGCCATCTTGGTCTCTAACAGAAGGAAATGGAGTAGCTACTGTAGCCTGTAACCAAGGTCGAATTATTTGGTACTCTAACAATATAACTAGGATGAATGCAGTAGGCACGTCACTCAGCATACACTAGAAGAAAGAAATTCCATTCAAATATATGAAGAGAACATTTTAAATGCTGTCCACCAGAATCAGAAGAGGCATGTACCTCAAAAGGAAAAGGTACTCCCCATCAAAGATTCAAAGGAAGTGGAACTTTCATGAAAGTTAAACAGGCTAATTCAACACCAGATTATTGATTTTTCAGTCACCAGTGGCAAAGAAATTCAAGCTTTATGAAGGAAAAGGAGGAAAATTCACTCTGTAAGCAATAAAAAAATAATGGCTAAGAATTGGGTAGATTTGCAACAAGCAGCCGTACAAAAAGACAGAAAAATCTTTTGGCAGCTTATTTCTAAATTTACAAGCTGTTTGAAAAAATCCTGCCGCAATACCCATCTCTCAGTCGAAATGGATTAACTTCTTTTCTGAGCTCTACGCAATTAGCTCCACCTCGAATAACTGTTAGGAGCTCCAAAAGTCATCTCACGTGCTTGATTGGCATGTAATACCTCCAAAGGAAAAACAGATTGAGACTTACATAAGGAAAGCAAGATCTTCTGCAACGATGGTCCCCCACAAGATTCCCAGTATTACAGAGTGACCCAGAAGGCTGGAGTAACCTTCTCACCGCCCTTTTCTCTTATTGTAATGCTACCAGGCAAATTCCAAGCTCATAGACAGGAAGTGTAGTTGTCCCTTTACATAAAAAAGGCTCTCGCCCTTTTCCCAGAAATTTTCATCAAACTGCCCTTCTCGATGCTACTGGGAAATTTTTTGCCTCGAGCATTTTGGATCACCTCAAGGAATGCGCATATTTGAAGGGTTTGAAAACGTTAGTCCAGGTGGATTTTAGACCCAAACACTCTGTGACTAATAACATCGCATTAGTTGAAACTGTTATTATTGGGAAATAGGACGGTTTACTTCTGTGCATTTAGGTTTATGAAATTCGATGAGAATTTGAGAATATTCTTTATTTGCGCATTTTGCATTCTGAATTCTGTTTGAATAGAATCTTTTTTAGCTTTTTTGATAGACGACGTGTATATTCTGTTATGTTTGTGTAGGCGAAGTTTGTCGTGAGTGTTGTTTATTTCCAGCTAGGTGCGTTGCAGCTTTGCAATTTGTTATTTTATCTTTTTTATTTCTGCATTCATCCAAGGTGCTTGTTTTCATTTGGCATGTTTTGTTGTTTTTAGTGGAATTAGTAAATCAAAAGCTTCCAGGAGCCACTCATAGAGGTTTTGAACTTAATTTATTGTGTCCAGATCTGTGTTGGATGTTAATTGTGTTTCTAGGTCCTCAAAATCCAGTTAATTTCAAGGTTGATACATGCTCCTGGTCCTTAGGTGTGGAGAGTTATGGTGTCTTGTGTTGTAAAGCTACCAGATGGTGGCCTGACCACGTGACTGGAGTAACCTTCTGAAAGTGACTAGTTCAGGATTAGAAAAAAGTACATCTATGATGTGTCTAACGATGTGTGTGGGTTTGGAGATGATCTGATGTAGGTTCAGTGTGTCTAGGTTAGTGATGATAGTTTTGGGATGGGTCATTTTAGGTTTATCAAACCATATGTTTAGATCACCTAGGATGCATAGGTTGGAGTGTTGTGTCAGAAGGTTAGAAATTGTGTCTAGAAATAAGTCTGGGAATGTTGCATTGCAAGGCAGTGATCTGTAAAGGAGAAAGTTGGCGTAGGGTTGCATCTGGTGATGAGGGCCTCACAACCATGCATGCAAACGTCCCCAGCTTTTAAGAGATTAAATGTTTCCATGAATATAACAGGTAGTCCACCTCCTCTTTTGCCTGTGCGATTATGTGTGAGAGTTTGATAGCCTTGAGGAACAGCTGCGTGCAATACTGTTGCCATGTCATACCCCAACCATGATTCAGTTATTAAGTCAGGTTGAGTGTCTGTGAGTAGGTCGTAGAAGTGATGCTTGTTTTTAGAAATGGATCATGCATTTATTAGTAGGCAGTTTGGAGATTATGTTTTTGTGGATGTGTGAGTTTGTTTTCTGGAAGAGCGAGTAGTATCCTTTTGGCTTGTAGTAGGTGGACTATTGGTGATGTTATTAACTGTATTGGAATAGCACTAGTGTTTGTCTATATCGTTATCCTCATTCAACAGGCTTAGAAGGCATTTTGTTGGGTCTGTGTGTGCAGGCGGAGGGGATAGAGGTTGGGAGTGAGGTGGTGGGATGTGTAGTTGTTTTTGTGGTTCAGTGGTGTTGTGTAATAGACAAGGAGATGCAAAGTTGTGAACAGGGGTGTGTTGTTTATATCTTTTGCATATGTTGAGGGTGGAAGGTGTGTGTGCATGAGGGGTGGTGGTGGTGAAGCATGTGGGTCATGTTTTAAGGCTTTATATCATGCAGTGGATGAAAGGTGAGTGGAAGTGTATTACTGTGTATATGAGGAGTTTGTGTTTGGTGTTTTAAATGTTTGAAAATGTGTGTGCAGAGTTGGTGTAGGATGTATATTATTTGGGTGGGCATGAGGCTGGGAGCGGGTGTGGGAAATGAACAGGGGCTATGAGTATTTGAAGTTGTTCTGGTAGAATGAAGAGTTAGTATTTGGGGTGGAGTGTAATGAGTGTTTGTGCATTTCTGGTAAAAAGAGGAGGAGATGTAGGAGGATGATATGAGAGATGGTTGAGTAAAGGGTTGCTTGTGCTGGAGTGAGATCTGTAAGTAGAGGCTAGAGCTGTTTTTTTGTATGAAGAGGGGGGTGTGTTTGAGAGGATTGACATTGTGTGTAATGGGGTTTTGTGTTGTGTTGGTGATATGTGTATTTGAAAGTAATACAGGGCAGAATAGTGGTTTGTGTGAGAGTAAAGGTGCCATAGTGTTACAGTAGGTGTAGAAAGGCATATATATGTGTTTTGTGGTGTTTGTTGTGAATGAGAGATGTGCATTAGCTGAGAATGTGTTTGTATGTATAATGATGTGGATGGGTTAATGTGGTGGCTGGTAATTAAAAAAAAAAAGGGTGGCATCTCTGGCCACAGGCCTGGCCCTGCCCAAACAGGCCCAACCAGGCATCTGCCCTTGTCCTCTCCACCCTTAGACTCGACGCCTGGGCTAAGACGGCCTGAGCCTCAAGGTTAAATAGCCATAGATCAAGTGACCCTGCACTAATGGGAACCTTAGCCCTAACTCTAACCAGTCACAGCCTTAGCCCAGGCAACCAATCAAACCCCAAACCCTAAGCCCTAAGTCCAATGGAAATCCTAGCCCTAGAAACCAATCATAACCCTAGCCCTATCAGCCGATCAGAACTCAAGAAGGATAATTAATAGGTAGAATATGAATAGCTCAGAGTTGTAATTGATTTTGACTTCAAAGGTATGTGATGCCTCCCTAAAAAGAAGAAAGGGTATGAATGTGAATAACAAATTCGTTTGTGAACAATCGATATATGTTATGGACATAAGAGTAAAAGTTCTATTAAACATTGTGAGGTAAGAAAGGAGGGACTCTTTGGTCTGATTTAACCCATGGGGTACGATAGATTGATGGATTTGGTTCTTTGTTTTTATATAGGAAAATATAGGAAAATATGATGAATATGATGAATATGAATGGGGTGATTTGAATCCTTAGAAAGGGATCCAATGAGAAGAACACTGAAAGTATGTGAGATCAGACAGGATACCTTAAATGATACTTAAGGATTATTTGAGAGAAGAAACATCCATATTGCGAAACAATTGTCACTATATCAACTGGCGGAATTTAATCACAGGATATAGGAGGTTATTAGCAGGGACTGGTTATTGCTAGTATGGCATTAGGTGGGAAGGGTGTCTTGCTTCGCCCTCAAAAATACCACTCCCACACGATGGCCCAAACACGACGAAGCAGGAGACATAAAACACAACAACACCCAGAAAGGAGGTTTCACTTTATAAAATGAAGCACATCGAAGACTCTCTTTTTAGAATGAGGCTTGGGGTTTTATTTATGCAATGCTCTCTAACAGAAAGGCTTTCCCAGATGTCAAATGAACAATATTCAAATGTATATAGAGGACTCTTTTATGGGACGGGAAAAACCCACGTATTGCGACACATAAATTGACAAGAGGGTGGTACGACGGGGGAATTGCCCTACCCGACCTCAAGCAATATTATTGGGCCTCCCAGCTGGCAGTTATCAACCAATGGGTGTACGCCCCACCGTCTGAACCAGGCATATGGGATGGACAAATGGATAATGGGCCCGGGTGGGTACCGGAGGGCACTCTACTCTAACCCTAAACACCAACGCCTTACAGACCCCACGGCCCAAACAGTTGTAATTTGGCACCAGGCAACAAAAAAACTGGGGTGGCATAAAAAAAAAACTCGGACTACTCCTCTATGGGAGACCGAGCAACTTGGTACGCTGAGTAAATGCCCAGGGTTTGATAAATGGGACGTAATTGGTATCTCCTCAGTCGGCGACCTATGGAAGCGTAATGAGATGGTCCCATTTGGAGACCTTCAGTCAGAATACCAACTGGCTGGGTCGGAGGCTTTCCGTTATGTACAAATACGACATGCCATAACAACCGCTGTAACAAGCGGTGAAGCTCTGCCTGAAGCGTCTCCACTAGAGGACCGACTCCTAGCGGAACCCATGTCACGCAAAGCAATATCTCTCACATACCGCAAATTAATAAACAATAAGCCGGATCCGTTAATACGACTCCGGTAACTTTGGGAAATTGACGTTGGGAATCTGGAGGAGGATGACTGGCAAGAAGCACTTTCTTCCCCCAGAGAAGTCGCCATCCCAGTGAGGCTAAGATTAATTCAATTAAAAACCCTACACAGGGCATATCTCTCGGCAGGCACGCTGGTTAAAATGGGACGGAGACCCGATCCCGGGTGCCTTAGGAAGTGTGCTGAGGAAGGCACATTCTTTCATGTATTTTGGGATTGTCCAGGCATCCGCCCATACTGGGAGAGGATTATCTCCACACTCAAGGAGATAGGTGGGAAAGATATCACCAATTCCCCACGACTCTGCCTACTAAATATATGGGAGGCCACCGACCTAACCCAAACCGAATGTACATGGGTCTCACTGGGGTTCGCCCTTGCCAAAAGGAACATTGCTCAGAAATGGAGAACCGGAGACTTGCCAACATACCGGGGATGGGCGAATGATATGGACAGTGCAATGACTGCGGAGAAAGAGGTATTTAAGCACAGGGGATGCCCTAAGAAATGGGATCAAAAATGGGCTAAATGGAACATATCAAGGGGTGATTTATATGTCTCCCCAGCAGAGGAACTACAAAGAGAAAGGGTGAGAATTGATCTTCTACGGATATAATGGGAAAGGAGAACTACGTTCCAAACTGTATGTACGAACTAATCACTGCTGACCTGCTGTATTGTTTTGACATTGCTGGATCTTGTACTATTTATCTGCTGTATTGTCACAATTGTTCAATAAAAAGAATATAAAAAAAAAAAAAAGTCAAAATCACATTGTCTTATTGTCATCTGCCCAGTGTCTGTCAGCGTGCAAAAACACAAAAGCACCTGTTTCTACCCTGTGTCTGTCACAGCACAACTCCAAAGCAACTGTGTCTGCCCTGTATCTATCAGAGCACAACTCAAAATCAAATGTGTCTGCCCTGTATCTATCAGAGCACAACTCAAAATCAACGGTGTCTGCCCTGTATCTATCAGAGCACAACCCAAAATCAACTGTGTCTGCCCTGTATCTATCAGAGCACAACTCAAAATCAACTGTGTCTGCCCTGTATCTATCAGCGATACAAAAGGGGATGATGGACGGAATGTTTGAGCCAATCAAACACTCACCCCCAGTCAACTGATCTGGGTTTAATCCATCATCATTCTTTAGCTCACTCCACCACCCCAGTTCAGACATGGCCATATGCAAATCAGTCTGACCCTGTGCCTCATGGGAACAGTCCAGCACGAACTGCCAAGCCATGTCTTCCCTGGACCGGAAACAAGCATCCTAGGACCGGTTTCTGGCATTCCAGCCGTCATCAGCCAGGCTTGCTTGAATCCAGTGGCAAAGTGAGCAAGGGACCCACGTCTGGTCTTACCCCCGCCAACTTAGGGCGAACAAAGCGATACAAAAGGGGATGATGGACGGAATGTTTGAGCCAATCAAACACTCACCCCCAGTCAACTGATCTGGGTTTAATCCATCATCATTCTTTAGCTCACTCCACCACCCCAGTTCAGACATGGCCATATGCAAATCAGTCTGACCCTGTGCCTCATGGGAACAGTCCAGCACGAACTGCCAGGGTCAGACTGATTGGCTCAAATGTTCCGTCCATCATCCCCTTTTGTATCGCTTTGTTCGCCCTAAGTTGGCGGGGGTATGCCCAGACGTGGGTCCCTTGCTCACTTTGCCACTGGATTCAAGCAAGCCTGGCTGATGACGGCTGGAATGCCAGAAACCGGTCCTAGGATGCTTGTTTCCGGTCCAGGGAAGACATGGCTTGGCAGTTCGGGCTGGACTGTTCCCATGAGGCACAGGGTCAGACTGATTTGCATATGGCCATGTCTGAACTGGGGTGGTGGAGTGAGCTAAAGAATGATGATGGATTAAACCCAGATCAGTTGACTGGGGGTGAGTGTTTGATTGGCTCAAATGTTCCGTCCATCATCCCCTTTTGTATCGCTGTATCTATCAGAGCACAACTCAAATTCAACAGTGTCTGCCCTGTATCTATCAGAACACAAAAACACATAACCAATTGTGTCTGCCCTGTGTCTGTCACAGTGCAAGCAAAACATTCTCCAGCATTTGAAAATGTTTCAGTCCAAAAGTCTAAGAGAACACTCTTCTTTACTTGTTTTTCCCACACACTCAAAGTGGCACACTGCCCCTGAATTGTCACATGTAACTCAATGTCTCCTTTCTGTATTGGCCACACGTTTGAAACACATTTCATAATCTCTTTTGCAGATTCAAAAGAACATTGCTGCTCCTCTTCCCATTCAAACTCATGTTTTAAAATTGCATTTTTCATAACGTCTCTCCATGTAAAGCAAGGTTTGTCATTCACTGACATTCACTGACCAGTCTGATTTATAACTGCAACCAACGATCGCTAGTTCTAACAGGCTGGTTTGTTTATCTTCCTGCACGTTTACATTTTCTAGGTTGAACATTACTTTGGAAGCTTCTAATTCAACCAAGATACCATTCATTTCTGGCTGAGGAACGTCCTCAAAAGAATTAATTAAAACCTCCTGTGAGCATCGTAAATTAACCTGCAGCTTCTCTGCATCCACATTTTTTACGAATGAATCACTCTGGCTATCTAAACAGCCTGGCAAAATAAACGGCTTCGGTGCTTGGTACATTTTCAACTCTCTTTTCAAAGATTTATTTTCAGACGTTAAAAGGTCTGACTTTTCTTTAGTTTTAACTAACTCCCTTTGCAGCTCATTACGTTCTTTTTCCAACTGCCCAAATGTTTGATATATGCTGAGGAATGCATTCAAAATTACACCACTATTTCTCTCTGAAATAACAAGTTGTTTACCCTCTTTAAGACAAAAATCTTGTACACATTTAAATATCTGTGTTTGCCCCTCATCTGTTAAACATGCATTAAAGGCAACTTCCCACCCAAATAACTCAGTTGGTATCTGGGAATCTGCAACTGAAAACATGGACATTTTAGAGAGCATTCTTCTTTTTAAAATTGCACTTTTGTAAATCCTGTTTGTGACGCTCAAAATGTCTTGCTTCGCCCTCAAAAATACCACTCCCATACGATGGCCCAAACAGGACGAAGCAGGAGACATAAAACACAACAACACCTAGAAAAGGGGTTTCACTTTATAAAATGAAACACATCAAAGACTCTCTTTTTAGAATGAGGCTTGGGGTTTTATTTATGCAATGCTCTCTAACAGAAAGGCTTTCCCAGATGTCAAATGAACAATATTCAAATGTATATAGAGATTTATATTTATATGCAAGCTGTTAGAAATGGGATTTCTGGTTGGCTCGGGCATGCACCTAAGCCAGGCAGAAACCACCACTTTAGTCAGGGCAAGGGAGTTACACACCGAAGATAACCCCTGCTCACCCCCTTGGTAGCTTGGCAGAGCAGTCAAGCTTATCCCAGAGGCAATGTGTAAAGCGTTTGCGCAACACACTCACACAGCAGCGACACACTAGGCACACCACAAAAGATACTCCACACAAGGTTATATAAAAAATAGCCTTTGTATTACTCATAAAACACATTAGAACGCAATCACATATATACACTGTGCCACGGTAGGGACACTGGTTACAGATGTCCTTCCCTCCAGGTCAGGCAGAACCTGAACCTGGCCTCCCAACCCAGGAACTACACCCTACGACTGAACACTTGCCTGGCACACCAGGACTTCCGGGGGAGCATGCAGGCTCCCCCCCTAAGGGTAACACATCCCTTATGTGGATCACTGACAGAATATCGACAGCAAAAATGTCGAGCTACAAAAATATCGGGACAAAAATATCGTTGTCCAAAATATCGAAGTCCTATCCTCATAACGGTAAGTACAAAAATATCGATAAAAAAATATCGTTGTTTAAAATATCGTTGTTTTTTTTAAATGTTTAAAAAATAGTGTAAAATAATACATATATTTAAAAAAAAAGATAGTTAGAATTATTAAAAAATGTTTAAATGATAAGTAATAAATATAATGTAAAAATAAATTTCACCTACATATATATAAAATATAATATATATTAACTTAATATAACTAATAAATAATTATGTTAATAAATTATAAAATATTAAAAACATATTAAAAATTATAAATACATATATATACATACACCAGTAAATTAAAAATAAAATTAAAATATATATATAATAAATTAAAATATTTATATTTTTTTACAATTTCATTTGACACTTCATTAACTGCAACAGTAGTGAAAATGCTGGATAGCGGAGGGGATAAAATTACTATTCCCACTCCAGGAAGTGCAACAGTAGGGAAAGTGTTGGATAGCGTAGGGGTAAAATTTACTATTCACACTCCAGAGAGTGCAACAATAGGGAAAGTGTTGGATAGCGTAGGGGTAAAAATTACTATTCCCACTCCAGGGAGTGCGACAGTAGGGAAAGTGTTGGATAGCAGAGGGGAATAATTTACTATTCCCACTCCAGTGAGTGCAACAGTAAGGAAAGTGTTGGATAGCGTAGGGGTAAAGATTACTATTCCCACTCCAGGGAGTGCAACAGTAGGGAAAGTGTTGGATAGTGGAGGGGAATAATTTACTATTCCCACTCCAGAGAGTGCAACAATAGGGAAAGTGTTGGATAGCGTAGGGGAATAATTTACTATTCCCACTCCAGGGAGTGCAACAGTAAGGAAAGTTGTTATATCCTCTTAAGTGTCACTGTATGTAAACCTGCCTAGCTGTCTCCTAGCTGCTCAGCCAGAGTGAGAGATGGTATCGGAATGTTGGTGTGACTGTGATGAATGGAATGCCTGGGTGCCTGTGTGGATGAGTGGTGACAGTTGGAGATGGGCTGAGCAGCAGGGAGGCTGCTCCTGGTGGGGCTGGAGAGATGGCTGGCAACATGAATATGGACTGATGTACATATGTGCATGGAACTAATAAAGAAGTCTACAAACTCTACCTGGCTACTTGTGTCTACATGTGTGTAAGGGCACAACATTATTTTGGCGATGACATGCGTTTAAAGGATTTAAAGCTGTCTACAATTGGTCAAGGGTGATCTACAGGAACCTAGAGTACTACAGAAACAAAGAGAAACCAAGAGAATCTAAAAGAGACTACAGAAACCAAGAGGCTACAAGAAACAAGTTAAGAGCATCTTGTTTGGAGCAACAGGCTAGCCAGCCCCACCAGTGTCCTTGTCAACGGACGGCCCCAACCACCATTGCCCAGCCTGGACATGCTCCATTGATTTTTCGTAAGGAATTGTGAGTTGGAGGTGTAGTTACACTACTGCCACATGTGGGCGTTCCAGCCACATCGTTTTCTGTGGTCTACAAAGAGTGCAACCACATCGTTTTGCTGTTCTGTTTGTCTTAGTGAATGGTCTTCACAAGCGCCTCACAGAAGCAGTGTAGTTTGCAATGATAAGTGTTTTGGCACTTTCAAGGACATTTACCCATGTGGGTAAGTGGTGCGAGTCCCACTACTTCTACTTCTCAAGTTGGCTATCTCCCACATACAATTGGATGTACACGGTTGGTGGTGTTTGAAGTTTTGAGCCTGAGGAACTGTTGACAGCTACTAGATACTACTTGCTACTATGGAGCAGGAGTGCTTAAGGAAACGAGGGCTGCACAGAAGCGGTTTATGAATCCACACTGTTTTGGGGCAGTCTATGCTCTGTCTTGGAGCGGGGACTACAAAGGGGCCACAGATGTGCGGTGTGGTCGTTTTCAACTAAGCTTAAGGCATTTTCATTCAAGCTGAGACATTCATGGTGACAGTTCGACGCGATGGTCTGTATCATTGTTTTTTTTTTCTACTTCTTTGGTGATACATGAAAGAGCAGGCACAAGGGATGCTGCATATCCCAGGTGAGACAACTTTCGTCTGTTGTGTTTTATCAAATATTGAGGCCAGTTTGCTGTGGGCTGTTCAGCGCGTGCAGTGTGTTTAAAAGGTGCTACAAGTTGTTGTGATCTCGCGCAACCTCACCTGCTTCTGGTAGCTGCGTGGTCCATTACGAACATCTTTTATGACGTTTCACCCCTCGAGGATCAACCTGGTTCTGTGTTACTGTTTGGTGCACGCCGGCACCGCAAGCCATCATGCGCGACGTTCACAATGTGCTGCCATCTTGTGCTTGGCAGCAACCATCAAGGATTTGAGCCACGAAGCATTTTACCTTTATAGCATTTGCCAACCACGCTGTTCCAATAAAGTTTCAACAAAACAGACAGAGTCAGGTCACAACGCGTTGTTAAGATCGTTTGCGGATCTTCTCTTCTGTCTGTCTTTGGGTGTTAAGCCACTCTAGTAAACAGCACCCTGTGGACACCGGAGACTCTTTGCTGGCGTAGGCGCTGTGGTAAGTGCCAGTTAGGACACCCTGTGGACACCGGAGACTCGTTGCTGATGTAGGCGCTGTGGTAAGTGCCAGTTAGGACAACCTGTGGACACTGGAGTCTTGTTGGTTATCCAGGCACGGTGGTGTGGTGTAAGCAGAGATCCCCTTTGTGCTATGCTTTGGACTAGTTATCTGGAGGTGTGATATTTGAAAATCAACAAGACTGTGGTCATAAAAACAAACTCGCTTTTTTTGTCTCCATTATTTAACTTGCCTCACGCTATATTATGTGTATTGGTCACATCTTGTAAAGTACACATATGTCAATTGTCTCATATATTGTTATTCTAGTGGAGCTTTTAGATGATTTTAATCTGTAGGCTAAAACTGTGAATTTTAGACTTTACTGGATGAGTACTTTGTTGATGCCAAAGTTTTACATGTGTCCACTATGATTTTATAGATTTTAAATGGGGTGCTTTGTACTTCTGTTTGTGTCTAGAGTAGCACAACTCGGGTGAGAGGTCGCTCACCGGTGTGGGATATAGTTTAAAGATGTACTACATTTAGAGTTGTTGCATGACTTACGGAAGAAATTTTTGTGTTTCGTGATGCCACAGTTTACGCCTCCCTACATATGGGTGGCCCATGTGCTTTAGTGGGTGGCAGTCACAGTTTTATCCCTTACACGAGGGATGGGTTTGGGTAATAGTCCCATCACAGTTTTATCCCTTACATGAGGGATGGGTTTGGGTAATAGTCCCATTTTTACGTTTCTCAGTCAGTGACCTCTACATGGGGGTAGGTTTATGGGTATGTGCCCATATTCACGTGTATATGATGTTAACCCTTACACAGGGTTGGGTTATGGGTTTTGGCCCCAGTTACATGTTCTGCTGTACAAAGGTACATCCCTTCATAGGGTGAGTGTTTATGGGTGTTAGCCCCATTTTCACTTTGTGTGCGTGTCGTCTTGCGCTGCACGTTTGGTCTGTTTTTTGGGTCTGATGTGTTTGTAAGTCACGTTACACTGCACATTGTGTCATGTTGTGTGTAAGTCGCCCTGCACCTCATGTGTTGTTCTGTGTAAGTCGCCCTGCGCTTCAGGTGTTGTTGTGTGTAAGTCGCCCTGCGCCTCACTGTGTGTATCCTCTGTGTTTTTCAACTTGTGGTACACGTGCATTTTTCGTGTTGGTTTCACCCTTGTTGTCTGTTTTTGGCCTCGGTGTTTGTCTTGGGGTGTGGTCCACCCTTCGCTACATTTTTTAAAATTGTTTTTTGGGAAGGATGGGGATATTGCTTGCTATTTAATTATTATTGCTTGTCAATATTTTTCCTTCCTTCAGGTACGCAGTGTTTCTACTCTGGCGAAGTTGCTTTTAGTTTTGCTTCCCTGAGTTTTAACCTTTTCTTCTTCTGTATATTTTTCATGTTTATAGTTATTCCCATGTTTTCTCACACTTTCATTTTTCTTTTAAAAGGTAGGGGATATTGTTATATCCTCTTAAGTGTCACTGTATGTAGACCAGCCTAGCTGTCTCCTAGCTGCTCAGCCAGAGTGAGAGATGATATCGGAATGTTGGTGTGACTGTGATGAATGGGATGCCTGGGTGCCTGTGTGGATGAGTGGTGACAGTTGGAGATGGGCTGAGCAGCAGGGAGGCTGCTCCTGGTGAGGCTGGAGAGATGGCTGGCAACATGAATATGTACTGATGTACATATGTGCATGGAACTAATAAAGAAGTCTACAAACTCTACCTGGCTACTTGTGTCTACATGTGTGCAAGGGCACAACAAAAGTGTTGGATAGCGTAGGGGTAAAAATTACTATTCAAACTCCAGGGTGTGCAACAGTAGGGAAAGTGTTGGATAGTTGAGGGGAATAATTTACTATTCCCACTTCAGGGAGTGCAACAGTAGGGAAAGTGTTGAATAGCGGAGGGGATAAAAATAATATTCCCACTCCAACGAGTTCAACAGTAGGGAAAGTGTTGGATAGCGGAGGGGATAAAATTACTATTCCCACTCCAGCAAGTGCACCAGTAGGGAAAGTGTTGAATAGCGTGGGGGTAAAAATTACTATTCCCACTCCAGGGAGTGCAACAGTAGGGAAAGTGTTGGATAGTGGAGGGGAATAATTTACTATTCCCACTTCAGGGAGTGCAACAATAGGGAAAGTGTTGGATAGCGTAGGGGTAAAATTTACTATTCCCACTCCAGAGAGTGCAACAATAGGGAAAGTGTTGGATAGCGGAGGGGAATAATTTACTATTCCCACTCCAGGGAGTGCAACAGTAAGGAAAGTGTTGGATAGCGTAGGGGTACAAATTACTATTCCCACTCCAGGGAGTGCAACAGTAGGGAAAGTGTTGGATAGCGGAGGGGAATAATTTACTATTCCCACTCCAGGGAGTGCAACAGTAAGGAAAGTGTTGGATAGCGTAGGGGTTACAATTACTATTCCCACTCCAGTGAGTGCAACAGTAGGGAAAGTGTTGGATAGCGGTGGTGAATAATTCACTATTCCCACTCCAGCAGGTAAAACAGTAGGGAAAGTGTTGGATAGCGGAGGGGAATAATTTACTATTCCCACTCCAGGGATTGCAACAGTAGGGAAAGTGTTGGATAGCGGAGGGGTTACAATTACTATTCCCACTCCAGTGAGTGCAACAGTAGGGAAAGTGTTGGATAGCGGAGGGGTTACAATTACTATTCCCACTCCAGTGACTGCAACAGTAGGGAAAGTGTTGGTTAGCGGAGGGGAATAATTTACTATTCCCACTCCAGCAAAATAATTAACATTAATTAACAAACAATTAAATAATTCTAAATAACTTACCTGCCACCATATTCCCCTATAAATTACACCACCAATGTTGTAAAACATAACACAATTAACATAATTAATTAACAATTAATTAATTGATTAATAATAATTAGCAAACAATTTAAAAACAATCAATAATACATTATTTCACACAAATAACACTAAAAAACAACAGAAAGTACATTTTATAAAATAAATTTTAATAAATATATTAAAATTAAATTAGTTTCCTGCCTACTCCCCTATCAACCCACAACCCGCTCTTAAAAAAATAACAAAAATAACATTATTAATTATTAATTATTAATAACCAATTAATAAATAAATAAGAATAAATTATTTACCAAAATTAACAATATAAAATATAAAATACATAAATATTAAATATTAAAAGATGTAAATGAATTAATTATTATTAAAATACTTCCCACCCTACTCCCTATAAACCCACAACCCGCTCCTAAAAAAAATGACACAATTAACATATATACCAACTAATTATTAATAATTAACAACCAATTAATAACTAATTAATAACAACGTAATTACCACAATTAACAATATAAAATCTTAAATACTTAGGGGCACATTACGATGGCGGGCGGAAGCACCACCGCCGTGCTGGCGGATGCAAAAAGCACCAGTTACCGCCGGCACGCAGCAGTCCACACGCCCGTCCAATTACGATGCGAAAAGTAGGCCAAACACCGCCGGCAAGCCAGCAACACCGTCCGCCATCAAAGTGTGCCCGTACACGTAGCGGCGCAGCTCAACTGACACACACCGTCCGACGAAACACGTCCCGCCCGGTGCATAAATTACGATGCCGCAAACAAACGGCTCCCACGGCCAAGAGATACCGTACGACAAACCGAAGCGGTAACACGGATGCCGAGCACGGACAACGAAGAAGCGGCTCCCGAGCATGAATCCAGCACTGCAGGCCCTCCCCATGCTTCTGCTGATGCACCACCAAGGACGCAACGTACCGCGGAGACGCAGGTAGGCACACACACAACAAGTGCACGCAAACAGCGCACACAGTGCAAGGGCGGAAAAAGCGGACAACCCCCACCAGCGCGTGTACACTACACATCCACCATTGCATCCACATATGACACACAGGCCAAATCGTAACATCGCGGAACACATGTGTACACACCACCTGGGACTAGGAACCAACCACCCCGTCACGGCCCCAAAGCGCCGATGACGCCGCCACACATGCGCACAACGCAGAGGCCAACCGCAGCGCCATGCATGCGTCGCACACAGACACAGGGACACAACCAAGCAGCACACACATCAGCCCCACCCTGAACGCACATGACACGTGACAGGCCTGCCACAGACATGTCCCCAACGCCCAATTCACGGACAACACCCAACGCCACACAACCGACGCACACATGTCAGTGAAGTCACGCAACAGCAGGACACACCCCAGTGTAACAAACATGGCGTAGCACACAGCGGCGGCAACACCAACTAGGAGAAGCAGGGCCCCTTCGGGAAGAGGAACGCCAGTACCACACTGAAACACCCATACCACCCTGCACATATGAACAAGACATATAAAACGGAACACCAAAGAGCCCGGGGACCGACAACAGGTGGCCCAAGAATAACATTCACACACAAGGCCCAACGCAGAGCGGAAAGGCAGCCTGCCGCCCACACAAGGGAGAGCAGACAGCACTGAATGACCTTCCATTCCAACTCCGAAACCACAGCCCTACGACAGAAGCCGGTGAATACAGCCATTGTCCAAGAATAGACCAACACAGGCATGCCGAGGAGACCGACCACAGGGCAGATAGCGCATATCACAGAAGCACACAACGGACGGGGAAGAAAGAAGAAAACACTCCCCCATGTCGGCCACATGCAAGTTAATTGGAAGGAGTCACACATCACTGACCTTGGACTGTCTGAGAAGCATGTGGGAAGAGGGCCCGTGTCCTCCAAACAAGCAAACAGAACACAAGTCCTGTCTCCCTACGACTACACAGAGCTCACAGCAACCTCGGAGCGTGCACATTGCAGACTGCACACACAGCCGGAGCACGCCACCTCAACGATCCGCTGCAAAATGGCAACCGCAACACACCTACCCAACTACGCCGAACAGCTCAAGCTGTACAAAACCAACCTGTTCCATACATTGGGATGCGATCTCCTGTCCCTGCTGAACGTAAGTTACCGACTGACTTACCGCATCACATTGTTCAGCTGCGTCATGCCCGTCTTCTACTGTCGGAGGTGTCCCTACCAGCATCCCGTCGAGATATGCCTCTCCAACCCGGCATGTCTGAAGGCGGACCTGCTACCACTACTCCTCCCTCTGGACGCACACGACAGGGCCTGCTCTGCCTATGGGGGCATGGCGTATGTGGCCAACATCGCACCCGCACTGAAATGGGACCACTGTGCCTCCACACGACGGATCATCGAGAACAGCTACATCGAATGTCACCCAGCATGCCCCATCATGGTCCTCCAAGGGACAACTTACGAACAACACCTTGACAGCCACCATCCGCTACATTGGCTGGCAAACATGTACACCACCAATGACATGGAAGCCCTGCTGGACGGCATCGCATACCTGACAACCTGTCAATTCGTCGGACCACAACGCAGGTTCCCCGAGTGACCTATGATGTCCAACCCCGCACCCATGCTTAGCTTCCGCACGGACTGGCCAGTCACCACCACAACAGCCATACCAAACGACCGGCAACTGTAACCACACCATCAACGACATCGCCATGACATCGGATATGACCGGGACATGCACACTGTTCCCCATCACATCCAGGAACACCGCATGCATCGTGGGAGGCAGTGGCATGGGCTCTGTGTATCGCACCCACATGGACGGAACTGCACGAACAACCAGGACACGACATGGATCCAGCGCCCATGGACACACACACCGCTCAGTGGACATGAATAGGTCGCCTGGAGTCTGTGGGTGCTGCACCCTCCCACCCCCGCCCCGGGAATCCCATACCAGGACCTTTGCATGGACGACAAGTGCATACAACAACAACACGACCCCAGTGACTGTGACATGTCCAGTAACCACCAAAGTGCAACAACAAGTGGCACGCCGCTGCATGCACGCAAGCACATGCCCTGATGTCATCTCACATGCACGCGTGCATGAGGAACAACCGCAGCAAACCTGTCACATGGAACTGAGATGGACTGTGCCCATGATGCCAAGCGGTCTGGTAGGCTACATGTATACCGTCTGTGTCAAAGTCCGCAGCTCCGCAGCTATACGTAAATGTACATTAGCACAGCCTTGGCCAAGCAGATGTCACTCTGAAGCCCACATCCCACATGCAACAGCCAATCACATGTAACCCCACACCCTATCCCATTTGCAATCATGCTCAGTATATCCTCAACATGTATTCCGCTGCCAGTAGTGTCCACTATACTGCATCACAGAGGACAGAAGACTCAATATAATGTTTGAAACCAAAACTGTCTCCGCTGACTCATTTCACAAGTACGAATGAGAGAGGATGAGAGTATGTGAAGTACACGGCAGTCGTGACATGACCATGTAGTCCACTGGTATTGGATGTCAACGCAAATGAGTAGCACTACTGTGGAAGACACACATGTGTCGTGTGAAGTCGTATGGACGCAGTGCTCAGGTGGGTGGGTGCGACGGGTAGATGCGCACATGCCAAGTTGGAGCACGCCGTGTTGGGAGGGGTCATGAACAGTACACCACCGCTTCCCTGGGCATCGTGAGAGGACACCTGTCGGGGGAGTGAACACGTGTGTGCACAGCAGCCGGGCACACGTACAAAGCGGTACCAGGCGCACCTCAGCCCACCCTCTGTGGACAAGCTGGATCCTGTTGTGCGCCCGCCATGCCCCTTGACAAGGCACACACAGCCCCAGTCGACCAGGTGTAACCCCAACATAGTCAATCCGCACAGGCGATACAGGGCACGGGATGGCAGTGGAGCATGGTGTGTGAGAGGTCTCCTCGCGCTCCTCCTGGTCATATCACGCAGGCAATAGAACCTCAACGTCTAGCATGGCACAAGTCAAATGGAAGTGTAGGGGGGACGCACCACAGCACGAGCAGCACTGACGTCACGGGAGGTGGCTCGCACCATCCCATCCATTGCCCATCATACCAACCACGCCACATGCCATTGCGACTAAGTGCAAGCGCGTGCGCCACCACCCCCGAGCCCTCCCCAGAGAGGCCAAAGAGTGAATGTGTGGGCCATCAGCCGCAGACGGACGCGGCCTGGCCGCAAGGGCAGCCACAGCCACTGGGTGTCGCAGGTGGCGGATCCGGAAGGCGAAGACTGTGATGCATAGTCCATGCAGGCCGGGTCTCCATTTGGGGCACCACGCAGGTGGACGGCGTCCCGCCACACATCATACCCTGAGACAGCCCACTCGTGCAACTGGACCCACACATACACTCCTTGCCCTCTCTGGTGCGAGCTTGGGGCTGCCTGTGCAGGCGCTAGCCTCGCAGGTGAGCATGCATATTGGGGGAGCGAGGGAGGACATGAGGGCTGGGGCGAAGATGACTGTATCACTGTCAGTAAGTACAAGGGATGATCCAGATGTGGAAAGGAAGAGACGTGTCCCGTGTGTACTGCAACTAGTCGCCAATCCAACTACCCCCCCATGTCCGGAATGTAAGCCCGCACCTAGGCCCGCCCATCCGCCACATCGAACATACCACCAGCACGACAACCTTCCCATTCGAAACACTGACTGGGGGTGGCGACCAGTGTACAATCATGTGTAGCCTACCCACGCGTACATGTGGGCCCTCCATGATCCATGTCACCTGCGGCAAAGTCATGACATGCGCAATGAGGGAAGTGAGGAGAGCTGTCCGCCCCACGCGCAGAAGGTGCATCAGCTCCACAGACCCAGCAGCGAGTCCAGCAGGGGTCACATGTGCAGGGGCAGCTGTGCCTGGTGTGAAGGCACATGCATATAGACAGCACATCGACCAATGTGTAGTCTGCCCACATCTACAGTCCATCATCATGCGGACATAGGAATTGAACACAGGGCAACACATCTTCAGTTGGTGCACCCACCGTGACCAACAATGCGCAATCATCGACGTACCCGCCCTGTGCATGGCCCCCCACCCAACGGAGGCACATCCAGTGCCACCATCCCACACACACAAGCCTTCCACGGAACATGCTGTGTCCAATGGTCAGTACAGAGTCAGCGCCCATCTGGTGGATCCTGAACAGGAGACACATGCACACACATGCCAGCTCCCACTATGTACGTCTGCCACCTGGCACGTGCAATGTAACCTCTCACCTGTGACGTGTGACTGCAAGCACACAGCCGTCTTGGCATGGGGCTGTCAATGTGGACACCTGTCAATGTTTCGGGAGGTGTGATCCGTACAGTGCTGTACATAGGGTGCAGTGCTGACACCTACTACTGTCTCATATCCCCTCGTG
Source organism: Calotriton arnoldi (assembly GCA_963921515.1). Classification (NCBI taxonomy): domain Eukaryota; kingdom Metazoa; phylum Chordata; class Amphibia; order Caudata; family Salamandridae; genus Calotriton; species Calotriton arnoldi. The sequence goes on along the minus strand of CAWUFW010011309.1, from coordinate 5,499 downwards.
CCACAGGTCCCACTTGTTTTGGCCGCTCAGCCTGTGCCCACATCGTCGTCGTCGTGTGCCATACTCATCCAGCCGCGGAAGCAGTTCCATGCTCAGCAGACATTCATGTTGCCGTGGCGTTGCCGCTTGACGGATATGCAGTCAGTCCCCATCAGCACGCCCCGCAAGTCATTGGGGCCTAGATCCCCATGTGCATGCACATGGCAGTGGTTCGTATCACTAGCCATTGCCATTGTTGGGAGACCTGTGTAAGTGTATTGTGGCCGTGCCGTCCCAGCTTGACAGCTGGGCTGTGGCTCATGTGCTTGCTCAGTCATGTCAGTGATGTGTATGCGAAATTGCTATGTGTCGTGTTGCTTTGACATGTGTCCTCTGCCATTGTCCCTAGGCGGAGACCGAACATTGACCGCCCATACCAATTGCTGGCGGACATGGACGATACAGAGGTTATTAGGAAGTTTCGGCTGGACAGGCCAACCCTGCATCGACTGTGTGCCATGTTAGAACCCCATCTCCGTCCCCGCAGGGTGTATCCGACTGCTGTCACCCCCACGGCTAAGGTGATGGCCGCCATGCATTTCTTCGCCACTGGGTCATTCCAGCACACAGTGGGCATTGGAGGAGGGATGTCCCAGCCCATGTTCAGCAAGGTGCTGAGGGATGTACTGGCAGCCATGATGCTGTACCGAAACAGGTACATCCGCTTCCCCAGGGCTCGTGAATTGGCGGCAGTGAAGGGTGCATTCTATGCCCTTGGCAGAATCCCACACGTCGTTGGAGCCATTGACTGCACACATGTCGGCCTTGTTCCACCACAGGCCACTGAGCACCTGTACCGCAACAGGAAGCACACGCACTCCCTGAATGTGCAAGTGGTGTGCCTTGCGGACATGGTGATCACCCACGTGTGTGCAAAGTTCCCAGGCTCGGCCCATGACGCACACATAATGCGCAACAGCATCTTGCCACGACTGATGACCAATATGCAACAGGATCGTGCCTGTATTGTCGGTGAGTATGTGGAGTGGTGTAGCGTGCTGGTTGTGCGATGCTGTCCCCTGTCCAGTTGGAATTGCAACGGTTCTCTGTGTCCCTCACACCCAGGTGACTCTGCGTACCTGAATGGGGCATGGCTGCTCAGTCCATTGAGGAATCCTCGCACCCCAGCAGACGATCGCTACAATGAGGCACATGGGAGGACCAGACGTGTGGTCGAGCGTACCTTTGGCCTCCTCAAGTCCAGGTTCAGGTGCCTGGACCGCACCGGGGGTGCGCTGGCGTACTCCCCACAGAAGGTGTGCCAGATAGTGGTGGCGTGCTGCATGCTGCACAATCTGGCCATTCGGAAGCAGATCCCCCTCATCGTGGATGACGGAGATCAACCAGGGCCCCAGCCCGCAGACCAGGACAGCTCGAGTGAGGAGGACAGCAGAGAGGAGGAAGCTGGTAATGTGCGGCAGCAGCTCATCGCCCGCTACTTCACTTGACGGTGAGTGTCCATGTACGACGGCTGATGTGGCTGTATCTGTGCAGGTGTGTGTGTGCTGTGTCAGGGTGGCCGTTTGTTCACTGCGTGCTGTGTGTCAACGCTCCATGGCCAGGGTAGTATGCCACTGTTGGTGGCTGTGGCATTGTGCCCTATTGCTCTGTGCGATGTGTGTACATTGCTTGTAGTTGTTGACATGTACTGTGTGATGGGTGTGTGACACACTCATTGAATGTGCTCCTGTTCTGTCTCCCACCCCTAGGTCCCTACAGGCCCTCCGGATTCAATTGCCATGCCACGCATCAGGTGCCTTTCCGCCCAAGGTGGCCGTTGTATTCCGTACAAATAAAACACAGGGCACAAACAGCAGTTAGTGAAAAAGGTGCATTTATTACAAACTGTGACATGTGATTGTGTGTAAGGTGATGACAAAAGTGGTGCGTGCAGTGACAATGAGCTGTCGGTCATGGCTGCGTGATGATCAGGGTGTACCCACTGGTTCTATGTCCATAGTCCAACACACACATGCCATCCAGATGGCTGTGTGGAGTGGGATCGTAGTCCAAGTCAATGCAGTGGCTGGTCAAGGAAGGCTGGCGGAAGGCTGGCTGGCTGCCTCACTTGCGTTTGGAGCGTGCGAAGTCCTCCCGGGAGATCTGTTTCCACTTCGGACGGCCCCTTCCACGTTTGCGAGGGGGGTGCCTGCTTGCGACATGCTGGTGGTTGAGGTGTGCTCACTGGCTGTGGACGCAGGGGAACTGGACACTGCTGCTCCACCCTGCGCCCCGGCAGGTGGTGGCGGAGGGGAGCTGCTGTCCCTGGCTGTGACCTCACCGCCACCACCAGCTGTCCCATGAGGTCCACGATTTGGCCCATACGGGCGTCCATGGACCTCAGCACCCCCAGCACCTCACGCGTGTCTGAAGCAGACCGGACCCATTGTCCTTGGGCCTCTTCATAGGCCCCAAGGACTCTGGCCATTTGAGGCAGGGCATGGCTCCCAGGGGAGGCTGGCGTTTCCCTGACCCTGCTCCTCCTACCAGTCCTGCTGCCACCGGCCTGCCCACTAGCCACATTGCTCACCACGGTCCTCGCTGTGGCTCCCAGGGTGGATCCAGTCGGCCGGGCCACCACCTGCGCTGGGGCTGGTGCCAGCGAAGACGTGGCGGTGGTGGCGGCGGTGGTGGTCGGTGCGGCGATGGTGGCGGTTGCGGCAGTGGTAGTGGCCACAATGACCGTGGGTGTGGCCGCAACGACAGTGGCAGCAGGGGGCTGGGAATGTTCAGCAGCCCTGGATGATGGGTTGGTGGGTAGGAGGGGTCCTGGGGAGCGGCTGGGCCCTGCCACACCAGATGGGCCTGCTTGGTGGTCCGTGTCCGAAGAGGAGGACAGATCCTCCAGATCCGTGTGTCCTCGTTGGGGGCTTGTAGGCTGGCTGTGCTGGCTGCTGGCTCCATCCCCAGCATCCAGCAGTTCGTCACCTGTGGAGAGAATGAGATTTGTTATTGTGTTGCACCTGGCGAAGTATGTATTTGTCGTCTGACATTAACAGTTCGTGCAATCTCGTACATGGGTTTCCCGGAGGCGTGTGTGTGGCTGTAGCATCTGTAGTTGTGTGTGCTTGGCAATGGGACTGTGTGCTGTGCACATGTGGCATGGGACGGATTGGCCATGCCGATGGGTGTGTTGCTGTGCCCCTACTTATTGTGACTCTGGTGTATGCGGGCTCCTGGCCCATCCTGGGTCTGGTTTGTACTTTGCTTTTGGTGTTCAGATGGGACACTTAGGAACGCATATGGCAACATGGGGGCCATGCCCCAGATTCGCATTTGGGAGGGAATATGCTTTTGGGGTTCAAATGGAACGCTTAGGAACGCATATGGCAACATGGGGGCCATGCCCCAGATTCGCATTTGGGAGGGGATATGCTTTTGGGGTTCAAATGGAACGCTTAGGAACGCATATGGCAACATGGGGGCCATGCCCCAGATTCGCATTTGGGAGGGAATATGCTTTTGGGGTTCAAATGGAACGCTTAGGAACGCATATGGCAACATGGGGGCCATGCCCCAGATTCGCATTTGGGAGGGGATATGCTTTTGGGGTTCAAATGGAACGCTTAGGAACGCATATGGCAACATGGGGGCCATGCCCCAGATTCGCATTTGGGAGGGGATATGCTTTTGGGGTTCAAATGGAACGCTTAGGAACGCATATGGCAACATGGGGGCCATGCCCCAGATTCGCATTTGGGAGGGAATATGCTTTTGGGGTTCAAATGGAACGCTTAGGAACGCATATGGCAACATGGGGGCCATGCCCCAGATTCGCATTTGGGAGGGGATATGCTTTTGGGGTTCAAATGGAACGCTTAGGAACGCATATGGCAACATGGGGGCCATGCCCCAGATTCGCATTTGGGAGGGGATATGCTTTTGGGGTACATGCTGTGAGCCATGGGTGCCGAACGTGACATGTGTTGTGGCAGCATGACAGTGCATGGTTTGAGGTGTGTGCATGCTTGACATGGCCTGCATATTTGCTGTCTGTTGTGATTACTGGACATGGCATTGGACGCATCGTTATGAGTGAGTGATGGTTGTGTGCCAGCCAACGTATTGCAGTTGTCCCATCTCCTTGGTGTGCGTGCTGCCCTGTGCCATGTGCATCACTGCAGTGCTCGGGGGGGTGTGGCCCATGTTGTGTGTTGTTGCTCACAGTGTGTCGTGCGCTTCATTGACTTCTGGCACATGGTTGGTCATGGGCATGTATCTTAGCGTGACTGCTGTATGTGTGGCAGCTGTGTCACATGCCTTTCATGAGACTGGGGCTGACGGATGGGATGGATGGTATGTTGTATGTGCATGGTGTGTCTGTGAGTTTGATGGGTTCAGTGGTGTTCGTGTGCATTTATGTTGTTCCGCTCTGTTGCGTCTAGTGTTGTTTGTCTTACATAGGCGTAGTTGTGGGGTGTGTGGTTGACAGGCAGTAGGGGCTACATGGACAGGACTTCAATGGTGTTTCGGTTGTGTGTGATGAGTTGCACAGTGGCTGCCGTGTGGGACTATATTCAGTGTGGCTTGTGCATGCAGACGTGGCTCCTTGGGTGTTGCTATGTCTGTGATGGGTCATGTGGGGTGTGAGTCTGTTGTTCATGTCCGTGTGCACATTGTTCACTTGTTCGTGACGGTGGGCGGTGCTGCGTGTTCGTCTGCTACGTGACATGTTCCATGTGTTGGTCGTGTTATGGTCCTCATGCCTCCAGTAATCCAGCCCTGTCCAGTTTCCCACCTGCAAGTTGTTCGTGCGTGCACTGTACTGGATGCCACATGGCTCTAAGCGGGGGGTGCTCCATGTTGCAGGTCTGTGGGGGTGGGGGGTGTTGTGGGTCGTGGGGTGGCTGGACACCCACTGACACCGATTGCTGTGGACCGTGATGTCTGCCTTTCGGCTGTCGTTGTGCACTGCGGTGGCTGACACGTGGCTGTGGGGTGTGGGGGATGCTCCTCCTTGCTGTGCTGTGGGACTGGGGCCTGGTGTGTGTTGTACTTGGGCTGTCCACCCTCCCACCCACTGCACTTTGTGTTCCTGCCACTTACCTGTTACTTGTCGGTTAGTGCAGCTGTGGCGGACACATGGGTGTGGTGGGTGCTCGTTGTGGCGCTTCTGGCATATTTGGGGACCTGTTGGTGGTTACGTGGCTGGCTGAGTGTACACATGTCCCCACGCATCTTACAGTTGTTCGGTTTGGGCTGTGTGTGGTGGTGTCTGTTGCATGTGTGTGTGATGTGTTGTGTATTGTGTGCTGGACATGGGGGTGTTTGTCCCTGGGAGCTGTGGCATGGTAGTTGCGCATGTGAGTACATAGCGGTGTGCTGGTATACATTAGTTTGTACTTACCAGCCTCCACTCCCCTGCTAATCCGGCGAGGATCTCCGGATGTATTACGACTCGCACCTTCTCCTCCCACGCTTTGAAGGTCTTAAAGAGCGCGGGATTCCCTCCGCCAGTGA